>OX419590.1:8044630-9288987 GCA_948473455.1 Teleiodes luculella | reverse complement strand
TGTATTATTGTATTGGAGGGGTGTCGAATGTCGGTTGTCAGTCAGACCCGGGCGTGTCGCTCGCCCAGACCCGAGACGGACAGGGCGGCCGGGGCAACGAACGTATTAACTACATCCAGTATGTGCGTGAGCTACCTGCCTGGGTTTCTCCCTACAGCTTTTAAAATACACCTACAACTGCATTATTATACCTACATATTATTATTCTTCGACATCGACGCATCACAAATTCACAACGAAAGGATGGACTTGCATTCAGTAGCATGCAGTTTGTGAATGCCAAAAGGCCCCTGCAATTTTTAAGAGTGTGTTATGGTTATGATGATAATTTGATGATCAATTTAATCCTAAGTACCAAATTACAGTGAAGGAAAACATCGTCTCCATCTCTTACACTTGCGAAGACATTTAAAGGTTGTTTGTAAAGTCGACCAATCCGCACGGGTCCGCACTATTCACCCTGATTCGGGGTAGGCTCGAGCCCCTTGGTGGGGACAATATGAGGCTATTTTTTTTTCAGTTTTCTCTAGTAATAAGTATAATGCTTCACGATAATTTTAAAACCCTTCATATTAAACGCGACGACTGCTAGAGGTACACCATAGTATGTACATAGTATGGATGGACATAGTATGTACTACGCTTGTGGCGCACCGCATTATCTGCTATCATAACAGTCAGAATATAAATCAGCGCGGGCGCACGTTGGCCGCAATTTGTCTACGCGATAGCTCCAATAAAATATGCATCTTCCGTATAAGGAAGAGTCTAATTCTGGCTGGAGATTAGACAAGTTCACGGGCCCGGATCGTGACTCGAGTTATCCGGTACAGAACACAGAGTATTGTAGGCAGATTTGGCGCTAAAGTAACGGTGAGTGGGCAGGCGCCGGCCGGCGAACGATCTTGCAACGGTAAACACTCAGTAATGTTATCTTAAATCACTCCCAAATCTTCGCGTGCACACTCCAAGTCGGTATTGGTTTGAATATCTAACAACCGATTTTTTTGTGCTTTGCTGCAAACAATGCACATGGGAGTTGAGCATGTCACCAGAAGCGGCTACGTCGTCGTCGGCGATGTTTTTAGATTTCCCTCGAGGGAGTAACCCCTATGTATTAATTTATCATAGGTAGAAAGTGCCCGAACTAATCTATCTTCTAATTTGATTCAAGTTAATCCACATTTAGTAATCTCGGCTAACAACTGAAAGATTAGAATACACCAGGAATAACGAGAATGCGTACAAATAGGCGGCCTTATTGCTAAGATAGCAATTTCTACCAAGCACCTCATAATTTTATTATATCTGCAGTTTGTAGGCTGATAGGCTGTAAAGTATTATTATGATCTATTCTTTGAAGAAAGTTGCCTGATCATGAAACGTGTTATTAGATGCCTAATTTGTTGATTTAATTTTCCACTTAGCGGTATTGAAATTATACAATTTTTATATACCTAAGTAATGTGCATTTGACACGCCAAAAAACGGGTGAACGTACTGTGGTCGAACAATACAAAAAAAAATATTATTATTCCCGTAATCTTTATATTTTTTAGTTAATTTGTATAGTAGTGCTAAAGTGACCTCTGGGTATTGAAAAAATATCTAATTAGCAACCGCGCGTTTAAGCTCAGTAAAAAATCTTATCCGTGACGTGGCGAACATGTGGCCTACTGAATGAAACAAAACTTTTTTATAATCGTCTCCCATCATAATTTCAGACGAATCGATTTCAGCCGAATCTTCTACTGTTGGACCAAAGCCTCCCGAGCGCTTGTTCTGCCCGCATCCAGCGTCTTCTCATCAATGACGCGATAGTCGCCTTGACAATTCTTAAAAGGTTAATCTCTTTTATGCCACAATAATAAACGCCATAGGCTTGCGCGTTAAGACAATGACGACAACGTTAGGGAAACAGAGCGTTGTTCGTGCGCGGTCGCGCGTTGTAAAAGTAACAGCACGAATACTCTGGGTGAAACTCGGCTGAACTGATTGCGAAGAGCTGCACAGCACTGCAACCGCACTGCCAACACATTCCGCACCGCGACAATTATTCAACTCGTATTTCATTAACGCCCATAAAATTATGAGTAGGTATCCATGCGTATTTGAAGCCAACCAGTCACGACGCTAAGCCCGTATCATCCCTCATCTGCAATTCGATGTGAATTATCGAATTGGATTGCAAATCGTAACTAATCTGCAGAGATTAGGCGTGAATAGTGATCATGATCACGCTATGACGCTATAGCGAGCGCTTGAGAATTATATTTTAGAGCGGCATTTTCGGTACCGAGGCTTGTATTTACCTATCATGAGATAACAAGTTCAAATAATTTCGGTTAAGTTTTATGTAGCGCATGACGACGTGATACAGGACGTGAATATAACTGGAATGTGTTTTTTTTAGCACACAGAAAGCCGTCGTTTTTCTTTTGTCTTGTATTCTTTGATTCGTGTATCAATAAAGTTTATTCTATCTCTATGTTTGTTAATAGAGATAAATGAAATCGTTTCCTGACGAAGCTCCTATTTCAATCCAGCTGACAGCATTCAAATGATGGTGTGGGCTCGATTGGTTCCGGGGCTGTTCGCCTGATGGGCTGATGCTGAGTTATGGTTATGGCGCTACTCTAAACGGAGGATGCTATAATTTTTGCCTGCGCAAATAGCGGACAGGAGCAGTCTTTAATGAATTTATCCATTATCTATTCACTTTTACGTATTGTACACAGGATCCTTATTTCAGTCAAGCTGACAGTTTAAATAGAGACGGCGGCTACGATTCGGATCAGAAGTAGTAGGGCTGACTACGAGCTGATGCTGAATTATGGCAGTCATTGTGTGTAAGGATGCAGGATGCTGTCTATCTAATGATCTTTGTAATGTACTCTTCATTATTGATTTATTTATATCACAACAGTAGTGTAAGTATGTAATCGAAAACACGCTAAAAGAGTCATCGATTTTTGTGTATTTTTGTTTTGTGGATCTAATGATAGTATTTTCTCACATTTTTTTTAAAATAGAGCATAATTATTCTACGCATATTATGTATTGCGTGAATCCATTCATTTATATTAAAATTTGAAACACAATGGATCCCTTTACAATGCCCATAGATTGTGAACGATTATAAAATTACGTGTTATGTAACAAAGTTTCGTTTCCAAAATTGCTACGTACGAGTGGTGTGGTATCTCCATTCATGCGAGCTTCTTGTAATATCACTTACAAATTCGCCTATTGTCTTCACCATAGTCCGGTTCACATCTATTACAAGAACGATTTCTTATGGCGGTGAAAAGCCGCCCTGATTGCATGTAATTTGAGAAAGATTTATTATAATATAACTGCTCTACGAGCTACCATTTGTGTTTAAGTATGAGAGATAATAAGTATTTTTATAAAGTTATTCTTTCTCTTATCGTATGGAAGGCTAGTACGTATTTATTTTGATTTGACTTGACTAAACATGGCCAAACTAATATTATGCTGAAATTCTCGAAAAAAAAACCTTACAAGGAATCCAGCATTGTATCTAAAGAAATAAATACTTTTGTTATAACTGTGACCTAGATTACCAACTAAACTGCGTATTATGTGTGGTTGGTTACATTTCGTTACACTGCACATTTTGGTATATAATTAAATTACGCTGTGGTTAATTACTTGGTCGCCTAGTGAGCGCTTGTGTTAGGTATTAATTAAACATAATAATAAATCGCCTTATGACAGGAAAAGAAATAAAACTCATGCGACATTGCGTTTTAAATTGTCAGAAAGAGAGTAGCGGAAGAAAGTTAGTCATTGAATACAGCAGTGATTCAAACATAAGTATTACTTATTTAGCTTACAACTGCTTTCATTTTCATATGGGCGTATTTTTTATAACGAAAGTGTCTAAGAATTTGCATGCAAACTAATTCGCACAAAATATTTTTGAACCGTGTTGAATTATGTAAGTTGCAATAAGCACGGTTTATGGATACAATAAACGGATGTTTGACCGCAGTGTCTCAATTTTTTTACGCTATGACAAATTATTTGAATTTCTGTGTGACAAATTGGAATAGACATAATGATTACATACATACATACATACATACAGTCAGGCCTCTTTCCCGGAGGGGTAGGCAGTTCCTTCCAATGATAATGATCTGAATTTCTAAAATATTATAATTAATAAAGATAATAATTGAACTACGTATATAAATTTTAAAATTAATTGTGTTATTGTGTGTATTGTAATGTATTGACTGACTATAGTGACTGAGAACATATTATGATGTAAGTAATAATAATAATAAATGGTTAAATAAATAAATAAATAAATAAATACTTAATAATACTTTTATTTCGGATCAAAGTACAATCCAAGCACAATCCATAGTGTTAGTAAACAGAACAATATAAACTTAAAAATACAGTGTTAGTAGGACTTAATAACTAAAAATAAATAAACAAAAACATTAATTTAACAAAACGTGGAGATCCATCCACCTTAATACTAGACATCTGTTTGTTTATCAAGTAATCCCTACTTCCCTACTATTAATATTATAAATGCGAAAGTAACTCTGTCTGCTTTCACGCCAAAACCACTGAACCGATTTTGATGAAACTTAGTATGGAGATAGAATAGACTTTGGGGACGGACATAGGCTACTTTTTACCGCGGGAAAGTACCTCGTTTCCACGGGAAAGATTGTAAGCGCGGGCGGAGTCGGTTGGCGGAAACTTTATGAAACTTGGTATCTATACCAATCTGACCTTGGGGTGTAGTGGGGAAAAGTGGAATTTGCTATTTGGAGTATACGAGTCAAGCTGATTCCAGCTAGACGTTGCGTGCTTTGTAAATTTCCCAATTCACCAGTTGGCGTCTTGAGCCGGATTTAGGCACCCAGATCACGGGCTCCGGTCCGATGGGTCGGGCGCTGGCCTTACCTAATAAACCTTGGAGATCGATATAGGGTACATTTTACCGCGGGAAACCTCCTCATTCCCAAGAGAAAAATGACAGCGCAGGTGAAAAGTTTTCATGATTAGTACAAAGATAGAATAGACCTTGGAGTAGTATATATAGACTACCTCTTTTACCGCGAGAAAATACCTCAATCCCACGGGAAAACGGTAGGTAGGGCGGAAATTTTCAAAGAAATTTAGTACACATTTATAATAGATTTTAGGGAAGAATAAATGCTACTTTATACCATTGCCACCTGTAGGTACTATCTCTCAAGTAGGGACAGCTACAGACGGCTCGTCGATTGTATAGCACAGGGTTCACAGGTCACCGCCACTCAGACCGCAGGTCGGACAACGAATGCCCACGCCAAGCGTCACCCGTGACGTATACAGACGAGACGTAGCTATACACTACACCACCCAAACATCCATACACACCATTCCCACCGCTCACTTTTGGCAATACCCTCTAAACAGCTAGAGTTCATGTAGTTTGTGTGCTTTTGTAATTTACTTGCAATAAATAAATATGAAAAGTTATTTGATCGGGCTCTACCTTTGGCTCTACTAGTTGGCAACATTGTTATGATTTTTAAATTGTAACTTAAACGTAAACTTTAACTACTGCTTACTGTATCAAATCACGCTCTGGTAAGTTTTTAGCCTGCGAAAGTGACCATTAATAATAATAATAATAGTTTTTTAGACCTAAATGAAAGAAACCATATTACATTGATTTACAATAACGGCACATAAAATAGAAGGCAACGTTTCACCGCAGTGTCAAAATTTTTACACGTTAGTAGTAGCAACGAACATACATAAACCAATAAAATAATTTTTAAAAGATGGCACCTAATAAAAACGAATTTTAGAAATAAAAAAAAATTAAACGTATGTACAGTTAGTATAAAGTTCCTAAAAAACAAGAAGAGAAATGCATATTGTGTGTGAAGTTGACCAACACACTCGACCAGCGTGGTCGATAAGGCCTGTTCGTTCATAGGCCTGAGCCTTTCGGTGGGGACGTGCATGAGCTGATAAAGCTGATCATTGTTAAGTGTTTTTTAAGTAAGGCTTAAAGATTTAACAATTTTAAATAAAATGTCCTAGACTTCCAAGAAAACAACAACCCAAGAAAGTGAAAACCTTGTAAAGTAGTGTTATTCTTTTTCTTTAAAGCGGTCACTTACACTGCCGTCATCATACAAAAGCGCACATTTCATATTTTTTTCTATATTAGCCTCGTAAGGCCCAACCTAATTTTAGGTCAGTTTAGGTGACGACCCAATGTACTAATAATAGGTTCAAGTGCTTCCGGCCCAGAACTTTGATTTGCGAAAAGAGTCTTTAAATGTATTGCTATTGATATCATTCTTTTATGAGCTATGTTTAGTGCCTAAAGCTGACTATTCCATATTAAAAAGACGTCGAAATCGTATGTACTTTTTTTTGCACTCCGGGACATAGTAAAATAAAAATTTACTAAATACATAAGTTATAAATACCTATAACTTTGTATAAACTTGTTTTTATTTACATTATTTACTTAATTGTTTAGACATTAAAAAATCAACAGTAACTAATATTTTTCAAAATCATTATAATTTCTAGGAAACAAATCCATTTGCTTGCAATTATTAGTAGCAATAATGACGAGAGCGTCGGTGGCCAAGTGGGTAGGGCCGTTGGCTTCCATTCGAAAGTTCGCGGGTTTGTACCTCGGCAGTCGGCACGTACCAATGTGTTTTCGATTTTCGAATTCATATGTACCTACGTTTATTCGACGCTCTTACGGTGGAGGAAAACATTGTGAGGAAACCTGCACACACCTGCAAAGTAATTCAACTGTTGTGTGTGAAGTGGACCAACCCGCACTGGGCCAGCGTGGCCATCTTAGGCCTATACACTCTGATTTCAGGGTAGATTCGAGCCCCTCGGTGGGGAAATTTATGAGCTGTTGATGATGATGAGAACCCAACGACCTTATTTTGGGACGAAAGTTTTCTGCTTCGTGTAGTATTTTACTAAAAATAGTTTACGAAAAAATTTGCGCGTACTGGCAAAATATAGCATTTCAATAACCCTTTACAGTAAAATGCATCATTCGTAATGCAATGATTGCTCGGATAAACAAGGATTTAATGACCTACTTTTAGCTAGGACCCCGTTCCACACAGTTGACACGTGAAAAAAGCCAGTTTATTTGTTCTATCTGTCAAAACTGCCAATGAGAAGTTCGGATACGTTCAATGGTTTGCAATTTTTTATAGGTGAATTGGAGTTGGCGGGACTATTTGCAGTGTGAAATGGGTTACAATATTATGTCATAATTTTAGAACGCTGGGCCGCAAATTTTTCTTTTAGATAAACATCTTGGGCCGGAGCAGCCAAGTATTTTTTTCTAAAAATAGGACGCTTGGGCCTTACGAGGTTAGGTAAAACACCGTGTGGTTATACCATGTTATGCTGAGAAAGTTAATCTGGGTAAAACGGCGTTTTTGACAAATTTTGAAAAAATTGCCAGATGCGCCCTTTTATGTTTTGACGGCAGTATATAGATAGAGAGAATAAATTGCTTTAGTATACATGTATATGTGTAAGCTCTCTAACCAAAGTTAATTCCTAATGTTAGGTCTCAAGTTTTATTGACCACCACAGATGAACAGGCATATAAATATTTAATAAACAAAGAAGATTCAGCATACAAGAAAATTTAATAGGCAGTAAAATGGGCTTATGGTTGTTACGATACGACGGCAACGTCCATGGAAATGACCGCGACAAGAGGTATTGTTATATCGCTGGAGTTTTACGAGGATCTTCGCCTGTAGCGTTGCGGGCGATATAAGTAAGTATGCTCTAAATAACAATGATTTATCGTCGGATATCATTTTTCCTATTATAGCCCGCATTCCTGATCGCAGGCTGCAGCGAGCCTGTGGGACTGAGCTGGGTCTAAGACGATAGCTCGTAAACACTGTGATTTATTGGAGAGCCATTTTGCGGCTGGACATCCATTCGCAGTTTCATGGGGCTGTGGGCCGCTCGTAGAGCTGCGGAATAAGAAAGGCTTTCAAATAAATCGATTGAGATAATCGATTCGGGACGCTTGAACTTTCAGCGCATAATAGGAGAAGGGGGAAACTATGCGCTTCGTTAATGATGTTATGCAGTTTATGTTTCTTTACTATTTCTAACACCTATATGTACCTATACGTATTGTCAAGCGAAGTCTGTGTGCGATTATGAGTAAATTAATGGAATTACCCAGGTGATCATCGTCGACTTATAGTGACTGACTTGTATTTAGGTACTTCATATAAAACCGAAATAATAAACTGGCAAGCAATAATGAAGGGCCAGAATTGTGGTATTTTCAAAACTAAATCTAAGAACTCTTTTCTTGTCTGCGATTCTCATCTCTTAGAAGAAATCCCTCATGGGACTTATCCAAAGACTTATCTTTGCATTATGTTAGAGTTTATTCTAAGGTTTCTGAGTTTATTTTATATGTTTACATGCAATATGTAAAGTGTTTCCAAACAAAAATCAACTCGTTCCAAAAAAAAATCATAACAAATATATGACCATATGACTATAAATATTAAATATACACTATCGATAATCACTGCCGAACTTCGGTCGCGTAAATTCGGCATAGTGTGTTTAGACACAAATCGTTTTTTACAACAGCCTAAAGGCAAAATTTTTTATTCTTTATTTATTAAGTCGTCGCTTTGAAAACATGTCTGTCTTGACTTGCATTGCATGAATACTAAGTTTAACAGCCATGGAATATTTTATTACAGCATGCATGCATGGGTATGGTTAGATGGATACTACTCGTATGCCGGAAAAGTTTATTTATCACCTGAGCTTTACTGCTGAAGAATATTTAACTGCTAATTGTATACCTAACTAATGAAAATCATTTTCTTCTTCATACAAGCTTTCAGAAATGTTATATTCCATTTAGAAACATTTGCAGAATATGACATAGAAATAATACTTATTATTTTGTTAAACATCATTATACTTATTTTAAAACATAATTATACGAACATAAAGTTTTGTCTATCATTAAACTTATATTTTTTATATTTGGTATTTCGATACCAGTTTTAAAAACTTATTCCCAGCCCAATTGAATTGGTAATACATTCCTACTAAGGATGGGGCATTTTTTGTATTGTGAAATATTAGCAGCGTATAGCCATTACGGTCGTCTACGGCCGGTCTATAGTTGTTTTGTTTCTGTATTGAGATGCGGCCTGGACGCCAGTGTCCATTATTATACGATCGCATTATGCTAATGAAAGTAAACGCGTCTAGCTGCTGCGCTATCTTATAGTACTTATAGGTACTACAAGCCTCGTTATCGATGTCCCATTTACCGAACCGAAGTTATATTAAGCAGTTCAAAGAGCCTTATATATTATGCAATAGAGTAGTGGACGTAAAATGCATTAACTCGATTGCAGATCCGATAGTCTCGATAGCTTCGTTGTGATCAGGACACCGCACCGGTCCTACTAAATGTCCGCTGTATCCATAATTTTTCAATGTTAATAACTTAACATGCTTTCGCTGAAGACTAGCGAAAACTGGTAGGCTTGTATTTTCTGCGCAAGTCTTTACTCGTTTTTTTTCCCATTTATTTACATTATATATATAATATCTACTTACACGTTTTAGTCTGTATGTTTGTCGAAATTCCCTATATTTATACATTAAAAATATTAATGTTAAAGATGTAGATAGATGGGTGAAGTTTGGAACATTAGTTGTATGACTTGTATGTAATAGATGCATATTTATTATATAGTAGGTACGTCTGGTCTAATTGCCTATTCATCTATTTCTATATAACCCAAATTGGAGTAGAGAAGATGTTAGTGCTTCGTCGTCGGCTCAAATTTGTTCCAAATCTAGAATTTAGGACAGGTAGCGAAACCAAGGTAAGGTAACCTATGCAAAAAGCTGAAGATATTTCCAACAAAAAGTTGCTCGGTCTTAAACTTGCAAGGTGAACAACAGGTTCAGAGCTCATTTTAGCCCGGAGCAGGAGCTGCGCCGGCGACGGTCAAAGCCCTGCCCGCCCGTAAAAGGATGCCTTTTTAACTCTCAACTGAACCGATTGAGAGTGCGAATCTTTGAAATGTTGAAAAAAAATTTTTGGCGCGGAAAAAAGTTTTGGCTTGGAAATTTTAAAATAGATAAAAAATCTTACGAATTTAAGAACTTCAGAGCTGCTGCAATGCCGACTTGTAGAAGCACGGTAGGCCTAGAACATCACCGTTTCATGTCACTCGCGATTTCAGTGATTTTAGGTGTTCGCGGGTGGGGCTCGAGCGTGCGAGCGGTATGGAGGTTGGGGACAAACTAAGCGGATTGCTGAGTGGCCGTGAAGCGTGACGGGTGCACGTGCAATGCGCCAGCGCATCTTTCTTTGCTTGATAACTGCTTGGGGTCACACCAGAGACCACGGGATAATTGCTTGCTTATCGTGTGGGTTTCGAGGTTAACCTAAGTACCTCACAAACCCTGGTGTCGGAATTATAGAACCGCCTTAGGCTTCCGACATGACTCCTATAACGACTACATCCGTAGAGCCGAGACCAACGGTTTTACGTGCTTTCCGAATCACGGAATCATTTTTCTTTTCTATCAATCAGGTGATTCAGCCTGCAATGTCCTAACCAAACAGAGGAAAGTCTCACAAAGTGATATTTGTTCCCTCCCGGGATTCGAACCCGGAACCATCGTAACGTCAGACGAGCTTTTGACCACTCGACCACGGAGGCTGTTACGGGATACTGAAACTTAATATTAATTGAATGAAATAAATTCGGACCCAGCTTTAATCAACAGAATTTTCATTTTCAAATACATACAAATATTTTTATTTATTTTTCCACGAAGGCTTGAACCCCTTGATGTAGAAGCGTGCATGCATGAGCTGATCCAACCAATTGAGACCTTGATAAAATTAGAGTTAGGGCAGCTCCTTCTTTTTGTTAATGATACTTATCTGTAGTTTATGTAGCATAAGATCTGTACGGGTTAATAATAGTCTACATTTATCATAACTTTGTACTATCAAAATCTAGGTCGACGTACAGGTTGACCGAACGATAAGCGATCTCTTAAACTCTTTTCGTATCAATAGGCGTTCTGATCAGTTGATATACTCATCCATCATCGATCGATGGAGAGTGTTTAAAAGCTAGTCGCAAGTTCAAACCTTATGGTTCTTCTGCATTTTAAAAATTTACACCCTCATTTAATAAAAGGCTCAAGCCCCATCGTGGCACCGTACACATGCATGCATTTATCTTTATGTCAGGCTTTGCCTATTTGCCTAGGTAATACATTTTATATAAATCCAGTATTGGCAACATTACAGCATCGGACTGCTAATTTACGTACCTAGTAGCAAATGATTACAAAGTACCTATTATTGCACTTAACTAGACAATGAATATAATCAATCAGCAATAAAATACGTGATAATATAAAAAGTACTAAATAATTAGTGTAAACTAGATCGTCCTACGGGGTTATTTTTATATATAGGAAAGAGTCGCGCGCTTCGCTGTTATACTTATATGATAATGATGATGGGTTGATGAAAAGTAATGAAAACCCTTAATGCGGGACTAAGTGTAGAGAAAACGTGGTTCATGGAGAGCCCGCGACCGCACGTCTTCGTAAACATGAGCCTCTTTACTACTTCACAACTCATTTCTTTTTCGTAGACCAGTTTTGATAAGCAAACCTTGCGTCACGCGAGAGCGAGAGGCTCTGTAACAACTATAACAACAGCCAGTTATATCATGAACAAAATGAACATTCTATAATGAACAAAACGCAACAGTTATGTTAATAATTTACATATTTTTTGCGAAATCCTTGTTTGTAACAACTTCATAGCAGCACAATGCAGTAATTAAAGAAATAGTACATCGTAGATATATTATTACTGAAAACTTATTTTATGAGGTAGCCGTAAATATTATCTTACCCGTAGGCACCGTCGGAGTAGGAAGATATAAACTTTTAAATGGGTATAAATCATCATTTTGTGACCGTCGTTGTCGTGCTGTTAATTACGTTTTCAAAGAAAAACGTTTTAGAGAAACAAAATAAATAAATTTTGTGTGATTTGTGTTGTTTACTGCTTCACCGGATTTGCGGGGGAGCGGAAGGCTCTACCCCAGAGTAGTCATGTAAACGCGTCTAGGGGCGACTCGAGAGAGCGACAAACCTAGGCCTAGCGCACAGCGCAGAAAAACATCGTGAAGGAGAAGGAAAAATCCTCATTCTCACGGGAAAAACTGTTAGCGCGGGCGGAGCGGTAAGCTAGTAAAGTATTTTATTGTATATCCGCATAGACTGAAGACAATAATTTCAAATAATAAAAAAGGCAAAATAAATTAAAGAAACATCGTTTTCCTATTTATGTGAAAAAGCGATGAGCTTTAAACCATATTGAAAGATCAAAGATATTATTATACCCATATAGGAAGAAGTTTATATACCTGTAAGATTGAAAATGCGTGAAAAAGAGCGTATCATTTTCACAGATTTCCACTTTGCGATTAGATATGCGGTTAAATTTATTTTAACCTGAAAACGTTTTTTTTTTGTTCTTTTTCTGTTATCTGCCCTCGACCCGTTTGGCCTTTATCAGATTTGTTGTCATACGTGTAGTCATTGTTAGGTGTTGATCCCTTGATCACCATGCCTATTTTTAGATTCTAGAGATCATTCTCTCTGATCAAGTTGTATGACGTTCCATCGCTTCAGCCTACTTCTGTCTTCTGTATGTAATAGATTTCTAGCTAGACTGTTCTTATGACTTTCCAATCTCGCTTTATACTTCTTACAGTACTTGTTTATTTCTTCTTTCACTGTTTCCATCTCTAAGTATTCGTGTATCTCTTGATTTCTCGTAAACCATGGGGCATTTGTGATTGAGCGCAGAACTCCATTTTGAAAACGTTGTAAGATCTCTATGTTTGAGTTGCTGGCTGTTCCCCACAATTCCAATCCATAGCTCCAAATTGGTTTTTAAACCAACAATTTATTGTTTAGCGAAAGGTGAGACCTTCTTCCTATCAGCCAGTTGAAGCTTTTATAGATGCGGTTGGCATCATCTCTCTTTAATTTAATGTGTTTAGCCCATGTAAGTCTTCTATCTAAATGCAGTACTAAATATCTCACAGAGGTACTTCCAGGTAAAGGTTCTCCACTCAAAGTAACTGCAGGACAGTCACCTTTGCGTAACGTAAAAGTTATCTGCACCGACTTAGAAGCACTGGCATTTATGGTCCATTTGTCCAGCCACTGGGTCATCTTGTTCATTTGTTGCTGAAGTTTTTCAGTTGCCAATTGAGGATTACGATCACTAGCAAGACAAGCTGTGTCATCCGCATATGTTGCTGTTTCAACATCATCTGAAAACGTTCAGTAAAATATTATTAGGTTGTATTCTATTCAAGGAAAAGGCCCCAAATGAGGTGGAAGGATGTCACCAGAGATGTCGGGTAGCAACTGGATCCTTACTAACCAAAATAGGACAAAGTGGTGGAAGTTCTACACCAGGAGACCTATACCGAACAAATGGTTGAGAAAGTCCGAGAAGATTCTATTATAGATAGATTTCTCATATAAAATTGTGCTTGAAAGTTATGTATTGATATATATTAAACCTCAATTGTTTCAATGAGTCATTGAAAATTTGGACTATCGGATAGAAGTATGGCACCGAAGCCGTGGGGATCATTTAGCCAATATTTTGTTTCACACATAATTGTCATAGATCCTTCTTATCATTATAAAAGTATTAAGATAATTCTCCAAAAAACTTTTTTTTTACAATTAGCTTTCCGCAGCGGCTCCACCTGCGTTAACAGTTTTTCCCATGGGATCGAGGCATTAAAAGGTAGCCTATGTTACTCAGGGTGAATGTAGCTTTGTAATTGTGAAAGAAATTATGAAATCGATTTAATAGTTTTTGAGTTTTTTCATTACAAACATACTCACACACACACACACACACAAAAATACAAATCTTTCCTCTTTATACTGTAATAATAATAATATTAGTATGATTAACATCGTGCATTAAAGTTGGACCACCCTTTACATAAGGAAACCTATATGAAATGTTGTTGTACCCCATCGCCAAGTGACGACAGCATGAAAATGTATAGCTATACTTGCGCATGTCACACACATAAGTATTATAAACTTTCTGTTTTAGTCGTCAGCAATTAAAACATGTACTCGTAGTTTTCCGGCTGAGAGAACGAAGTGATACTGCTTAATTGTAGCTTACTTGTGAATGTCCAACAAAATAGAGAGTCAAACAAACGAGAGAACTATATCTGTCTTTTAATTGTACCTACACTATAATCACTTAGTATAAAAAAGTTAAGTATTTTTCTTAAATCCCTAAGACTAGCTATTTCATTTAGTTGCTGTTTTATTGTCTGTAAAGCTATGCCTATGTTCGGATTTCGTGAGGGTCTATCCACGGAAAGTGCCATCTTGTCGCTGAAATATTGTGTTGATTACTATACTAAGAGGAGCACCCTAGTATATGCATGTTTTTTAGACCTCTCGAAGGCTTTTGACTTAGTTGCATATGACATTCTCTGGAATAAATTAAGTGAAATAGGTATTGGTCAAGAAGTTGTTGATTTGTTCGCTTATTGGTATAGGAATCAAAGGAATGTAGTCAAGTGGTCTCATAGTTATTCCGATGAGTATAGTTTAAAATGTGGCGTAAGGCAGGGTGGGCTGACATCGCCTAGATTGTTTAACTTGTATGTTAACCAACTGATTGGTGAGCTCAGCAGCATGCATGTTGGATGCCGGATAGACAATGTTAGTGTTAACAATATTAGTTACGCTGATGACATGGTGCTGCTGAGCCCATCAATCAGTGGTTTACGAAAATTATTAAAAACTTGTGAAGCCTATGCTGCCAAGCATGGTCTAAAATATAATGAGAAAAAGTCAGAATTTATGGTTTTCAAATGTGCCCAAATGCAGCCTAAAAATGTACCCCCTCTGGTTCTGAATGGAGTACCATTAAAGCGTGTTACACAATTTAAATATCTGGGTCACATTGTAACAGAAAACTTAAAGGATGACTTAGATATAGAGCGCGAGCGCAGGGCATTGTCGGTGCGTGGCAATATGCTGGCGCATAGATTCACTCGTTGTACTGTTCCTGTGAAAATAACACTTTTTAAAGCTTTCTGTCAGGGTTTTTACACGAGTGCTCTATGGGCCAGTTTTACACAAAAATCGTACAGTGCCCTGCGTGTGCAATATAATAACATCTTTAGGGCACTGTTGGGGCTCCCGCGCTTTTGCAGCGCATCGGGCATGTTCGCAGACGAGTATGGTCGCCAAAAATTGTAAATATGGGGAAAAATATCTGTCCTTCTCGTTCAAAAATTCACAATTACTTATGTCATTTTAATTAGTGACAAATTATAACTGATTCTGGTTCGTAGTATCATATTTATTCAAATAAATACTTAAAGTATGTTATTACTTGCCTTTAACGAGTCGATTTCATTATTTTTTTAAAAAGTTTATTTTAGTCTCCATACAAAAATAGTGTGGTCCCACTAACACATCTCATACTTTGAAGTCACTTTAATATGCTCAACTGTTTTGTAACCTGTTAAATTTAATCATTTTTAAATTATTCTATCAATTTGCTATACGTTACGATAAATTATTTTGTATTATATAACGTAAAATGCAGTATAAAACGTATTAGAAAATATGTCTCACTTTTGTTTCCCGAATGATACCTCACGTAAGTTACCATAAATAACGACTAAAATAACTAGGTTCCCGATCCGTAAAATATTATTTTTGTTATGGCAACACCATGTTCAAGTTGGCCAACCTCAGGAAAGAAAACGACATTTTGTTTTCTGTGAAAGTGATACTAAAGGTAGTCGGCGCTTTTGTCTCGGAAGATTTAAATGGTTTTTAAGGAGATTATACAAGGCAAGAATGCAAGTTTAACATATTGTTTTAAAGTGTATGTATAGAACTGCTATTTCTTTTACTAATTGAACTATAAGGTGTCCTACAACTTCAAAACCTACATGAATAAATATGTTTTAGGTTATGTCCACAAGTGTTTTGATTCACGAATGATACCGTGTGTTACTAAATGTGTTACGTAACATTCGTGATCGGTTATAAAGAGTTATACACACTGGAAATTCCCAAATTTGTTTATAATATTGTATGGCGTTCTATAATAAAGACATCTTAATTCTTATTTTATTTTATTAAGTTTTAAATGCTTTATGAAAACCTTTTTATATTGACATAAAAAAGCTTTACCTACTTATTATTATTCTAAGCTTGACTTTTTTCCGAGTATGTAACTAGGCTTTATAAGTTCACATGTGTTACCTTAGTTCACGAATGTTACCGTGCGTTCCATATTCACGAATGTTACCTTACAATTTTTGGCGACCATACTCAGACGCCAGTGTCGATGATTTTTACACGGTCATGCGAAAAAAGTCAACCTCGATGATGCGGCGACTGCGGGGGGGCGCCAACGGGATCCTAAACATGATAGAAGGGAGAATGGACTCACGCGTGTTTGCTAGATTCATCCATTTACACGTTAAAAAACGAGTGGATGGATGAAGTATATAAATGTTTATTATTTAAATAATTAAATGACTACTAACCTAGTTTTAAGTTTTTTTGCACTAACCACAAATGGACAATAATTGGTCTGAAATAAAAATTTTTTTTTTTTTTTTTTTTATTTATATGGTTTATACAGCTTTCACTACACTTTTCTGTCGAAAAGTTAATTTTGTACATCGATGCCTTTTTCTTTTCTGTACACCAATTATGACTTTTACTTACTTACTTACATTGTGTGTAATTTCCAATATTCTTATTTTAGGACCCTGTATGAGCATTATACGTTGCGTACCCTGATATTAATTCACATCTTGAGCCATTATTAAACAGAATGTGTGTCACAGACAATGGTGCGATGGTGGTTCGCGCTGCGTGGGCCTGCTGATTTAAGCTTATTTTCTCTTACATTGTTAACTAATGCAAAGTGTCATACCATGTTATCAAAGGCCCTATACTTACTTAAATATAAATCATAATACCATAAATAATAAAATAAAATAAATATTATATTACTTCCATAAATGCTCCGATGAGAAAACGATACTTATAATTATTATTTTTACGTTTATCCTTAATATGAACTTCATATTCATATATTTTTCATAGCTAAGTAAAACCACACTGCGTTTTGAATGTGAATTAACCGTGGTATATCCTCTGTTCAATTTAGCAAAGGTATGTAGTGTTTGTAGAGACTACTTATGGCTAAATAAGAATATGAACTAAACGTACGCAAAAAAATTAAAGTGATCGAAACGCGTTGATGTCTTTTGTATGGGTTTGCGATATCCCATATACGTTCGAGTCGAAGTGACGGGTTAAATAAAATACACGATGTGAGAGACGGCTTATGGTGTTGAGCATCATTCCCAAAGAAACTTTCGGAAACAAAACTTAAGTTTAGAACAGTACAGTAAGTTTTTCAGTTCAGTTTGGTGTTTTTACTTTACTTACCTAAAGTACGACATTTCCATGGAAATTAGTCATTCATAACCTCAACTAACTATGGAAGTTGCCAGAGTAAAGCTTTTCCCATTCCAATGAAACCGTGAAAATTGATATAAATGCGTAATTATAATTATGGCACAGAGATTTTGTAACATTGGGCTCCATTCTACGTATTACGCTCTAACTTTTTAATAACCATAATGTCCATTTCTCGTTCTTAAGAATGATTAGATTAATCTCTCATCCTTTTCGATTCCCTTAAAAAAAGGACAAAGAACTTAAATTTAAAGATTTTAGCATCCACGCTGGAAATGCGCCCATTGTTGACGGGTCAAACTATACCAAGTAGTAGTGTGTTTATAGGAGCTGTAAGTTTGTTTACGAAAATATAAGCTGTTTGTAAATAAATTTGTTCCTAAATATAAAGAGATAAATATTTACTAATACTTTGTGCTCTTGGGTATAGCCGTACGGTTCAGTTTAGATTACAGATAATATTTGTTAGTAAATATTTGTGGCTAAAAATGTATGCAAAGATAATACTTAGTATTGTCTTCTGTTCTCTGTGAGCGCAAAGATTTTGATAAAAATAAATTAAGATAGAGCCAGAGATGGAGTTTGCATCAGAAGTCACGTCACAATAAGACAAAACACTTATTTAACACTAGGGTTGTCAGCCGCTGTAGCCGAACAGTCAACCGCTCGCTTAGCGTTGCGGAGGTTTCGGGTTCGGGCATTTCCCGAACGAAATATGTCACTTTGTAAGACTTGCCACTTTGTAAGACTTTCCAATCAGAAAGAAAAACGGAAAGAATAGACAGAATAAGAAATACAGACTTAAGAAACCAAAAAGGTGTAACCAACGTCGCTACAAAAATAAAACACCTACCTAAAATGGAAGTGGGCTGGCCAAATGATAAGGGGTTCAGACAAATGGAGCAAAACCTCGACAAAATGGTACCCGAAAGAGCGGCAAAGGAGTAAAAGAAGACCATTTCGACGCTGGGAAGATGAAATAGTTAGTTGAGATGGCTGGCCGAACGAGGAATAGAGTGGCAGGGAATGCAAGAGAATGGAGACCATTTGGGGGAGGCCTTTTCCAACAGGCACACAGACGCTCTTAGTAATTAATCTAAACTTGTAATAAATTTAACTAAGCATCTGTTTATATAGGTTTAAATAAATAAATTATGTCTTTTCCCAGTTTGGTAAGATCAGGACATTGCAGGCTAAGTCACATGATTGTCCGAAAAGAAAGATGATGGAAGGCACGTAAAGCCGTTGGAGGAATCCTTGTTAAAGAAAATGATGTACTTAGTCGTCATACGAGCCATGTCAAAAGCCTTAGGTGGCTCAGTAATTCTGATACTAGAGTTTGTAAAGTAAGTTAACCTCGCAACCCACACGATATTCAAGCAAAGGCTTGTAGATTTGTGACAGAGTATAACAAGTATTTTCAATTTGAAACGCCTCTTCCTGCGAACAACGGGTCGTGCAATCACAGCCTTACACAGTACCTATACGCAGCCAGTAATATCAAAATTGCAGACATGAGACATGCCAGATTGTTACATACTATAGTTCCTATCGTAACGTTGTAATGTATGATTGTACTCGCAACATAGTGCCTGCTTGACGAGCACTGATCTCCATATCACAGGCCTAAGCTTAGCTTGGAGATCAGGGTTCAACAATTAATTTGTATTCCTACTCCATCATATTACAACCACTCTTTTGCGCTTTGTAACCTCTGTTTGCAAACCAAATACGTGAAATAAAGAAATTTTAATTTCTTTATCAAGAAGTAGCAAACAGAAGCGTAGCCTGCCTTGGCGGGGCCCCATATAAGAA
Organism: Teleiodes luculella; assembly: GCA_948473455.1. NCBI lineage: Eukaryota > Metazoa > Arthropoda > Insecta > Lepidoptera > Gelechiidae > Teleiodes > Teleiodes luculella. Next base: position 9,269,508 of record OX419590.1, on the reverse strand, counting down.
TTTGTTTGGCGGCTTTTAGGAAGGGTAAATATTTCTCACAAATGAAAAAAAAATGCATAAAATGAAAAGAAATATTTACTCATCATTATTATCTATCTAAAGAAATTTCTTTTTTTATCTTTTGTCATTTGTGGAAAGAAAAATGGGATTTTTTTATTATTTTTTGCTTACGCACGTTGGGGGCCCCCGTGGCCCCGTATAATTGATACGGCAGATACGGCGGTAGCTACGCTCCTGGTAGCAAACCTCTAAAGAACACTTAGCGACGACGTTACCTGTTTTGTAGCCATACATAATTGCAGTTGGAAGTACCGATCTTGCAAAAGAAAGTGTTTCCGCGCCTGTCAGCAGTGAGTCTGCGAGTGATCTCGCGGCATTGTTGCACTGCGCACGAGCATGCGCGTCGCAGTGATGTGATGATGCAGGCGCGCGGCGCATATCGCTCGCTGTCGCTGACTTTCCCGTTCCGCACCGCCGCGTGCCCTGACGAGCGTTTCTTTGATAAATACGAGCCACGCGCCGGTACTTAGGGGACGCATCTGTATTGTGGTTTGCTAAGGTTGCAGAGAGATTATTACGAATGCAAGAAAATCTTTATCTAATAAATAGTGTTACAACAATAGCTTGCAACAGTCCACTGCTGGCTGTCCACTCGGTAAAAATTGCCATAATTTATTTATTCATTAACATCTATCCACAAATTGTTTACACTATACTGCTTAATCTTTTACATGTTCTGCTTCATGTCATATTATTATGCTGGTTTGGTTACCTATATTATAATTCCCTTGGATTGAACATCGCATTTGGCTGGGAATCGCAGTTATTATTGTTACAGGAAAAACATTTTATATTGTTTTACCAATAAATTGCTCCTGATTCTCCGGTGATGTACAGTATTATACAGTAGCCAGCACATACGGCTGGACATGTTGACCTTGAGAGCGGCCGTATTCCGTAGTGGTACGCGGGTGAATTTCGTATTGCGAATGTCCAACCGCATGTGCTGGCTTCTGTGCGATTTATTTATCTCTTACTCACTGGAAACAAAAGTATCTTCTAGAAAAAAACAATGGAATCTAACCTGAGCTTTCAGCAACAGCTTATAAACATTTGGTTAGATTTCAATTGATCACTGATAGCACACATTTCGTAACTAGCAGTAATAGAATTAAAGCCTGACCACTGAGCATATAATCACTTCGCCTGACCAGAAAAATAAAAAACCTGCGCTGCTGGGGGCGACACATGTATTTTTTAATGCTTTTGGCAACAAATTCCAATATGAAATTTGACCAATATGGCGTGGTCTTTTATTTTTATGGTCGGGCTTTGTCTATCTTACTTATATTCAATTAATCCTATCTGGTATCAAGTACACACCGTTAAATGGGCGCCCTACTACTGACTGGCGCACTGATACAGTGCCGCCCCCTCGTTGGCCAAGCGCCTGATTGCATATGCAACCCGGATTACTCAGTCGAGTGATCATTTTACCTGAAAACTGCATTTTCTACGCAACGACTGCAAACAAAAGGAAACGCTTCTTAGAAACAACTTTTATTTCAATCATTCATATAAGAACACAAACTAACATTTTCAGGTAAAATCGTAAGCTTAAAAATAAATAACGTAAATAATTAAATAATGGTACGTACGAGTACAAGTGGTAATCAATTCAATTCGTCCCGTGTCCTTATTTTTCAATGGATAACTTATAATCATCAATATGGGCGCGGCAAATACATAATAATATGTTTAGTTAAAAACATTCCTAAATAATACAAATATAAATTATAAATGAGTATACATCATTAGTTTCTTCTAGGGTGGAACGACTCTTCATTTATAATCAAAATATGTAACTATATATCTATTTTTATCAGCAAGCAACAGCCCACAGTATTACACGTATTTCTTTTGAACCAGCTGAACCGTTTAGCTAGTGAATATATTATACATTATATATTTTATCATAAGTAAAGTAAGAGATGAAAACAAGATAGAATTATTTCGTTCAGTGACTATAATAGCCAACAATTTGCGATCTCGTGTATTCGCTACCATATCATTGATCAACAATATCGTGTCACGAACCAAACAGCGCACGAGATGACAAAATTTGCATTGCCGCAAGCACTTTTCTACATAATTTATGCTATTTCCTATACGGAGAGGGTGTTTTTTCATATGCATAATAATCGCGTGCAAACGCAGTGAATATGCATTTCCAATAAGACGAACTATCTACCTACATTTCGTCTAGTGTGCTTATACATAGTTATTATGGTTATATAACAAAAAAGTTATTTTTTTATTGATAAATATACCTGAATACTCTTATTCGGATTTTGCTCGAGCCCATGGTGATATCAATATATAGGTATGTATGTATAATAATGCACTTTTTGCATATCGAAGTTGAATTTAGCTTTTATATACTTGACAATTTCCACATATTAAATAATAACTGCAATCAGAAATATTTTATAATACCATTTTTTTATTAAATATTTAATTTTTATCAATGTACCTATGGGTAATTTGACTGTTTATAAGATAGTTATATATATTATAGCCTGGAGAAATGCCCTTAAATTACATTGTGAGCAAATGAACATTATGACAATATAGTTTTGTTACAAAGAAATTATTACGTACATACAAATATAATCGAAGTTAAAAAGAATTTTAGATAAAGACAAAGATCTATAAAATTGTATTCATTCCTTTATTTATTCACTTCGGTTTGCTTTTTCGCCATTTTGTCTATGAGCTATTTGCACTTCAAACAATTGTTTTAAGGAACCCTAGCTATTATTCTATTCACTGTACCGACTTAATACTCGTATCACTTTAGTTGAAGCTCGAAGTAATTTTGACAACTTATTTGTATAGATAACTAAATTATGATAAGTTTGTATTGCTATAATTTACCACTATCTACCTATATATATGTTCATAAAATAACTTAGGCGCGCTACAAACTGAACATTAACAAAATTTGTTGTTATTTGTGTCAAAGTAACTTAAAAAACTATAAACTAAACATACCAATTAACATTTATGTCGATCACACCTCGCTGTTGCAGACATAATCTAAAAACGCTAAGAACTACCTTTGGAACTGGAGACTAGACAGAATAAAACTACTTTAATGCATATAACTTTACTTCTGACAGCTTGGTATCCATTACTGCATCTGTTAATTCAATTCAATGGTAGAATAGAAGGTAAACGGCTCTGGGTGTCGAAGTAACCAGCTTACCGCCTGATACCACCTACGCAGCTAAGCTTAAACGGAATGAAAGGGTACCTACCTATTCTGAAACCGCTGCTACTATAGGTATGGCTAACGCTAGATAGATTTAAGTTCTTTTAAATGGATCGTGGGTATAATAGATCTATGTATGTTGTAATCTTATTTTATTAGACTGATTGCATTTTAGACGAGATTAGGTGGAATATCTGCCATCTGTTCTATTCACAACACCCATAGTTTATTTATCAGATTACGATTACGCATTGGCGCGTATTTACCTTTTTACTCGTTTGTGGTTGGCAAGGGAAAAAGTACACGCCCCTCTGTAATTTTTATAATTCGTGATGATACCTAAAAAATCTAACTGTACTCAATTTATACGTAGAGACAAAGCATTCTACTTAATGATTCCATTGCAACAGTTATTTACACTAGGTATGTACCTATACTATAGTCGTTATTTCATACTTAACAGCTTCTATAAATACTCAAATAAGAACCATCCTATAAAATAAAAACTGTAATGTAATGAGACTGCAGATACTGCGACATAGGACAGTTTACTTATACAGACAATTTGATGGAACAGTGAATTACATATAAATAGCATTTCATTAATGAATGTACCCATAATAATAGCAACAACAACAACCCTATCAACTCTATGTACAATCCCAGTCTTATACGAAACCTTGTGACACTTCATAAGGCCTACCGTTCTATTCTAAGTCTCGTTCGCTGCCACTCCATTTACAAAGCATTATAGATAAACAGCCCTTTGCAACTTACAATACAATAGCGACGGCTGCACCAAGAAAATTCAATGTGGTCCAGAAAATGGGCAAGATACACAAGGTAAAATTTATGAGACGTTTTTTTTCATCAACATCCACATTAGCATACGTTAACACGAAACATATCGAAATTAGTACGTCTACGGAGCAGACATTCTTTCTAATCTTCCCTTTTCAAATAGAGTCATCGACATGTTTTCATGGGGTGTCGGTGTGCGTTGCGAATTCTCCAAAATCGCCCAGTATACAAATTGCTCAGTGATTGGATCAAACCTCATCAAGCCTTGGGGTGGTTAGTGCGTTCCTCGTCATCGCTGTGCTCTTCCTGCAGCAGTAGGCTGTCGGGAGGGCCTCGCGGGGGCACCCTGGCACTACCACACTTGCGGGACCCTCCACGGGAGAACATGCGGGACAGTTGAGCGAACTTTTTGCGAGACACTGTGAACAAAATAAACATGAAAACTCTCATGTAGTACTAATATTAATGGAAAACGCTTAATTTCAGAAAGTCATCAAAGTTAATACTTAGAAGTAATAGTCGCGTGTCATGAGCTAAGATTCTTAAAAGCTTTTGAGCTTAGAAATACGATTTAGTCAGTATGCTTTATGCAGAAAGCATACTAAGCTAGTAAAAGGAATATCTTTGTGCTAGAATTTATGTGCAACGATAGTGCTTGGATAATAAGAAGTCACGAATCACCTAACAGAGGCTGTAATCTGGGAAACTGCCTTAGGTAAGCGAGCTCTCTGAAATACTGCTCACAGCTGCCTGTAAATTCAAAGGCCTTGGTATTGCACGGACGGACATTTGAATACGCATGGCGTTTCGTGTCGTCGCCACAACGCGCTATGGCCGCTCCCCGCTGATTAACTAATGGGGAATGATTCCGCCACCCACATTAGCTGCCGGCGGAGTTTGACACCAGCACAGCGGGACATTGGTCTTACTCGTATTAACCGTCGCAATTTTAAATACGAAAATATCTTTCATGGCGAGTTTTACCCGAGGTGATACATTAGTGAGCTCAAGATAATAGAGGTCACAATTTATACCACCTTAAATAAATCTAGAACTTACTTTTGCCCATATTCTTCAGCCTTTCCTTAAAGTCTGCTTCATCATCGTGTTCTTTGGCTTTTTGACCCTGTTCACTGTCTAATGCTGCCATGAATTCCTGGTTCCATCTCAACTCCGCCATGAACTCTTCATTTTGCAGGAAAGTGGCTATTTTATCGTCATCCATGTCGAGGCTCAAATCTATCCTGGCGTCGGTACCGGGAGGTATTCTGAGAAACATTGGTGGTAAGGGCCCTAGCATCCGTGGAACCCATTTTCTCCGCACAGCAAGAGGAATTGACTCGTCATCGACGTCCCTGTGAAAAGTTTCAATAAGTTCAAAAACAGCAGTAGTAAGCTAAAATTTTAAGAAGTATAACTTTTAATCCAAAATTCTTACTAAAGAAGCAGAAATCGTAAAGCTAAGTTGAGTTGATATATGTCGATATTGATTTCTTTTCTATTTTTAAAACTTAAACTAACATTGATTTTATTTCAAAAATGTGGCCCGTCTCTCTTATCTCATAAATGTACCTACACGTATTTTTCAATACAATGGTTCTCTATTGTATTCCCTAAAATTTGTTATCCTACTTTTTATTTTCCTTAGCATTTTAGTCCTAAATATCGATTGTCCTAATGATCCTAGTCCTATTTTTTTAACTCCTACTGTTCATTGCCCTATTTTTTTTCATCCTTATGATGGTAAGTCCTAATGTCCATAGTTATAATCCTTTATATTCCTAAAATGTATAGTCCTAAATAAATAAATAAAAAAAAACTTATCAAAAACAGGTTAGCAAATTATACACGACAACTTTTGGCGTTATTTTGGCCAGCCACAAAGATAAAACTGTATTGTAGGAAGAAATAATTGGTTTACTAAAATACAAAATTACAAAATAGTATGTGTCAGTCAGTCGTGTCAGTCTCGCTCGCAGGTCTCGCTGTTAAAATTTTGGTTGGTTGCTCATAATGTCAAATAATAACTATTATCAAGTGTTTAAAACAATTAAAGGACAATTATAATTATAGTTCAATGTGAACGGTAATGTACCTATACGAGAAAAATAGAACTCATACATAACGGTAATGTCTACTGGGCGTGTGAACTGAGATATAATAAGATTTTTATTACCTACTATTCAAACGTACCGAGGATTTTTTAGATAAATATAAGAGAGGAGGATCAAAATTAGGAATTTCAAACTTTAGTGACATTAATATTAGGACTAAAGAATATTAGGACAAGTATTACGGTAGGATAATCAATATTTAGGATGATCGAACATTAGGACAATCGAATATTAGGAAAATGATGTTCGGATAATCGACTTTAGGACTATAAACATTAGGAAATACAACAGGCTCCCGTTACTGTTGACGTATCTTTATTTTCTGTTAGAACTACATCGTTTTATCTAAAATTAAATTGTTAATAATATTGTTAGCGAAATCCAGTTATCGCCACGAAATTGTAGTTTTGTTTTGACACTAAGGAAAATTCATTTTAACTAAAACTGGGTTTTACAGCTCTATATTGCTCTTTACCTAAATATAAAAAGCTAAAAAACTATACTGAGTTACTCGTACATAACTGAAAAATTATAAATTCAAATATAAGTACCTATTATGTTTGAAATACTTACAGACTAGTAAGTAGGTACCTAGTTATAAGAATTAAATTACTCGTTGCTTAACCAGGCTATTCAATGTCTAGACTGCTGTCGGACTAGTTTTGTGAGTACAGCCCCTGGCATGCTAACTATTCCAATTGTTCCTTATTGATTGGTTTCTCTGTTCTCGGCCGGTAATAGCCAACTGAATCAATGTTCACGGTTATGTTAAAACTTGCACTTAAAATGCCTCTATACAATACTGAAAACTGAACAATGGGGGAGGTGGCACAGGTGGTGAAACGTTATCTGTATTATGTTATTTAAGAGTACATAAGCTTAGATTATATGACACATTCAGTGCTCAGTGTTACCACACAGTATCTAATGTTACAAAGCCCCGGTAAATGTCACCGTGTATTGTAACGTAACCTGTTAAAGGTTACGTGCGAATTGCTGTGATAATAAATGCAAAATACGTTTATAGACATTTGTCTCTAGCTAAAGATATGTAGGAGAGGACAGAAGATCATACGTATTGCGTACCCATGTAGATATTTTAGTCATTCTGACCTGTTGCTTCGTTCCTTTTGTTATCGAGTGGAACATTTGCGCATCATCGCATTTGTTATTTTGGTCGATCGGAATTCCACATCGGGTAAAGAATATGTATTGTAAAACGGATAACTATCTTTTATCTATCTATCTACAATTTCAATTTTATGCAAAATTTTATATGAATGGGTAGGTCAAAGTAAACTATAATAGTGAAGTAAGAAGTATATAACTTACACCAGAGCAGCGGTGTCATCGTCGTCGCAGCGGGTTCCCTTGCGCGGCTTTTGCTTGGCGGGCGAGCAGGCGTCGACGCGCTCCATCTCCTGGCGCAGGCGCTCGTTCTGGTTGTCGGTGCTCATGGCCAGCAGCTGGTCGATGGTGGCGTCCACGGCGCCCTGGTTGGCGCGCAGCACCGCCTCGATCACGTCGTCGTCCATGTCGGGGAACATCGTCTTGAAGTCGGTCATCGCCTGAGTGAACTCCAGCTGCATCGTGGACGCCATGACGTCACGAGCGCTCCGCCGGCCCAGCTGATGCGTGCCGCAGGACTACCGCAGTGAACTCGTCGCCTGCCGGTGTGCGGGCATCGGCCATCCTCGCGGCGCTGTCGACGCCGCCGCCGGTCGCCGCGCTGCTCGCGGAGGTCTTTACTCTTTTACTTGCAGAGGATCTCGCGTAAATACGTCGCACGATGCGCTACCATGATGTGCAATTTTCACTTTCGGTCGGCGTTGGCCGGCGCATGCGCGTGAAGGGCGGCAGCGGGCGGGGGTTGTCGATATAAATAGAGAGAACACGCGGCGCTCTCCGCCGGCCGCGACCCTCGGGACTGCCGGCGCGCCGGCGCGCATGTGCGCTGCATTGTTTGTAAATTGCGTACATGATTGACCTTTCAATGCTACTGCTCATTTAGCCGCACGCTATTACCGCCACGCGGGGAGACACCGCTGTGTACCTCGCGTTGACATTTACTTCTGGATTAAGGAATAAATGTTACCGGTTTGTTTATGTTTAGGTGGTGTATTTGACTAGGAGGGACTAGGATCATCATTTATTGACAAAAAGATCATTTATTTCTCAGCGTGCACATATTACTTGAGAGCGCAGTTGAAGGGTAGGTATTTGACATTTTTATGAGCGTTCTTGGTAAGTTTCAAAGGGAAAAAAATCTTGACTAGAAAACTGGGTTTAATGATAGAATTTGGACCGGTCGGCTAGTTTTTATAGCGCATAATGCCTTGGTTAAGCAAATCACAATCAATTTATACGTGACGTCACCGCCGAGCTGTTTAGCCAAACGTAGATACTTACTGTTTTATAATAAACTGTTTACTATTTTGTACTGTTTTATTAATTATCATAACATAACTGTGCGTAATGGGTAGATAAAGAAGATAGCTTATTCAGGAGTACCGTTTATTTGAAATTTGACATCTTACATGAGTCAATAAATTTAGGACTTAATAATAATAATACACGACGATTTATACAATAAGCAAGTTAACAAATTAAAGAACTCTAAAAGAAAACAAGGTATTAAGTAAATTTAAAAAGAAGTTGATTCACCTAAACAACTTTAAAATAAAATAATATTATGGCGTCCAAAAAAGATTCTCAAAATAAATACGAAAACAAATAGTACAAGGGCATTCAGTAAGTATATAATATACACCACCTTATAAATGCGGCGGTTAGAAACTATGCTACTTCTAGTTCGTTTTAACAGTCACCAGCGTAGACAAACACATAACAAGAATGCTTACTATACATACACAATGATTCGTTTGTACATTTCGTTTAGGCCATTGCGAAACTACTCACAAGGTTCCTTATTTTAAAAATCAGCAAAAAAATAATTCAAGCCAATTTAGATCTATTTTTTTACAGCAATCAATTCTAGGCTTTTTATAATAAGTTCACACTCTACTTTGTTAAACAGTTTAAACATTAATTACTTTTTATTATTAAAGTCGCTGCCAAAGCGTCATCTAAAATGCGTACATGTTACAAAGTATAGTGAATTAGATATTAAGGCACCCCTGCGTCGCCTTTAAAATGCTGAGCTTGAACACGTTTCAATATCCATAACAAATGGATATTTCAATTATTACGAATGTTTTTAGTTTCAATAATATTTAAATCCGTATGGACGGTGTGCAGTGCATCGTTACAATTGACGCGCAATCACTTACAATAACTTTTAGGAATGTCATTAGGTAAGATAGAGATAGTTCAAAGGTATACATGCCAACTTCGCTTTTAATCTTGCAGATAAAGGTACAGAAGTCATCACATGCGGTTGGATATTCGCACTACGAAATTCACCTCTGCCACTACGGAATACGGGCGCTCTCAAGGTCAACATGTCCAGCCGCATGTGCTGGCTACTGTACATACTTTAAGTATATTTTTATTATAAAAATAAAATTTTTAAACACAACGCAATGGCACTGAGATATTCATTTTACGTTATCTAATTTTTCAGCAGGTTTATATCAAAATAGTTCTTCATAATTATAATATGTGAAACTAGTACGTAAGGTAAAATAATAATGGAATTTGCTTAGCACACTAAGTACATAAAAATATATACCTAATGTAAAACAAGTGAAATACAAGAATAGTAAAGATAGAAATATTGAAGTATAGTAGATATTTAAGTACTTTTAAATAATAAATAGTTTTAAACAATTTTAATAAGAAATATTTTTAATAACTACATTATATCTAAATTTATTATGTTAAAAATATGCTTTACGCTCTGACACTGGCGAATTACAATCAATTTATAGTTTGTGAATATAATAAGCTAGTAGAATGTCACTTAATTAAGGAGAATAACGACTTTAAACACTAAAGAGGGATTTCAGTTAAGGACAGCTGATTCAAATTATGTATAAGGTAGTTTTATGAGATAATTTCATTGCCAAATTAATAGTCAACACAAGCTCTCTGACAAAGCATCTATATTGAAATAAGTAAAGATAGAAATATTTTTAAATTAATCATTAATGTTACCAGTTGTCATGCTGGATTTTCTGGGTTTCCTAAAACAAAAAATTACACAACATTATACTAAACAATATTATGGGCTTAAAAATTACCCAGACAAATATTATAATAATAATAATAATAAATCCATTTATTTCAGGCAATATTTACATAAAGATGTTAATTATGTAAACAGAGGCCCATATCATAAATACCTTACAGACATGCATGATATTATGCATGTTTATTTTTAACTAGCTGTCCGCCCGCGGCTATGCCCGGTTTTCAGTGCAGTTTAGGAATAAGATATTTTTCCGCGGTATAAACTATCTAATTGTTGACCGAGGATATAAGGTACCACCATACAAAGATTCATTCAAATCGGTCCAACAGTTTCGAAGATTAGCCGAAGATTAAAAGAGAAACAAAAAAAAAAAAAATTTTGGAAATCTCCTAATCAATTCTTACATCCCCCTAACTCGGTGTTTAGCATTTATTTCTATGTACAGGATATTCGACTGATTTCACTGTTGTAATTATAGTTATTACAACAATTATAATTTGGAATATTTCTGTAAAACGATTTGAGATATTTGGATATTTTTCTATGCATCTCTATCATCAGAGACGGCTGCTACAATAGGCACAGAAGTAAAGCCTGAATAAAGAAATAAGAAAACTCGCCGGATTGGGGAATTTCAATAGAACTAATTTTATAATGAAATTTGTTGCCATAAACATAGAAATATATACGTGGCGCCTTCAGATCAGGTTTTTTGTTTCTTTAGTCAGGCTTTATATATTAGTCCTCCCCGTACCATAGGTGAATTATACATGATGGTGTCTCACCTCGAGCGCGTGATTCAGACGGGTGCGAGCTGGCCTTCGCGCGGCAACATCACCACGGTGTGCGCGGGGGCGGGGGCGGGGGTGGGGGCGGGGGCGGCGGGGGCGCCCTGCTGCGGCTCCGGGGGCGTGTCCGGCTAAACACACAAGTTGGCATCATATCATACTATTATTACAAAGAGGAAAGATTTGTGTTTTTGGGTGTGTGTTTGTAATGAATAAATTCAAAAATTACTAAACCGATTTAAAAAAATCTTTCACCATTAGAAAGCTAAATTCACCCTGAGTAACATAGGCTACCTTTTGCCGCGGAAAAATGTCTCATTCCTACGGGAAAACCTGTTAACTTGGGCGGAAAGCTAGAATTATAATAAATTGCCGTGAACATTTTCGACACCCTCCACTAGCATATCGAGCGTCGTAGTCGTGCGGCGCGCATACTTACAGTCATCCGCTTCCGTCTTTTGTTTCACTATTTGCTGCCTATGATTGTATGCGCGACGGACTACGACGACGCTGGATAGACGCTAATGTGGGGGTTCTCTTAGAGCTATTACGCACTGCCGACTGACATGGCAACTAGGCCCGGGCGACCGACGAAGTGCGAGTTGACAGTGCGTAGTGAGCCTTACTACTACGGACGGCGGAGGTAGATTTTTGGAAGAACGAAGATATTTTTCACGTTTTTCTTGTGAAAGGGATAAGGGAACGATGTTTATAAAGCAATCATATTGAAATCAAAATTCAAAATAAAAAAAAAAGGATAAATTAATCTGTAAATAAGTCCAACATAAATGCTGGATCATGTTCTTAACAAAATTAGTTAAATAAAACCATTTTACTCAGAATCATTTTTGGCAGTATAATGGTGTTTTCTAAAATTTTGAGGAAACCTTTCAGAGGCGCATTCTTTTCCTTACGACAGCAGTATTATTTTTTATTTTATTTGTATTTAGGTAACATAAGATAACAAAGTTAAAACAGAAATTGAACTTAAGCCAATTACAAGTTTCCACCAATAGAACGGAATTAGAAATTTATACAATCACCTTTAGTTTTCTTTAATTAATATAGTCACAAAGTTGAATTTACAAATTTTGATCAGCCGTCATCAATATCACAAATTTTATTATTTTCACTTTTCTAAAAACCAAAGAAAGAAGTATTCATTATATTTCTTCTTTATGGAAGTGGATGTTGAGTTAAAAAGATCCATGGATTGGGAGAAGTGATCATCAAATTATTATCAGTGAGTGTTTACCGTGACGGCGGCAGGGTCGGCAGTAGCCATGAGCGTGGCCGCGCGGTAGCTGGGCGGCGGTGTTTGCTTGACGGCCTCCTCATAGTCCGGCAGTAGCGACGAGTAGTCCGGCGCGGGCGCGGCCAGGTATCCCCCCACCGCCGCCCCCGCCCCCGCGCCGCCCACGCTGTCGCTCGAGATCACGAACGGGGTCAGGCTCTGCAGCGCGTGCGCGCGGAGAGTCAGGTACTTGTAGCAGCGCCATACCACGCTGATGCAGTACGCCTGAACGGAAACTTAGGTTTAATAGGGAATATGCACGAGTGCGCGTATTTTTTTAATTGTTTAAAAGTTTCTACGAGTTATTACATTAAGAAAAAAAAACACATCCATAATATAAATTATTAAGCTAAAAAATATATTAAAATCACTATCTTGGGTCTGCTGTAAGATATTTCAACAGAAATAAGCAAACCTGTTGTGTCATATCTATAATGTATTTTTCTCTACCTCATTGGATTCATTGACTCGCGTTTGACATATTATTCGAAACGCACGCCATCTATTTGACGTCAATAGAAACGTTTTTCTTTTATTAAATGCCATCTTGAAAACCCCTTATTATTCCAGGTGTAGTAGAGTCACTGGGCGGTCACTCCATACAGAAAATGCATTTTGACAACCTACTTCTTTTTGAATAACAACTGGATAATCAACTACAAGTCAATGGCGCTAGGCGCTATGTAAAACACCCCCGAACACCACCACCGTGCGGGGCGTGGGGCGCTATATCGGGCGGGGAACTCATTTTGGCGCTGGGGGTGAGTGTCCTTTCTGTATAGGCTAGTACTATTATTTTCTTCTGTGTCATTGGTTTCACTGTGACTCGCGTTTGACATATTACTCGAAATGCACGCCATCTATTTGACGTCAATAGAACCTTTTTCTTCTAAAATACTATTTTGAAAGCCCCTTATTATTGCAGGTGTAGTAGAGTAGAGAGTAGTGTTTCACCTTGAGCAGCACGGCGACGAGGAAGGCGCTGAGCACGACGAGCGCGAGCGTGGGCGCGGGCAGGCGCAGCAGCTCCTCGCGGAACGGCACGCGCCGCGTCTCCGCCACCAGCCGGTGGATCGAGCGCAGGTAGCACAGGTACCCGGTCGCCGTCAGACTGCAACCACACACATATACATACTTTTTTTTTATTGACCTATGCTTGAGTCGAAAAAGTACGACGGATCAAGCTTCACCGGACTTGCGGGGGAGCGGAAGACTCTACCCCAAAAAAAAGTCATATACCAACGCGTCTAGGGGCGGCTCAAGGGAGCCTCGGACCACGGCCTAGCGTGTTGATATAGAAAAACATCGTGAAGGAGACGACGCCTGAGGGGCTCCGTCTCTAAATATCAATTTTGATTTTGGTTATGGCCGCGCCCCCGCTGGCAGGGGGTACGGGCGTTGTTACCTGAAGGGACATATACATACAACGTGCTCATTCAATAGGGATGTTGACTATATTCAAAATAAACTATCTTACACTATGTAGGAAATAAAACATCTGTAATACTCTAGTATAACTTATGTAGGAGGCGATTTCTGTCAATTTTATGATTTGTCATTGTAAATAAAAATAAAAATCGTACAAAAACGACAATACAAGCTTGTGACGTCATAAGCTAGGGTTGGTAGGCGATTCCTTTAATTTTTGATATAAAATATTGTTTTTGACATTTCATAAAAAAGCGGCCAAGTGCGAGTCGGAATCGCCCATGAAGGGTTCCATAGCAGCCAGTATCATAATACAAAAGTTTTTGTAGTTCGTTGTGACTTTGATCCATGTTTTAATAATAGTGAAAGGTAAATTGCGGTTTACGATTTATGACGTATTAAAAAAAAACTACTTACTAGATCTCGTTCAAACCAATTTTCGTTGGAAGTTTTCATGGTAATGCACATCATATATTTTTTTTAGTTTTATCATTCTCTTATTTTAGAAGTTAGAGGGGGGGGGACACACATTTTTCCACTTTGGAAGCGTCTCTCGCGCAAACTATTCAGTTTAGAAAAAAATGTTATTAAGAACCTAAATATTATTTTTAAAGACCTATCCATAGACACCCCACACGTATGGGTTTGATGAAAATTTTTTTTTTAGTTTCAGTTCTATTTATGGGGACCCCCTAAATTTGTTGTTTTTTTTCTATTTTTGTAAGAAAATCTTAATGCGGTTCACAGAATACATCTACTTACCAAGTTTCAACAGTATAGGTATTATAGTTTCGGAATAAAGTGGCTGTGACATACGGACGGACGGACAGACAGACAGACAGACATGACGAATCTATAAGGGTTCCGTTTTTTGCCATTTGGCTACGGAACCCTAAAAAGCTCTTTTGACTAGCCAGTCAAATACTCGGGTGATGACTCAGCTCATCAAAGTGAACCATTTGTTCTGGAAGTCTTCAGAAACCGCATTTTTTTACTCTGATACATTGACCAGGTGGCCAAGTCAATTCGTATGAAAAAAAAACACATAAAAAGGTACGTCACTAACAGATTCATCTTTCTTAGTAATGCTGTAAAGCCTGATCTGAAATAAAATAGCCGCTACAATCAGCAACAGCCGTAGGCTCAACATAACGCAGTCGACAATCTATACTAATAATAATATTATAAAGAGGATAGGTTTGATTGTTTCTTTGTTTGTTTGCTTGCATCAAATAGGCTTTGAAATTACTGAACCGATTTTTAAAATTCCTTTACTGTTGCAAAGCTACATGATCCCCGAGTAATAGCTATATTTTATTTTCAAAAAAATTAGGGATCCTTACTAAAACTTCAATAATGTAATGTAACCCAAGGTGTAAAAAAATACCTAAAATATTCCTAATAATTTAAAAGGCTCGAAACTACTAAACCGATTTTGGTGAAACTTAGCACAAACATAGAAGAGACCTTGGGAAAGAACATAGGGTACGATTTACGGCGGAAACATTTTTCATTCCCACGGGAAAAATAGTTAAAGTGGGTGGAACTGGCACAAAGATAAAATAGACCTTGGGAAGAACCTTTAGGCTACGATTTACCGCGGAAAAATTATTAATTCCCACAGGAAAAACTATTAACTCAGGCGGAGCTGCGGCGGGAACCTAGTATTACGCACATTACGCACAATGTAGCAGCGCCTGCCAACCACTTATCTTCGTACATCAAGATCAGTGATGTCATTCTCATATATTTTCATTTTTTACAGTTTATTGTGAAAGTAGCAGCTTAGTAATTGCTAAAAGGACATGCCTTCAGACTGTTGCCGATTAGCTAACAAGTGTTGGTTAAGCGCTGAATTCTCAAGTTAATTATTTTCAAAACATCAACTCACGTGAGGTATTTTCAAAATTAAATCTTGTGAGTTTGTTCAATTTGTATAAACACAATACTTAAAAATCGAAGCGCCATTGCGCAGTTAAATAATTTGTTTATTTGATGTGATTTACACAACCGCAATGACTATTGCATAACTAATATGTGGTTCAACATTATTTTCCTCTTATAAATATGACGAAGCTCATTCGTGTTTCTTGAAGCAAAACTAAAATATGCAATTTCGCAAATAAATACTTATGCAGATACAATATATCCGCATCATCCGCTCATATCATCGATAAAATAACAATTCAGATAAAATATATTTAAGAATATGAATGAGAATCTATCTTTTATGTACGACTAGCTGGCTGCCCGCGGCTACGCCCGCATTGATTTTCAACTTTTCTCGTGGGAATAAGACATTTTCCGCAGTAAAGGGTAGCCTTTATCCATCCCAAAGGTCTAGTCTATCTCTGAACCAAATTCCATTAAAAATTTCCATCCGCGCTATCGTTTTTCCCGTGAGAATAAAGTATTTTCCCGCAGTAAAAAGTAGCCTGCATCCATTCTTAAGATCTATTCTATTTTATCTCTGTACCAAGTTCTATCAAATTGGAATCAGCATTGAGGTACTTTCCCGCGGTAAAAAAAAAAGTAGTCTATGTCGTTCCCCTGGGTTTATTTGACTCGCTTGTTCAAGTTGTTTGCTAATATCTAAACCTGCAAAACGAAATGGACCACATGATATCACTTAGTAAGGGCCTGGCTATAGCTTCCGGGGACGCGTGACGCGAACTACTGGGACTGGGAGAGACAAGTGTTGCCATTGACAGTGACCGACAGTCAAAAGTAACATGAGACATCTCACCAAGTCCGGTGAAGCTTGATTTGTCGTACCTTTTCGACACAAGCATAGGTCAATTAAAAAAAAAAAAAAAAAAAAGAGACATCTCATAAAGTAATGTTTATCTTATTTTACTTGAACAAAACTTACACTGTGATAGCGAAATCAAAGATCTGGAGACAGAAGAATGGCAGCAAGTGGGCGGGCTTCCCCCGCACCGCGCCGTAGATCAGCATGAGCGTGATGGCGAGGGTGCACACTGTAAGCAGCGCACCGAGATCCACATCATCTAGTGGCAATGCAACAACGCAACATTACTACACTACGCCCGCACCCACAGTACGCAAAAGCTAAACGTCACTACTTGAAGGTGGATTATGACAACACCGCACTTCCATGACAAAGGCCTTAGTTTTGCAGTAGTAGCAAGTAGTAGTATTAATTGGCATAGGAGAATTTCTTTACTAATGGTTTTTTTTTCCGAACTAACGTCTCTTCATGTTAGGGAAGATAATATGTTCATTCAGTCCAGTCGAAGCTTACGACAAAGCTCAGGATATGAATTATGTATGTACACAGATTTTTTATTTAAATGTGTGGTGCATCAAACTATTTTTTCCATCACACAATTCAATCGTTCCATATGTCAAACTATCGTTCGTGCGATAGGCGTAAGACCAGTCCGATAAGCGTACATAAATTTGTAATCTACCATGAAAAGTATGATTCATACTATTTGTCACACTCATTCGTTTCTTGTTCGAAATTTCAATTTTAAATAAAAATCACGTACTAGGTATAATGAATATTTATAACAGGTTTTACGATAATTCGAATATATAAGGAGGTGAAGTTGAGTTAATGAAGAAGCTCACCACATCAGTAGTATGATGGCTATCTATCATTATGCCTAAGAGACGTTAGCTTGAAATTGCATTTGTCCAGCAATCGCCTTACACGTTTCTGAAGGTGACTACGCAGTGTAACGTGGTGCATTACCATGCCACCTCGTTGCCTCATTCTCATCTCATTTACCATTCTCGCTTAAATTCGAATATATTCAATTTTGGAATTCAGTCGACAATCATCCGTCATTTCATTCATTTTTTTACTCACTTTTCGTTTACCCCTCGGCCATGTCGGCCGAGTCCTAAATTCTTTGTGATTTCCCTGTTTTGTAGTACTTTATATTTATTAAACCTTGTCGACAAGTTTATCAAGTTTATTACCAGTGTTTCTACTTCTCATCAATCTTCTTGTGCGCACTCGCTGGCGCGCCCATACCTGGCGAGCCGCGGGTGTCACAGCAGTAATTCAGATCACGCAACTTGTTGTCTCATATCTTTCACTTTCTCCCTAAAAGTGCCATACAGGACAATGTATGCTAGGCGAATATCCACTCACTACCACTTTAACCAAGTATAAAGGCAGAACTAATATTAGGCAGCAGATATACTAAGTTAAAGGATTTTTTCAAGGGATATGGCTACGATATGACGAATCAATACTTACTATATATAAGTCCATGATCTCGAGGCTGACTGACATGCTGAGTATACGGGCTGGGCGGTGTGCGTTCTGGCAAGTCCACGTTAGATAGCGGGGTGGGCAGAGCCGGGCTCTCGGCGCCCCAGTCGGGGACGGAGGAGCCGTCGCGCTCCAGCTCGTCCAGCAAGCGAGGATCGCGTACCAGAGCCGCCAGCAGCCCTAACGCCATCACGTGCAGCATCTACATTTGTAAAACTAGTATAAGTGTGATGCGGGTGTGGCACAGATGAATGCGGCAAAAGGACGCGGCCAGGCAGGCCCGGCGCACTCCGCGCCAGAGCTCCAGAATGTACCTACGCCGGGCGGCCGCGATCTCGCGGCCATTAAGTAGGAAAAACGCGCGCGCTTGTGAAGACGCTATTATTTAGTCTGTGGTAATACGGAATCTCGTGGCGCGGTCTAAGGTGCATTTTGTTTCAATGCGAGCGCAACGACAAACGGTACGCTATTATAGCCAGGGTCACGTTTGACGCGTTCAAAATAATTTGAACGTTAGTGGCGTGGTGGTTAGAATTAAATTCGCACGTTTGCTATCAGAGAGTGCGCCTTCTGTACCTACCTAGTACTGTTATAATATATTCTGTGACGCGGCGCAATTTACTTTCTGTCCCGCGCTTCAGACTAGCTACTAGAAAATGAAAACTCTTAAAACTATTTAATTATCATAGGTTATTATTCATTTAAATTTAATTTTTGATTGACTCAAGACTTGAGTGCTACAGAGCAACCTTAAGCCACTCAAAGGGATGAACCACTGGGTGACTATTATTAGATCAAATACATAAAGATAAGCAATGGTTGAGAGATAAGTTATCATTATAGTTATGTATAACAAATAAACAAACAGAATATTGTTGCAAATTGATGAATAATGAAACAGGAAATATAAAACCGGCATCTCTTTGCTTCACTCTACTCATTGGGTTCTTATTTCAATGAGTCTGTCTGAACCATTAGTATTTATTAAGGTCCTATTAAAATGGTTTATGATTAAAACTTGAATAAAATTTTTTCTTATATTTTATATTGATTTTTCATTCCACATTTATGCAAATTTTTCAAATAGGTCATTCCAAATCATATATCATGTATTGTGAGAAAAGTAAAATGTAAACAAATTATTTCCACCTTTGTTCTCTTTGTGGTATATTCCATTCTGCTGTATAAATAATGATATCATTTAAGTATATAATTTTATATAGTTTACATCTGAATAAATACTTGCACATTTTTTTCATATGAGGATAACAATTTAGGTAAATCTACATGATATAAACATCAAACCTTTCAAATGTAGCAATAATATCATGCAATATTGCAAACAGTAACTGAAAACTACTATATAAATATTTGTGATTGATTTGTTATAGTCACTCACTGGCATAATCGAAATAATAACTAAATCAGGGCTAAGTAATGGATTGCCCTAATAGAATATACTTAGTTACTCATCCTCTCTCTTACTTATACTTACTCATCTCTACATCACAAATTCATTGTGTTTGGGCTTAGATTTTGCCATGGACTTTTTGTCTAGCGGCTCACAGTTTATCCTGTAGTGGACTAACAAAATAAAATTGTGACATAACATTTTATTGGAATGTTTACTAAATTAATTCCTAAGCATGTTTGTAAAGAGGGTCAGAGAGTCAACTTGGTATCAACACACACAAATATGACGTTTACAAAGCGAAATATTTACCAAGTGCCATGTTCCCAGGAGGATGGTGCCAGTACGCACATGTAGACAGAAACAACATCGCCACTCACTGCTGCGCTCACTGCCTAGTTTTGGCCGGAACCGTAACATAGTATAAACCTGCACAGCACAATCAAAACTTTAAACTACACTTGCGACATATCAGTATGACGCATCTACTCTGAAATGTATTTATTGTCCTTGATTGCGAATAAACATTGTATAAGTGAGAAAAATATTAACTATAAAATATATTGTTTTTCTTATCTCTAAAATATTATTTATTGTGATACCTACAATAGTGATTGCGATGCAATATGTACCTAGCCCTAGAAATGCACGAATGTTACAAATCACCAAGAGATTTGTGGTAATATGTAGAAGGTATTAAGGATATACTACTACATACATAAATACTACATTTACCTTTATATAAATGCGGAGTTAATGAAAATATTTTTACAAAGCCTTCTGTATTTCACAAATTTCTCAAAATTTCCACAGATTTCTATTCAGAATTGAAACGTCAAAATAATTTTTTTTCGTCAATAATTCATTCATTCATTGTTGTTGTTTTTTCGAATTTTTCCCTAAGGGTAAGGCAATGGTGCTAAGCCATACAGCCTAATCAATCATTTCATATATAAAATTATTATTTTCTATTTAGTTTTCAAAAAAGGCCCGGTCTTCAATTGATAAAGTCTTAAGCAGTGGCGTAGCGTGCCATCTCGGCGCCTGGGGCGGAAGACCCACTTTGCCGCCCCCATTCTATAGGTGCTTAATTAAAATTAAAATTCACAGGTAAGGAGGTACAGTTTATTGAAGGTAAAATAGGATGAGCGGTTTTACAAGCGGATTCAACAAACAAACGTTATAAAGAGCTCTGTCACTGATTTCGCAGTTTTCTTTCAAATAAATATTAAAAAATAGTTTGTGCGCAAAATTTTAGATAAAAATGGAACATTATAGTGTGTCTGACACATCACTGTGGCGTCACGGGGACTCTAGTCCCCGCGGTCGGCTAAATGGAACACGTCTCGGGGACTCTAGTCCCCGCGACTACATCTGTGTGTTCAAGTGCCATCTGTGCATGAAATACCAAACTGTTTGCTATGACACCTCTATGGAAAGCTTCTCAAATAGTTTACGAAGGAAATGATAGGTGGCAGGTGTAATTTTTTTTTCGATGAGTATTTTTTCTTCGAAGTCAAAACTGACGTCATCTGTTTACAATCGGAACTCTGTCGTATCTTGTGGAAATATTAATGAGTTTTTTGTATTTCTGTGTGTGTTTTATATCAAAATAATCGTGAAGTGTTAAGTAATGAGTGTTTTGGAGGATTCCGACATGATTCAAGTGAGTACGCGAAAAAATCCGTTCTAAAAATAGGCCTTTTTTTTTTAGGTTAGGTTAGGTTATGCCGTAATTATTTTTTTAAAGTGTTCAAATAACAGTTCAAATCTTTAATACTGCGCATATATGTTGCCCATGTCCATAGCTATCGACTGTATTTTTTTAAAGAAGAATAGCCTTGTAGTTTTTAAACTATGATGATTTTTCTGCGCCGGGCCGCCGCTCTATTTCGCAAAAACTTGCGCTTGCGCCGGCCGGGACGTTACGGGCGCGTCGCGCTGCCATGGTTGGGCGTTTCGGGCGGGCAGGTCGGTAATGAATGAATCATAGATCAGATCTCAACCCGCTTCACCGGCGACATTTTGCCGCCCCCACGGGCTGCCGCCCGGGGCGGGCCGCCCCCTCCGCCCCACCCACGCTACGCCACTGGTCTTAAGTCTTAGTTTTCTTTAAATCTTTTCAAAACAAGCGAATCTTCAGTCATTTCTTGCATCCATGTTAAACATAGCCTAGTCTTCTATAGTATCTTCTTAGTAGTTTCTTGCATATCCGAGTTCTTCTTAGGTAATGTCTTCAATCATTATTTCTTCAGTTTCATTTCATTTCGTCGTCTTTAGTCATTTCTTGCATCCATGTTAAAAGTCTTCAGTAGTTTCATTTCTTGTTACGGGATTACGGGATCATTGAAATGCAAAGGGTGGTTCTTAGATTCCAATGATACTCTACTCGATTCCCGCGTAAAAAAAAACTTCATTCATTCATTCATTCTCTGACTGACGTTTGGCTGGTATTTCATTGGCGACAAAGACAAAAAACGAAGGGGACGCAGTTATGCGCAAGAGTGAGCGCGGTGTATTTGTTTCTCATTCTAACGCATAACTGCGTCCCTTTTTTCTTCTGTCGCCAGTGAAATAAGGCCCGGCCTGTGGCATCCACGAAGTTGGAGAAACGTGGCCCGGCCCTAGGATTGAATGAAGATTGAATTAGTTGAATTAGCCTAAATGTCCGCCCGCAAAGAGAAAAAATAATTAAATTATTAAACTTCAAAACGTTGTTCAATACATAATATCTTCTCAAAAATAAAGTTTGATAATAAGTAGCGTGGTACCTACCACGTATTACTCTGCTTTTTATAACTGCCCAAAGTTTTTGTAGCCACTTCATCAGCATTCCATCTATCAGCTGCTGACCTCCAAGGCATTCTTATATTCCTGTATATTAAATCAAGAGAATGGCCATGCTTTGGTTGGAGTCCATGTCTTTCTGCTCACGAGTTAATTGCACCAATGTAAACATACGCACGTTCTTTCGGACGTTATTCTCTAGGATAAATTATCCAATATGAACAATTAAACTACAGATTACAAAATAAGAAGTCTCTTTGGCTTTTTTTTCTTCGATGATACGACACAAATAATGAATCAACAGTGAACAGAGAACTGAAAAAAATAATATAGGTATATCTCACTATCACTTAGAATTTGAGTTGACATGTTTACAATTATTTTTTCATTTGACATCAACAGTACGGTTGCTAAGCAACCACAAAACCATAAATCCAAATTAGAAGAAGTCTATCTACGAAAATAGGTTCAATGTTGACATAAAATGTTAAATAGACATCTAGTGCTATTCTGTCAAAATTTCTCTAAAGAAACGGGCCAAATTTCAGAACAGCGCTGCTTCAAGTCAGATTTGACAGCGACATAGCAACTGACACCAGCCTGGAGTGCGTTCTGTGGCTTCGAGCGTAGTTGTTTGGGTAAAATTTAACCCGTTTGAGTTGCAACCGAGCCA
This sequence comes from Teleiodes luculella, assembly GCA_948473455.1. Lineage (NCBI taxonomy): Eukaryota > Metazoa > Arthropoda > Insecta > Lepidoptera > Gelechiidae > Teleiodes > Teleiodes luculella. The sequence continues at coordinate 9,246,536 of OX419590.1, read as the reverse complement.
CTGAACGATCGAGTTGTTTTTATAACCTCAAATATTTGACGAGAGAAAATTCTTCTCCTGTCTCAATTGTTTTCTACTTTTATATACATTACAGACGTATTAGACGTCTGTGATATACAAATTTAACAAAATTATTCTAAAGTAACTACGAAACAAAATGGCGGGCTTTTTGAGTCTTTTGACTTTGACATAAATTGCAAGCTTTAAACGTCAAATAGCTGTCAGAGTAAAAATTAACCATCTCATTAGACGGTTGTTTGGTTGTTTCGCTCTGAGCCACGGAACGGGTGAAACTACGCTCTGACAGCTGTCAGGGTAAAATTTCACCGAGCCACGGAACGGTTAGAGCGCGCACCAGAGCGCGCTCGAGTGCACTCGTACGAAGCCACAGGAGTGCGTTCTGTGGCTTCGAGCGTAGTTGTTTGGGTAAAATTTAACCCGTTTGAGTTGCAACCGAGCCACTGAACGATCGAGTTGTTTTTATAACCTCAAATATTTGACGAGAGAAAATTCTTCTCCTGTCTCAATTGTTTTCTACTTTTATATACATTACAGACGTATTAGACGTCTGTGCTAAACAAATTTAACAAAATTATTCTAAAGTAACTACGAAATAAAATGGCGGGCTTTTTGAGTCTTTTGACTTTGACATAAATTGCAAGCTTTAAACGTCAAATAGCTGTCAGAGTAAAAATTAACCATCTCATTAGACGGTTGTTTGGTTGTTTCGCTCTGAGCCACGGAACGGGTGAAACTACGTTCTGACAGCTGTCAGGGTAAAATTTCACCGAGCCACGGAACGGTTAGAGCGCGCACCAGAGCGCGCTCGAGTGCACTCGTACGAATCCACTGAACGCGCCCCTGAACGCGCCCCTGTCCGCCCGTCAAGTCTATGCCAGCTGAGTGTCAGACGGAAAATATTGCATTGCATTTTAGCAAGTGTTTATCAATGTGTGACGGTAAAACTAGCATTAATCGCTGTAAAATTACTGGTTTAAATGTCACAGTGCAAGTAGATTAGTGTACAAAATCGCAGCTATCATGGACAAAATTCCAGACCAGATTGGTTACCTAGTATTAACGGAAGACGGAGCTGTCCTTGAATCTGGCGGCGAGCTGGAAAACGACGAACGTGTCGCAAAAATAATAACTGATCTAATCACCCTATCTAATAAGTGAGTAGCATTAGCATGTAGAACGAACTTGACTCTGACCCAATACTGTGTCATCCGTCTCGTTGTATAATTATAGCCTTGTGCTCTACCAGAGTAATAGCTGACGTGTTTTGTTTCCAGGGTCGACCCAGTCGCGTTCGCTCCTAATGAACAGTTCAAAAAAATTACAATAACTTATGACGACCACTGGTTTGTAATATGCTTATCTAACAAAAAGATTTATATAGTGAAGAGGAATATACAGCCAATGTTAGATGGGAATGCTGTCAGTGTTTGAAGTCAATTTATCAGACTACTAAAAATAATTGATTAAAATGGGGCGTAATTTATTAATGAGCAGTGTACAAAATGCCTCTTTTAACATATTATTTCAAATTCTATTTAGATGTGTCACCTTTGTTATCAATGCATGGGTGATAAGAAATGTCGGCCATGAAGTGTTAGGCATAATGAATGTTAGACTGCTTCTGTTGGAAAGCACTATACTATTTCTGAGTCGAGAGCCATTCAACCGAGCCTGTCTGGGTCAGAAGGATGAGTTTAGCTGGCATCACATCATCAATCAAATTTGGCTGTCTGTACCACTCAGCTGTGTGCTATCATTAATCTTTGTGTATGTTTGGTTGAATTGGTTACCTTTGAACAGTGAAGAACATGCACTCCAGTATGCATTTGGCTGCTGGAGCATAGCTGCATCTTGTGTACTTGAATTATGTTCTGCAAACATGGTGCTGATTGCACAACTTTTCTGTTTCATCAAGTTAAAAGTTGCCCTTGATACTTTGCATATCTTTGTCCGAACAACTATTTTTGTTTCTATTATAATTTATGATAGATCTCTGGCACTCATTGCATTTTCATTAGCACAAGTTGTAAGTATTGGAACAATAGTCTTAGCATATTATATATTCTTTTATTGGTATATTAAGAATAAGCCACTTTATGCAAAAGGAGCTTTGAAGAGCAAGCTGGTACCTGACAAACTGCTGCGAGGCCTCTATGACAATATGGATGACTTTCATTTCACATCCTTGAAAGACTTTCTTCCAAAATACTTAGGTTCTATAAATTCTACTTTTAATAAGAAATTGAGCACACTTACTGTTAGTTTTGCTAAACAGGGAGTAGTGAAACAACTGCTTACTGAGGGAGAGAAATATGTGATGTCAGTGAGTCCAGTCATGACCTTCACTGAACAGGCTACTTATGATGTGGTTAACAACCTAGGTAGCTTAGCAGCTAGATTCATCTTTAGACCTATAGAAGACAGCAGCTATTTCTACTTCACTCAGATGGTGAGCAGAGATTTGCCTCTCCATAAGCAAGATAAATACAAAATCCAAGAATCTTGCATAGTGCTGTCACAAGTGTGCAAGACTGTTAGTTCAATAGGGTTGATTGTGTTTGTGTTTGGACAGAGTTATGCTCGCACTTTGCTAACTTTGTATGGAGGGGAAACATTTGTAGCTAGTGGTCTTCCAGTGCAGTTGTTACGGAGTCATTGTTTGGCTATAGTTTTGCTGGCTATCAATGGAGTGACTGAATGTTACACATTTGCCACTATGACCAGTGCACAACTAAACAGCTACAATTACTTGATGGTTTTCTTCTCTATAAGTTTTCTCTTGTTATCCTATGTTTTGACATACATTTTTGGACCAGTAGGTTTTATTGTATCAAATTGTATTAATATGTTTGCTAGAATTATGCATAGTATACATTTTATAAATATTAAATATAAAGACACAGGTTATGAACCTTTGGCTGGACTGTATGTTGGTAAGATGTTTCTGTTGGTTTTGTTTGTTGCTGGTTGCGTGTGTAAATTGTCTGAGAATAAGTTATCTCAGACTTCTATGATACTGCATATAATAATAGGAGCTGTATGTCTAGCTAGTGTACTCCTAGCATGGCTGTATGAAAATAAAGACCTTGTCATAAAAATGTACAGAAAAATTACCAACAAAGTAGAGATTGAAAAGGTTTCACGCGACTAGCATTCGGTTATTGTTAAGCTTATGTAAGTAAGACGTTTTCAAATTGTATATTGACTCTAACATGTATATAGTTTAACTAATAATATATAGTTAAAATAAATAATACAATAAATAATATATTGCAGTTTTTATACCTTTTACTTATAGTAATTACATAGTTATAACAATAATATATTAATATATAAGTTGATAAAAGTTTATACAGGGTAAAAGAATATTCCTCTCATTTGTGCTTCACATATCCGCTTCACTTCATCTGAAAAGAAATAAATGAAGTTCAATATCTATGCTAGGGCAGTTTAGTATTGTTTTACAAATCCCTAGCTAGTGTTATACAAGTTCAGAAGCAAACATTTTATACATACAATTTTTTTAAATTATTTTTACATAGAAGTACAGGCTAATCTTTTGTCTAATTTTTTAGTACCAACCTGAAATGTCCTTAAGATTTGCACTTTTCTCCTGGATTACAACATAAAATTCTCGTTCATTTGAAGTTTTTCCAGTAATCCAGTATTCATCTGGGGTCTTAATTATGATCTCTCCATAATTTCCTAGGCTGAACAAAAATATTACATATTTAAAAGCTTTACAAATTAGCAAAACTCATTTATTTACGAATAAAGTACCTACCTTTTTCGGTCAGAATGTATCCCAGCTATAATACTCAAAACTTCCGGTTTTATAGTAGTCGAAGGAATTAATTTGTTAACTGGTGTCTGAAACCAACAAGATAATAAAGTATGTATGTACTTAAATAATTTTATTTCATACATACTCACACAAAGAGATATCATAATAACACAAGGACCAAGCAGAAGATAAAACTAAATTAAAAATTTAAAAACCCCCGCCACAAAACCGTCGCTTAGATCCTTTCAACAACTAGAAAAGAGCTGATAATCTTCAAATGGCTGAAGATATTTTCTTGGATAATAGCTAAGAACACTGTCGATTTGACACCTTGCAAACAAAAAAACTAGATCAAAATCGGCGCATCCGTTCAGGATCTAGGATGCCAGACAGACACACACACGTCAAACTTATAATACCCCTCTTTTTCGTCGGGGGTTAAAAATTAAATTAGCCCTAAATAGGCGGCCTTATCGCAATTAAAGATCATTTCCAGACAACGCTGGCACGTCACGTCACATCGTTATACGGTATTCGTTCGATTGCTTGCTTATCGTGTATGGGTTCCGAGGTTAACCTACCTCGCAAACCCTGGTGTCGGAATTATACAACCGCCGGCTTCCGACATGGCTCCAATTACATCCGTAGATAGTAGCCGGGACCAACGGCTTTACGTGCCTTCCGAAGCACGGAATCATCAGGTGATTCAGCCTGCAATGTTCTAACCAAACTGAGGAAAGTCTCACAAAGTGATATTTGTTCGACAAGTCCCCACCGGGATTCGAACCCGGAACCTCCGTAACGTCAGACGAGCTTTTGACCACTCGACCACGGAGGCTGTTAATTCGTTAGATGATTCGGTACTACGCGGCTGCGTAAAAGTGGTCCAGCTAAAAAAAAGCGCAAATCGATAATACAACGCAGGATAGCCGTTTGTTCACCCGGCAGTTCACGAAAATATTCCTATTGGAGTGCAGATATAACGTCATCAATTTTTTATATGGGTTACTTTTTTTCCAGAAACCTATCGTGTGTGGTATCAAATGAAAGAAACGTCAGATATGAGTACTTATATTGTGAAACATTTGGCGTATATTTTACCAGAAAATACTTGGCCGTTTTCTACCTGGAGAAGCACAAATTGGCATGTCTCAAAAATATTTCATGGATTATTATTTGAAACAGTTGACCGAAAAGTAATGATGTGCTATATTTTCAGAACCGGTTCAAGAAGCCCTTTCATTTGATATCACTGACGACTAGTTACTGAAAAAAAAAGTCCCATACAAAAAATTGATTGAATGTCGTCATTTCCCCCCATGGGAATATTTTTTGGAACTGCCGACGACGGTCAAAATGATTACCGTTAACAGCTCATATATGTCCCCACCGAGGGGCTCGAGCCTACCCTGATACCAGGGTGAATAGGCCTTAGTCGACCACGCTGGCCCAGTGCGGGTTGGTCAAATGATTGTTAGGACCTAAAGTACCTTTGTGCCAAACGGTAATAACGGCAATCGATTTACGGTACTTTGTCGATTTTTCCGTCGAACCCCGGCCACTTTAAGTACCTATCAGGGCACCCCTACTTCGGATAGTATAGGTTCAAAGGGTATGGCAGTAGCGATGTTCGTGTTAGGTTACACATCTTTATAAACGAATAAGTAACAATAAATTAACATAAGGCAAAATTAAGCGAATCGTGTACGCAATATGTTAGTGCGAAGTACCTACAAATAAGAAGTACCTACCTATCTAATTATTTCGTTGTCAGTAGTTTACTTACAGAAGTTTTGAAAGCCAGGTTGAGTCTGTTGAAATACACAAACTTGGAATCGGTAACGGCGAGTTGCGCGGTATGCAACGCGTGCGCCGCGCATTGTTCGCTGATGCCTGACGCTATGGCCGAAAGCTGCGGGCCTATGAACGCATCTAGCGCCTTGAACGTCTCAAGTGATAGGTCTAAATCCGCTGCAAAGATAAAGTTAAAATTAATAAGCTTATGGACGAAACAATCTTTCGCTGTCAAAATAAATACTAAGCAATAAATTGACATATTCACAACCAAAAGGTGACGTTCTTTCTTCTATGGAGAAAAATCTACCGGGGATAAAATGGGACCGAGAATAGATGCTGTTTGTTTTGTCTTACAAATTTCTAGATCTCGAAAATGAAATCTAAGAATAGGTATTTTATTTATCTGCTCTAAAATTACTAACCATTTACAGTAAAGCACACAGTCGCGCTTAGGGTCCTGTATATAACTAAGTAATACTGTTTGGCCTCCATGTCGTCTTCCCTGGTGAGGTATACTTTCGGTATCCTAAGCAAGTCCTCCTCTGTCCGTATTCCCTCTGGCGGGCTGATGAAGCGGCCGTGTTTTTGTGCGGCCGCCACAGCTCCACCTTGGATCTCTTTTTCTACTTGTTTTGGCAATAATGATTGAACTAAGAACTGGTAGAGGGTTAGCATGTCTTCTGTTGATAGGCCATTCCTGGGAAGTTAACATAATGAAGATTAATTTTGTTGCTAAAAGCTCCAATTTAAGAAAGAATGTTAGAAAAAAAAAGAAGTTTTAATGTATGTAGACTAATTATTTATTATTATTTGAAAACTAGCTGTCCTGTAACTTTTCCATTGGGAATGAAAAAATATTGTGAAAAAATTGAATTAGTATTTTACTTACCAAATAAGTTGTTCATTGTAAACAAAAGAGATACATTTGAAGTCAGGATAATTGACTTCTAGTAAATCGATGAAGCAGACTACTTTGAAGAAGGAATTCTTGTCCAGAGGCAAATAGCTTATTCCTTGAATCACATCTGATACATCATTGGATAAAGTTTTTGATGTTATGTACTGAAAAGGATTGAACTATTGTTTGGTAATTTTGCATCTTTTTAATTTAGTATGTAGTATATTATTTATTAAAAATTGTTTTACAATTTTTTTTTTTTTTTTTTTTTGAATTGACCTGTACTTGTGTCGAAAAGGTACGACCAATCAAGCTTCACCGGACTTATTGTTTTACTGGCTATATATGGTATAAGTATTTTTACTGACACATGGATTATTTTGTGGTTCGAAATAAATATTTATGATCTGATTTTGATAATTTTAAAAATTATTATTTCATGTACTTACAGGAGTGAAAAATTGTTCACAGGCAGTGTATATATCTTCCTGTGAAATACTTTTGAAGGGGCCTTTAAACATTTTGAACATTTTGTAAGCAGACACCAAGAGATCATGCATCACCGATGGATCCACCTGAAACGCAATTTGAAACATTATTTATTACTGTGTTATTTATCTCAAGTTTTGCCATAAGCAACAAAAAAAAAACAATGAATGGAGGGATGTGGACCTGAGCATGCAGTGTCATATGTACAACATTTATCAGGCAAAATTAGGTAGTATTAAATTACAATAATATGTGAGAAATTTCCCCACATATTGCAAAAACAAATAAAAATGATGAGTTCCACTATGAACTCAAAGTATGTAGTAGTAGTCATAGGATGAGTCATAGGCCAGCTACAGATATCATATGAATTCATTAATTTTAAAATTGAGTATTTAGGATGTAAAAATAATGTCTTACCACTTCTCCTTGGCTTTCTCCAATAGCTGACAAAGCTTTTGTGGTGTATGGTATTTTGACCACCTTCAATCAAAATTAATATCAATATCAGTAAGTTAAAAATGAACTACTTATTTTATTTCTATGACAGGTCACATACAGGTGATATTATCAGATTAAACATGAAACAGAAACTAATAAAGTTGAAGAAGTACTACGAAGTACTATGAAGTTGTTGAAGTATTAAAAGTAATAGATTTATTAATTTTTAGACATTGTTTTAACTTACCAATACCATCCAAAACCCTTTCTCTGGCTGGTAGAAGATGTGTCTCTTTGTTTGTGTTTGCAGTGCTTCACAAGGTTCATTTGAGAATGTACTGGAAATATTTTATTGCATAAGTGGTTTATTAAAGTATGTAACATGCATGTATACAGAAATATGTATAAAATGTTATTACAACATAGTAGAAAACAAAGTCGCTTCCTATCTATTTGTTTCTATGTAAGTAATTTTTTTAAAACTATACAATGGATTTTGATGCTGTTATATGTATAATACCATGTTTAATATACTTAGAGATAACCCGCAATAACAATTTTCCCGTGCGAAGTCGGGGCAGGTCGCTAGTTGATTATTATAGTTTAAACTTACGTCATGAATTTGACGACCGCTTCGCAAAGTCCTACGAGGTTCTTACGAGCGTCAGGACTTACAGCACTCGGGTAGAAGTACAAGATTCTTTTTGACTCCTGAAAGTATGAATGCAACAATAATAAAAATAGGCAAGAAAACAAAGAAGAAAAAATTCAGAGAAAAAAAAGCTTTTACTTACTTCACCTTCCCTCGGGCCGAAACTAGAGTTGAATACGAAGAAGGAGTTAATTTTGGTCTTTGCATCAATCATCTCGTAAGAAAATTTAGCTTACGTGTATTTGAAATTTATAATATTAGTGTCTGTCTGTACAGGTAGGTACTATATTTTACTGTTGTAAATTCTTCTGGTTGACCAGTCAGCCACACCACGTCTCAGATGGAAAAGATAACAGTACAGTATAACAGCACAAAGGAATACCTTTAAACATTTATTTTCTTGGCTTTTATTTACAATACCTAAAGAGAGATTTTTTTTTTTTTTAGTTTCTTTCTCCCCTTTGGGAAAGGCAAAGGGATCTAAGCCCATACAGCCTAGTCTTTAGTAGTTTCTTGCATTATCCAATGTATTTATCTTCAGTCATTATTTCTTCAGTTTCATTTCGTCGTCTTTAGTCATTTCTTGCATCTATGTTAAACTTCTTCAGTAGTTTCATTTCTTGTTACGGTATCATTGGAATGCAAGGGTGGTTCTTACATTCCAATGATACTGAAGTTTAACGCGGGGTATCAAACCAGAAACAGCTAACCACTCATTATTTCTCACTTTCATTGAATAGTTCTTCTTTAACGGCACATTATCGCACTAATTCTAATATATTAACACCACAATTACCATGAAAAACTAATTTTAAAAAGGACGAAACAATGAACCCGCCATTTCCTCTCGATTCCCGCGTAAAAAAACCCTCCTACATAAAGAGAACTTTGATTTTTTTTTTTTTTTTTTAGTTTCTTTCTCCCTTATGGGAAGGCAAAGGGATCCAAGCCCATACAGCCTAGTCTTTAGTAGTTTCTTTCTTGCATTATCCAAGTTTAATGTCTTCATCTTCAGTCATTATTTCTTCAGTTTCATTTCGCCGTCTTTCTTTAGTCATTTCTTGCATCTATGTTAAACTTCTTCAGTAGTTTCGTTTCTTGTTACGGGATCATTGGAATGCAAGGGTGATTCTTACATTCCAATGATACTGAAGTTTAACGCGGGGTATCAAACCAGAAACAGCTAACCACTCATTATTTCTCACTTTCATTGAATAGTTCTTCTTTAACGGCACATTATCGCACTAATTCCACCATATTAACACCACAATTACCATGAAAAACTAATTTTAAAAAGGACGAAACAATGAATCCGCCATTTCCTCTCGATTCCCGCGTAAAACCCAAGAGAACTTTGAGAAAAACACAAACACAATTTTTTTATGTTTTTTTTTATCCCTTATTAGAAAGGCAAAGGGTTCAAAGCCCATACAGCCTAGTCTTTAGTAAGTTTAATTTCTTATCACGGGAGGGGTGATCATTGAAATGCAATTGAAATGCAAGAAGGGTGGTCCTTCCTTACATTCCAAATAATTACAATGACATGACATCGGAGTTTAATTCTTTGTTAACACTGGCACACACAGTAATTCCACCATATTAACACAACATTACCATGAAAAACTAATTTAAAAAGGACGAAACATTGAACCCGCCATTTCTTCTCGATTCCCGCCGAGTCACAGTACAAATATAGTATGTACTACGTACATACTATATGCCGAGTATAACTCCCAAACACAAAATGAAAAAGAACGGAATGGAATGAACGAATGATGAAAATAAAAGATAATTTTACAATTCTTGACATTTTGTAATGTATTTTATGACAACTCCATAAGGTACATATTCTACGCGGTTTTTAGCAAATTTTTTTATGTACAGGTACTTAGGTACAGTAGGCAGCACATGCGGCTGGACATTCGCACCACGATTTTCGCTCCTACTACTACAGGATAAAGACGCTCCCAAGGTCATTATGTCCAGCCGCATGTGCTGGCTACTGTACCTGTAAAAAAGTTCTGATTTTCGAACTCATGTAGGTACGGGACTCAAAAGTTCTATAATATAAGTAATAAAACAGTAGAGCTCAAATGACTGTTCTTTAGGTATTAAGTCTAAACTTATATTATTAATTAATTTATTATATTATTACTTTTCGTCCAAGTATTATTATTATAAGTAGATCACATTTATTTAAACTTGCTGCTCTTTACCCACCACTTGCTTTAATGATTTTTTTTATTTGACTGTTACTATAGAAACTAAATAACTTATAGAAATCAAAGTTGAATCAAAAGCTATTTTGTAATAAATTTTGTAGGGTATTTTTTCTAAGGCAATTTAATTATTTTTGCGATCTGTACCTTTTTAAGTTGAATCATCATGGCTATACGAAATCCAAGATTGCCCATGTTACCTGGGTATGGTACGAATCCAATGGTATGTATTGTTTGAGAAAATGAGTCCGAGTTAAGAACTTGCCATAAGTACTTAGGTTTTTAGCTGGATTAATATGTCCTTGAAAATACGTCGGTAAACCAGTATCACAAGCTCAATAGATAGATACTGCATTACACTACACACCTAAAGACGACTGAAAGGATTTGGATTAAAGCACGGGTAGATCGGCTCTCTGTTTGTTATTCATACCTCGGAGTCGGACTCTCTCAACGTTCATAGTAGGTGGTGTGGCTGGATTTTGCGCAACAAGCCTACTATCTGAAAAAAAAAAAAAATGGTAATTTATAATGGCCAAACAATGCAATTAGCCGCTAGGCAAAAATTTGCCTTTGACGAGTGCGGAACGCTCGTGGGGATTGAGCATTAAGCCATCGATTGCTTCCCTTTTCCTTCTTGTGTCACTCACTACCAAACTTTGTTATATAATTCATTCAATGAAATAACAGACGAGACTAGTAAAGTTAATTTTGTACCAATGGGTACACCTGCACTGCAGTACTAAATGGACAGTGATGTTATTATGTAGATTGGTAAGAAGAGTTTCGGCGTGCGTCCGGTCTTCACAACAATAGACGGCGTGAACATGCTGGTAGACAAAGCTGAGGAAGGCAATCGCGTGCCCTCGCTCTACTGCCGCAAGCAAGCCGCCGACCTGCCTACCTGGGTCTTGTATGACAAACATGTAAGTTCGCAGTAGAAGGCGTCGTCATCGTCTTGATCTGTACCGCCATAAATGAGACACTACTGTAAGCATAAAGTAGGTACTAGTGTTAATAAGTACTAGATTAGTGTTGGTAAGTTCTATTTGCCATAATAACAAATAATAAAACCCTACGAAATTGAGCTTTTGATATGGTTACCTATCTTAAATCCGAAAATTTTAATACCGAATATGTTTTTACCGAAAACGGATCGCATTTTTTTTACTTTCCATATTATCATTTTCCCGAAATGGTTTTACCTGATTTTCATTTCCCAGAGTTTCGTTTCTCTTTTTACTTTGTTTACCTTAGTATTGATAGACCACAATAACGGAAAACCACAGATTTGAAAACTAGATGAGTTGAATTCCATATAAATGTTATCCTGAATAATCAACATACCACAAAATCATGCAATTCGACAAGTAAACATGCAAGCAATCATGCAAGCAAGCATGCAAGCAAGCATGCAAGCAAGCAAGCAAGCAAGCATGCAAGCAAGCATGCAAGTAAGCAAGCATGCATGCTAGCAAGCACAAGCAGGCATGCATACATGTCAACCTAACACGAAGGGTATGGCGGGAGAACTGGGCTCGCTCTGCTCGCCCAGCTCTTCCGCCATACCCTTCGAACCTATATACTATCCGTGTCGGGGTGCGTAGAAACTCCCGTGCTCGCTTCGCTCGCACCCGCCCTGTCATGTTTGATTTACTAAACTAGATCCATTATAAATTACGGGAAAAGAAAATTCTGTTTAATAAACCTCCAGGATAATTAAAATATACGAAGTGAAACAGTTGGTAAAACCAAAAATGACATTTCGATAATATGGTTGTAGTTATTCTGGAAAATGATACTCCTGTTTAATATATTTATGGTCAAATGAAGTTATGTCAAAAGAAACATATTGGAACTAAATATTCTATGAACCGTTTTCGGTCAACTATGTTTCGGTCAAAAAAAATTCGGAAGTACGAAATGTTACCTTTTGATATGCATTTGCTTTTCCCGGTTTCAAACGGCCGTAGCACCCGCTACGTCTGGCTACGCCGTAATAAAAGTAGAAGCTGAAATGTTATTTAATATGCTCTGAGGTTAAGAAGTAGAAAACGCTTTATAAGTACATGAAATATTAAGTATTTTCAAAGTAAGTGGCATAAAAGCTCACAATTGAATAATGTAACCTAGAGCACAGAATAAATAGAGTTGTTTATTCACACATATACTATTGTGTAAGTAAATTTTGTTTGTCATTAATTTTATCGTTCAAATATGCACTTTATTTCTCAGTAATACCGCAGATTTAGTAGAATAGTACCACCGTAGCAAACAGGGTCACCGCGTAGCACTTGCTACGATCGGCTACGCCGCCGCCGTTTCGTTGGTAGCGTAAAGCTAGAAATTTACTTTTATTTTATTATCTGGAACTGGGATTGGGTTAAAAATCAGGAAGTGACGATAAGCACCATACTACAATAGAAATAGTATACACATTAGCATCCGTCACTTTCATTGCAAGATTTTTAAGTAAAATGGTTGTAATATCTTTACAGATTCTGCGTTTTAAAGCCTACTTTCAACAGACGCTTCAAGAAATGCGCAGGACTCATCTCGTAAGAAGAGTAGATATATTGTTCTTCTTAGAAGATGGCACCATCAAGGTTATGGAACCGCGCACCGATAACAGTGGTTTGGATCAAGGTAAATCGGCATTTTAGTTTTTTAAGTTTGATATCACAGTTCGTGAGATCACGATCAATACGAAGAAGATACAATATATTCTACGACGAAAATATGTAATGTAAATTGTACATTATTATAATACTGTTCTGTAGTCCGAAATAAAACCTACCTATTTACGTTGTAATTATCTTAATATCTGACTACTTGAATATCTGACTTTGTGTAAAAAGTACGCTAGCTTGTCCCAAGCATGATATTTAAATGATAAAAATAAGACGTAAAAATATAAATTAATACAATTTATGTACCTTATTTGTGTATGTATGTATATTATGTATTTACGGAGAGCCTCGATGGCCTATGCTGTTTTCGCGATAGAACTAAACAGCATAAGTGCCAAGTTCGTGTTTGTCCATTTATACAAAAAGTACTAAATATAAGTAATTAAAATGTTTCTATACTAGATTTTAGTAAGGTTGAATACTTGTGACCAAGCTTCAACGTCTAATAAATTACCGTTTACATATATAAAATAATAATAGAAGGTGTTACTCTGACGCGATTTTCTATCGATAAAAATTTCAGTAAACGTGTTTCCAATCATATGAGTATTTAGATTATAATGATCAAGTTATGTATATCTGAAAATCATAATACCTACTTGTACAAATTACGAGGATTATGAAATCAAAACACACTAAAGGTGCCGCCTTAGCCTGTCGACCGCCCCGCGGCGGCGCTGTGGCAACGCGATATGTCCCGGCCTGCGCGTGCGCAAATTTTTTTATTTTTTTGCGACATCGCGCGGCGGCCCGGCGCAGAAAAATCATCATTATTCGTCGCTCTTACGGTGAAGGAAAACATCGTAAGGAAACCTGCTCACACCGATGAAGAAATTCAAAAGATGTATGTGAATTGACCAACCCGCACTAGACCAGCGTGGTCGACTAAGGCCTGTTCACCCATTTCAGGGTAGGCTCGAGCCCCTCGGTGGGGACATATATGAGCTGTCAATGATGAAGTATACGTACCTACTTGTTTCCTCATCTAGGTGTGTTGATCAGTCGCCAGAGGATACGGTTGCCGCACAGCTATGATCTTTATTACGATGTTCTCGACCTGAATGTCGGCTTAGATGTCACATTCTTCGGCAAAGTATTTAAGGTAATGCTATGTACTTATAGTTTTTTATTAGTTAGTAATATTTTAGAGGTTTACTCAAATGCGCTGATGGAATCATACTTGTGACAGATGCGACATGATGTGGAATTTCTTCTGGGCATTCTTCTCCACAGACGAACGCCACTTTTGAAAGGCCAACCATGGAGAGTCTATGGTCCTTGGTATTTAATAGTTTTGACGACGATATAATAATAAGTGGTTTCGTAAAATGTTACTTCTAATAAAATGCTTGAATTTTGAATTTCATATGTCCGTTGAATAATGTAAAGAATTGTCATGGGTTACCTTGCATTTTATTTATTTCATTATTAAAAGGCAAACATGCTTAAGGTAAATACAAAGCCCACAAAACTGCTTAAACAGTTTGACCTATACATCCTGAAATAATTAATTAATTTATAGGTAATATGGTTAATCAACAATAATGTATAATTATTTGCAGATTGTAAACTGTGACAACTTCACCCGCGTCTTCATAAACAGACTGGGTATAAATGTTCCTGATCCATTACCATATCCTGACGAGAAACCGGTAAATCGCTTTTTTAACAATTATTTTTGTTCTTTTACCATTTAACTTTACCTTAACTTTACTTTACCATTTAAATATGAAAATTTATCGTTTTGTGATTCTATTTTTAGGTAGCCCTAGAAAAACACAAGGATCCTAAACATTTTCCTTTTAAGCAGTTTCTTGACTTGGACCGGCAGGTTTTAAGGTAATTATTTTATATGACAACTTTATCCTTACAGGAAAAGTAGTGCAAACATGATGAAAGATTGTTATATAGACAATGCTTTTACATATTTAAGTTCAAAGTTCAAAGTATTTATTTTAACTTTAGGATATTTACATCACTTAGTTAAGTCATGTTCTTTTGTGGCGAGTTCAGAATTTTGGCTGTCTTCTGTGGAGAAGAACTCGCCGGAACAAACTCCACAGGCGTTGCATCTTTTCAAATATTTTGACAATAATAGTATTATACAATTTTATTAGTATAACAAAGAGTGCAAATGAAATATATATTTAGAGGAAGGCAACCAGTCAAAGTAGAAAAACTAAACTATATACTTTATTTATTTAATTGAATCGGATATATTTTAAATACATTCAGAAAAATAACAGAGCTCCTCAAATGCAAATACATACTGAAAGACATACTGGTTAATAATAAAAATATTTGAATTAACAATATTTTTTAAGGTTTTGATGTCTTTTTTTTTACAGATTTTACGGCTATTGGGACGATCGTGACAATGAATTCGGTATAATACATTACATGGAAATCCATTACTACTTAGCAGACGATACCATAGAGATCAAGGAGCTGGGAGCCGCGGAATCAGGGCCCATGTTCTTAAAAAGAAGCCGATTACCGCGAGTAAGATAATTTATATCATGTGATATTAAATCAATCGACGCTCTTGTAGTAACAAAACGGCGTTGACAGCCCCGTAGTCTAGTTGGTAGTACATCTGCCTTCGAAGTACAGGATCGCGGGTTTGAATCCCGACAGGGCAAACGTTCTATGTGAAGAGCACTTGTGTTGGCCTTGTATCTGGAAGTAGTATATTTTTATATGTATATCAGCTATCTGACACCCACAGTACAGGCTCTGCCTTATTTGAGGTCAGATCGCCGTGTGTGGGATGTCCCACATATTGATTTATAAACATCGTGATGGACACGACTGTACAGAAATTGTCTTTCCAAGTGTGTGGATATAACGTTTGCTAGCTGAATTCGGGATAGGATTTTGCCAATCGGCGGCGGCGGGAATCTAAGAATTCAACGACTTTTTTTCGTTGTCCTTTCAGTATTTGCTAAGTCG
This sequence comes from Teleiodes luculella, assembly GCA_948473455.1. NCBI lineage: Eukaryota > Metazoa > Arthropoda > Insecta > Lepidoptera > Gelechiidae > Teleiodes > Teleiodes luculella. Next base: position 9,230,593 of record OX419590.1, on the reverse strand, counting down.
ACACTTCAGTACCTACACGTAAGAAGTATAGCCTCGTTAGAAATCAATTCCAATACCAGAGTTGATGAAGTCTGTTGATGACATCATAACCTACACAATGCAACAACAAGAAGAGGATTTTTTTGTACTATTGTGTCACACTGCAGGGCAAAGGTCCCTACCCGCCTCCTGCCACTTTTCCCGATCTCTAGCTATGCTCTCTAACTCTCCACAATATGCATCTAGTTCGTCTCACCATCTTTTACGGCGCCGACCGTGACAACATTTTTATTATGTGAAGTCTCCGTTTTTCTTTCTATAGAAAATGCCACCTCGTGTAGAAATGACCGGAGGTCCCCCACTACCCTCGTACTCGCCAGCTGATCTCAGTATCGGGGCTGTGCTCAATGTGTACGGCAGAAATGTCGTGTTGACTGACTGCGACCCTTTCACCAAGGACTACTATCGGGTTAATTATGGCTTCGGTAAGTTACTTTAGCATCAATTACAGCACATCTTCATCAACATATTGATTCATTGCAACCACTTTCGAAATGAATTGTGCGAAACCAGTTTTAGAACAAGAATTAAATAGTTTTTTTACTTTTTGACAGATACTTGTACCGTCTGTTAACGTACTTTTTACTATGTTAAAACGAAGCAAAAAATTCAAATTTTGAGCTCGGGTAGACACTCGAAACCACATCTCGGAGACTCGGTGGCACAATTGGTCACGCGCCTGTATGGCCCGGAAAGTCAAGGAGATGCGGGTTCGAGTCCCCGCCCGCCCAAGATTTTATTAGTTTCGAAAATAGCCAAAAGGATTCATTCATACAGTCAGACTTACACATAATCTTAGAGTTGTCAATGCTGCCTGGTCCTAAGCCCGCCTCTAAAGAAACTTGGGCCCTAAAAGGTGGACCGAAGAAATAAGAGTGAGTGTCATTAAGAAAACCGCTGAATGGATGTGGTCAACAACGCAAGGATCATTATTTTGTAGTAGCCAATTCTATTCGGAAAAGGGGTAAGGTAGTTATATATATTTTTTATATTTACCATCATTATTCGTTATAGACACTTTCACACCTCTGGAAATACCAAAAGACCGATCCTTTGAATGTGTCAACACAAGCATGGCGGAGCGCCAGTTGCCACCTTGGAACGGCTACGGGTCGTACCCAGACTCCGCCGAGAACTGTCGCACGGTGGAACCTAAGGCCCCTCATGGAGATTTCGTCAAGTTCTTGCATAAAGACAAGTAAGTTACTGTTAGAATATTATGAATGCTAGCGTAAGCGTTTTAGCTGTGTTGTTCCCAGCTTAGACATGTCTGACATGTCCATGTCTGTTTTGTGTAATGCAATGAACGTTTTAACTATCTATCTTAGAATTGGACTAACAAAACTCCGTTTGTGGGTGTCATGAGGCGACTAAATAAATATGTCCAGGGAGGAGTTACAGCAGTGTTTACCTGTGATATCTGTCAATAACAACTGCTATCCCCAATCTGCCTCCAAAACGTGGGAATTTTGGCAAGACCTTTGTAATTGCACCAACAGGCTGTAGTAGTAGTGAATAGCAATTTTGCTTTGAAGGTACTTACTACTTAGTATATCCTATGAAGATTTCGCTCTAGTATACCTGTACACATTTACAAAAATTTCAGAGTTGGATTTGATTCACACGTCCTACGTTTCTCGGCTCGCCTTATTAATGACAATCCAGTAGATCAGTGGCGATACTTCATCATCAAATACTTCCTTTGCGATGATACCATTGGAATCTTCGAACTCGGTGAACGCAATTCTGGTTTCTTGGTAAGTATTTTAAATTAAAATATTGTTTGTAAATGCAGATACTTGTTTTTTAACCCTGATTGTGTTTAGTTAATTCAGGAGTCACCTTGCGGAAGTCCATAATAAAAGGTTGTGATGAGCCTTTGCTACTTCCACACTTATGATAAGCTATGTGTGGTAGGTGAAGATTCATCAAACTATCCTGATTGTTTTTTTCAGGGAGGAAAAATGTTTACCCGCAGGAAGCAATACCTTCCCGATGTAGATTTCTACGTACCCAAGGAGCCCCCTTCTTACACCGATAAAGACATGTGGATTGGCAACGAATTGGTTATAAACAAACATTGCTTCCGGCTTATTGGGGCCGATGAGTATGCCTTGCGCTATATGGAACTTAATGCTAAAGATGTAAGCACTCTTTGTATATTAATTGTGTAATACATTACAAAACATATCGTATCGTATTTTTACGACAAACTTAAATAGGTTATTTTTACGATACGATAAAATTATCTCGTATAAGACCCGTGAAAATACGTCATAATTATATAGGTAGGTACTAAGCGTGAAAGCCTCAAGCAAACATTACAAAACATGTTAGCATGAACGTAGACATAAGTTTTATAAGAGTTTATGTTAATTGACACTATACCATATTTGTTATTTTACTATCAGTGCTTGAAAAGAGTTGTGCTGTTTTCAGTACCCAATGGCAAACATAGCTTTGATAATGGACAAAATTCGACGCACTTTAGCATCACAAGAAAATGGATATAAGAACTTCGTCGCAAAATACATGCCAGCCGTGTCAGAAAAAGACAGAAATATTATGCCCGTGCGATGTTTCAAGTAAGATTCAGATAGATTCAACAAATTGAATATGATACAGTATAAATTTGGTACAAATTATTATTGTTTCTATAATTCCAGACAAGCTTTGAAAGAAGTTATGTGCGAGAAGATGACAGAGCATGAATTTATAACGCTGATTCGCCACTTCCGTGGTGACCCGGGGATTGAAAAAAGTCCACGACGGGAGATCATCAGGTCTGTATCAAACGATTACTGGAAGGATAAAAGCAACTGATGCTATATAACAAACAATCTTTCTCGTAAGTAGAATTTTTAATCTACAAAAACAGTCACATTTGGTTGTTGTTTGGTTGTTTCGGGATTTGAATTGGATAAACCCCAGTTGTAGGTATTGTAAAGGCAAATAGTTCAGAGAATGGGCAGTAACAAGAAAACAAAGTGTTCATCCTATAATGTCCACATATAACCAATATCTCGGCAAATATAGTCAAGGAAGTCGTCCTTATTCCACTATAAAACTGTTGTAGGCTGCAGTAGTATCAGTACGTTACTACAATATATTTGAAACAAAGTACATTTACATGTTAATTGACCCCACAGGTCCCTGGTGTTCAGCGCGCTGACCCGCGGCCTTTGGGACGACCGGGAGCGTCTCCGAGAGGCCCTCATCCACTACGATGAGAACAACACCGGGGCCCTCGCCATGCATCGGCTGAGACAGCTGCTGCGGGCCAACCGCATGCCGCTCAATGAGGACCTCATGGATTGCATGCTCAATGTGTAAGGGTTTCTTGCGTTTTTTTTAGTCAGAAGTCCCATAATTTCTACAACGGTATCATGTCACTGCCTATTCTACAAGATGGCAGACAATCATCGAAAAATAGCACATAATATTTATTTATTTTTTAACGTTATATCACTAGTACACCTTGTGCCAGTGTCTACTTATAGTAGGGACTACAATTTGGTGTTCTGTGCTTATAGTAAACAAAACGGAGAATAATTAAGGAACGGTAAGGAAAATGTAAGAATTACTTAAATCGAAATATAACATAATAATAGTTCAGTTGTTATGTTCAAGGTTAAGGATAAGAATTACATATTATTATTATACATAAGGATTCGATTTTAATATTGTGAATAAAAAAAAAGACTATATTACAGAACGCTAAAGGATACGTAAAGGATACGGAAATATACGGGTAGGAAGAGGGACACGTAAGGACAAGAGGGATTGGAGCAAATTAGAATTATTGTAACGAGAACAGGAAAATAATTTCAGATCCAGGTCTCCAACATCATCTCGACACTCACTTTAAGTATTAAACTTTGAAAAAAAAAAAGAAAATATAAACTGCTAAAACCCGAAATCTCTGTGGAAGAAACTTTTTCAGGACTTTATATTCAAAAGTATTGCAATCTGTATTCCGTAGTGTATTCCTGTGTCATACGAGTTGACAATAGGGGATTTGGTATTAGTAGCACAGCAGTTCCTCTTCTGTGTAAAGGAAAAAAACAGTGCGTGCGATCTTATACTTCCCTATCAAGCGTGAGGATTAGAACATTATACATACTTGCATGTAAAGCTACAACTGATATAATTATAATATATTTTGTTTATAACTTAGGTTGGACAGGGACGAAAATTGTAATATACGTTGGGAAGACCTGATGAATTTCCTCGACTTCAAAACGCAGCCAGTGGTCAACCTGAGCAATGCGGATTATGAGAAGACTGTGCGTCATGCTCCTCCGGTCAAAGATATTGAGGTATGTTTCTAATAAGTTAGTTCATTATAATTTAGGAAGTCGTCTATCTAATGCTGCACAAAACTCTCCTATGAAGATCTCTACACTACGAATTGTTGCTAGCGGTATCCTGCGAACTTATTCAGATCCTGTCATTAATTTATAATACCTAGCATGATGTGTTAACCTTTAAGTATGGTGCATATTTACTTACTTTAAAACGTGCTAGCATGTATTAGATATAACAGAATTATAATATGTATACTATGTTGGTTGACCAACCGAATAAATAACCTACCTACATTATATTCTTTGAATAATTCGTATTAATCATGGTCTAAGACTTTGTTTTCTTAGAAGGTATCAATATTATTTTCTGAGTATGTAGGTACGTAGGTGTATGCAAAGTACTCACATATTACATTGAGTTTGTTTCGATTTGATTAATTTTGATTAGATTTGATTACTCTGCCGCTTAGTTAAGTTTTTTTAAGCCACTACATCTATGAAAAAACGAAACCTTCTGCCGATTCAGAGTAGTATATAAGAGCTAAAATATGAATATGAATTCTTGGATTTATGGCAAAACATCGTGATTAAGTATTTGGGTCACTATACCAAGATTGTACAAGAATTACTTCTGCTGTGGGCCTTTCGGTACCTACCACAGTAAAAAAAACAATGCCGCGGCAATTGCGTGCTACTTATAATATCTTCAGTAGAACAACGAAGCTGATATTAGATCGTCGCAACAATTTTACAAAATTATGATTGTTGCAGTGCAAACTAATGGCAGACAAGGAACTTGACATCAAAGAAGGTTGGGTGAACTGGAGCGCGTTCCTGTGCCAACTCAACATGGACCACGTTGTCAAAGACCCCTCTTCATAAACCCTCGGGTTCTGGCTACTACACGGAAATCTACTATCAATTACTGAATTATTGATTGCTTCACAAAAACTGTACTGTTTAATATTGTAATAAATAAAATGTATAATTTTGTGTTTATATGTTATTCTATGATGTGATCTATCTATCTAAGTATGCTATGAGCAAAACATCATTGATTTATCAGTTAACGTGTCTGTAAAAGTTCTTAAAAATAGTCAGGCCGCGAGGTCACCTCGGCGTAAAATAGGCTACTGCATGCCGTAAATGTTTTAAATTTTTAGCATACTACAAGATTCCGCATGCCAAAGTTATGTAGCATGCGATACTGTTGCATGTTGTTGCCTCTGCGTAAACGAGGCTTTAGTTGCGCAGCTGTAGTTTGTCGATGGCGAGCGACTATCGTGGCACGGGGTACATACATAAAAGATTAAGTACGAAATATTTGATTTGAATTTGTTTATTTTTTCATCACAATAAATACAATTGACAGTCACGCATTATAATACTCTCACTTTGTTATATAGGTACAAAAATGACGCATATAGCATGTTCACTGTTGCAAACACATCTTCACAACATTGAGCATGGTTATCTCGTATAGTAATACATTGTACAAGATTGATTATCTATTTGTCACAGGCGTCTCACTAGCAAACTTCACATAAACAATAAGAAAGTAATTACAAAATAAATAACTTAAAATTACAATAAACCTATGACTTTGTTCTAATAGTTAAATAAATTTTGTGTGCATTAAGTTGCTACTTATTTTTAATTCTCGAACAGTATTTGTAATAATGTGAGTTTGTTTTTAGAGCGTGAATTAGCTTGGCAAATGATTATTATAAATAATGTACATGGCACAAAGTATTCACTTGTGTGTCGATGCTGCTGTATACATCTATTTTTCTATATTAAAATCGAGTTACTTATACAAACTATATATTGCTTCGAAACACTAATAATTTACAATTTATGACACTGGATATGTTTCTATTATAATTTGAATTCTAAATTTAATTTACATATTTACAAGTTTATAAACGCGGAAAATAAGGATACTGAGTGAAAGCACAGGTAAATTTTTCTACAACTGAAAATGTACTTTTTTGTTTTCACCCAATACCTATGCAAACTAGAAAACTAACTCCAGCGACGGTGGTTACATATTTTTTATTTTAGTCCTCCATCCGCGATACTACGTCTACCTAAAAATAATTTGAAAGTGTTCCGAGATCGGTCACGCTTTGATAAAGTTCCATAATACTTGGCACTTGCCTTCATCTCATTCACAAAAACTATTCTATTATTACAGTTCCATAATCACCACATGTCTTTCACTCGCTCCGCTGCTGGAATTGTCGGTCGAAATCTGAAAGATAAAACATCAATACATATTTAGGTGGGATGATAGGTATATCAAAACCAACTATGTTTCGTGCTACAGAAAATGTCATGTGTGTGATCTCGTATCTTAGGAACTGAACGATAAAAGTCAATATTTTGATGATGTATTTTTAACCAAGCTTATTTTAAATTATAAGTACTACCATTGGCTCATAATAAACATAATAAATGTATAATTTACCTGTGCGGCGGCATGGCGGGTGTGGCCGGCTGCCCGCTCGCGAGAGGAGACATTTTGATCGCTGTGCTGTTCCCATTTATACTAGAACCTAAACTCGATGCCGAGTCCGTTCTGAAACATTAAAATTTTCCATGAAAACTGTTTGTACAAACGAGATCTAAAGAATTATTTTTAAACATTTTGCTTTCAATGTACAAATAATGACTTATAGGTTTACATTTGAGCCATTTTATTTGAATTCAGAGGGGCCAGCCTCCCAGCAACAGACTCTGTCTTTATAGTACGTTGAAAGGGGAAAAAATATGACGCGTCAACGTAGATGATATAAGTTTACCTAATAGGTATTATTTTTACGTCCCTTATGTAGCACGAATAGTTAAAAATATTGGTGTAATTAGTATCGTGGCAGGGTCGCCATGTAGAGGCGGGTACTGGGAGCGGTAGCCATGAAAGATGTGTTGCGCGTTAGACAACGTATAGTATTGCCGACTGACCTCTTAAAGGCTGCTACACACAGTGCCGCCGGCTTTTTGCCGCGCTAAGCCGCCGCCTGTATACCACAAAGGACCGCGGCGGCCATCCTGCCGACGACATTTGAATGTGCCAGAAACGAACATGGCCGCTTGCGCGACTTGCCGGCGGTTTTTTGTACGGTAAAGCCAGCGGTTTGCCCGGCAACACTGTGTGTAGTAGCCTTAATATCTACTTACATACTAACTTATACTATACCACCACAGAAAAAAAAAACTATATTATATTGGCAAGGTGAGCTACATACTACTTAATGAAGCAGGTTCCTTTTGAACTAAGTTTCTTACCGGTCGATGTGTCTCCTGAAGAGTGGATACCTCCAGGGCGAGTTGGGTTTGCGCTGCTCGTGCTGGAAGGCCGGGTTGTCCCTCCCGTCCCTCTCACTAACCACTGACATCGACACCTGCCCTTCTTCCCTCGTTTTCGATGATAACCTCCTGTAATTCAAAATGTGATAGTAATTCATGAGTATTACCTATTACATTTTGATCTCTTGTTCGGTATACGGTACATTCTGCATTCGATAAATTCTTGGATTGGAGAGATTCTGCTGAATTCAGAATCTGCCATACACCGAACCAGAAACTTTCTGCACCGAACAAAGGAATTTAATCTTCATTACTGCCGAGAAAGAACCACATTTAATGTGGTTCTTTCTCGGCTAAGAATTTAACCAAACCAAGCCAGCCTTTCCTCTGGGTACGACACCTCGTACGAGCGAGGTAGAGAAAGGGTACATACCCAATGCAATGGGCAGCGGCGCACACTGGGGCCTGTCCACATAAACCTACAAATCACCTACAACTTCCCACATTTGTCAAGTATGAATACTATGGCATCACCTCCTTTCAAAGGAGATGCTTTATTCCAGCTGTGGCTGTGAGTAAATCTTTGAGAGAACACAATTTCTAACAGCTCATATATGGCCCCACCGCTTGACCCCAAGTGTTCACGTAAAGCAAAAGCAATTTATCGAGAAGTATAAGCTCAAAGATAATCCTCAATTCTTGAGAAGCCAAGGTCTGCTGTCTCTGGACTGTTGAATTGTTGTATACCTTAATATCCTAGAAGGCAGCGAGTGCTGCGTCTGCGGTTGCGCTCTCTGTCGGCTGTCCACTATAAGCACGTGTCTGTCGTAAGGTGTGTCGTAATCCACCTCCAGCACGGTCGAGAACCGGTGCGGCCAGATCATGTCCAACATCGCTATCACTAAGCCGACCACTACACAGGAACAACCTGGAAACACATTTACGGTTTTAAAGATCTTGTGAATAAGCAGCGGTGGTAGGGAAATTTGTTAGGGCAGACATTTTTGGACCTCATTTTCTTACAACAAGCACTAAATAATCTTATATTCTATCGAGTAGGTTGACAAATGACCTCATAAATTGTGTTAAAGCTAGTGAGCTCTGACATGGCTCTGATAAATACTTACTGTCGTAAACATAATCGTAGCCTTATATAGCCGGGTTACGTATTTTAACGTATCTTCCGAAGCAATTTGATCATCTATTTTTTTTATGAATCTCTTTGTTAAATTGGTACGTACCCGCAATGAGCACCAGCCAGAAGCACCAGCCGAGGGAGAAGAAGAGCATGGCTCCGTCTATCCTGACGACCAGCGGGGTTTGCGGGAGGGAAGCCCAGTAACCGCCCGCCGCGGCACACAGCGTGACCCCTAGAGACGCCATGGCATAAGCACCGTACCGCGGCACCACGACCAACAGAAGGTTCATCAACAACCACAACGCTAGTGCTGTCCTGAAAGATTTGCAAAAAGAAATGACATAAATTTAAAACCTAGAGACATAATTTACTTGATGTAGCCAGTACATGCCGCTGGACACTCACATTAAGCAATTCATCTATACTCCTACGAAATAAAGGCACTGTCAAGGTCAGAGTTCAACCGCGTGTCCTGGCTACTGCATCTACTTGGAAGACAACACAAAACAATTACAACGTCTCATTATTTTTATTCTCAAAAGTATGATATTATCATCACTCTGGTTGCGATACTCCCACAAAAAGGGTGTCACTAGCTAGGCAATAGTTGCAGTCTGGTCAGGAAAATTACAAACGCTTAATACAAAACCGTGGTCCTTGTAGATGTATAATCTCACCAAAAATATAAATGTAAATAGTTGCCAAGTAAGTTTGCAAAGAATAAGATATGAGATTTGTTTGTCATCCTCGAAAGAAACCAACCATAGTAAAGTAGAGGTAGTATATCCCGCAGCTCGATACTTGGCGCCCCATTCGAAGCCCTCGTGTTGAACTGCGAAGTGCTCGGCTACAGACATCACCGGGTACGGAAGGCCTCGCTCCAGACCTTTGCGGTACCATTCCTGGATAGCCCCGGCCTCCTCCCACCGGAACTGTTCGTTGTAATCCACGCCGGGGTCACTGAATGACGTGTTGCCCCACGCAACCGCTAGAAAACATTAAATACGCATGATTATCGATAGGAAGTATAATAGTTACATCGCTAGGTGACCTTAAAAAATAATCAATGGCTTTGCAGTGCTTCCAACAATCATTTTTTAAGTTGGCTCTTCAGTAGATATGTTCCAGCTGGATCCTCCTAACTTAGAATAAACATCGGCACATCAAGCTTTACCGAAATTGTGGGGGAGCGGAAGGCTCTACCCCAAAGTATGTAGTCATCTAGAGGCAGCTTTAGAGAGCTTTGAACCACTGCCGAGCTCGTTGAAACATCATGGAGAAGACGTCGTCGCCCGAGAGGTCCTGCCTCTATAACTAACTTCTAATATTGAATTGGGCCGCACCGCCGCCGGTTACCCAAATGTTGTACTTCGTAGCACGACCAAGGTTGTTTTTCCTGTATCCAAAAGGGGTATAAAATAGCTTATATTTTTTACTATTTTATACCACTAGTTTGTGATTTTTTACCTCTTTGATGTTGGAGATATGATGGTCATGCTGGAAAGTATGCTTCCAAGCACGACCATGCTGGAAATAAATTGTTATCGTAAACTTATAAATGGCAAATAAAAGCTTAGATTTTATACTATTTTATACCACTAGTTTGAGATTTTTTACTATATAAATCTTGGAGATAATGATGGTCATGCTGGAAAGGATACTTCCGAGCACGACCATCCTGGAAATAAACTGATATTCGTAAACCTATAAATGGTAAATAAAAGCTTAGATTTTATACTATTTTATACCACTAGTTTGAGATTTTTTACTATATAAATCTTGGAGATAAGATGGTCATGCTGGAAAGTATACTTCCGAGCACGACCATGCTGGAAATAAATTGTTATTCGAAAACCTATAAATGGTAAATAAAAGCTTAGATTTTATACTATTTTATACCACTAGTTTCAGATTTTTTACTATATAAATCTTGGAGATATGACGGTCATGCTGGAAAGGATTCTTCGACCATGCCCGAAATAAATTGTTATTCGTAAAACTATAAATGGTAAATAAAAGCTTACATTTTATACTATTTTATACCACTAGTTTCAGATTTTTACCTACATAAATCTTGGAGATAATGATGGCCATGCTGGTAAAAATACTTCCAAGTACGACCATGCTGAAATTCGTGTTGACCTTTACACCCTGGCCACAGCTTTGCGCGGCGGCGGCGGCGGCGGCGCCCGCGAACAGCGAAGAGCGATGGAAACAAACGTAGGCAATTGTATGAAGCTGTCCACAGCTAGTCGCGGCAGCGGCGGCGGCGGCGGCGGCGGATGCAAAATTTTATTTAAATCGATCCAACAGTTTCGGAGATTTGCCCGTACGCACAGAGAAACAAAAATATGAAATTTTCGACCTCTACAGTTTTACGTATTATAGATTTTATTATATAGATTAGTTTTCCGCCCGCGTTAACAGTTTTTCCTTGGGAATTAGGCATTTCCCGTGGTAAAAAGTAGCCTATGTTACTCAGGGTGAATGTAGATTTCTAATGGTGAAAGAAATTTTGAAACCGGTTCAGTAGTTTTTGAGTTTTTTCATTACAAATATACACACACACATAAATACAAATCTTTCCTCTTTATAATATTAGAGTATGATATTATTGTGGTTTTATTAAAATTCATCCAGTAGCTTTTGCGTGAAAGAGTAACAAACATCAAGACATCCTCACATTTCTATTATTATTTTATAAATCTTTAAATGGTATAAAGGAGCTTAGAATTTTTATTATTTTATGTTGACGGTCAAATTCAGAACCACAAATAACTACCAATTGAAGTATTTATTTACTCTTGTTTTATTATAAATAAATTCTCACAAAGAATAATTACTATTGTTCTTACTATGTTTTTGATATCTAAATCAAATATGGAATTATGACTAAAACTATATTTACAAAAGAAATGCATCTTTTAATCATATAAATTCGCTATCAAATAGCTGCATAAATAATCAGATAACATCTTACGTTACAGTCCGTTTTTGATTTTGTAACTTTTGATTCTAAATCGTCGTATATGAGCCATTGTTTTTGTTTGCAATGTACCCTGTAATGTGCTGGTAACTTTTCAATCACTGCCAGAACTTTGTATTGTTTTTCTTTCAAAGTTATTAAATCTGGCACATCATTTAATGAAAGCTCAAAATCGACATCAAAAAAGATTACATCATTTGGCTCATGCTTACAAGTCTGCAATATGTTGCAGCATGTGGAGTTATTAGATGAACATATTTCATCTGCAGTAATAATTGCAGCTGCTGATTCTTGTAATGCTGAGATTCCTTTATCTGAGAGTATCAGTTCATTCAAAGAAATATATTGATACAACCTAACCGTATCACGTTTACATTGCAAGCAACTTTTCCTAAACGTAGAACTATAAATCTGCCCATTTAAAACCGTTCGTAATACAAATGCGATTGTTGAAGTGCAATCAATAACAGACAAATCATTTTGTTTTTTAACTGCGCAGTGTTTTTGAAGAATTTCTGTTCTTATTTTGTAAACATTTTCTGTATATTCCTTTTTTGCTATCGTTTTCACCAATGTAGAAAATTCTGTATCCAGATTATCGAAAAATTGTCTTACACTAGCTCGTTCAGTGTAACCTACGACAAAAGCTTGCACTACAGAGTCAAATGCGCAAGTGTTATTCAGAATAACATTTTTAACTCCAGAACCGCATTTAATTCCATTAGGAATAATATCAATTACATTTTTCTGACTACGCGGTTTGATTGTTTCTGATAGAGATATTGATTTTTGCTTTCTTTCTTCGCATTTGTTGCGCCAATTTTCACATAAGGAAGGTCTGGGAGAAAATATTGAATTCTGCGGAAATTCACCTGTTCGTTCTTTCATTTTGTCGTCTTCATTTTGTTGACTAACTAATAGTTCTTCTTCCTTATCTGAATTTAAATTACATAAAGCTGCTTTTACTTCGCCTGATAAATACTCTACATGTCTAATTATGAAGTCATCTACCCTTATTAGTTTATTAGTTGTACCTAACAACAGATGCTTGACATTTTTAAAATAACTCTCTACGTTGCTGCTACTTGGTACATCAGATTGATTTTTATAATGGTAGATCATAATATTTGACCAAAGTGGCAACTTTTCCAGTAGATGTCTGAAACAGCTGATAAAGCTCGGCAAGTAAAATATGTTGAAGTAATCCGATGAATCACATAAATCTGCATAAATCTTTTCTTTTGTTACAATGTTATCAAACCATGTTAAAAAATCGTTTGCTAAGTGTTCTTCATCGCCTTTATTCCAAAAAGTATTTTCATGAGATTCTGTGGAGTCGTCTTCCTGGTCAATATTCATTTCGTTGTTCGTGGTTAGCATTTTCAGGTTTTCTCTAGCAACTTCACATCTTGTCTTTTGTCCATCTTTGTCACATCTGTCAAATTTTTGCATCGCTACTGTCACCAAATTCTCAATCAGCAATTTCGCCGCTTCGTATTCTGTGCAAAGCTTGAGTTTATATAAAAATTTCACATAGTAAAATTTTATTCGTTTGTCAATAAACTTGAAACACGTTAAACCACAAAAAATCTTCACAAAATGGGAGGTGTCCAATCTTATAAAGCATGGCGGGACAGATGATATTAATTTTTCTAATAATAGAAAGCTGTGGTTAAGGTAGTCTTTAGTAGATTTAAATGGTGTAAAAGCTTTTACAACTGCGCCAATAAGAGCAGCTGATTGATCAATTATGACTTCGTTGGGCACTTTATTTTTTAATATCCAAGTCTTTAGCCACTGGTAGATATCTTGCATTGTTTGTGTATCTGAAATCATTTGACTTACTGGAACCGTAGTGCTTTGTAGCTTGAGTACAGCTATGTATAAAAATAAATGCTTTGGCTGATAGCTTTCGTTTGGATCAGATGGTGGGCGAATTTTTTGGAAAATTGATCCCGTAGCATCAATACTTAAAGTGACGTAGTTCATGGATGAGAATTTCTTATATAATTTACTTTGCAATTCAGTCCAGTAATATACAAAGAATGGGAAAACCGCAACATGACGTATAACTTTATTGTATGGTGGAGTAAATGACATAATCCAAAGTGCCATAATAACAAGCTGGTGATAGAATTTTGTCGATGTGGTCTGATATCTTATGTTTTGTAGTGTTTTTAATTTAGGAATATAAGGTGGTTCCTGAGTCTCGTCTCCTTTTAACTCTGCGTTCAATAATTTATTTCGCACAACTACAGGATATTCATGTTTTAATTCTGAGGCTAACTGAATTTTCCTATATGGTGTAAGTTTTATCTTCTGTGGAGTATGAATCAGTGATTTATTTACATTTTTAATATAGCATTTAAATGTTACTCCTGTGTCGTTCTTCTCTAAATATATTGTAATCGTACCCTTACATTGATTACAATATCCATTAATAGTAGAGGATATTTCGTTATGAACATCGTTTTTCTTAAACATCCAGACGCATTTGCAGGTAATATTTTTTAATATTATCTCGCTTACAATATTTGTCCACTTATAGGGTGGTAAACGGCGTCGCAAACGGGTAGATGAACGATCATTGTCACTACGTGAACCTTTATACTTTTCAGGTCTTATCAAATCCCAAGTCTCCAGTGACGTATCAAATTCAAAATACTCATTCTCACTATCGCAATTATCAGCTGAATATGCAGAAAAAGACGCAGTACTACTGGAATTTTCATCAAAAGACTTGTATGACGAATCACTGCACTGCAATTGAGATCGATCTTCACTGTAACTTTGTTCATTTGTCACCATATGTGGACTAAAAAAAAATTCAAAGTTTTTCTTTGCCGATAGATATAGGCCTTTAGCAGATATGCGGCACGATAAGGTTTTGCTTAAATTTCTATATATATCACTTCCACAAGGTGGTAACTGGTCACTGTTTTGAAAATATTCCTTGTACTTCAAAAATACAGTTTTTTGTTCCTCTAAAGACACAGATAATGGCCTTCCGCGCTTCATTATTGTGAATACTATAAGAGGACTAAAATAAATAGAGGGAAGTATGAAATCAAATTTTGATCTACTTAAAAGAATATTGCCGCGCAAACTTTTTTTTTTCACGCACCTGGAACATAGGAACATACAGCCAACTTCGGAGTTATATATTATAATTTGAATAAACTTTTTTTCCCGCACCTAATGCAAATGCAAAGTAACATACAGCCAACTTCACAGTTATAATGTAAGTAAAACCTTTTTTTTTCACGTACCTACCTATGCAAATGCAAAAAAATATTCAGCCAATTTTACAGTAATAATTTTAAGTATTATTTTATACAATATTATAGATACATATATAAATATACATTTCTTCGATCAGTCTTTACTTCATTTACGCTGACGCGACGACGACGATCAGATTCGGAACCGGTATTAAATTGTAAAAATATTAAAAACTAAACATATAACCACAAATAACTATCAATCTGAAGTAATCCAAGTATTTATTTACTTAGAAACAATAATATTTTGTTTTCATTTAAGTTAAGTAATTATTAATTATAACTCCGAAGTTGGCTGTATGTTCCTATGTTCCAGGTACGTGAAAAAAAAAAAGGTTTTACTTACATATACTGTGAAGTTGGCTGTATGTTACTTTGCATTTGCATTAAATTATAATATGTATATAACTCCGAAGTTGGCTGTATGTTCCTATGTTCCAGGTACGTGAAAAAAAAAGGTTTTACTTACATTATAACTGTGAAGTTGGCTGTATGTTACTTTGCATTTGCATTAGGTGCGGGAAAAAAACTTTATTCAAATTATAATAGGTTTTACTTACTTAAACTGTGAAGTTGGCTGTATGTTACTTTGCATTTGCATTAAATTATAATATGTATATAAAAATCTGAAACTAGTGGTATAAAATAGTATAAAATGTAAGCTTTTATTTACCATTTATAGTTTTACGAATAACAATTTATTTCGGGCATGGTCGAAGAATCCTTTCCAGCATGACCGTCATATCTCCAAGATTTATATAGTAAAAAATCTGAAACTAGTGGTATAAAATAGTATAAAATATAAGCTTTTATTTACCATTCATAGGTTTTCGAATAACAATTTATTTCCAGCATGGTCGTGCTCGGAAGTATACTTTCCAGCATGACCATCTTATCTCCAAGATTTATATAGTAAAAAATCTGAAACTAGTGGTATAAAATAGTATAAAATCTAAGCTTTTATTTACCATTTATAGGTTTACGAATATCAGTTTATTTCCAGGATGGTCGTGCTCGGAAGTATACTTTCCAGCATGACCATCTTATCTCCAAGATTTATATAGTAAAAAATCTCAAACTAGTGGTATAAAATAGTATAAAATCTAAGCTTTTATTTACCATTTATAGGTTTACGAATATCAGTTTATTTCCAGGATGGTCGTGCTCGGAAGTATCCTTTCCAGCATGACCATCATTATCTCCAAGATTTATATAGTAAAAAATCTCAAACTAGTGGTATAAAATAGTATAAAATCTAAGCTTTTATTTGCCATTTATAAGTTTACGATAACAATTTATTTCCAGCATGGTCGTGCTTGGAAGCATACTTTCCAGCATGACCATCATATCTCCAACATCAAAGAGGTAAAAAATCACAAACTAGTGGTATAAAATAGTAAAAAATATAAGCTATTTTATACCCCTTTTGGATACAGGAAAAACAACCTTGGTCGTGCTACGAAGTACAACATGTTACCCAAATATCTAAATGATCAGTTTCAATGCTGGCTTATCGTCTGGGTTTCTAGGTTAACCAGGTGTCCATTCACAGGTTCCATTCGGACCATACCGAGCCACTAAGGATTCTGACATGGCTCGTGTAACGACTAAATCCATAGACGTAGAGGACCAACGACTTTACATACCTTCCAAAGGACGGAAAATATTTTTTCTTTTGCGTCAATCAGGTGATCAAGCCTGCAATGTCCTTACCAAACTGAGGAAATTCTCACGTTCGACGAATGCCCCAACAAAATTCGAACCCGGAACCTCCTAACATGAGGCAAGTGGTAAGCATTTGACCACTTGGAGGCTGATATAGTTTCAGTAGTAGATATAATGTATCCTCACCAGTGAGCGTGACGTTGACATGTCCCAGGCCGACGTGCACGGCGAGCCAGCAGTCGAGCCGCTCGGCGGAGAACGCGCGGTACGCCGCCCGGGCCACGCGCGCGCCCGACACGTGCCACGACGACCCGTGCTTACACACTGGAACATTACACACCCTCTACAAAATTACGTCTACCTTTAGTGACAGTTATTAGATCTTATTGAATACTATACGTACATACAAACAATCACCCCTTTTTACCGAGTCCAGACATACTTCTTTCGCTTCATCCACTTTCAGCATGTCGCAACATTTTTCACACCACATCATGTCCTTATCACTGTTTTTAATCCTATGACACAATTTTATCGGTCGCCGATCATACCTTATTTCTACAGCATAATATATTTTACTTTCATATTTCTTCTGTTATATCCAGCTATTAAGATATTTCCTGCGCACCTGATCGCTTTCGTCTAATGGATTTCAATCTGCTGGGATTTAAAGCGAACAAAACATATTAAGTTTTATTGGAAGCTTGCTTAGGTTATAACTATTTTCCTCCTGCGTTTTAAGTATTTTCCAATGCGATTTTATTCTGATATCATCCAAGGATGACTCATCAGATTCATTCCAAGTTCTTAATTGTTTTTGAGACTGGTTTTAAAGTTCTCCTACCTATTTACTTTAAACTTCCGTTAAAATTATGCCAAGTTTAAGGCATACATTAAACTAGGTCAACTTAAGAGATCTAAATAGTTTTTTTGTAAATAAAAATACTTATTTGATTTGCACAATGTTTTCAAGGCTAGGTACATAAAGATCGGTATCTTCCTGCAAAAATATGCCATTGCACACATTACAGAACAAATTAGGCTTGAAAATAGTCACTTATGTCGGACTACATTAGTTTTGCAAACAAATTAAAGCGGTCAATGGCAGCGTGAGCCATGCCAGCTGATTTCTCCACTTGGGCGGTCACCCGAAAACAATAGCCAGTGCTCATTACGAAAAAAATAATAGTTTTTACAAAACTTAACGGGCGTCTAACTATTAATTTATTTTCATTCTGGAAACAATTACCGAATCAAATCAATTTTTTTTTCTTACAGCTAATTCGAATCGATTTTCGAATACAATATATGTATGTACGTTTATTCGACGCTCTTACGCTGAAGGAAAACATTTACACACCTGCAACTTTGACTGGTTTTCTTCCTCTAATTGTATATTCCGTAAGCACTCTTTGTAATATTAATAAAATTGTATAAAATAATAATTTATAATTTTGTAAAAATATTTTGAAAAGATGCAACGCCTGTGGAGTTTCTTCCGGCGAGTTCTTCTCCACAGAAGACAGCCAAATTGTGAACTCGCCTAGACATCCAAAAAGTGATTTGTAAACTTCGAATAAAAACTTTTTGACTTTGATTTATTCGAATTTTTATAAATTCAAAAAAGTCAAATTTAGTTTTTATTATTATTAAAAATTCTCATTTCATTCTCTCATTTTGTAAAATTGCATCATGGTAATTTCAGGTAACAATGCCCGTACCCGCCGGCGGCGGGGGTAAAATCACAATCAAAACTAATAATCAGAGACGGAGCCCCTCAGGCGTAGTCTACAGGTAGCGGCACGTAAGTTTAACATTGACCTTGATTCCCGCGCATGTTTCCCCATACTCCCCGCGACCCTGTAACTCCCCCGCGACCCTTATTTTAGACTTCTGCGCAATAACGGTCAGCGCTAGAGTTTCGTGCCGCGACTTGTACTTCACGATGTTTTTCCGTATCAACGCGCTAGGCCTAGGTTCGAGCGAGACTCCCTTGAGCTGCCCCTAGACGCGTGTTAGTGCATGACTACTTTGGGGTAGAGCCATCCGCTCCCCCGCAAGTCCGGTGAAGCTTGATTCGTCGTACTTTTGCGACACAAGCACAGGTGAAACAAAAAATACATCGTGGCTTTATAATAAAGAAACGACTCAAGAGAGGTTACATTACGTGGTACGAGTATGTGAACAAAGTACAGCATCCTTATGAATATGTTAAAGATAGTGTATTAAAAATAGCAAATACTCAACATTCTATAATATTACATTGTAATTTGCAATAATTAATTAAACAATAGCTACTATATTATAAGAGAACGTTTTGCAATTTAATTTTATTCTTCACTCACGTCCTATCAAGAGCTTTTGTTAGACACAAATGCATCATTAGCAAATGTTATTAAAGTAATTACATTGCAAACTTCTAGCATTCGGCATTGTTAGGTCATGTTGTGTGATGCTGTATACATTACTAGTAGTACTATCATATTATTATTATACTTCTGTGGTAATACTTTGTATTTTCGTTGTCTCATTTGACCGTCGCTTCGCTTGTCGTCTTTGAGTCGTCTTGTCCGTGCGTCCGTTTTTTTATTTTTATGACCATAGAATGATAGAATGACTCGCTTAATTCTGGTTGGTGTAAGACATAGGTATAATAATCGTCGCCTTTGCTGTTCCTTTTCTGTCAGCTGTTGTGTTTTATATGTGCAATAAAGTAGAGTTAAGTATCTATTTATTACTGTCGATGTATTTATGCTAGATTTATTTAGCAGCTAATATTAATAGACTTCAAATTTAAATACATATTTTTTGTCTATTGTTTCACAAGCTCTAAGACCACATCAAAAGCATAATTGATATGTAAGATACCTACCTGAGTGGTTATAATTACGATGTCAGCTAATGGTAATGAAATGAATTAACAAGGCCAGGGCCCCGTTCCACGAAGCTACAACTCACAAGTTATGAAGTGGAGTTTGAAGTTCAATGCGCAGCCGATTGAGTCTTATATTTAAATTGTTTAATTTTTGTCGTATCGGCTGCGCAGTGTATTTCAAATGGTATTTCTCTACTGTAGCTTAGTGATATAGGCTCCAGGTGGCTAGGCTAGGTAGCCACAGGCGACGTCGCTGTTTTGTCGGCGTTTGATAGACAGCCTCTACCTACTCGCCAAGTTTTAAAAGTCACAAGTCTCTCAAGGTGCTATTGCCCTTTCTACATAATTTATTATGGTTCTATATTTAGCGCTTCTTTCAAGCTACATCCAGACTACTAATAATTATGTAGGTGTTTTCGACTTATAATTTACTAGCTTCTGCCTCGCGGCTGCACCCGTGTTAACATTTTTTCCCGTGGCAATAAGAGATTTTCCCATAGTAGAAGTAGCCTGTGTATTATTCTGATTTATAAGCTAATTATTAAGAGTTTTATTAAAATCCATTCAGTAGTTTTTGTGTGAAAGAGTAACAAACATCTATACATCCTCACAAACTTTCGCGTTTATAATATTAGTAGGATAAACATAATATGAATAAAGCTTAATAAATAGAACATGCTCACCTAGAATGACTGTGCCGACGAAGAGGCTTAGAGTGACTATGGTGAAAGTGGAGAACCTCTGAAACAAAGGGGACAATTTATTTTACACTATTAAAATTCTGGGTACTTGTATTTATTATATTTAGACAAGAATCGTAGTAATGGCGGATGTAGTATGTCGCTGTACTTCGGTGTTAAGAGGTAAGAAGAATATTTATAGGTATCCTTTAGAAGAAGTCTTTGATATAGGTATGTAGCATCCAAAAACTCGAAAGACACTAAGAAGAATATTCTGTACTGATAACTGCTACCCTAGCAGGCTCTAATAAGATTAGTTTTCGTCACGATTTTCCCCTTTGCAACTAGAGGTTCGAGCTTGTTGCTAGGCGTCAAATGTATAACGCTGCTCTAACTAAAGCAAAGAAATTATGATTATAGCAAATCGAAATGTTAATTTTGCCAGACACTCCCCACACAAGTGTCTTTCGTTGACGTCGTGCGTACGTGCAATTGTCCGTGTCCATCTTTTGTTTCACTTGCCTTGCTGCCTATGATTATATGCGCAACGCACGACGTCGACAAAGCTCAAAAGACTCTTAAGCTCATGTGCATTCGAGCAGATTTCAATTAATACACTTTTTAGGAGACCACGTCTTCAGAGGTAAAATGGTTTTCAAAAGCATGCACAGGACTTGTTCTAGCAGTCCAGTATTTGGCGAGACAAGTTTAGGACAGGTTTAAAAAACACGCTTTAAGATTAACCATGCATGAAGTGTTGCCTGGTGATAATTTCTACCATTGCTAGGTCTAATTTCAAGGCTCCCTTGAGCCACCCCTAGACACGTTGCTACATGACTACTTTGGGGTAGAGCCATCCGCTCCCCCGTAAGTCCGGTGAAGCTTGATTCGTCGTACTTTTTCGACAGAGGCATAGGTAAAAAAAAATAAAAATTGTATTAACCTCTTTCCTGATGCCCGGGAAGACGGCGAGGAAGGCGATATAGAGCGTGAGCGCGGCGACGAGCAGAGCGAGCGCGGGCACGTCAGCGGCTACGGCGGTTCGGTTGTGGTACGCGTACAGGGTCGGCCCGCCTTCCTCGCGGAACGCGTCGAACCACCCCTTCATCGCTCGCCCAGCCTGAAACAACACAAACACCTGTTTATAATGTAGTAAGAATAAAGTGAAAGTCGTACAATGCAAAAATCGTAAAACACCACTAATCGCCAGCCACCCAGCAGCGCCACAATATATTTTTTTAACTGTTTTTAACGACGTGCATGATTCTTCTACCCATGTAATTATGTACGTCTCACGACGTCCACTTTGTAATTAATAATTAGTTTCAGAGTTATTACATAGATTTTTGCCAGGGTGGATACCTTATCCTTAATCTGGTTGTACACAGGTACTGTAGGTGTCAATAAACATTTGACCGGAAGTCTCAACAGGTATTCTCTATTTTACAAAAAAACAAATACTAAGCCGTTTGCTACATGGAAAAGCCCAAAATTGGTGTCTTGAAAATATTTAATGGATTTTTATAAATCGAATAACTGAAAAGTAATGATATACCACACACATAGGTTTCTAAAAAAATCTAGTCAACTGCCCTGCGGATAGCTAAAAATATAATGTTCCTTATAGCTAACTCAAACCTCGACCTCTGAATCATGTATTTAATAAGGAAAATCTGTGTACCTACTTATAGCTCTGTAAAAACTGTATGTGGATAGTCATATATCTATGACATCGATGATTAATTGTATTTTGTCTTTATTTTGAGAATTTGAGTTATTGAACTGCCCAAGGCTTCGGATGTGAGTAATTTAACATCTGTCTTGTTCGTAAACCGAGACGTGTTTTCCGAAGCTCTGAATAAATGGGAATAGTAACCAAGTTATCCTCCTTCCTTGTTTGAAAGTTATGTCTAAAATTACAAAGTGATATAACAATATATTTTAAAATCATCATGAATAAATTAAGTTCCCAAATTATCACACAGATAGAGTCACGGCTTTTCAAAATTAACTAGCTTCACCTTTGTTTTATAGAGGTCAAATTGAATCACGTCTATACCTCTGTACTAAACTATTTACTTTAATTTTACGTCATAATCAAATCGACTAGGCGACTGTGCGAAATGAATCGTCTACAAGATCGTGCGTGTGTACACCAAGTCTGGGAATTTTATTAATATTAGCAAAGCAAAAGACCTTATGTAGCTACGAGTATATTCTAAGTTAGCAGATAATGCCAGTGGATTGGGTGGTAAATAGTCATGAATCAGAGATAAAAAAGTGCATTATAGTTGACCTCACGTTAACCTTCGGTGTCTATGCTTGTGATTCGGTCACGAAAGTGCATTTCCGTCAGTTGGGACATCGAAATATAAATTGTCTTATAAGAAGCGAGATGCAGTAGTAGTTTTTGCTATAAAATAAATTCTTCTAATAATAACAGTAAAGAAAGCATAACTGCAGCTCTGGAGCGACGCAAGATTATCTTGATTTTGATGATTCTGTACTGGTAAAATTTAGATTTAGATTCAATATTTTGAAGTCTACATTTGGAATGTAGCTAATTAAGCACGGTAAATTATAAGCTGCTCATAAGGCGAAGGATCATAATAAAATGCGTAACTTGAGCGCAAATTACTCAGTAAGTACTCGCGTCGTTAAATTATTCTAAAATGCTAAGTCCAGCGACTCGTACTTGACACGAATTGCGATCTTCCACGTAATGGATTTAGGATGCTGCAATAAAATGCTTGTGCGCTGTTTTTAATGGCATTACGCGTACTGTCAACGCGATAAATGCCACACATTGCCACTGACTATTGTGCGGTGCGGAATATACAACTATTAGCTGTCTGTCCGCGACTACGCCCGCGTCGTTTTCCGACGTTTCCCGTGGAAATGAGATATTTTCCCTCCCTAAAAAGTAGTACATATATATATTTTTTTATATTTAGGTAAGAGTCAATACACAAAGCTCATTACCAAAATTAATTAAAAAACTCAAAGACCTAATAGGAATAGTCTATGTCATTTTCCGACTTTCAATCTATCTCTGTGAAAAAATTGGTCAATCCGTTGCCTACATTCAGTATAAAAGAAGGATAAGCAAACAAACAAATACACTCGCGCATTTATAAAATGACTATGGATTTATGCGCGATTTGTAAAACACTGGCATTTTTTACTTTATTCCTGCAAAATTTATATACCAACTACGATCGTCTTTGAAACAAGCCATTAGTTAAGCCAACAATGTGTTTCAAATAAATCATAAAGGCGGTGCTAAATATAGAGGTTTAACAGATATAGAACCGGATCTACAAAGTAGTATGAGTGGGAGTAATAATCCTGGCTGACTTGCTAACAATCTCAAATGGATTAGTTAAATACCAAGCTATACAATATTATACTTAGTCATGCATTTCTGAATCCGCATTCTAAGTACTATTGGTTAATCATGGCATGTACGACAACCAGTACATATTGTATATTGAATATCGGGAACTATACTAGTAACAAGTTTTATTTTAGAACAAAAGTATATAAGATTACATTTATATTAATTTATTGTATGGTTTTGTTCCATTGCTATTATGAAGATTTACTGGAAGAAAAACGCAAAAGAATAATACCTTATAATGTATATTTAGGCAATATATGAACACTACAAACATAATAAGATGAAAAAAAAAAGATCATTTGTAAGTACCTACTACCAGCGGTTTCTGGTTATTATTTTGTCATACCTCTCTTTACCGTATACGATTTTTTCATACTTGCTTTGTGAATGCAAAAAGTAGAAGGGCGTTCCCCGTGATCTCAGCTGGTGCCGGAATGCTGGAGTTGGTAGATTGCAACACCGCATTGCATGCCCGACCAAAGCATCGGTGGCCAAGTGGCTAGGGCGTCGACTTCTATTCGGAAGTTCGCTGGTTCAACCCTCGACACGTATGTATTTGCGATTTTCGAATTCATATGTACGTTTACTCGTCGCTCTTACGGTAAAGGAAAACATCATGAGGATGCACACACCTGCGAATTCAAAGGTGTGAAGTTGACCAACCCACAATAAGTGGGCCTTCGTGATCAATTAAGGCCTTCAACTTGATTTTAAGGTAGGCTCGAGAGCATTTTGGTGGGGTTAGGTTAGGTTAGGTTAGCTTGTAATTGAATGTGAATCCTGCGATATCGTGATAAACTTTCTACGTCATACATTACTGCTCCAAGTCAGGTGAAAAACAAAGAGTAAAGCTAGTAATTACCTTCATTCAATATGCCTAATATTCTCGTTGATTCTGCAACGCATTACCGGTCGTGTCTTAATGAATGCGGAGTTTCTGTCTTAATAATTATGGTCATTATTATACACTTACACTATGCATATGTACATTCTACAACATAAAATTAAGATAATTAGTTGATGCTGCGTAGATTGTACAGGGGATTGCACAGTTTTTACATCTATACTATAACAAAACTGAAGAATCGGTGTGTCTGTGCATTGATATGTTTTTCAAAAAACGAAATAAAAGGAGTGTAGCTGAACACAAAAATACAAGTTTTGAAAAAAAAAATCCGTCTGTCCGTCTGTTTGTACACGCTAATCTCTGGCACTACTAGACGGATTTTAATGAAACTATAATAATATAGCTTGTACATCAGAATAACACATAGGCTACTTTTTACCGCGGGATAATACTTGTGAATACAACCTTGTTGCTATGAGTTAAATGTAACTTTGTGTAGGGCTGTACCTTGTAGGTTGTAGCTATACAAGCGCGTAATGTTGAAATTTACGCAACTGAGAGCTATTATTCTGTTTGTTTAAACGGCATGTATGTTAATTATAAACTGAATAAACGAATAATGTTTTCCGCATACAAAATTACGAAATTATTTTTTTGTAGGTACTTTAAACATTTTCTCACAAAAAGCTCTAAAGATATTGTTGAAGTTTAGAAAAAGAATTTTCGAGGAGCGGAATTAAAACCTACTAAGGTTATAATTCTGGGGAAAATATTTTTATTGACGTTATTCTAAGCAATAGCGATATCGAGCAGGTAAAATAACATTATCTGGTCTTTGGCGGAACTCTTACGTTGATATCTGAATAAAAAAATAATAATCACGCAAACAATATACAGATAGGCTTTGACGTCGAAAATATTAATAAAATATTACTTTAACCTGTGATTTAACATAGGTATTTTGACCATTGAATTCAAAACGCAATAGACGATCATTTCTGAATCCTTCTTTAATTTAAAATACATTTTGATGGATGTTTAAGTACCTAGACTCGATTGCTAGTAAAATGTTATTTTTAATTGTGTAGATGTTTAAATATAAACACTGTATTGACCTTTGCCGAGAGATCTTGACATGAATATCAGTGGTCGTGTCGGAAGTGCTCGTGGAATGCAACTGAACTATAATTTGTACTTACTCGTATTTATTTACCGATTGCATGTTCCGGAAGCAATTTCAGAAAATTACCTTCGAGGTTAATGGTTCCAATATCACCTTACATACAGATAGTATTGAAAGATAACCTTTGTGGAGGTAAACCGGTCGTTTTAAGGCCCTTTTGTTGTGTCGTTCAAAAATTACAGGTTAAATAGGTTTGATCGTTATTTATGAAGAAACTATTCCATTAGACTTAGTTACAACTATTTATATTTGCTTCAATCGTTAGAAGTGATTAAAATTTCTTCACGTTGTCCCCTTTGCATTTTTTTGCCAAGGAGGTAGCGGGAATTGAATATTTATGATGATGTCCCAGTCAATTTCTGTCTGACCACGTCTGAACAAGAATTGATTTTAAGGGCGTATCTTGCGTGCATACAAAAGACATCAACGCGAGCGACGATTGCTTATAATTATAATAAACCAATAAATAAAATGATTGCTAAATATTACAATTATTAATTTAGATGACAAAGGATAAAAACAAGGGATTCGCCTTCATCATCATCATCATCATTTCAGCCAGTAGACGTCATTGCTGGACAAAGGCTCTCCCCAAAGATCTCCACAACGATCGGTCCCGCGCTGAACGCATCCAGCGGCTTCCCGCGACCCTCACCAGATCGTCGGTCCACCTTGTAGGGGGCCTGCCTACGCTACATCTTCCGGTGCGGCCTTCCAGTATCAATATTTACGGGACGGGGTAGACTGCAGAAGCTGCAAAATTGCAGAATTTCTTATATTTCATGAATTTTCTGGATATTGTGCCATAGAGTTTGGTGCAGAAAGAGCGATGTCTGATTTTAATTTTTATTTATTTAGATAGAAGTTGAGGAAGGTGACTGACTAGCCATTATGTATTATTACAACGAACTAATTAATTATTCATCGGAATGCGATTATCATAACGTGAGTCCGAGAAGACAAGGGCAAAGAGTGACTATTTTAATTTTGGAGAATATCTAAGAAAATAACAGCTCACAGCTTAGCCTTGGCATTGGGAATAGTTATATAAGTCTACTCCGCTTACCTAAAAATATGTACATAAAGTCTAGCTAAATAAATCCAATATATCGTTATTGTAGATATATTGGATTGAATTGGATATTTATATTAGGTCCTTACATATGAAATTGCCGTTCAGTATCAAAAAAGTGAAACAAGTTTTTTTTAATGAAATTATTATTTAATCAATCGAAGTATGCGCCGTTGTTATCGATACACTTCCGCCATTTTATAGGCAGATCATTGATACCTTTGGAAAAAAAATCCTGGGAGCGAGAGTCTATGAACTGTTTGAAGGCGGTTTTGACTGCCTCATCAGATTTGAAATTTTGTCCTTGTAAAAAGTTATCCAAATTTTGAAATAAGTAGTAATCGGTTGGGGCAAGATCTGCGTCACCCACCATACTCTCCAGATCTTGCCCCAACCGATGATACTGAACGGCAATTTCATATGTAAGGACCTAATATATTGGATACAGTTACAAATTCAAAAGTACCTGTCAAAATATTACACCTCAATAAAAAATACAAACAAACAACAAAATAAACAAAAAAGCAAATCTCGTGCCTGGGATCTTGCAATAGCACAAATTATAAAAATGTTGCCATATTCAGGACAAATCATAGAAATTAAGAAATAATCAACCTCTATGGTGCAAATAGCCACAAAGCATGGCGGAGCTGAAATAAAAATGATTGCAAAATTCAACTTTTTGACAAAAAATATGAAACTATTAAAGATGTGATATTGCTATCATTGCTTACTTTGTTTATTGTGTATCTAGTAGCCCACTCAAAGGCAAGAAAATTCTGCGCGCTTCGCTCTTAGCATACTACTTTTCTCGCTCTACTTCCGGCTTGCCATGTAAGTAAATCATAAAGAAAGAGGGCATATTGAAGCTATAGAAGTGGTAGTTAAAGCCACCATTTGTCAGTATACGTGACGACGTAACAAGCACTCATGTTATATAAGTTATATAACAACAGTGCAACCGTTATAAAACTCTACGTTTGTGATATATTACAGTCTGAATTCGATTCTAACTATCTATTGATGATACTGTTATTGTTTTATCTATATCGTATTTACGTTTTATTAAACATTACGTTTAGTGCTTAGGTGCAGACTTATTAATAATATCAATTGAATTTCATTAAGTGAGCATGGCCTTTATAATCTACACTATTTTATTGTACACTTGTTTCCAATTTTCCCGTGGGAATTACCTAAGTCATTTAATTTTCACCACGGTAAAAACATTTAAAAAATATGTAGAGTAAGTACTACTCTATGTCATTATTCAGCCACCATGTATCCATACAAAAAATCATACCACTCTGATGCTCTGTTGCGACATGACAGAAGATCAAACAACACTTTCGCATTTATGGTACCATGAGGATACATGAGGGAACCTTAAAATTTTATAAGATCGTTATGATTCGACAAATGATATTAAACCCCAACTAAACATTGATAGAAAATGAGATAAAATCAATGATCACTTGGGGTCTTTTGTCGAATGATAACGATTGTGCTATTCAAATAATACTAAATCAAACGACATATGATAATATGGAAGTTACAGTTGAAAATTTAATTAAATTTTCCACTTATTAGGTGGACTAGTAGAGATTGCTACCTTAGAAATAAGACTGCCTGTGCCACCTATCTCTTGGTGTTTCTTTTTTTGTGTAAATAAAGAAAACTTTGTATTGTTTATTGCTTTAATTGTATATTGTACTGTATTTTTGTTTTTTTTTTAAGATGACATTGTAGTGTATCACGGTCATTCTCGCGATCCGGTGTTCTTCGGGTGATTTCCGTCACGCTTTTAATTTTTCAATAAATTCTTGATAATAGTAATAAAACATAAGCTATGCGTTATACTGAACACATTCATACATTTGGCACTGTATTTATCTATTTAGTTTCGATGTTATTGAGTCATGAATTTTTAGGCGTGACGGAAATTAGAAAACAACTTAAAAATATAAAAATTGTTTTATTATGAATTTCTTTTTACCTTCAACAGTTTCTTGATTAACTAGCAATATACCTAAGCTGCCTTCTCTTTTTTCTTATGATATTTTTGGCGATCTTTTTATATGCGATGCGCGTATACAACGCGACCTCCGAAATCACAATACGCTCTTGATTAAAAAATCAACTGAACAGAATCGAGTAGAAGTGTTTGTACAAGAACTCGGTAGAAGCCATTTTGCAAATATGACCACATCGACAGAGAAAGTAACTGCTAATGGGTCTGAGATTTTCGCGGATATTAAACACGTCTACACCAGCCTGTATAGTTCACACGAATCGCAGCACAATTCTCAAGAGTTAGACCCTAGGGCTACCCTAACCCGGCATTTCACTGAGGATTTTGTCCAAAATTATGATTCCGAGATTATGTTGGCCTTTAGACAGATTAGAAATGGTAAAGCTCCAGGTAGTACGGCGTCACAACAGGGCTTTTTAAAGCCACGGAATTTCACTCCCTTTACTCAAAGAGCTCCAAAAGCTCTTCTATGGAAGAACTCCTAAGGCGTGGCACAGAACCCTTATCATTTCTTTCTTCAAAAAAGGGGACAAAGCCTTGCTGAACAATTATCGACCGATCTCGCTTCTAATTCATGTTTATAAGTTGTTCTCTATGATCATTGCAAACAAGCTCTCGCGGAGGCTCAGACTGGGTTTCGCAGCGAATACGGTACCATAGACCACATACACGCAGTGCGGCAGTTGATACAGAAGAGTACAAACAGCCATTGTGTTTAGTATTTGTGGACTATGAAACCTGGTCCTTGCAGCGCTTTCAGGTGAATTGACGATACATTGAGGTGATTAAATGTCTTTACAATGCCACGACTTTGACCGTTCAAGTACAGAACCAGTAGACTAAACATAATTCGCTGCTGAAAATGCTGCGTTGAGTGCGACAAGGGATATATATCTCCGAAATTGTTCATAAACGCTTTAGAAGATATGTTTAGCACTCTGGACTGGAAAAAAACGGAGTCAATATAAGCCTGTGGGCCTGAAGCCGGTTGCAATAAATGGGGTCACCCTTGAAGTGGTTTCAGAGTACTTATCCTAGGGCAAGTACTGCAGTTGGATAAAAATAACTTTGAGAGAGAAATCAACAGGCAGATTCAGCTGGGCTGGATTCCGAAAACTGGGTAAGGTCTTTTCGTCGCCAATACCACAGTGCCAGAAAAGAAAGGTTTATAATTAGTGCATCCTACCCGTAATGATCTACGGAGCTGAAACGTGGACACTTACGTACGATTTGTCTGATCCATTCGCTCAAAGTTGCTCAGCGATCTATGGAGAGAGTTATGCTCGGTGTTTCTTGGAGACATCGAAGTGATTCGGCAGAGAACTTAAGTTACCGAAAAAGCTCATGAAATCAGCAAGCCGAAGTGGCAATGAACTGGGCATGTTTGTCACCGAACTGACAACAGGTAGAGAAAGAGTATATAAGAGTGGAGACCGCGTAGCGGCAAACGTAGTATAGAGCACTCTGCAGCTAAGTAGAGCGGCGATATACACAAAATGGCTGGCAGTAACTGGATAAGAAAAACCGAGGATCGTGTATTAGGAAAATCTTATGTCCATAAGTGAACTGATACAGGCTGATGATGATGGTGAAGATAGTGTAATAAAATTAAAATTTTAAATTGAAGAAAAATATTGTAACTAACAAAAGTTTCCAGGTAATTTATAATTTGTCACGCTAAAACGTGACAGAAAAGGGTGACCGAAGTTAGGAACATAAGGGTTTTTTTTTATTTAAAAGAAGAATCCAAGTAGTGGTGAATAATGATTTGGGCATAAGATTAGCGACATATTTCTGCACTACATTATTGAACTGACTAAAATTATAAGAGTGCTATGATAAAATTAAGTATGCAAACGGAAATTAGAGAAGTCGTGATCCACGCGAACCGAAATTAGGTATTTTCGTTAATACCTCGAAAACGGAACACGTTACACACCTCTACTTCCGTTGACTGTCGCGGCACAGCTGACGAATGCTGACGATGCGATAGGGATGGCAATGATTCAATTAGCTAGTGTGGTATCCACCAGTTTTTGACCGGTGACAGAAATTAGGTGTAATGAAAGGACAAACATATATTTCGTCATTATAAAATAAATAAACCTGTTAAACAGATGATATGTTTTAAATAAGAAGGAATGATAATCCACCTCTAATATGTAACTACTAGAATGTATGAAATGTTGGTCATTTTGAATATATTCGTGATAGAATATGTAATTCTGGATCGCGGACAGTGACGGAGTATTAGGAGAACGACTTTTAGAGAATAAATTAGCACATTATTTTACAGGATTATATGTATGTAATACCAATCCAAATTAGATAATAGCTTGAACTTTCTGTCAAAAAATAAATCAACCCCGTAATATTGCAGATTAGCTAGATATTTGGCCGGACGCTGAAAAATCAGGCCCGCTGAAAATGACCGCACAGTGCATGGTTAACCTCCCATAGCCGGATTGCGGAACTCCTATTTTGCCGCAAATGCTACAAAAACAGCAATTCACCGACTTAAACTGCTTGTTAAGGATGCAATAAAAACAAACGGCTTTACATTCAATCTCCGTTTCATTTCAGATTCAAGCATTGTGTCCCTATTACCCAAGTTGGATTAGAAACAAAAAGTATATTGTCGAATATTAACTATGTGAGTTTAAACGCTGAGATGTTTCCCAGTCCGGTGAAGCTTGATTTGTCGTACCTTTTCGACACAAGCATAGGTCAATTCAAAAAAAAAAAAAAAAAAGCTGAGATGTTTGTTTATAAAGACAGGCCTATGTACGTTAGGAAAAAAATTAGCTGTTGTGTAGCTGAGATTAACCGATACAAACATTTTTCCTGCATTTACAATGCAAGCAAACAATTTGTACCTTTTTTAATACATATTACTTCGGAAATTGAAATAAAATGAAATAATTTAAATTAAATATATCGATCAATGGATCGTAATTTATACATCGAAGTATTCTATACATAAATAAATTCATACTTATTTTATTAACTAGCGTGTAAGAACTTCGGCAGTGGTAAAATTCCAAGAAAATAATTTCTGTTGAAATAATGTCAAACATTAATAAGCCAAGCGAGGCGGAAGAAGCCGGCTGCTGCGCCTGCGCCGGAGGCGAGGCGAGGCCGTCGCACGGGCGACGACTCTGGCGACCTTGGGCCGGCAAGGGCACCGACGATCAAAGTGCCTTGCCCATCCACAATTTAAAAAAAGAAGCGCCCAGTGAGTGCCCTGCCTAGCCACAAATTAAAAAAAAGAATCGCCAGTACCTTGGCGATTCATCAATTAAAAAAAAAGAAACTGCCCTTTACCTTGCCAATCCACCAATAAAAATAAGAAGCTTATCATCCGTGTCATGAAATAGTAAATTAAAATCGCCAAGCGGACACAACGTCTATAGTTTCTGGTTAATGCTTGCTTGCTTATCGTGTCATGTGGGTTTCTGGTTAATAATTTAATTTGTTGTGATCTTTGATCTATTTTTATAAAACGAAACTACGCTCTTGTTTTTTTAATGACGATGTGTTTTGGTACTTATTTCATTTGAGCAAAGACAATTACGTTTTTTTTTGGTGTCAACCAGCGATACAACTAAACTAACAAATGTTAAAATTATAATATCATAATAAGTATACACCGTAAAAATTAACTGATTGTTTATTTATCCGCATCATAGTAGTAGTACTCATGAAACAACAACTTTCCCTAATTGATTGAAATCACAAAAATTAAAATACAACTTGTCATACAAAGTGGTCGGTCACGTAACTGAAGGTTACGGGTGTATGGAAGGTTGAAAATTGTTTTTGAGATTTCAAACTTTGTTCCTTAGGGATAAGTTGTTCAATTTCATGAGTACTACCCACTACCAGTATGTTGCGAATAAACAACCAATTAATTTCACGGAGTCTAGTAGGTATATTGACAAAAAAAATTACCTTAAACCTGTTACTTTGCGAAGAACATGTTTGTCTAAAATCCGTGAGGCAGTAAAAAAGAAAATGATGTGTTGTGTTATTTCTCAACAAATTAATAGCCAATTACTTTTAACAAATTAGATATCAATTAAAATATGCAAAAATATATAGCAATTCAGCTATAAAAATATTTAAATTCATTTACATATTACATTACTAAAATATTATGTCTATAGAAAGATTTGAAAGAGGCGAGAATTTTTAACGAATAAATCACTATTACTTGTATATAGTTTAAATTTAAAACCATAGTCCACCGAATGAGGAAAAACAAGTCGGAGTGAACTCACAAACGCAGAAAAGTGTTTAATGCAGCCTGTCCCATCCATAGAAAGCAAGCGCAATATGTGTTGCAGGTTGCATATAAACTCCAATATCGGCGCTTCAATATTTATGTGATTTTGCATTAGTATATTATATAAATGAATTTTACTTTTTTAAAAACTTAGAGAAGTTTTTTATTATATATTCGGAATAATTCAGGGTAGGCTCAAGGCGCTCTCAGTGCGGTGCGGTAATGTATATCAAATATATGTAAGTATATATGCAGAGCAGTGATTGATAACAATGTTACGTAAAGTTTTATTGAATTACAAGCATTATACAACGTATATAGGTACACATAGAATGTAAAACGTTTAGCCAATACAATATCAATTAGACAAAATCTCTTTATTCACTTCATAACTTATCCTTTTTATAATCGGATCGACTCAAGAGGAAAATGGAAGAGGAATACTCTGGAGTACTCAGGTTCGATATCTGTCAACAATCAGTCGTCAAGCATTCATGGTCGTAGGCTAATAGAGGGCAAGCCGCTAAGGACGGGCGGCTGCCTTGGCGCAACCACAAAGTGAGCCAGGTGACTCAACGCGCTACTATTCTCACCACGTATCAAAGGGTATGGTCCTCATTGCGGAAATAATGATGATAACCTTACTAGTGACCATTCAAATGTCTGTTTATTTTATTAAATAAGATTTTGAAATATATAAAAAATGACAAAACCAGTAATGTAATCTAATTCCTAAAGTAATATTTTTAAATACTCTGAATAGAGCTGTTACATAATAATGATGATGATGACAATGATGATTTTGTTGCTGTTGTTGTTGTTTGTTGTTGTTGTATATAGGGTGATCTTATGGCTTAAGTAGCAATTGCTTTAGCAACAATAGACAAAGAGTTTGAGGCTGTGTGTGTTTGGGGGTGTGTTTGGTTAATGATTGATCATATAAATACATTATTTTTTAAAGTTGTATTGATGGAATCAATATTGATATATCTTGACTTATAATTGCATGTATAAGCATGCAGTGGAGGTATGATAATATAATATGTTTAATTTATTGATATCTTCTTTTTTCCTATAAATAGTTTGCATAAGATCCACTCATTAAAGAATACAAATAAGAGGGTACTCAAACATAACCTTGTCAAATAGCGCTTCGAAGTAGTAATTGTTTTGTACAAAGCGATTTTTATGAAACTGGCTAAAATTGATGAGCAAACATGAATACTTGGCAAGACACCAGCTCACTGAGGATCGTGATGAAACATTAACTCGAGTTTAAGAAGAGATCGAATATCTGCGTGCGTTACGGTATGTTTTGTTACAGTTTCACAACAGCGCTTCCATACGATGTGCAACAATGTGTCCCATTACTGTGATGTTATGTTTGTATCGCAGTCAATGATATGCTTTGGTTCGGCTTTATCTCTAAACATCACTTTAAAAAAGATGAGTTCATGCTGCCACCGTAATGATAGTTCGTATGATCAGACGAATGGAAGAAAAATTAGACTCTTTGCACATTTCAGTTTATTTGAAGGTTGTTCTAGTCTAAGGTAATATTTTTGAAGTTTTTAAAATTTACTACACAAATCATAAAATTTTCATTTTAACTATGCTTATAAACAACAATTTATTAAATAGCGGCTAATTCTGCGATTATAAGGTGAAAAACAAATTGATTTAGACTAGAATTTGGTTTGACATAATTTATTGTTGTTTTTTTTATTTGTTTGTAAACTGTTGATTATAAAAATGACGATTAATTGTGAAAGTTGCCTAATTATAAAAATGGTTGATTAAAAATAGGAAGTTAAACAACCCATTCCGGATCAGAAGGTCCTTGGAGCTAAATACTTGACCAGTTATCTGCTATCGCAAAAGAACCAAACAAAAGTTGCAAACCAAACTTTTTATAAAAAATGAATACCACATTGTTGTTATTATGATTTAATGGTAAATGCCTTGTTTTAAATCTTAATAGTAACATAATATGTTTAATTAGTTTTTTTGACAATGTACAAAATTTGCCATCTTTGATGATGAATTTTGTACTTTGACCGACAGTTTCACGTTTAGGACATCAAGACGAATCCAACGGTAGGAGTCGTTGCCATTTATAGGAGTGACAGATAAAACTGAAGTTCTGGAGCACTTTTAGTCGAAAATGAACCCCACTAAAACTTCAAAGTCCCTGTAATTGGCATTCATTGAAATTCCAAGTTCATTTTATAAACAAAAGAATTGCGGTTGCCAGTTATTGTACCAGACTTTTTACACTTGAATTATTACGTTCTTTATAGCTTTAAATATTCTGAAAGGCACATATTCCCTTACAAAGTGTTAAAAGTAACCTTGGTATATTAGTTGTGAATATTTGATTACGTGAATATATCCGTATCTTAGAAGACGCGATATTCGCCCAATTTTTTTCAAAGAAGATCTCTAAATCCAATCTTATAGTCCAGATTATGTAAGTTGTAATACATATGTGCAGGAGCTGAGTTAGATTTCCAAAGGATCACTATAAACATCATTAGCGATTAGTTGATATGTGATAAATGATTGTAACATGATCATAGATGATTGGAATTTATGTTGTACCATAAGATCCAAGGTTCAATTGAGTGCGTGATCCAATGGTCATCTGTACATGGTTACTTGCATGTTATCGTAATGAAGTAAGTGCGCATCCCTAGGCAAGGTTACAAGTTTTATTATCTTAAATACTTCATGCTCATACTAAGTGGCCAAGAGTACTTGCCCTTCATAAATGATTGAAAATGTGGTTTTGATTTGCCTCAGAACGAATCGTTTACATCAGTCGTGTAATAGCGTGACGATTATATCACAATTTCAAGTTGAAGAAGGTGCTTATTATATTTTTTATAGTTCCCAAATGTGCAGAAGGTGATAGTTATGTTAATGATATGTGCTGTTGAAAGATTAAGTAATAAGTACAGTTTTTCAAATTGGATTAAGTAGGTAATGATTTTATACAAGGCATAAGGAAATTATCATCTTTAAATCCATACTCTTGAACGGTCTCTACTTTAAGTAGGTCAAACTCGTACTTTTAATTTCTAAAATTCACGGGTGTCAAAGTTATGAAAAGAAACATGTAAAGTAGTGTATTACTTGGGTAAAAATATGAAAAGCAGGGTATTGTTTGATATAGAGGGACAGGGACATAAAATAAAGATATTTCGAGCCGAAAACCGCTTACGCTTACTTACGTTATCACAAGTGTCAAATAAAATTTGACTAAGCAGCGTTATCGTAATATAACTGAACCATTAATTTAAGACAATTAGTAAAATATACTTTTGTACCTTGAACCTACTTGTATTTCTAATTTTCATCGTATAGGGAAAATCTTTAAAAGTTATTAAAACATTCGAAAACTTACTTATAACAGCTACAACCATAATGCAATACTAATAAAAAATTGGTTTTATTATTGAATCAACTTTATCCGTAATCCAAATGTGAGTTACGGTTGAGTGAGAGCGATCGATCACTGGTGCGAGTGCATGGTCCAAGAAAACAAGGTCTAACCGTTAGACCATGTGACTGACACGAGCCTACGTCATTTTTCGCTGTTCATCCTTGTCTATTAACACGCATTCGACAAGGACGAACAGCGCAAGATGACGTAGATTTTTGCCAGTCACGTGGTCTAGTGGTTAGACCTTGTTTTCTTAGACCATGTGCGAGTGTAACTGGAACTAGATCAGTGCCGTCGTCGTCTGCGCCCGCGCCGCCGCCGGGGCAGTGCGCACTGACCGCCGCGTTACATAACCCGTGTGTGTTTCCGACCACCTCGGAACTTGACCTTGCTGGAGTGGCCAGTGCAGTGGCACGCCAGTATGCCAGCCGAACAACACTCGACTCGCGCTGGAATGCCGAGGGAAAGCTTGTTTTGGGACGTATGGGATGGATCATGTGATAACTGCGGACACGCTGCCTTTTCAGAAAGGATTCCGTGTCACTTGAGGTTGATCTTTAATTTTACAGATGAACTTTTGAATTTCACGTT
Organism: Teleiodes luculella; assembly: GCA_948473455.1. Taxonomy (NCBI): domain Eukaryota; kingdom Metazoa; phylum Arthropoda; class Insecta; order Lepidoptera; family Gelechiidae; genus Teleiodes; species Teleiodes luculella. Next base: position 9,193,458 of record OX419590.1, on the reverse strand, counting down.
ATATTTTAAAAAAGCTAAATTTATATTTTATTTCGTGTTAAGTTTAAGAAAATGTGTAGCTTCTTGAACATAACATGAAATTCAATGAAATCATCTGAGATTAATCTGAGCCTAAATGATTTTATTACATCACATTACCATGTCCTATATTCGTATAGATATATTCTATGAAGATTTACGACTTATAACATTTATATAAAATAGAAAGATTGTTAAATGCTACTTCTGTAGATGTTAAGTACATGATAAGATAACGAATAAAAATGTTACCTCATAATAACGTTGGTTTGCCCATAGTCTGTGAACTGTGTAATTATCTACGAGCCTTGGTGGGCGTGAAATCAAATAAAACGAAAAATATAAATAAAAACGTTGAACGCAAATTTACAACAACAAATAGTCTAATTCGATCATCGTTCTGTCTTTGCATAACCTCAGTATGTCTATAAAAACTAAAAATAGACAATGATACTTGCAGATTTTATTATCTAGCCAGGTGTTTATTGATAGTAAGTACATACAGACATACTATTTTGTAGTTTCTGTTATTATGTTAGTGTAACCTATGTATTATTGGGACCATATTTTCAAAGGTATTTTAGGTTTTACAAAGATGCCATGTGATTAGTTGCACAGCCAGGCGCATTTAACAATCTATCGCTTTCTTTAGGTATAAATAAAAAGTTATCGTAAATAAAATTGGATAATTAGAATTTTGTTTTGTTCGTTATTGATAGGTATCTAAGATTCTAAATGCAACTGCTTGCTTATCGTGTGTTTTCTGAGACATAACTCACAAACCCTTTTTTGCAACGGAAAAAGTATGACGCGGTTTTAGTTGCAGGGCGGATTACTTGTAACATAATAATACATGTTTATTTAGCACAGCTCTAAGATTTAATAACAGGTGGCTGCTGGGGCGTCGCCTTTACGCGTAACGTAACAAGTTTGCATTGAGTGTACTCGGGCAGCACAACCTTCTCAAATGACAGCCGGGCATGAAAAACAACGGACAGTCGGTATCCGAGCCAAGGTCCCCTAATGAGATATATTACTAAGATAGCTACTAAAGAGAATTAAAGAATGCCAGCGAGTTCGAGCCGATAACGTCTCGATGCGTTTAATTGACAGCGTGGATGATTATTTCTGAACAATTATAGATTTATTATAGGTACGTGGGTTTGTGTGGGATAAAGAATCCTAATGGTAAAGACTACAATAAAATCCTTTTCTATAGATTTTGTACTCTGTGACTAATTTGATTTAATTATCTTGTTTTGCTGCGTGTGTTAAAAATGGTACCAATGGTGTCAATTGATGATTACAGTCCTACACGTAGTCCTACTTTATTATAAACGCAAAAGTTTGTGATGGATGTATAGATGGACTATGAGATGTTTGTTACTCTTTCACACAAAACTGCTGAATGGATTTTAATAAAACTTTACAATAATATACTTACATCAGAATAACACATGGCTACTTTTTACCGCGGGAAAATACCACTTTCCCACTACTCATATTTTATGGTATTTATCTTTCCACTTTGTATATAAAATCTTATCATGTTGCATTTGTACGGCACACTATGCATATGCAAAGATTACTAGATATGTCAAGCAACCGCACAAAAGCCGTAAGCCAGTTTGTCGCAGAGTGTAATAAATGACGTTGCCTCATACATTGCAAAAAGATTCCCAAATTAACGTGAGAAAATATTTACAAAGAGCGAGTAGGCAGTTATCTAATCTCAATCTGTCCATCGCGTATTAAATTGTGAATGAAGCGAGCCACTGTGCGACCGGCCATTTATCGTGATTTGATTGCGTGACAATCGCAGACAATTAAATTCACTACAAGCTGTTTGATCTTCAAAAGAAAGTTGTGAAAAAAGCTTGACTTCCGAATAGTTAAATATAATAGGTACTCAAAATGAGGCAGGGATGTATTTTGTCGCCTTTGCTCTTCAATGTTTACTCGGAAGCAGTTATGAATGAAGCACTTGAGAACTTGAATGTTGGTGTTACAGTAAACGGCAAGTTTATAAACAACCTGCGTTATGCAGATGACACAATATTAATTGCAGCATCAGCTTCTGATTTGCAGGTTGTTTTAGACAGAGTAAGGCTGGTTTCAGAGCGACGCGTCTCGGCAGCGCTGCCCAGCCGCGCGCGCCTCGCATTACACTAGATTGTATGTAGCGATTCATAGTGACGCGTCTTGGGCCGCGTCTCGGCCGCTTATGTTTAGGCGCGCCCGAGCCGCGCGCGCCTGGGCAGCGCTGCTGAGACGCGCCGCTCTGAAACCAGCCTAAGCGAGTGTAGTGGTAGAGCCGGGCTGAATATAAATATCGGTAAGACAAAGTACATGGTTATATCCAGAGACAAACACCTTGACCCTAAATTATCGCTGGCAGGAGCTGATTTAGAGCGGGTGCGACAATTTAAATATTTGGGCGCTTGGGTTAATGAAGAATGGGAAAGTGACCAGGAAATAAAAACCCGGATTGAAATAGCCCGAGCAGCCTTTAATAAGATGAAACAAGTTCTGTGTTGTCGTAAGCTAACGTTGAGGCTCAGAACGCGAATGCTTCAGTGCTACATATGGCCGATTGTGCTCTACGGGTGTGAGGCGTGGACCATCAAAGAGGATACGAGACGATGTCTCGAGGCATTTGAAATGTGGTGCTATCGTCGTATGCTTCGCATCAGTTGGGTTCAGAGGGTTTCTAACGAGAGAGTTCTTCAACGCGTCCAAAAGACCCGGGAGATGTTGCAAACCGTTAAAAGAAGGAAGGTCGCATATCTGGGACATATTTTGAGAAATGATAAATACCAACTTCTTCAACTTATTATGATGGGCAAAGTGGAGGGGAAGAGGCGCGTTGGAAGACGGAAGAAATCTTGGCTTAGGAACATTCGCGAGTGGACCGGGATTGCCAGTGTTGAAGAGCTGTTCCGATTGGCGAGGGACAGGGATACATTCAGGAAGCTGACGGCAGACCTCCAGTAATGGAGTGCCACCTGAAGAAGAAGAAGAAGGTACTCAAAATAACTCATATTAGATTTTAATAATTAACTAAGACCAGATTTATATTGAAATTAATTTTACCAAATTAGTTATTAAAATTATAAGACATCCCATTAATTTGATTAGTAATCATGTCGAAATAGCTGAAAAGGTTTATATTATTTCAACTGCATTAATATTTTGGTCTTACTACTAGTAAATAGTATTTCCAATTATTGCTGTTGTAGCTAATCAGCTAAGGTAATCCGTAATAAAGAAGGAAGCTCATTATAAATTGTCTATCGACCTTACTTGCATCACAGAATACCAACTTGCATGCTGCTTTCTTGCACAATACCGGAACACAGGTCTAATGCGATTCACTTTCTTTAAAAAAAGACGAATCTACATCGCCGCATACTAAATATGATTTATTTTTTATCGATAAATTTCGATTAGATTCAACCGTTTAGAAAGAATGTGCAATTTAAAAATTTAACATATTTAAAACTTATGCAACGATTGAAAGCAAATTGAAATGAGTATAATTTAAAAGAATTGATAATGTTGTGGCTTTTGTAACTGAAATCGGTTATGTTATGAGTCAACCGCTTGCAGTGAGACATTTTATATGGTTCCTTACAAAAATTTGCAAAAGTCAAGTAGTTCGCTTGATGCAACGAATAATTTACATCCAAACTGAGTATTTTGTTTGTGCAAAGTTCGTGTAAGAGTGACGTCACGGCGAGGCCACAACAAAGGTCGCCGCTCGGACCAAACGCTAAACTGCAATGATATACAAATGTTAAGCTCGATGCGGCTCTCAGTCTCAGCTGATTTACATGCGGCATTCCAAAACGTACATATAATATAGCAAAATGTGCGAAGATTATATAGATACGGATCAGTTATCAGCCTAAGATGAATTAAGATTGAGAGCTAAGATGAGTTCTTACTTATCAATAAAAATATATTTTGATTAAGTAATTTATGCTAGAGCTGCTCAGCTTTATTATAAAAAAATATCTAGCTGCCATCATATCGCGATTATGGTAGGTGGATGCTTTGACTACTTCATCTTTTTACTAAATAAAAAGGAATAGTATAATACTTTATAGTATACTACTTATGTACTAAATAAAAAAGCCAACAGCTAAAACATCGAATATTATCTGCGAAAACGTCTTTATGGTACCATCATTTTAAAATGATCGTATTTTTTACTGACCAGATTTTATAAAATTTCAATTACTTGATATGATAATACTTGTATAAATGCCAACCGAAATTAAATAAACAAGAAATTAAATGTCAATCGCCATCGAAAGGTCGAAATTTTACATGTCTGCTCTTTTTCTCCTTTCTTGAACAATATTATTTAACTAGCTGTCCGCCAGCGGATACGCCCGCGTGTTTTTTTAACTTTTCCGTGCAGTTTCCCGTAGGTATGAGATATGTTCCCGCGGAAAAAACTACCTAAGATATTGACCAGGGATATAAGGTACCACCATGCAAAATTTAATTTAAATCGGTCTCATAATTTCGGAGTATAGCCCGTACAAATAGACAAACAGAGAAACAAAAAGATTTAAAAAAATCTTGATAGGATATCATTTCTTACAATTTTCTTCCCCCGACTCGGCTTTTAGCAAATTTTTTTCTATGCACAGATTTTCGTCCTCTACAGTTTTATTGTATAGATAGATAGTCATCAGAAATTTTCTCTTCGCGCATAAATACGTAAATGTTATATGAACATAATTGCTGACGTTGCACATGGAACAAGAGTTTGAAGGTTTGTCGCACTAACATAATTCTATCTGAATTGCTTCCAGAGTTAAAACGCTTCTAAAAACAATTATGACTATTTCTTAAAAAAATTATCTGAAGTGTTTACAGCAAAACACATAATAAAAATTATACAATAAACATGCATGTTGGTACTATATCTATGTATGTCAATTAATTTTTTTTAATGACTATTCTTCTCATAACAAATCTATATTTAGATAAATATTAGTCAATCCTTTAGTCAGTCAAGTTTTTAAAACTTTACATTTGTAAAAATCCTTCAAATAAAATATAACAATGCATTTAAAAGGCGATTTGATTACATACGGGCAAGTAATTGAGCGCACTTAAGGCTTGCACAATGGATCTCTTTGATCTTAATTGAGGGAAGTACGCGTATCTGCCTCGCCGAGTGTAAAACTGCGTCCTTTGTGTGCACTACCCGAACATTTGTTAGCACGACTTGGCGTAAGTGATTTACGTGTCAAATTAAACGCAAAGAGTGTAAAAACGTGTTCTAGGTCTAAGCGTGTCGCTCCATTTGAGCAATAAATTATGGTCCATGTTTCCGTAGAAAGTAAGTTCGTTTATTTTCATGCTTCAATCATAGTTATGTCTTGTACTACATAATTATATAGACGAGAAGATAAAATATAACTAATAGTTTTATGTGGTTCGTTCATTTTTCTAAACCCTTTTTTGCTCGTCGTCCGTGCTGAGGTTAGTAATTAAGATGAAAACCAATTTGTTAATAAAAGTCAAAAGTGCGAGTCATTGCCCAAACAAGTCAAGTACTTAACCACTATTAATACAAATTCCAGGTGTCCCGGCTACTAATAAGGAGTCTTTATAGGAGCCATGTCAGAAGCCGTAGAAGGCTCAATAATTCCGACACCGAGGTTTGTGAGGTAGGTCATCTTAGAACGCACACGATAAACAAGCAATCACCATCTAAAATATAATAACTGTGCAGTCCTGGCCTCGGGGGCGATCGTAACCGTCAATCTTCACTGCTGGACTAAGGCCTCTTCCTTGAAAGGGAGTTGTTATCCATCTTCATAGGAAGTATCTATCTTCGACTTAAATCTGAAGATGGAAGTGGACTTCAGGCGGATAAGTCTAATAGTGTTTTGTTTGGCACACAGATATTCAGAGAAAAAGAAGATCAAATCCATCAGAGTATCGACGTATTTATTCTGCTTTTGATAAAATAACATTTTCATTGCAGGTAGGCGATTCGGTCACTGAGTTTGGGCCGATTCGACCGAAACAGGAATTTTATCATTTTTAATATTTTTGAGTAGGTGTTTCGGTCAGAAGGTGTTTTTAATGAAAAGTAACGTTAGCAACAAAATATAAAAACTTTTTCTTCTTTTTATCTATATTTTTTCTTATACACAAACGTATATAAAAAAAAATAAAAAAATCTACCGTTAGTACTACTTATACCATCCTTGACATGATTTTTTTAATTGTTTTTTTTTTTCTTTTTTTTCATAAAGTAGGTACGATAATACGATTGTAAGAAAACATTTTTCTTTTTATTAAATTTTTTACATGGTTACTTCCAATACAATAAAAAAAGTTTTTTTTTCTTTTATATGTAAGTATATAATATCGCTATATATATAAAAAGAAAAAAAAGTTTTTTTTTATTTTATTCTTTCATGTAAATATGAAAAAAAATAAAAGCAAGTAATAGAAAGTATAAATACCTATACTTTTTTTTCTGGATACTTTAATTATGTTATGTCTTTATTAGTCATTTCAGTTAATTATATTTGCAAACAATTAGCGTTTTAGCCGCCAGATTTACTTTCAGTTGATTTTTGTCAATATTTATTAACCTCACCTAAGATTTCTGTTGCTGACTATACAAAATTTGCTAAAAAAAACCAACTGACCGAAACACCTACTCAAAAATATTAAAAATGATAAAATTCCTGTTTCGGTCGAATCGGCCCAAACTCAGTGACCGAATCGCCTACCAACCCAATAATATTTAAAAAAGAACACTATCCACGTCTTTTTCTTCATTGTTTTAGGTTGTTATTCAAGTTATAAAGTTATAATTTATTCAAACAGAAAAAAGTAAATTAATACCAAGTCCGTGTCATTCACATTCGTTTTTGTTGTCGTCTCGTAAGATGAATTATCTACATTATTATCGTCATCATCAATTTGAACCGTACAAAAGGTGACCCGGACTCGTGACTCATTTTAATGAGCAAGAAGTAGTTTCTTTCGGTATTTCCAATTGAATTTGTCAAATGATACTAAGTACTTATTGGTATGTCAATAAATAGAACTAAAGATGAATTTTCACGTTCTTATGATAAAGGGATTTATATTTTAAGTTTGGGACTGCCTATCTAGGGTAAGCCTTTACTCCGGGGACTGTTTACCATCAAGAAATCATCACTCCAGCCTAGGAGGACTTTATGTAAGTATCTATGTTATTATAATATTGACACTTACTCAAGAAATATTTTATTTTATATATGCTGCATTTATATTTAGGGTGAAGAAGATATTTTTAGAATTAATGCAATTTCACATAATGGTAGATTTTTTTATTCTGCTCAATATAGATAGGTATGTGGTATAGGTATGTAGTATGGGGGAGTCTAAAATGCTGATTAATTTAACGCACATAGCTCGAAATCTGCTGATTATGTCGTTGGCCATTATGTTTCCTTAACTAATCGAGTGCTAATAATACTAGACTAGATAATAAATAAAATATCTAGCTATAACACCCACATTTGATAGGTATACTTATATAGGGTAGGTATTATGCACTTTTAAAGAGATAACAAAACAAGCCCAGGTGTGCACTTAGAATTAGAACCTATATACAATTTATTTTTATTGCTTACCACATTTACTAGTAGGACAAGACAAAACGAATGATCGTAGTTGAGTTAAGGGACACTGTTCTATGTAACACCGGCTTCATGAATGACATAACAGATACAATAGGTGGGAACGAATACAATGTAACAACACTACGAGATGCGCTAGATAGAAAAAGGTATTACTACAAACAAACAAATGTCAGTGATACAACTAGGTAATATAAGTAACAAGTATTATGTATTATGATATGCAGATAAGCACAGTCTCTTAAAAATATGATTACAGACCCGACAACGTTTAATGTTGAAATTCAATTCAGAATCTAGGTAGCACGTTTTCGTTCAATTACGTTGGTTTTTATTTTATGAAACAGTGTGTTTGATTTTTATGTTTTGAATATACTTTAGTTGTATTGTGTATGTTTGCGAATATAATTTAAAATTACAAGATAATTTTTGAGTACATGAAAAAGAACAACGTAGGTAGTGACTTTATGATGACTATAATCTCGTCATAATAGGTAGATGCAAAAAATAATTAGTCTTTTGAAATTGTGAATGGAGTGAAAGCTAAGAAGTGACTGAATGACTCGTTAGATAGTTGAGAAAACTATGAGATATCATCTTCTATTCATAATTTAAAACTTTTGTCCGTTTGTCAAGCATTAAAACATTTTGAAAATCTTTTGAGCACAGCTTAATGTGCGGTCGTTGTCACGTAATTTGTTTATGACTTTCCGAGAGATAAATAAGTTTTAAGATTTTATTTAATACATTTTATTCACATGAACATGAGCTTAAATTATTAAAATTTGCGCTTTACTGAGTTAATCTTTTTATTGTTTTGCAATGCGATACAGTGAAAAAATATGACTCAATAACGTGACATGACCTACTCCTGTGACCTTATTATTTTAATAGGTATATATTTTTTTGCAATATGTAGTTATTATCTGGCTTTAGTGTAACCAAACTGGGAACTATATGTAGCTACATAATAAAAGTACGTATTTATCGCTCTTATTTCTTAGTAATGATAATGATATAACAATGATGAAACTCCAAAAGTTAGTTTCCAACAGCTCCACGATCATTACAAAAATCTTGCCCAATTCGCTGTTAGACAATTTCTCATTTCCACTGACTTTAATTAAGACACTTATTCATCCGAAAAACCTTGTTTTGGCAATTACCAGCAGGTGAGTGGAGTGACTCGGATTATTGTTACCATTGTTATTTGCACCACTTGCACTCAGACTAATCACTACTTTAGTAGTCAGGTTTTCTACCACTTATAATAACATAACTTCAAAAGTCCACTGTATTTCTGATAACATTTGAAATGTATAATTTGAAGCTTTCATATTCACTATTATTTATATTATAAGAGTTATGGAAAAAAGCCTGCCCAAAAACGTCTCATAATGTAAATATTCACTTAGTTTCGTTTATACGAGTATTAATTTATTATATCCATAGAATTTTAAATGATTGTTCTATAAAAAAAAATGTTTAAATTCTTATAAAAGCTTTCAACATTTCATAAAAATGTTGTATATTTTTTCAGTGGTCATGCTGATTCTAATTAGTTATCAGTTTATCGTTGGGTGGAAGGTTTGTAAAATAACCTGTTAAAAACAAAGAATTATGCTCTGATCAAAACATTGCTATCAATTTTACTCTCAAACCCATCGCATGGCGCACCTGTCTTTATTAAAACACGTGCAAATTATAAAACGGAACCAGAACTACTGTAATACAGCGGAACTAAAGTAATAGGTGTTTTGGAGTTGTTATTATATTAAATAGCCAGTTATTTCTTCATATTTCGGCCGTTTTAGAATGCTTTGTGTAGATAATCATGGTTTCAAAATTAAGGATCGTGTTTCATCAGTTCCTGCCCAGCTGAAATGGACATTCTTAGCTCAGGATAACCTTTTGATATACTATTAGTAGACCGATTCAATATATTATGATTCAAAAAAATACTCAATAAGTTGTTGTTTCAAATTACTATCATAAATAGTTATAGTTACTACTAGGTGTAACCACGCGGCTTCACCTGCGTTGATATTGTTTTCAATTTTGTTGTAATGGTATGTAATTTTTATCATTTTGATTATAAATAAGTATTAATGCGCCATTTAAATTACGATGTAGTATGTTTCTACGATCCATAATATGGACCCTGAAAGAGCATTCTGAAGATACTATCAATATCGTGTACTCATTTCTTCTGCTGATAGTAATTATACAAAGTTCAATTCATTTGGCACACTCACGATTGGCTACTCAGAAGAAATAATTATATCTAGATTGTCGAAGTTAATCTCGTGTAGAAGAGTGATGCTGCAAGTTCTTTATGCGACTGCCACAATGCTAACGGAATGTACTGTCAGTAAAGCACACGATTGTTTGAAAGGTCGCCAAGATGTATCCTGCTCCTATTGAAGCGATTGTTGATAAATTGTATGGCCAGTATTTTCCGTCTTGCAGTGTGTACTCGTACTGCCAATCACACGTACAACACACTTAAAACAATATTGCACTTTGTTTGTACACGGGAAGCAAACGAATGTATTCAAAATTCTAAAATCTTTTATTCATTATAGACTCCATAAGAACACTTAATGACATATGATATGATGAGGAATTGCGTTAATGACTATGAAATGTTTGTAATACGAGCACGGCATCGGTATTCAATAAAGTGATTAGGTATGGTTGTAATATTGTGACACGCAATAAAATTAAATGAGTCATATCCAAGAATGCACTAACATGTTTCCCAGTCATTGATATATACAGACACCTACGCGGTGACTCAAATATAAGAGCTCGAAAATGAACCTTAATTCTAGGAAAAACGAGTGTGCTAAGAAGACTATTAAGAGGCTACTGAAACGTAATGTGCATATAAATAAAGACGTGTGAGAACTCACGTACATACCGACAATGTGTCCAATGCCAGTATGAATCAAAACAAACATTGAGTTCATGTATTGTATGGCTTTAGATAGGAAGTGCCAACAGCCAATATCAAATAGAAGAAGCATTTTTTGATAATAATTTTATTTTCTAATTTTCTTCACACTTAGCTACACTAAAACTTTTCCGACGGCTTATACGGATGTATGCTAACGTCAAGACAAGCTCGAGCCTGAATACTTTAGGATTCCATTTTTATCTCCGTGAAATAAGCGAGATATACGTTACTGGCGTATTTAGCTTTGCCTGCTCTTTACCGTAAATACTCGTATAAATGAAAAGTAAAGTCTTACCTCTATTGGGTTAAATTAAGCACAGCCATAATGAATAAAACATTAAGCATTAGTGAGTATTTATAATTCTCGGTTTGTGTAGGTACAGCAAGTTTAACGCTGCGAATATTGAATGCCATTAATTAATAAAAGAATAAGACAAATCAATCACCTGAATAAATCACCCATGGGATTATCCAAAAATAATATTTTTTTGAGAACCAAACGTACGTCATTCCCGTTGCTGTAAACATTCACCTACACTGAGGGTATATATAAATGACCTACTTTAACGCGTAACTAAACAATGACAGGGGATGACCGGCCGGCTATTTCACAAACTTGACGCAAATCAGCACGAAAATAAGTACCTTATGATATAAAATAATGATAGCAAAATATACATAATAAACTCGTACTGCAAAAAATCGCGGTACGTTATCCGAACGAATGAGCAGTACAGTCATATCAAGCGAAATTTATTACTGAGCCTGCTGCAAGACAGGATTAAGATTTCTCCCTTAAAAGCGGGTGCACTCGTATGGATCCATGATCCCCTCGCAAATAGAACACAATAGTTTGATTAAAGACACATTTTTAAACATCTTGAAAAGTATCAAATAATCTTTTACAAAGGACTTTTTCTTCTTCGACATACCCACCTTTTGTTATCAGTGGAATTCAAGTATCTCCTAATATGGCACAAAACATCACAAATATGCACTATGAGCGTGTTATGTCACTGCATGTTTCACTGGGCTCACTTAGCACTGCACTTGGGGTAGCATATAGCACATCGTCAGTTTAAGTTAAAACGGTCGAGTGGTATAAATCGGTGGCGTCGTATCGGAGGCTCGCGCCGGACTGAGCGTGTTTTTGTGCGAGGGAAGGCGGATTGCTCAGGGTCGCAGGCGCACGTACCGAGGCTTATCTGCTGTCGCCTTTATGGCTCACGACCCGCTCGCCTCGCTCTTCTCATTACTTGTATCGCACGGAAATCGTCATGAAACCAACTAACGAGTGCACTTGTGGTATCCCGCCTTATTGGGATAGGAGGCACTACCGCACTCATGGCAGGAGGCTTCACTATGTAGCGCGAGAATCTCGAGAAGGTCTCGAATGCGACTTAGTGACATAAAAGCCATAGATATCCTGTAATAATGTCGCGAGCGAGCTTCTCACGCATTATTAGTGAGCCAACTGATTGAGATTATTTCTGCGGGTTACTACAGATATACGAGAGAGTCATGAAGCCGTCAAAATGCGACATAGTGACTAAACCAGTATGGCTCCAATCTCACAATTCTCAATTCTCGCACATTATGTAGAAAAGGTACTGGTTTAACTAAAACTTGACATACTCGTATGTCTCTATAACACCATGTGCAAATTCCTAGATTACGCAAAGTCTACGCCATGATGTTTAAATTCTCAGGTTCCACAAATTCGTCCTGAACGCCATTATGAATATTTTATATTACTGTATCAACAAACTGCCTGATTGTATAAAAACTGGATTCACCAATTTGGAAGTTATGTTGATAGATAGATATTCGAACTCGTAACACTGAACGGGCCTATGCGTGTAACTTATACGCATATTTATAAACATATCCTTGTTTTGGTTTGTATTTGTACCAGAAGAATGACGATTTGTAACATTTGTAAATTTTAGTTTATGAGCAGTGAAACATTCATATTATGGCAATAAACTTGCATATTGAATTCTTGCCAGTCATATCACTCTGAAAAACATAACTAATAATTGTCTCCTCACAACCGAAATAGTTTTAAAAAAATCATCAATATTTTTTTGTTATACTTAATTCACATGGATACTAGGTATCTATTGAATTTGCATATAAATTTTTAGTTTTAGCTTTTACATGACTTGGTTAAAGTCTGTAAAATTTTGTAGCGAGTTCAGCAAACAAACATATTACTATGCGATGTTCTGCGGAAAGAGCTCGCCGAAAAATCTCCACAGGCGTCGCATCTTACAAATATATTTCAAAACAACTAATCAACATTTATCTACATTAAAGTCTATTCAATTTTCAATACACGTGCAAGCTTTAAAATTATCAATAGTACGTAGACAATATTAACAGGAAAATCCGTGGAAAACTACGTCAAGTGGATCACGTACTCGCGTGTAGCGAGGTAGGTAGCCCGTGCACTGGCCCACGTGTGCCTCCGCGCGATCCAATTATACATACCTATACTTACTCACTTACTCGTTATATTCATAAAGGTTGTATATAGGGTTAGCAAGGACATGCTTAGTCAACGATTCTGAGCGAATTTCCCAAATAATGTTTTAGCTCGGAATTTAATATTTCATATAGCTGTTTTGTATGGAAGTGTCGAATTTTTTTTGATATTTCAGAGAAGAGTTTCTTTATGGTAGTTGTTCAAAACCATAGACTGGTGTCCTATCCGTATTTGCTGAACCATTTCTTTACAATTTGTCTATGTATAAGGTTCAATTTCGATATTTATTACTACTCTCTCTTGTTTTTACAAATACAATTCCAATACTAAATAAATATAAATAAAAGGAATTCAGTTATATGGCTCCGCCCGCGTTAACAGTTTTTTCCGTGGGAATAATGTATTTTTCCGCGGTAAAAAGTAGCCTATGTGTTAATCCAGGGTGTCAGCTAACTCCATACCAAGTTTTTAAATAAAAGTATAACATTCCTTTTGAAGTCAACTTAAAGAAATAGGAAGAAAAAACTAATTAAAAAAATAGAAGTATATAGCCACGGTCATAAGTCCAGTCAGTCATAACACGTGTATCCATACTTTTAATATAAAAAAATTTAAAGCATATGGCAGCGTCGAATTTATATTACGTCTTCGAGAAAAATTCTATTTGGGAAAGTAGCTCAAAACCATTTCCTTTCAGTATTTGCTAATCTGGCACTTACACACTTCATAGTACGAAATCGTTTTTAATATTGTTAATTTAGCTCAATAAATAAATATACCTGTGAACTTTATATTTGGTTTGCATAAATACAAATTTAGTATATAAATCTAATAATTTAATGAGCTATTATTGCTCATTCGCGAGCAATAATAACACGTTCATATAAAAGACATCAACGCGAGACCTTCTGAAATAAATAAAACTTGCTTTAAGATTTTCAATATAATTTTGCAATAGTTTGAAGCAATGAACTTACTGACCATAATGTAGCATATACATTACTTTCTACTTGAAATATACTAGGTACGTGTCATATACGGCTACTATAATATTATATAACTACTGACAGCCCAGCAGCTGATCCAAAAGGTTGTTGACAAGTGACAAAAGATCGTTTTGTCGTGTTATACGTAGTTATACTTTCATCTTATTGAAGGACGAATGGCTGGTATCTCACGGTACTTTGACAGTTAAATGTGAGATTATCTCTTGTCACATCACATTACTTCTACTACCGGGGCAGATCTAAACTTTTTGATTTAATATCTCAGCAAACCTCGATTGCCGGAACTGATTATTAAGGAATGTCTAAACGAGCGGTTCATTATTAGTGACATTTCGATCATATCGGCGCCAACCGGCATTGTTCAGACCCCGTGCGCTGGCGCAGTCGGATGTCGGAAGTATAATTATTTTGTACAACAACTCGAATCGAACAGACGGGTGACCTTTCTATTAGACATCCCAGGGTAATCCACTGTTCTTTTCAAAACAGGGTTATGTTATAAATATGGTTTGTTAAAATTTGATTCTGGAATAATTCCCTATGCTAGATTGGTCGGGTTGATTGCCTAGAGCGGGGTATAGTTTATTAATAACTAGCATTCCGCCTAGCGGCGTCGCCCGCATTAACAATTTTTCCCGTAGGAATAAGGTATTTACCCGCGGTGAAAGGTAGCTTATGTGTTATTCTGATGTAGCTTTCCGCCCCCCGGCTCCGCCCGCATTATCGGTTTTTTCCGTAGAAATGAGGTATTTTCCCGCAGTGAAAGGTAGCCTATGTGTTATTCCGATGTATAAGCTATATTATTGTAAAGTTTCATCAAAATCCATTAAGTCGTTTTTGCGTGAAAGAGTACCAAACATCCATACATCCTTACAAACTTTCGCGTTTATAAGTAGGATATAATATTTTTTAATTATAACTTTTTTACGATTAGTTAAGCTTTTTATACTGAAGGTCTCCTGATGATTTAATATACATCTTCTTCTTCTCGTGTCAACTCAAACCAGTCCAACCCAGTAGTTGGCCACATCAACAACTTTTTGTTTGGCCTTAAACTTAATACACATATAGTGTTCTTAATGGTTCTCTATTGTATTCCCTAAAATTTGTTATCCTACTTTTTATTTTCCTTAGCATTTTAGTCCTAAATATCGATTGTCCTAATGATCCTAGTCCTATTTTTTTAACTCCTACTGTTCATTGCCCTATTTTTTTTCATCCTAATGATGGAAGTCCTAATGTCCATAGTTATAATCCTTTATATTCCTAAAATGTATAGTCCTAAAGAAAAAAATAAAAAAAAACTTAGCAAAAACAGGTTAGCAAATTATACACGACAACTTTTGGCGTTATTTTGGCCAGCCACAAAGATAAAACTGTATTGTAGGAAAAAATAATTGGTTTACTAAAATACAAAATTACAAAATAATATGTGTCAGTCAGTCGTGTCAGTCTCGCTCGCAGGTCTCGCTGTTAAAATTTTGGTTGGTTGCTCATAATTTCGAATAATAACTATTATCAAGTGTTCAAAACAATTAAAGGACAATTATAATTATAGTTCAATGTGAACGGTAATGTACCTATACGAGAAAAATAGAACTCATACATAACGGTAATGTCTACTGGGCGTGTGAACTGAGATATAATAAGATTTTTATTACCTACTATTCAAACGTACCGAGGATTTTTTAGATATATAAGAGAGGAGGATCAAAATTAGGAATTTCAAACTTTAGTGACATTAATATTAGGACTAAAGAATATTCGGACCAGTATTACGGTAGTATAATCAATATTTAGGATGATCGAACATTAGGACAATCGAATATTAGGAAAATGATGTTCGGATAATCGACTTTAGGACTATAAACATTAGGAAATACAACAGGCTCCCGTTCTCTTAATACTTATTTTATCGACTGAATAACGTGCCAAACCTTGGAACATGGACTATACATCTATGAATTATTAAGTGAGACTGTCTGTTACTAATATTCAATTTTCAAAACGTAAGAAGGTTTTAAAATCGTATACAAAACAATGGTTTAGGTATGTATCCTATTTATAAATTACAATATTAGAAACATAACCCTAATGCAAAATTAATCTGAGATATAAGAATCGACACTTCCGCTCTGCCAAGGTTCAAATTATAAGTAATAGATTCACTATCTTATTATTTCCTTGATGATAATTTGATTCTATAAAACGTTACCTCCAAGCTAATGATCCAACGTGTTGTAATACACTAACATTAAATTATATAGCAACTTAAACATCATTATATTGAACTTACCTACTTCCTGTACATATATTTTTTATGACACGCATAGTTGCTACATTGATATCTATTAATATCTTTTTTACTACTTGATTTCAATCACAGAAATTTGAATAGTAATGACCTTTTTTATAGTCGAGTTTTTTCTTAACCAGAATGAACTATGGTGACTCAAGCGGATCAAGATGATCCGTAATTGAAATAAACTGCAATGCGTGTGAGGTTCTTTGACTATTCTGTTCTGTTAGTTTATATATTTATAATACAATTAGTCACCGAAAAAATGAATAAAAAAAGTCAGAATAAATCACCTGATTGTCCGAAAATAAAGATGATTCCGTGCTTCGGCAGGCACGTTACCACTATCTACGGATGTAGTCGTCACATTAGCCAAGTGAGCAGTCTTAGGCTGCTCAATAACCCTGGCAACAGGGTTTGTGAGGTACGTTAACAGGTGTAAGTCAGCGATGATGTCCCCGTTGTCGAGTTGGCAGTGCACCTGTCTTCGAAGAACAGAGTCACGGGTTCTAACCCCGCCCAAGGCAAACATTCGTGTAATGAGCACTTGTGTCTGATTGATGTTGTTATATTACTTAACTATGTATTTTTAGGCCCTGTCTAGTTTGGGGTCAGATGGCCCTGTAAGATGTCCCTCCATATATTAGTATTTCGATTTAAATAAACAATCAGGCAAGCTATTAACACTTTATAAGCTAGCTTCCTAACTAAATTATACAAAATATATATTGTATATATTTTTCTAAAATATATAGGTATTGACCATTTGCATATTATACGAATATGCTAATGCTAATTAATAATTATGTTCGGCACAAATTGCTAGTCGTCTACTGTATTGAAAAATGTATAGTTTTCAAGTTATCTATGATGTGTATAATAAAACTGTAGAGGTGGAAAATCTGTACATAAAAAAATGCTTAAAATCGAGTCAGGGGGATGTAAGAAGTGATATAAAAATATATCCAGATTGTTTTCAATTTTTCTATTTCTCTGTTCGAATCTAATGATATGAATATTTTATATCCCCGGTCAAAATCTTAGATTTTACCAAAAATCTTAGTTTTTTTTCCTACGGGAAACTGCACGGTAAAGTCAAAAAACAAGGTGGGCGTAGCCGCGGGCGGACAGCTAGTATAATAATAAGATAATGGGTCAGCGCGTGAATAGAGAACACCCATATTATAAATAGCACCGTACTTAAATGTAGTCACAATAATATCAAATTAGGTATGAAACATAGGTTGTGTATTAACTTATTTAAAAGCCTTCGTTATTTATTTATTTTTTACTTGTTGTACTTGTACACATTGCTTAAGTGTTTATTTTTCGGAAAATATACCATTAAAGACCTTAACTATGACATTTTAAATTACTTCCTATTTTATTTTTGAACAAGTATTTAATTTAATTTCAGGTTTTAAATTCGCCTTTAATAAGTTAATTAACATAGTCGAACTATGTTAGCAAAATGGAGCATTTTAAATGTAATGATGGGTTTAGAGAACTTGTTTATTTTAAATTAATATAAAATTTAGAATCATATATTTTAATCACAACATATTAAATAAGGAAGCATTGGAAGGTTTTCGCGCTAACAGTTATTGACAGGTTGATATTGTTATCGACACACAAATTAGGAACTGGCGATGCGAATATTATGTATTATCCGTCTTATTTTGTTCTTTGTTGTTGGTTTGGTTCTTGGTTGTATTGTACGCTTTACATACATGTATCGATTTGTTTCGGTTAAAGATGAAAGATGACTGTCTCAACATTTTTGCTGAAAGAATTCCACAAAAAATATAAGACATGCAAAAATATTATGTTCCTATAATATTTTATAGTCTTATCCTGCAATGCTATTCTGTAAGTATAAATTTGATTCGATCGATCAAATCGCGAGACATCCACGCGCAAGTGCAACAAAAACAAAAACGGATCTCTCTCAATTCATTCCTACAGAATTGAATTGTGTATCTTCATTCAGAAGCGAGTGTTGCTAGGAGCGGTATTCGTAACATCTATGCACCCTTGACTTGCTGCGACAATTATCTGCAAACCCTTAAAACAAGGATAGCCACAGACTATTGTTACCTACCAATGATGTAAGGTTGTTACTGACCATAATCATTATAAATGAAATACGCCCATAACAATAAATAACGATTTAGTACCGATTTTAATTGCGGACATAGAGTAGGTCAAGGAAGGTTTATTTTTATGTTTTAGCACAGAAGAAAATAATAGTACTAACCCGGTTTTAGTTAAAAGTAATTTTAGATTTTTGTTTCGTGTGTTTTTTTTGAAAAGATTTTTAGTGTTAATGTAACTAACAAATATAGTAGAAATTTATTTTATTCTAGCTTTATGCAATATTTAAGTTTTATTTTACTAGTATAGGAACCGGTTCCGAAACTCAGTTTCGATGGCGGCCGAAGCGCCCCGTATAACTGAAAACTGCAGAAAGAAATCGAGGTTTGATAATAAAGGAACAAAACAATCAAGGCGGTATTTACAGACTCACGAACTATAATGGTCTGTGCTTAGTTTAAGTCATAACACTTAACCACGTGTTAGATAATCCGAGCTTAAATATATTGTAAGTACTATGTAGCATGTAATGTTTACTTTCTAGCTATAAAAATAAAGAGTAGCTGCAACGTAAAAAGAGATATGCCAATATGATTATACTTATTTGAAATCTGCTAATAATAGTATACTTTTTCTTGAGACCGCAAATTCATGCTTTTCAGGAGTAAACAAGATTAAGTACAGATATATTTTTAAAACAAGCTTTTACCATTGGCATCAGACAATGTATAAAAACGGACGAAATTGCGGACAAAAACTTTAAGTTAAGGGTATTTTACAAGTTTTACTTTATAAATTAGACAATCGTCATATATGAGTAACGAAAAGTGTACGAAAAAACGTGCCCATACTCGACTATCTCAGCGCTTTTCATCACAAAGAGGCTAGAGGGGAAGCTAGCT
This sequence comes from Teleiodes luculella, assembly GCA_948473455.1. Classification (NCBI taxonomy): domain Eukaryota; kingdom Metazoa; phylum Arthropoda; class Insecta; order Lepidoptera; family Gelechiidae; genus Teleiodes; species Teleiodes luculella. The sequence continues at coordinate 9,174,024 of OX419590.1, read as the reverse complement.
TGAAATATTTCTAAATGCACATACATGCCGAAGCATTAGTATCGGGTGGCATATGCTGTCGGAGTTGGTAAAGTATGGGCAAACCTCGCCAAACCGTGGCAAATCCAATTTGTCGCCCCGGTTTCACTCGGTTGCAGCGTGAGAAATGTCAAACATGTTCCAATACATTTAATACATAAAGGCTTTATGTGTGAATATGTATTGTAAGGGTGCAACTTCTGCGGTAAAGCAATCTGCACACATATGTTAATAAATTCAATGTTTTTATATATAAAGTTGGGCAACCTGCTCTGCTAGTAAGGCCTAATCACCCTAAAATTAGGGTAGGATCGAATCGAACCCCTGTGGACGTTTATGAGCTGATAACGAAGGGTGAAATAATACGATTAGTACTATATTCATAGTTAATGAAAACAGAGAAAAATAGATAACATAAAGTTAATTTTATTTTGATATAAGCAACTTAATATGTATAATACATAAACTTTGTTTTTTAGTATATAAATAAAAACAATTACTTTGTTACATGGTGCTATTAATATTCTAAATAAAGTAAATAATAAGCATCCTGCAAGACATCAATTCAGAGGGAGAAACGATTCAGTTGCGACACAGTCTACTTACATGCTCTGAATAGAAAAATAGAAGGTCACCGCCAACATTAACAGATTCATACAAAGATATTTACGTTAACTTGTAACCTTAGTCGTGCGTGATGTCCGTTTTGGTTAGCTCAAATATGTGTGCAGCTTTTGAAGAAGTGGACTTAATGATTCAACGGATTTAAAGTCTAGCTATCAAATTGTCTCGCAATCTTATCTCGATGTATGTATATTCATCAAGTGTCATGTCATGATGATCGTTCACGCTTATCTTCGAAACCATTTAAATATTTTATGAACGTATGGTTGGTTCCTTGAAAGATAAGTGGTCTTTAAAATTAAAAAGAGATATTTTAAGTCGTTATTTTATGGGTAAAAGGATCGTAATTTTGAAGTGATGTAAACTTATTTAGGTATACGTCCAGAAGGGTTCGATTCGATCCTACCTACATGGATTTACGGGTGTCGCATAGATTATAATTATGTATAAATTTAACCAAATTTTTTGACTGGTGTTTGAAAAACCCTTCTATGTTTATAGTCTATTTTATTTACCTAACAAGCAAACGTAGTAATTTTAGAAGGTGTGCCAAGACTGCCATTTAATAGAAGGTCCAATAATTCAGTAAAGAAGGCCAAACAATCCTTCTTGAGACCATTACTTATTAACTGCAAGGATAAACTTTGTGAAGCATTAAGTATTTATTACCAAACAGCTACCTAAGGAGACTAAATAGTTTTCTACTTTGAAATCCTCATTATTTTGATAATGATTTTATACCAGAGAGATTATTAAAAATGAATTTATCCATATTATGATAAGATGTAGTAGAGTGGCTTTAAAAGTAACAAAAGTTTTAATTACTTAGCAGTTGACATGATACATTCATACTCGTACCTAAAGATTCGCGTCTTTTCTGGAGGGGTGTTTTAAATGAAAATCAAGTTCTTGAGGCTATTTCTGATTTATTTGAATTAACAATTTTACAGAGCAAGCACACGTTACAATGTGCGGAAACGAGAGAAACAAAAACATTTCTTTTTTCTAATTACATTTTTAGTGTTGCCATGAACGTTCTCTTTAGTTCCGTTCTTTAAAGCATGTAAGGTCATTAAATGTTCAGTAGTGATTTAAGAAATATAAAGTGGTATGAAAATATGAACGCGTGTCAGCCGATCTCTGCTGAATCATGTTCCGTTGCCGAGGTTATAGTTGCGACACTTCCTCCACTGCCGCAATTAGTGTTTTTTTTACATTTGCAAAAATATCGCACGGATATAATAGTTTACTATTATGGTATTACTAAATTGCAATATAATAGGCTTTAAGCAAATACTAAAATTTTTATTTAGTACAGCAAAATGCGCTGGATGCGGGCAGCGCAGGACCGATCATTGTGGAGATCCTTGGGGGAGGCCTTTGTCCAGCAGTGGACGTCTTTCGGCTGATGACAGCAAAATATTAATTATATATTAATTATTATTAATAGTGATATGTATAATATTTGTATTTATATATTTTATGTATGTATATGTATATACGTATGTATAGTGTGTTTAATTTAATAACTATATTCTTATTCTATATTATTTGCACAACCGCCTTTTCTTTTCTTTTGAAGGTTTCTACTCTCGCCTAAAGGTTGCCTGGAAGAAATCGCTTAAAGCGATAAGGCCGCCATTTGCCGCATATTTATGTTCGTGTTGTTTTTATGTAAAATATTTTATGTGCAATAAAGAATATTTGTATTTGTATTTGTATTTGTAGTGATTTTTTATTTAGCCATCGAAGCAATTCGTCATTTCATTTTTGGTATACGTATGATTTTGGTTCTGAAATTCAATATTTTCTGGGTTGGTCATTCTCTTGTATTTAATAGCAAATGTTCTCGTACTCTTATAATATTATTTGGGTTAATGTGGGTCATAAAAAAGTTATCTCACCAAAAACATTCTGTAAAAAACTAGCCAACTCTCGATGGAGCTGCTTGTTTATCTCTAAAAAGTAATGAAATCTAGACAAAGTCGTACCAAGTCTAAGGTTCATTACTGCGATTTCTTTATTATTATAGTTAATGTTGTGTGACTGGGCCGTTGATTTTCCATTGTCAATGAGTAGCGGTTCTGGCGACAGATTGATGCAATGGAATCATGGAGCACCTGGTTTATAAAACTCCTTATGTACTCTTCAACAGCCAAGTAACACAACATTAACTATAATAATAAAGAAATCGCAGTAATGAACCTTAGACTTGGTACGACTTTGTCTAGATTTCATTACTTTTTAGAGATAAACAAGCAGCTCCATCGAGAGTTGGCTAGTTTTTTACAGAATGTTTTTGGTGAGATTTCACTTCTTTTTGTAGAAACGTGGGTATATTGATTTATTTTATTAGATTTTCTTATTTCACATAGTTTTTTTTCTTTTTAGAAGTTGTTTTTTTATTATTACAAATCTTTCTTTTCTTAAGCGCGTTTTAATATACAGTCAGCGCCATCTAACGACGTGTGCGGGTATCACCACCACTCCTCCATCATATTTTTAGAATTAATATTTTAGTGTAATTTGTTTATTTAATTTGTATAATGTTTGAGTAGAATAAAGTTAATCGTTCGATCTTTCGACTATTTCTTCTTGTAAACTTGTAAGTATAAGTATAAAAGCCAGTCTAGTCTTTTCCATAGTTTTCCTTTAATTTTATTTATATACGTATTAAAAGCAGAAGGGGAGGCATTCGCCCAGCAGTGGGACGCTATAGGCTGGATTAAATTAGAAGATGTGTTCCACTATGCTGGACTTTTGCAATGACAGTCGATTTTTTTAAGTACCAATAGCAGAAGGGGACGTTAGGTACCATATCTCTAATACAGCTGAGACCAGCCGAGGGTTCTTCATCAGATACTTCAGGCCTTCGATTTTTGACATCAAATGAAGCGGCCCACCAAGTTGAATATTTTTTGTGAAGGCGGTATGTCTCGATCTTTAATAGTTTGGTTGGGCTCTTGTGTTTTCTAATCAGGTTCACCAGGTACTCCAGATCTTCGATTATCCTAGTTTTTATAGTTTTCCCTTTATGTAGCCATTAAACCCTAACTCTGTACCAAATTTCAGGTCGCTGAGTTTATGGGAAGTACTAGTTCTATTTTGATGATCATGAGTGAGTGTCGAAAATGCGAAACTTTGCTTTCGCTTAACTTCGGAACTAAATGACCTACAGACTTGAAATTTCGGATTTTTAGTATGTGATCATAGCTTAGTGGATGACGAAAATTTCTGCGTTCTGGTCTTATCCAGAGGTTCTCAAATAGGGGCCTGAAAATGCGGCGAAATGGTTCCAGTAAAGATGGTACGGCAGTGTTGCTTCGCGCTCGACTTGGCGGGGGCACTCCCGTGCCCCCAGATAAAATTAATTTATGAAACAATCATGTAATGACAATCGCCAATCACCAATATGCCAAATTATAAGGTTATAGGAGAGATATTTTCAAGTAATACAGTGTTATGGAGACGAGACATTTGAAATGCAAATGCTATACTAATGTAGAACACCTAGTATACATACTAGCTTTGGCTGGGTTTCGCAATAACTGCTTATGTTAATATACGTAACATAACTATGACTTTTTATGGATGGTTAGCACTACGAAGAGTGATTTATACAAGAATTTAGTTTTTTTACCATATTCGCACAGCTTTTTTTGCAGTTAGCACAGTTTTACAAATATATAAATATTCTTTATAGCACAAAATAAATATACAAAATTGTATTTGACTAGAGCTTACTTACTAACCTTATATATCTAATGTTAGGAGTTGTAAAGAATAGTCGGATTTGAATGAATAATTTTCAAAGAAGGTAAATTAAAACAATTAACTCTCTTGTACCGGAATCGTGACGTAGAAACATTAGTGACTATAGAGTGTTTAAAGTATAAACAACTAAATATGATGTGGGCTATTATGCAGCTGGCTCGTCACGAACACATTTAGGTAATGGGTTAGCTTGACTATACTTTACATTGAGCCAGTCGTCGTGAAGGTTTTCTTCATAAAAACATAGATGGTGGATCGACAAATGCAAAAAAAAAAGAAATTATTCCGAGATAGCGCGAGTTATATATTATCCAAAATAAATGTCAATCTGATATATGAGGGTATTACATCTTTACTGGTATCATTAAACCTATTAATCTTTTTTTGAAGTGAGTGCAATGCCCAAGGTATAGAGCTCATAGTCCAACGTAGGGCGTTGACTCCCACCCGGGTGGCAGCGGTGAAACGCTTCGCCTGTCATCATGACGTCTACTTGCTTATTTAACGTTACGGTATTAACCTACTTCACAAATTCTGAGTTACAAGACATGACACGTATAACGACTACCTACATCTGTAGGTAACAGCCAGGACCAATATCTTCACATGCCTTCCGATGCACGGAATTATATTTCTTTTCGGACGATGAGATGATTCAGCTTGCATTCATCATCATTTCAATCGAAAGACGTCTAGCTTGCATTGTCCCAACTAAATTGGGGTAAGTCTCACTAAGTCATATTTGATCGACAAGTGTCCCACAGGGAAGAACCTGGAATCTCCGTAATATGAGGCAAGCATTTTACCACTCGACCACGGATGCTGTTACCTTGCTTTGGCTGGCTGCCGAAGGTGACCTGGCGACCTCCTCGGACACAATTACAATTCACAGGAAAATACCAGCCCAGCTTCCGTACTGGTGTCTCGGTGATGTGTCAAAGAAATATGACATTGGTGTCGCACATTATGTAGCTGTATGTAGACATCAATATTTCTCGTTCTTGGCTCATTACACATTTCATATTTGAAGTTCGAGTTATGTATGTTTAGTTATGTTGCAATAAATACTTCTACATACAAACAAAAAATATTCTCTATCTAAAGTAGGGTTGTGGAGTAAAGATCTTTGGGAGGTCATTGTTCAGCAGTCAATGTATTTCGGCTGAAATAGTGATAATGATAGTAAAGTTTGTTTTGTAAATGCGCTAATAAAAACCATATATTTTTTAAATTACACACATTAAATAATATCTAAAAGTCATCCTGTATGGGCCTGCGCTAGACATGCTGACCTCCATTAAAAACTGCAAAAAGTTAGAATAAGAAAATAGTTGTACTTGTTTACCGGCCTAGGCAGTTAACAAACTGTAATGTCGGTTTTATTATGTTTTTCTGGCCTTCACTAAATAGCACAGAAAGAACCTAAGTAAATTATAAAATCATTTATACATTTGAAATAGTTTTAAATTCTACCTACAAGTAAGTTTTATAATGTTGTAGATATTGTGAAAGAAACAATGTGATTTATAAATTGTTTGGTAGATAAATTAACTGGGATAGATATTTGTGGACGCTTCCTAAAATTATAAAAAGTGTGTGTATTATTAAAAAAAATGCGAAATATGTAAAATATCTGGGAGTCCTCACATTGATACAAGAACTAGAAAGAAGCTATTTTTTACGACCTCTATTTTGTTTGTATTTTGTATAAACTACCCCTTGAATAACACTACAAGTTGTTGCCAAGAGGTTATGTTATGCCAAATGGTAGGTAGGTAGCTAAATATACAGCCAAACGAATACCTAACCGTAAACGAGTAATAAAGTTAGAGATTAAAGTTTTTTTTATCACTGAAGTGTCAGTTTATGAGACAAATATGGAAATGTTTTATTTTAAAAATATTTTTTGTTTAAAAAGTAAATCCCTGTAATGAATCTAGAGAAAAAAAAATCCGCTGATGTTGATTAGATCTGAAACGCGCTTTTCCCACCTTTCTAATAAAATCATATTTTTTAATGAGATAATGGCGATTTTTAAAATAAGGAGATGATTAATTGGCCATTACCTATTATAACTTGAAAACGGATTTTGATTCTGTCTTCGTCCTAATTTGACGGAAACGAACAGATTACAAAATTCGTGACCCGGTTAAAACCCTTATATAGGATACCGTGTTGGCAAAGGTTTTGAGTTTCTGTTGGGTTTTTACGTAAGCTCGTGGGCGCGGCGGCGGGACGGATGAGGTCTCGGAATTACCGCAGGATGTGATCGCATCACTTCGCCTCACAGTGACATTTAAATTTATTGTAAACGTTTTTGCGAGCCCTTTTTTAGCACACACCCGGATATTTCATACAATTACTGATCAAGAACTTGATTGCTTCCCAAAACAGGCATTTATAATAAGTATGTATATTACAGATTAATATAATAAGTATATAATGACGATGAATATTCACAAAAATTGTTTGTGAAAGTGTGTCAGATTTAAATGGTTGATGATTGATTATTTATAGTTATTAAATCTCTGATTAATCTTATCCCAAAAGAGTATTGAACAAGAAGCTAAGAGTGAATGACAGTAATAAATATTGATAAGACATGGTGACAATATGACCCTTCAAACAAAACAAAAAAGGAATAACGTATTAAGTATGTAGTCATGTATTTTCGGTATATTAAATTACAACCAGCTTATCGAGAATGATTTCAATAATTATGTGTTATGCTGATTGATGTAATAAAGAGACCAATTAATCATCTATTATATATATATGCCTTTCATCACTATAATTGACCGATAAAAAGTAAAAACGCTATGGAATCAGAAACGCATGTGGCCACATATAATACCTGTATCTTTTGGTTTCTGTAATCGTAAAATCACGACCAAATTGCACTATACCTACAACATATATTTATATACTTATTTACGATACAATTATAAGCTTGCTGGCATCAAATGATTAGTGTGATTACAGTAATATATTTACTACAACTTTGTATTAGTTAAGGATGTCTTTCGACAGAGACATAGGAGTACCATTGCGCGACATATTTTCTCAAATATATCTCAATAACAATAATGAATACTCCATTGCTGGACAGAAGTCCTACAGCACATTCGTCAAGGGTAGCGCCCCTGTCCTTTGTTCTTTACAGGTATCTTATTTTTATTTTCAATAGCAAATGTAATGTCAAAACAATTTGGTAACAAACAGTGTAAAATCAACAGGAAATATTACAAAGATAGATTGGCAATTCATAGGGACAGCGAACCTAAACGAGGCAGAGCCTAATATATGGGTAACAGACAGTTGATATCTATAGATGAACACATACCTAGGTGCTTATATAAATAAACCACATCCAGTTCCAAACACAACGCAAACAGAAGTGCTCATCACACGAATGTTTGCCTTCGGAGGCGTACTACCGACTAGGCAACAGAGCAGTAAAATAAGTAAATGACCGCAAATAATCTTTTAAGCCTGTTGATTATTGAATACATGTAAATTGCAGTGTTAGTAGAGATTTGCCGTGTAGTGTTCCTGGCCATCACGTCACGGCAGTCACGACGAAGACATCACGTCACGACACGACACGACCGATCTCTCAATCACGTCGCTCGCGGCTATTTCATTACCGTCGTCGTTGGTAGTACCCACTAGCTACTATGGAAGTTAAATCGTTTAGCAAATGTTGTTTGGTCTTCCACTGGTTGGTGAAATGAGGTGATATTTCTTTTAAAAATAAGATAATACGTTTTATCCGAGTATCTCTAGCAGTAACAACTGCTACCCATTTTACAAAACCTGACAGACAATTAAACAATTAAATAATTTTTGCTGTGTCTATTGAGGTAGATTCTTTTACTTCGTGTTTGGTCATGCCCAAAAAACACATAGCCATCAAAGTGTCATCATAGAGTTGATCTATAAGATCGACCATATTTCGTAGTAGCAGGGCTCGTATTCGTAATGCTAACATTGGGTTAGCTCTAGCTGCATGTAATGACTATTGTATCTAGAAATAGTTGTTGTATATTTAAATATGATACCTACTGGTTTACTTTAACAGTTATTATTGAATAAATTAGAAGAAACTCATTGCGCTACTCAATTCAAAGAGTTACTGAAATAACTCATACTTTTGCTTGTGTTAAAATTAATCTTTCGCAATTTTTAAGCCTTCGCAAGTTTTATAGATGTTATCAATGAGAACTTCCTATAATTATGCAACTTTAAGTAACACATGCAAGTTTATCATGGTGTGCACGGTATTGACCCGGTGACCTTTTAGTTCAATTTTGTGACCTTTAAATCGATTTTCGATATTAACATCGCCATTCAACAAATCGACGAAAATGTTTGTTTTTAGATATTAAGAATTCTGTAGCTGACGCTTCATGTTACGGCATTGGATTCTATTATTAACATACCTACCTAATTTATTGTATTTTTATTATTATTGGAATAATAAATTTAGAGTTATGACGATTCTTTAAAACAAAGCAATATTGGTTTGAGGTTTTTGCCAACAAAAAATATCAATCTTCTTTTAATGTATTTTTTTTAATGTTAGGACAACCGTCTTTGCATCACTATTCTTGAAACAAGAACAAACAATTGAGTTGTTGGTAACATTTTGTGAATGTCAAAAACTTGTCTTAAAATAGAACAAAAATGCAAATGATCATGTGGAGCCGAGCTGCATAGCTTAAAGCTGAAAAAAAAAATCATCTAGAAGCTAAAAATTTTAATAAATTATAACAGCCAACAGGTGAATAGGCCTTAGTCGGCCACGCTGGTAATGGAATTACCTTTGAATTTCTTCGCAGTTGTGTGCAGTTTTCCTCACAGTGATTTCCTTCACCGTAAGAGCACAAGTTAGAAAAATGGCGGCTGGAAGAGCATCGATTACCGATCGATACCTACATTTCGAAAACAATTGGTACGCATCGACCCTTGAACTTGCACCTCCAAAATGACATTGGGCCACCGATACCCATTTTACCAAATCTACCTTAAATTATCTTAAAAAGTGGTAAAACCATTTTATCTCCATTTTAAATTAACAAACACAGAATTCTACGGGGTCAGCGGTCAGTAGAGGCTGACTGACGTGCTCACAAAAATATGCAATCCCTTTGTTTGCTGACGGTTGACAGTTAAAATAAATAGGCTTCGAGGCTTCTAAAGTTTGGAAATAAATCATTATGTCACGGTGTGAACTGAGTTACGGCAATATTTATTGTTGTGTATGTGCATATGTGCGATTTTTAGTTACACATCAAATGGCACTTGATCATGTGGATTACGTTTTTTTATTTTTCGAGACTAAATCCTATATTAGCTTTTTACTAAATTTATCCAGTTTAAAGTTTTGTAAACACAAATCATATGTTTTTCCATGGTGAAAAAAGTGCATGACCGACTGTAGGCTACGACAAATAAAGAAAGTGCACATTTAGTCCATAGCACGCGTCTGTTGGATGCGCATGCGACTGTGCATGGCTGGGTTGCGCAAGAGAGTTTCTCCGCATCATTGGCGACAGATGCCTTGGCTTCTAGATCTGCCGAGTGCTTAGAGCACACTTGTGAATGTGCGCTATCGGCATTACATACGGTACACGTAACAGATACATTAGGACCATCATTTTGGAAATAGAAACTCTACCTACATGTCTAGACATTTTGATGAAAATTTACTTGTTTCCCTTGTTCTTTAGCTATACCAATTAAGATCATCTAGTATTTAGTCGATATCTACACCTAAAAGTTCGTACCGTAAACAAAACTGTAGAGTACCTATTTACTATTTAATAATTTAATATTCTTATATCAACGAGCTTTGAAAAGTAGAGTAAAGTAAAGTCGTCAAATCCTTTGTTGCCCACGTCGTCGTCGCAAAAGATAAACGAATTAATAAACAAATTATTAACAGTAACGTCATGTTACTTACTGTTATTTCGGAAGAACTTAATAAAAAATACAAATTAGATTTGGACAAACGGAACTACAGACATTAATCACTTAAATAAAAATACAGCTAAGTTGCATTATTAACCTTTACGGCTGACCTACCGTCGAAATGAAAGATTGAACCTTGCTGAAAATTAATTGACTTTCAAATACAATTTAACACAATAGAAGCTAGCAGCTATTACTTTTGATAATTGTCGTTATTTTATCAGATATTAATTTGTAAATATATTATTTAGTTATGTCTTTGTAAGCCTGGTTGGAAATAAGTCTATCTCCGAAGCACAGGGCTGGAAAAATATTATTCTGATTATAATCATCTACGTGTGACCTGATTGCACATAGTTATAAAAATATAAACTAAACCAGTAAAAGGTACTATACCAACCAACTTTGCCTAGTTCAAGGTCAGATGGCCGTATGTGAGATGTCTCCACAAGGTCATATCACATGATTAAATATTGTTTTTTTATATATACTGGGTTAGTCGTCAATCTGTTTGTCCTTTTTAAGTTAAATATGGTGCGTGATCTATCTATCTGCTCAATTCATCCAATTGCTTAAATCTGGAAATAACCAACAAAAATACATCATAATAGTCTCAAGTTTATTTATAACTTTACTGTAATCTAATATGAATGTAGGACGTACGTACGTATGCCTTTGATGCAGATTGGACAATAACAGAAAATAAGATGAATAACTTGACATTTTGAAAATTGGCGGTGTGAGGATCGTTATTGGCTGTGTTATTGAAGTTACCGCTAGTGAAAATCGCTTCCGTACGCGACCTTTGTTGCGCAATGTATCAATGGCGAACCTATTTGTAACCAACACTGCTTGACCTGAGTCTTTCTGAATAGATATACTCGTAAAATATACTGGTCACTATTTTTCCGCCTGGCAGCTTCGCCTACTAATTGAATTTTCCCTTTGATATGAGATGTTTAATTTAAAGTAATTCTTTTCCGAAATCTCATCAATCACCTAGCATGCTTTTCGCACTACGTTTAGCCATTTATGTGAGAAAGCGTAACAGACAGCAATTCAAACAAAATCTGCCAAACACATTCGACAAAGGGTGAAGGGGAGGTTATTGGACCATTCCCCTTCGATTTTGTATTTACACTATTAGTAAGGATTAATTTATTTGCTTATTCATTGCTGTTTTCTTTAAACGTTTTGAATGATAATGCAAAAACAAATATAATTTGATAAACGTCATTTAGGTAGACGTTTTAAAAATAATATTAAAATTAATGAAAAGATTCACGCGTATTTTGTGTCGGCATAATTGGACAACCTAATATTGCAATAAAACCTTGCCTTCAGTGGCATGTCAATCAATCGCTGGGCTACTGTAATGTTAGAATCTATTCATATATTATAAATTGATGAACTCCGTTTCGATACTACCCGGCCTCTAACGGGGCAGCACGAGTATTTTATCACTCTGTCAATAAACTTGTTGCCGACAAACAATCGATCAACGTTATTAAAGAATTTCGAGTAAAATAGCCTACGAAATATGATATAACTATTATCTAGTGACGAAAGCATACGATCAATCAATGGATTCATTAAGCAGCATGAGTGACAAAGAAAGCCGTTTCATTGTGCTTTAGGCTTGATTGAGAATGCGGATATGACAGGGAGAGTTGCAAGATTGATTATGGATTTGTCGGAATGTCATCAAATCATGACGTTTCATACTAATTTGAAATTATTTATATGTTATGGGATTTGGTTATTTTCGGTAAAATAGACAGAGAGATCGTGAAGTAATAAAGAGTAGCAAAGTGTTGCAGAAAAGTTACAAAAGAAAGTTCTGAAAATCGCAGAAACGAGTAACTAAAGAGGGGTATTATTATTATTTATTGTATGTAAAACAAAAGTAACAATTTATTTTCCCATTAGTACAGAATGTTTTATAAATTGTAAGAAACTCAGAAAAAACCTGGTTGAAACTGAATGTTTATCAGTCGTAACTCTTGTGAAAAAAAAATTAACAGGAGGTAAAAAAAGAATAAGAGTTTTCTAAAATGAGAAAAAGGGAGGTGAAATTCTTTCAAAGGTTCTCAATTTAGGTCAGATCAAGGCCGTATTTTGATATCTTCTGTAGGTATTTGTTTAAGCGGTTAGTACGCTGCCGAGCCCGCATGGCTGTCGCATGACTGATCGCTGGCGAAATGGTGTTATGTGTTACATAACTGAATGTAAGCACCCACCGATCACCATACTGCGTACAGCATTGCGCATCGCTTTGTATGGGAAATACGCCGCGGACGTGACTCCCAATGTAACAGCTTGGAATGTGTCAACCTAAAATTCGACAGCCACGTTCACTAAACAATGGACTGTCGTACATTCGCTGTGTATTACAATATTTAAGTAATGCACTCTTTAGTAATATTTTTTTCATAGAGTAAGAAAGTTTTTTTTTGGGTAGTATAGAGAGGTAATATACGGGACCCGAGCCTGTCAACACATATGTGATTTGATATTTGATTTGATACTGATATATTTTTGTTTTCCGTCAGTTTCGACCAATAGAAAGTCACCAATAGAAAGGTGCATGATGTTTGGAGCAATCACAACCCCAAGACAACCCTTCCGTTATAGAATTTTGTCTGTGTATTACGTAAGGATCTTATAAGTACTAGATCTTATAAGTACATGGTAGTACTTATAACATCCTTGGTATTACGTCTCTATAATGTTAGTTAGATACTCTTTGTTTTTTTTTTAGTTTTGTCACCTGGCTAAAAAAAATTGATTTAGATGTTCTCTGGTCTTATATATAGCATTATTTACACGCTCCGTAAAATTTGACATTTTTGGCTAACAATTATCGTAAGGCTTTTGGTAGATTTTGGTTCGACAGTCAATATATCGCAATTATAGATAGTGAAATAACGGCGAGCCGATACTATTCATCGTTATCACAAAGCTAAGAGGTCATCCACAAACAATGCTTTTAGTTTACGATTACGAGACAACTTCACAATAAACCGTAGGCTTCGACAATAAAGAGCCCGAGGCTTACAATACATTGCGAGTGTTCGGCGGCGCGTTGTTGCATAGGCAATGTTTGCTGAAGACATTGCGCCCGCGTCGTTGTTGGTTGGAAATCGCGCGTGAAGCATCCACCGCGGTGACGCGATGCTTTCTTGGTGAAATGACCTTATTGCATAAGCGGCGCATCTTTGCTTTGTAAAGGAAATGAACTGTGCACGCGGTGCTGCGTCGAAGGCATCGGTGGCAGACGAGCGAGGTCTATTTTGTTAGTAGTTTCGCCTGAATTAGAAAGAGCTTTAAAACTATTTTGTTTGCGGGAGCAATATGCTGCAAATCTAACTGACCACTTACAAAGTTCACTATTATTTTGGTAATTGAAAACTAAAATTATTTTGACATATCTGAACATTTTGCATACAGAAGAATTTCTAAAATTGTGTAATTTCGGTACAGAAATTTTGGTATAAGTAATTTGCTGTCACAAACCGTTGAACGCCTACGATCCGAGGTAGTTTTCTAAACAAATAGAAATTAAGTCGACCTAAGCCCTGTTCGGACCCGTCTTGCCGTGTTAGTTTCTTAGCAAATCGCTAAGGTGGGTAGCCATGACCTGCCAGAAAATACTTGCAGATATCTTACTCTTAGTTGCAATTGCAAAAGCCTATTCTTTTTCGATAAGGTTACCTAATTTTTAAGAGACAATTGCGTTTAGATGACGGCGGAACAAACGATCGACTATTATCGAGTGTGTGCGAAGGTCAGAGGATGTATTCCCGTGATCGTGCGTGTAATGTTAAGTAGTGCTAGTGAGATGACTGTTTATTATCTGTCACTTCCTGTGGTGCCGTTTCTGTGTTTGGTGATCAAGGTAAGCTGACCAAGGATCTAAACTTGCGTGCTGTGGGAGCGTGCAATGAGCATACACAAAAAAATTGACTTAACCGTCTGCGATAATGCTATGTGGTTTAGACGATTAGAGAGGAAATTACTAGCTATGTAGGTAATGTTACCTAGATAGGTGGTAAGACATGTACTAGCATATTAAACTAGTGCTGCGGAACTTATTATATAGTCCTTTGTTTTGCTGGAATGGAGTTGATTGGAGTTTGCATGCAGAAAAGTTAGTGCGACAACACTCTAGACCGACAAACTTTACTGCGAAGTAATTTGAGGACGAAAAAGGACAGAGTAAGGTAGAGTATAGTATACAGGGCTATTAAGCCAGAGGGCGCATTGGGTATGGGTAAGGTAGAGTATAGTATACAGGGCTATTAAGCCAGAGGGCGCATTGGGTATGGGTAAGGTAGAGTATAGTATACAGGGCTATTAAGCCAGAGGGCGCATTGGGTATGGGTAAGGTAGAGTATAGTATACAGGGCTATTAAGCCAGAGGGCGCATTGGGTATGCGAAAGTGTGTTATGTGTTTGTTTTGTTTGTTCTTCTTTCACACTTAAACTAACCACAGGATTGACCTAATTTTCTGCACAGAGGGAAAATATCTCATTCCCACCAGAAACGTCATAAAACAACGAGAGTGGCCAGCTAGTTTGTAGTAAAGGAGAGCTCCATTTCCTAACGATAGTACTGTAGGTTTTAGTGGCGCCCTATATACCTAGTCGTCAAGCAATGTTCTTCTGTCGGCTTGCGCCCTAGCTGGGAAGGGGGAAACATTGGCTCCGCTTTCATGGTCGGCGGCGCGGCGGCGGCGGCGGGCGACCGGCCGGTGTCAGGGTTCCGAGCCAGTCTGTTGACACTTTCACTCGCGCTTTACCAGAATTTACGTCACAAACCGCAGCGCCGCAATTATATCATCACGAAATCAGCTGACAGACCGACTTATAGTACAACGTAGGTTGAATTCATTCTACCAGCAACCTTTTGTTTCGCACTTATCTTCATAATATACTGCCTTAAGTATGACATATACGATCTCATCAATAAAATTACGATTTGGAATATGGACTATGAATTATAAAGTTTATAGTATAGTATTCATAAAGCCTGGATTTTGTGTATTAATAACAAAAACGGTATGTCCAAATTCTACTGTATTGAAGTGTCTTGTTTTTCAGTGTATTTCATGGCTACCATTGAATCATTTACAGTTTCCTCATAGTATTGGGTTTCGGAATTTGTGAACGCACTGGTTTTGCATCACTCGCTGTTCGCTGCAGCAATGATTTGGTAGGCCGGTGTACTGTAACCGTGAATTGCCCTCGATTCTAACTAAATAGGTTGCATTTTATATATACACATATTATATTGTTTACAATAAAAAAAACAAATACCAAGTAACTTAGTAAAATTTTGCGTTGCTACTTATAAGTATACAACGTGTTAATTAAAAATTGAAAAACCTCTCGCGTGATAACTCGGCTCATAAAAGTGAACAACTTTTGTTCTGGAAGTTTTCTGAAAAGGCATTTTTTAATTTTTTCTACAAATTGACTTGGCCAGTTAATCAATTTGTATGAAAAGTAAAAGAAAAATGCGATTTCAGAGAACTTCCAGAATATAAGTTTCATGAGCTGAATTATCACCCGAAGGTTTTGCGTTATTTAATTAATACCTTTTATAACCTACGCCAATCATAATTAAATTTAGACACATTTAGATGTACACTTATCAGTTGAGTGTTAAATTAAGATCCTTTTAAATAAGTTTAAAAGTCCCACCTATTTATTTTAAAATCATACCAGAGTATATTATATAAATCGAGAATTCCGTGCTTCGGAAGGCACGTAAAGCCGTTGGTCCCGGTTACTATCTACGGACGACTACTCGTTGCACGAGCCATGTCAGAAGCCAAAGGCGGCTCAATGATTCTGACACCAGGGTTTGTGAGGTAGGTTAACTTCAAAACCTATACTCGCTAAGTGAAGTGATTCAAGAATCAACCTCTCTGTTTTCTGTCTTGCCGCCGGGGCTGAACGTTATCTGCCATTTGTCTCGGTGTTTAACTTTTAAAGTACTCCATAAAATTAAGCAACCCTACAAACTCTTCTCTTTGCGTACGCCAAAATTCAAATGTACCTATGTAAGACCGTGTAATTTCTTTGCAAATAAATTGTAGAGTCTTATTGCATTTCAAAAGGTTTTTTAAATTGTTAACTATGAGCGGGATCATCCTTGGCTGCTAGCAATTATTTCAAATTGCATTCGAGATGCAAAAGTGTGCGACTGCGTTGCATGTCAAGATGGCGGGCGACCTTCAAGGGCGAACTTCGGGCATAATTATGTTGAGAGCAAAATGAAGTAGCTATGATTATTTTTATAACTGTTAAATTTTTAGTTTTGTCCTAGAATTATACGTATATAAACCTTTATTAATACACATACAAATATACCGAGAGCTTTTATACTAAGTGTTGTAAACACCAAACATGCAATAGGTTTCGGAGAGACGATGTATTTTTTTACAGTCATTGTGGCCAAAATATTTTTGGAAAAGCACTATAAGTGTATATATTTCAGTTGCTTGCTTGTTTATCGTGTTTTTGGGGTTAACCTACCTCACCAACCCTGAAAAAATCTGATTTCAGTAAAATATAACAAATACAGACTAAAACTTACCCGAATTCCGAGGAGGCAACCTTGTACTTTTCTCTTTTCATCTCCACGCGTTTGTTAGAGTGTTGCACCGTTTTCACAAGACATATTTGCACTGCACCAATAGTTTCTTTAGTTACGTAAACACAAAATATCACTTAAAAGAGTCGAAGGAATCCAGTCGCATCACGTACTCGACCCTGAAACAACAGAGCCTCGTATTAGCAACATTAGTAACGCTTGAGATAAAATCCTCTTGTAAATTGTATGAAAGCGTAATGTACAAAGTGACTACATGAATGTTGGAACATTCTTCCTTTATATTATTCAACTAGCGACCCGCCCCGGCTCCGCACGGGAAAATGGTTATTGTGGGTTATCCTTCAGTATATTATGCATGTATTATACATATAAACCTTCCTCTTGAATCACTCTATCTATTAAAAAAAACCGCATCAAAATCCGTTGCGTAGTTTTAAAGATTTAAGCGTACAAAGGGACATAGGGACATAGGGACATAGGGACATAGGGACGGAGAAAGCGACTTTATTTTATACTATGTAGTGATAGGTACTTTATTCAGTTACCAAAAAAAAATTACCATAATTTTAATACTTTAAAATATTTTCGATACATTTTTTATAAATATCTACTGCTCAATATCTAGAGAAATCTTGGTCTACGAGTAGTAGGTAGTATAGGTACGTCTACCTTAAAATAAATTTGTTTAAGATAGTAGGTAGGTATGTACTTTGTGAATTTTTCACTTTCCATTTTCATGTAATGAATTCACGATCGTCGTCTTCTTGTGGTGCCTAAGGAACTAGTTCTTGTGGCAACATTCATTAGACATTAATTTCATCTATAATTCCAGACCGTGTGTGCAAAACATCAGCTGGGATTGGATCGTGAGAATAACGTGTGTCGCCATATTAATTGATCGTAGAGTTGCGCCCGAGTGCGGCAGCGGCCGTCTCTTGTGCTGCGCTGCGCTCGCGCCGCCGTGGCTACTTCAAGGCGAATAAAATGTTAAGTTATTGCCTTCATGTGCGAATAAAATATATTATTATAGAAATATATACTCTCAGTCATTAACGCTGCATCTGCGAGACTATTAATTTTATATTTAGGGCTAGACTAAAACATTTTTGTAATGTGTATATTTTCAACATACGAGTAAGCTTTTGAAATAGGACAAATATTCTATTCTATTTTTATAAAGCAATAGTTTACAGTTTTTTCCCGTAGGAATTAGAAGTTTTCCCTCAGTAAAAGGTAGTCTATTCTTTCCTAAAGTCTATTCTATTTTTGTACCAAGTTTCATCAACATCAGTTTTAGTTTCGGAGTAGTAGTTTCGGAGCCTCTTCGGTTATCTATATAACTAGTCTGTATAATAAAACTGTAGAGGTCGAAAATCTGTACATAGAAAAAAATTCAAAAAACCGAGTCAGGGGGATGTAAGAAGAATGAAATTTTGCATGGTGGTAGGTACCATATATTTCCTGTCAACATTTTAGTTTTTACCGCGGGGAAGTATCTCAATCCTATGGAAACTGCACGGAAAAGTAAAAAAAGCAACGCGCAACAGCTTGTTACGATATTCTAGGTAATTATATTACATCTTGGGTTACATTATTGGAGTTTTAGTAAGGATCCCTAACTAAAAAAAAATAGAATATGGCCTAGTTGCCCGAGGACAGTGAATTTTTGAAATGGAGCGTATAATGCAAACAAACAAACACAAAAACATTCAAATCTTTCTTCTTTCTTCTCAAAAGAGCGTGAAATGGCGCTTTGAGGAAACTACGAGTGTGACTAAAAAGTTTACCTTTTTATAATGATGTTATTGATGTTATTTACGCACATCATGCTGTATGAGTTCAACTTTAGATACTTACTATACCACTACTATGTGACGAAAGGAGAGACAAGTAGGAGGCATAATGACCCTACATGATTGGATTGGTTATAAGGAATCTTCTTCTATAAGTAATGGTAATTGTAAATTAATTAATTCGAAAAAGACAGTTAGTTACTGTTATTGCAAAATAGCGTAAGTGCTATTTTAGATAACCAAAAATAAGGGCTACTACATGTTTCTCCAACATTCGACATTATAGACCATTAATGATATCTCACAGCGCCAAGTCCAAAGAAACTCTATTCAATAGAAGTACGTACATACATTCGTTACTTATTAGAACTCTTGAAATATTTGGAGCTCAAGTTATCAATAGAGGTCGAAAATCTGTACAAAGAATAAAGGTGTAAGAAGTGATATAAAACTTATCCAGATTTGTACGGGCTAATCTCCGAAACCGTTAAACCGATTAATTTTGCATGGTGGTACCCTATAATATATTACATAGTTTTTACCTCGGGAAAATATCTCATTCGTACGGAAAACTGCACGGAAAAGTCCAAAAACAAAGCAGGCGAAGCCGCGGGCGGACAGCTAGTGTGAAAAAAAGTATTACTATGGTATTAAAAAAATATTCTGCTGACATCGAATATTAAAGATTTCAAAATAAGTACATAGAGAAGTGCTCTTGTGTGGATTATCCGGACTAACGTCTTTACATACTTATTATTACAGAAGGACGTTGACATTAGCATGTTTGTACTCACAAACATGCTAATAACAACGTAAATGAAAATAGAGTCAAGCTAAGAGTGGCCCTGTTAAGAACGATGATTCCGCTTATCTATTACTACAACAAATGGCAGACATAATTTTATGTATAAATATATTTTTTATTCAATAGGAAATCAAACCTCAGAAAAGATATGTCGGAGATTGAAGCCAGATTGATCATTTAAATTGATTGTAAACATCGATGACAGTTTTTATTTTACGTTCTCGAGTATTAGAGGGTAGAATCGATATAGTCGACCGGTGTGAAGTTGGCGCGGTGACGTTTGACAGAAGGCCCTACTACCGAGAGTGGGACCGGGTGGTGCACTCACATAAATAGCGCTGCTCAGGGCGGGCGAGCCCTCTGGGTAGATCCGCAGCCGCGTTGATAACTTTGTGTGTCTGAGAATTAGTGTGATTCTGGTGGACGTACTGGTCCGGTGTGTTTTGTGATGTGTGATATGATGTGAGATCTGGATGTATGTTGAAATAATGGTTGTTGGAATATTGTTTGTACCACAGTCCAGTGGTGTCTGTAAACCGTGAGTAAAGTGATCTAATTATCGTGTCGCTAGCAAGGTTGGCTAGGTTCTGATATTCGTATGGTGTTAGCTATGGCATTGTTATCATGACCGCGGGTAGAGTAACTGTAATATGGTCGAGTTACATAAGGTCCGGGCGGGGAGGCCCCTTGGTTGGTCAGTTTGTAATTGTTCAGTGTTTTCCATGCCAGTTTCCCCTTATGGCATTTTGATGGTGCTCGGATCTACCTAAACCCCTTTTAGGGATTGATTAGGTCCCGATCGCTCATGATAACAAACAATCGAGTCTATGGTGGTATAGTGTGTTCCAATTGTGATGGAATTCGATATAGTTGGTAAAGTCTGTTTCAATAGTGATGACAAATTGGGGTAGTCCTGACAAAGATAGTGTACGATGGTTCTCTAAAAGTTGTTGTAGCATACGGCCACGCTTATCGCATTTCCCGCGTGTTGCCCTTTGCGGGTTTCCTTTATTTATTTGCTTTGCCCACCATCGTCTTCTGTCCTTTTCCGTCATCAGAAGTGGGTCGAGTAACGATTTTATTTTGTTGTTGTAAACAGTTTAAACATCTTGTATTAGAAGTTATGTTTCCATGATTTAATGTTATCCGCCGGATGAAGGCGATGATTATAATTTATCCACCCGATGGAGGTGATGATTTAATAAACACGCTTCAGTCGTAGTCGCAACTGCGGTTTAACCGTTCAGGGCGCGATGCGCGGCTGTCGACGTGAACTTCTGACTGGAGTCTTGACTGATTATTGACAATCAAAACGAATTGAATCGAATTTAAACTGTAGTCGTAGTCGCGATCGCAACTGCGGTTTAACCGTTCAGGGCGCGATGCGCGGCTGTCGATGTGAACTTCTGAGTGGAGTCTTGACTGATTATTGACAATCAAAACGAATTGAATCGAATTTAAACTGTAGTCGTAGTAGCGATCGCAACTGCGGTTTAACCGTTCAGGGCGCGATGCGCGGCTGTCGACGTGAACCTGGGTTTATAGTGGCAATCGCAACTGCGGTTTAACCGTTCAGGGCGCGATGCGTTACTGGAAATATGACATTGAACATTGAGCTACGTATTAAAATTTGTCTTCATACGCTCCTTCGTAGTCGTAACTGCGATTACAATCGTTCAGGGCGCGATGTGCGGGGGGAGCTGTGAATGACGGTTTTTATTTGAGTCTCGTGGAAGATTTCTCTGCAAATATTGAGCTACTTATTAAAATTTCTGTGTCTTCATACGCTCCATCGTAGTCGTAACTGCGATTTGGATCGTTCAGGGCGCGATGTGCAGGTGGAGCTATGAATGACTGTTTTTATTTGAGTCTCATGGAAGATTTGTCGGCAATTATTGAGCTACTTATTTCTGTGTCTTCATACACTCCGTCGTAGTCGTAACTGCGATTTGAATCGTTCAGGGCGCGATGCGCGGCTGGAGGTATGACTGTTTTTATTTAAGTCTCATGGGAGACTTCTCTGCAATTGTGTACTGAGTTCACTGGCTCACATGTATGACATGGTGAGTCCTTGATGTGTGTTAGTGGATCTGTGCGTGTATTGTGTATTAGTGTAGTTAACAACCGCGAATACTTAAGAGCGTTTTAGATTTTTCACAATGGATTGTCATAATACGGAGTGTTCGTTTAAATTTACGTGTTTTACCGTTAGTAAAAATTATCGGAGGGTTACGCACCATTAAAGTAAGATGGCTAAGATTATGAGAAGTTATAAAACGGGAAGTTAGGTTCTGAGTTCGATTTTACTCTGTTGTAGTTGTAGTTGACTAAAGCGGAGGCTTGGATAGGCCGCGAATAAGATACCTCATATTTGACTTTAACAGTGTTTACAGTTCAGGATTAGTGATGTCACGGTGACTTTTGACTGTAATGGTACTCAATCGTTTTTACTGTAACTGAATTTATCTGGCAGGAATTAAACATTCTTCGATCTGGTACTGTTTTGGTCAGGAATAGCCGAGCGGTATTAAGTGTTGCTTTTAATTAGTTCCGAATCGTACACACGAGGACGTGTGTCAGCGCAGGATGGCCGTGTCGGAGATTGAAGCCAGATTGATCATTTAAATTGATTGTAAACATCGATGACAGTTTTTATTTTACGTTCTCGAGTATTAGAGGGTAGAATCGATATAGTCGACCGGTGTGAAGTTGGCGCGGTGACGTTTGACAGAAGGCCCTACTACCGAGAGTGGGACCGGGTGGTGCACTCACATAAATAGCGCTGCTCAGGGCGGGCGAGCCCTCTGGGTAGATCCGCAGCCGCGTTGATAACTTTGTGTGTCTGAGAATTAGTGTGATTCTGGTGGACGTACTGGTCCGGTGTGTTTTGTGATGTGTGATATGATGTGAGATCTGGATGTATGTTGAAATAATGGTTGTTGGAATATTGTTTGTACCACAGTCCAGTGGTGTCTGTAAACCGTGAGTAAAGTGATCTAATTATCGTGTCGCTAGCAAGGTTGGCTAGGTTCTGATATTCGTATGGTGTTAGCTATGGCATTGTTATCATGACCGCGGGTAGAGTAACTGTAATATGGTCGAGTTACATAAGGTCCGGGCGGGGAGGCCCCTTGGTTGGTCAGTTTGTAATTGTTCAGTGTTTTCCATGCCAGTTTCCCCTTATGGCATTTTGATGGTGCTCGGATCTACCTAAACCCCTTTTAGGGATTGATTAGGTCCCGATCGCTCATGATAACAAACAATCGAGTCTATGGTGGTATAGTGTGTTCCAATTGTGATGGAATTCGATATAGTTGGTAAAGTCTGTTTCAATAGTGATGACAAATTGGGGTAGTCCTGACAAAGATAGTGTACGATGGTTCTCTAAAAGTTGTTGTAGCATACGGCCACGCTTATCGCATTTCCCGCGTGTTGCCCTTTGCGGGTTTCCTTTATTTATTTGCTTTGCCCACCATCGTCTTCTGTCCTTTTCCGTCAGATATATATCAATGGAAATAAATGTAATGTAAGTAGTAAGGATGTGTGGGTTCTGGATCACTCTCGCCGAGCCATGCTCGCCCGCGTTTCTCGATCTCTGATTTTGGGCCAATTTTGGCGGATTGGGAAAATCGCGGGTTAAAAAAAAAAAAAGGTTGTTTGATATCAAACTAGGGGTATTGCCCCCCATCTAAGACGATAGCACCGACTCCCAGCTCTCTATCTCACACGGTTTCCGAGATATAAAATGCATATGCTCATGAAATACAGTCAATGGAAAGGGTCGGCTACCTGGCTATTGTCCTTTAATTGGGGTTCGCTTTTGTTAACCGCGACTCGGATTTTTGATATCACTCTCACTTGCGCAATTGCTGCACGCTCCCGAACGCAGCATTAACTAGCGTGTATGTTAACGATGTATTTGTCGCCTATTACATGTGAACATGTTATCAAAAGCTTTTTTAGGTACACACATAAATGGGGGTGCAACATTGTTAAGCACCGATCGCAGCCCTGTTTTTTCACGCGCACTAGCTGTCTGATCCCGCCTCTATTACTTCTGCGGCCTTTATCTACCACGTCTTTTTAACATAAATCTAACCTAACCTAACCTAGCCTTGATTAGCGAGTTGATTAATAAGCAGATTATTAATTAGGGCGCGAATCAAAATCAAGCCGCGGAGGCCTGTTCTTATTGGATTCTGACCTGGCGCGGCCTTATCAATCACGTATTTATAACATAACCTAATCCAACCTAACCTACCCGAACCTAACCAAACTTAACCTAGCTTTTTATTAGCGAGCTAATTAATTAGGAGATTATTAATTAAGGCGTGAATCAAATTCATCCCGCGGGAGTCTGATTTTGTTGATTTTAAACCTGGCGCGGCTTCATCTACCACGTCTTCATAACATAAATCTAACCTAACCTAACCCAGCCTTTATTGAGGGGGTATTTCATTAGAGTGTTATTAATTAGGGTGCGAATCAAACTCAACCCGCGGAGCCTGATTTTCGTGTAATTTAGACCAGCTTATCGTATTCCAATAGGCTGTTTTCGTGACTATCTCGTTTATATAACCAAAACGGCCACTAACTCACATCTCTTTTTTCAATTGTATTAATGTCTTTGTACATACTTGTGCAATATAAGTTTCTTTTTTTGCCATCCCTTTAAAATTGTGTATTCCTTTGCTAAATCTAATAGGGCAAGTTTATGGTGGCTATTGATGTGAAGCGGCAGCATTGTCTTTATGAGCGGACGCCAACTCTTAACTCTTTCTCCAATTGTAAAAAGCCTTTATTCTCGACTTGCACAATATCAGTTTACAAGTTTGTTTTTTTTCTTTATTGCATAACGTTTTGTTGTCATCCTTTTGAAAATTTTATCCTGTCGCGTCCACTGAATATAAAAGAACTATTTATTGTAAGCTAGTTTGAATAGGTCCGCGAACATTTATCTTTATGAAGACATTTTTTATGATGGTGTAACGTGTAAGGGACTGATTTATTGCTTTGTTTTCGTCCTCTAAAAATGCACCTGATTTCGAAAGTTGATCGAGTTGCGACACGTTCGTACCATTGATGTGAAGGGACACCATTGTTTTTATGAATACAAATTTTTACCTGATGGTGTAAGGGACTGGTTTATTGTGCTGAATTCACAATGCATTCAACTTGTCGTGACATGTATTCCCCACTGCGACCACCCTAACGCTGCTAGAGCAGTGTTATAAAAGCGAACCCTACTTAGCTCATCCTATTCAGTTTGTGAGTGACATTGAAGCAGCCAGCGCAGCGGTCGGAAGATCTCCTCCAATAATAATTCAACTATGGATGTAAGTAACTTTAACTACCTATCACTCATAATATGTGTACTTTATATTGTTTTCGTTGTCCATCTTAAATAACCACTATACTGTGGTTGTTTAAGATGGTTATTAAACTAGTACCTAGCGGTATGGTTTTGACTCTAGCTCTCCACCGTTAGCCGAATGTAAATATGTAATAGTTCAATTAGGATCTTACCATACTTGTTAACCTGTTTTCACGAGTCAAAATTTATCGACAAACTATAAATAACGTGTACCTTTATGCTTATTTCACAGTTTCAAGATAACACCTTCAAAAGCTACTACTTTCCTGATTCCCCCGATGGTGATGACGCTGTGGACTCATTGGTGATTGATGTTAAGAAAAAGGCATCGAAAAGAAGCAACAACATTGAAGCATTCTTTGAAAAACCAAAAAAGAATAAGAGGGCCGCGACTCAGTCTTCAAGTGTATCGACGGCTTGCGATGATGGTGTATCGTATATCGCGTCGAGTGAAAATGAGGGCATAACCGCATCTCATTTCGTCAAAATTGAAGTTTACGACATGAACAAGATCCGCAACATCTCACCTATGAACTATTGGAAACACGCAGACGTTCGTGTCAAGTATTATGCGCAGTCTGAGGATGATAAAAATTATCAAAGCGCGAGAGATATAATATATCTCATAACAAAACAACTCGCCGTGAAACGGGACTGCTGCAAATATTATATCGAACGCAAGCAGGAAGATGCAAAATAAACTAATTATATGCCAACAAGAATCTCACGGACACAACAAGTCGCGACTCGTCATTCCTCGAGGCATTGTAAAACAACAAAAAAGGCGGGCAAACAATATCGCCACCCCACTCCACACCATATATAAGCGTTTCGACTTGTGCAACATTTATTCACTCGTTAAATTTTACTCACACCAGAACAAGTATAAAAATGGAAACTCTACAGAATGAAGTCAATGAAGAACTCTGTCGACTTTGTCAAGAAGCAGAGGAACAAGACTTAGGGAAGCAAACTGTGTGAGTATAATTTTATCCCTGTTTTGAGTTTATTTTATTAATATTCACATAGGACCAATTTAACCAATTTTATAACTTATGTTTTTTTATCTCATTGTAGAGTACCATTCCAAATTGGTGGAAAACGAAAAGCTAAGGCCAGCAGCAGCAGTATTTCAAAACGTCTTCGAACTCAAAAGCTGCCCTCTAACGCGGAGTCTTCATCACTACCAGCTTCACGACCACTACCAAACGCAGCATCCACCAGTTCTGGAGACTTAAGAGAACAAGACATTGTTACTTGTGAAATATGTAATCATGCGGTGAGTCGAAGATATTTCGCTAATCATTTACGCAGCAAATCACACAAGGAAAAAATTTTAATTCAAAGGCATCGTCTTAGCAACGTAGAAATTATCAATACAGCTTTTGGTTCGAGAATATTAACATATCGCATTCATCCTCCACATACTGATGAAAATAATGTGCTTAAAAGTCCCGAAATGTTCATATCTTCCGTTAAAAATACTGTGTTATTTCTTCTGGAGGATTGCCTAAAAGAATTAACGGCTATTAAAGTAAATTTTATTGTTCATGCGGACTTCATTCAGGAAACCAAAGATATTAAAAACTCATTCGACTTTCAAACTTGCAACTGGTCTCTTTGCATAGGAGATAGATTAGAGGATTATTTAAATTCATTAAGTGTGGATATTAGTTCTAAAATGATGAACTTTGAAAAAAAAGACAGCGGTTGGTCCTTACAAAAAATACTGTGTTTAGAAATGAACGTTAATCAATTTAATCCTTTACGCGGCTCTTCGTACATTGACCTACCCCTCGATATTAAACATAGAAAAGCTGTAGTAAATGTTAAAAATAATGATGTGCAATGTCTAAAATGGGCATTACTTGCTGCTCTCTATCCTGTTAATAATAATAAAGATCGGGTATCATCATATTTGAGAAATGTGAATAAGTTAAACTTTGATGGTGTTTCTTTCCCTGTAAAGTTGAAGGATTTGAAAAAAGTAGAGGCCCAAAATAATATTAGTATCAATGTTTTCGGCTTAGAGTATAATAAGGAAAATAATTGTAATAACGTGGTGGGGCCCCTGTACTTCACCAAATGTCGTAAAGATATTCATATTAACTTGTTGTATGTGACAAATGGTTTAAGAAATCATTATTGTCTAATTCAAAATTTGTCGCGCCTAGTGAGCAGACAAATTACAAATCGGAAAGATGCAATTCATATTTGTGATGGTTGCTTGCTATATTTCAGAACCAAAGATAGCTTAATTATACATCAGGAAAGAGATTGCGCACAGGTAGTCATCGAACTACCTAAAGTTGACTCGGATATTGAATTTGACAAATTTGACAAAAAACTAAAGTTACCGTTTGTTATTTATGCTGATTTTGAATCCATATTAAAACCAATAAAATCATGTGACCCCGATTCATCAAAATCATTTACAATTTCAACGCATGAACACGAAGTATTTAGCTACGGTTATTTTATTAAGTGCTCATACGATGACAGGCTTTCCAAGTATCGAACTTATGCAGGACCTGATTGTGCTAAGAAGTTTATGGAAAGTTTACTTACAGATGTGACTGAAATTCATAAAAAAATCTGTTTTCGGAAACACCACCAAACGCTTAACGAGAACGATAAGTTGAAAATTCATCAGGCAAAATTATGTTACATATGTGATAATAAGTTAAATACAGACCGTGAATTATATTATGATCCAAACACTGGAAAGTTTCGTGGTGTTGTGCATAAAAAATGTATTTCAAATTATAAAATTCCCTCTTTTGTTCCAGTTCTATTCCATAATTTAAGTAATTATGATGCTCATTTTATTGTTCACGCGTTGGACTTTGTTGATGGTGAAATAGAAATAATTCCTCAAAATAAAGAGAAGTATATATCTTTCACCAAAAAGATTTCCATAAATGGTAATATAGTATCGATAAGATTTTTAGATTCCTTCAGATTTATGCCAAGTAGTTTAGATAGTTTAGCTAAAAATCTAAATGAAGATCAATTCACCGAAATGAAAAAACAATTTCCTATAGAAAGCGACTTTCGTAGATTAATAAAAAAAGGTGTATTTCCATATGAATATTTAAGTTCTTATGATTCATTACAAGTTACATCCCTCCCTGATGAAAAACAATTTTATAGTTCTTTGACTGGTGCATATATATCAAATAACGATTATATTCATGCTCAGGATGTTTGGAATCATTTTA
The DNA here is from genome assembly GCA_948473455.1 of Teleiodes luculella. Classification (NCBI taxonomy): domain Eukaryota; kingdom Metazoa; phylum Arthropoda; class Insecta; order Lepidoptera; family Gelechiidae; genus Teleiodes; species Teleiodes luculella. The sequence continues at coordinate 9,145,820 of OX419590.1, read as the reverse complement.
ATTGTAAAAATTTGTTAGATTATTCAAACATTTACTTGAAAACTGACGTCATGTTGTTAACAGATATTTTTGAAAATTTCCGAAATGTGTGCATTAATACGTATGATTTAGATCCAACTCAGTATTATACAGCACCTGGCTTGAGTTGGGATGCAATGCTGAAATACACAAAAATTAAATTAGAATTGTTCAATGATTTTGATAAAATCGCATTCATCAAATCAGGTATAAGGGGTGGCATTTCAGTATGTTGTAACAGATACGGTAGGGCTAATAACCAATATCTCGATGATTTTAATCCCAATATACCAAAATCCTATTTAATGTATCTAGATGCAAATAACCTCTATGGATGGGCAATGTCACAGTACCTACCTGAAGGTGACTTTAAATGGGTTAGCCCTGACACACATTTTTTAGTCTCCCCCACATCTGCTGTAGGATACATATTAGAAGTAGATCTCGACTACCCTGAAAACCTTCATGATTCACATTCAGATTTTCCATTATGCCCCGAAACTGTTGCTATCGGAGGTAGCAAAGATAAGAAGTTGGTTCCTAATTTGCATAGTAAAAAAAAATATGTTATACATTATAGAAATCTGATGCAGTGTATAGAATTAGGTATGAAGCTGGTCAAAGTTCACAGAGTGCTACAATTTAAACAAAGTCCATGGTTAAAGAAATATATTGACCTTAATACAGAATTAAGAACTTTAGCCAAAAATGAGTTCGAAAAAGACTTCTATAAATTGATGAACAATTCCGTGTTTGGTAAAACGATGGAAAATATTGAAAAAAGGGTCAATGTAAAGTTATTAACACATTGGGAAAATCACGGTAAAACCCTGGGTGCACAAAGCTTGGTCGCTCGACCTGAATTTCACAGCCTCTCTATATTTTCTGATTCATTGGTCGCCGTTCAGTTAAAAAAAACTAAATTATTTTATAACAAGCCCATTTATTTGGGATTTTGTGTATTGGATATCTCTAAAACTTTAATGTATAATTTTCATTATAAATATATCAAACCAAAATATGGTGAAAACGCTAAATTACTGTACACTGATACGGACAGCTTTATTTATCATATATTTACCGATGACTTTTATAAAGATACACGAAGTGACATAATTAATTATTTCGATACGTCCGACTATCCACCTAACAATATCTTTGGTTTCCAACTAGCAAATAAAAAGAAGTTAGGTTTTTTCAAAGACGAAAACAATGGGAAAATCTTACGAGAGTTTGTGGGGTTAAGGTCGAAAATGTATGCAATTAATGTTGATCACAAAACGACAGCTAAAGCCAAAGGTGTGAGTAAAATTGTTACTAAAAACATGAACATGGAAATGTATAAAGCATGTCTATTTGGCAGAGAAATAAAGATATCAGAAATGTGTAGAATTAGAAGTTTAAAACATGTGCTCCACACACAAAAAATAAACAAAATTTCCCTATCTTATAATGACACCAAGCGATATTTTATAGGAGACTCTACTGATACCTACGCTTGGGGTCATTATAGAATTAAATGATTTGCCTACCTATGTGTCCGTAGTTCTAGAATAACTTAGTTTAAGTCAATGTTTGTAATGTTCTCGTGAAGTTCTTGTTTCTTTAACCTTTTACTTGTAATTTTTATTGTATCTACGTGTAATTTTATGTAATGTGTTGTAAATAAATAATTGATAATAAATAAAATAATGGTTCTCTATGTAAAAAATTCCTTTTATTTATTTTATTTCATTCTTGGCTAATCAACCTCCGGGTATAGACGCTATTTGGGTTGATATAATGTTTCATTTTATTCTCCCTTTCACGGCTATAGTAGCGGGCCCTAGCGGGTGCGGAAAATCAAATTTCGTAACAAATTTTTTAAAACACTGTGAAGAAGTTTGTAATGAGCAATTTTCGGAAGTGATATGGTGTTATGATGAAATGCAACCTTTATACAATTTAGACAATGTAAATTACAGTCAAGGTATTCCAGATTTGAATATGTTTGATGGTAAATGTCCTAGACTTTTGATAATTGACGACCTTATGAGGGAATCAGATGGTCGAATAGTCGATATTTTCACAAAAGGTAGCCATCACAGAAACCTTAGCGTTTTCTACATCACGCAAAACTTATTTCATCAGGGTAAAGGGCAACGAGATATTTCTTTAAATTCAAGCTACATAATTTATTTCAAAAATCCCAGAGACAGAACACAGATACGTTATTTGGCTCGTCAAGTCTACCCAGACAATACAAAATTTGTTGAAGAGGCCTACAAAGACGCAACTTCTCAAGCCCATGGATATATATTAATAGACCTCAAACAAAATACTAATGATGCTTGTCGTTTTAAAACTAAAATTTTTCCATTTGACAATCACTGTACTGTTTATGTCCCGAAAAGGGGGTATAAATATGATGCACAACAAACTATCTTAGTCAGTACTAGAAAATGAGTGAAGTAGAAACCCCGCATCCAAAGAATTTACTAAAAGCACTACATATTATTAAACCACAATATCGTGAAGCTTTACTAGAATGTTGTGATGATGATGAAATAAATCAAATTTGTGAGTGCATTTTAAATATTTTTAAAGGAAAAATAATCATAAAAGAAACAAGGGAAACCATATTCAACATTTGTAAATTAAACTGCTTCATTTCCACCGACGCTGTCTAACTCAGCTGTTGACAAATAGTGTTAATATAAGAAACGATGACAAAAAGAGTTAGGTCTCATAAAAATTTACTACAAGCACTATTAACTTTAAAACCAAAGTATAGACAAGCTTTATTAAAGTTTTGTGGAAGTGAGGAAATAAATTGTATTATTGAATGTATTTTCAATGTTTTAAAAGGTAGAGTACCTTTGAAGGACAAAGACAAACGCAAACTAAAAAAACATCAAGGTATATTAAGAAAGTTGGTGTCAAAAAGCGGATGTGATAAATCAAGAAAACAAGTTATTATACAGAAAGGTGGAGCGTTTTTACCCATTATTCTCGGGTCCGTTCTCAGCGCATTACTAGGAGCTATTGTAAAATAAAATCACAACATGGAAAACGTCAAGAAAATGATTTTAATTGAGCCTGATGTTGTCGAAAAACTCAGAGCAGGTAGCGACAATAGCTGTACTAAAAATTTAACACGTTTGGATGAAGAAATGCACAAAATTTTAAAAACTAAAATCGACGACAGAGAAAAATGGCAACTATATTTACAAACCTTGCAAAGATACCTACATCATATCGGCGAGGATCGTAAACCATTACAGATACCTATACTGCCAATAGAAAGCAAAGATGATCCAATAAAAGAACCAGTCAAACCTGAAAAAAGCCCAGACGATGAAAAGCCACTCATAACCCTCTACACAAAATCACAGATACTAACCACTTTACCGAAGACATACAAATTAAAAGGTGAGCTTTTGTTAGATTTTCTCTTAAACAATAAGGATAAAATCCACTGGAACGAAAATGGCACTGTTTTTATTGGTAAAAGAGAAGTTTATAAGAGCAATATTGTCGATCTCATCACTGATTTTATAAAACCCAGTAGTAAAAGTTCTCCAGCCGGATGGACAGATTTCGGAATAGTCCTTAAAGATTTACAAGTACCTATGAGTTACATAGGAAATAAAAAAAGACAAACTTATATAACCTCACTATCCCAAAGCCCCACTTTAAACAAAACCCTTGAAGATATCTATAAAAGCTCAAAACACACGCCTGAAAATTATTCCACACCATTACGCACACCAACAGCCAGTGCGGAACCTAGAAAAAGAAAAAAAATCACTTGGGACAAATGGACCCCTTACTAGAAATAAACAACATTTATTATGACGTGTCTCACCCAGCTGGATATAGTAGTGCAAATAAACTATCAGAAGCAATGAAAAATAAAATGTCCAAATATGAAACAAAAAAATGGTTACAATCGCAGGATACGTACACCTTGCACAAACCAGTCCATCGAAGATTCCCTAGAAACAGGTATATTCTATCAAATTTAAATGAACTTTGGCAAGCTGACTTAAGTGATATGCGATCCTATAGTGAGTTCAACGATGGTTATAAATATATATTGTGTGTGATTGATGTCTTCAGCAAATATGCATTTGCAAGAGCAATTAGATCAAAGAATTCTGAATCTATAAAAAAATCTTTTGAAGATATATTTTTGGAAGCTAAGGTTACTCCTAGGCATTTGCAATCAGATAAAGGTACTGAATTCATTTCAAAAGATGTGAGATCATTTTTATTGAAACATGGTATAAATTATTATACAACGAATAATCCGGATATCAAAGCTAGCATAGTGGAGAGATTCCAACGTACGCTTAAAATGAAGATGTGGCGATATTTTACACATAATGATACAAATCGATACGTGGATATTCTACAAGATTTACTTCACTCATATAACCACAGTTTTCACAGAAGTATTAAAATGTGCCCCTGTGATGTTAATTCCGATAACATTATGACGGTATGGCGAAATTTATACGAAGAAAAGGGAAATAAAACTCAGAAAAATAGGATACCACCAAAATTTAAAGTAGGTGATCATGTTAGGATTACTAAATATAAACACATTTTTCAGAAGGGTTACGAAACTAACTGGAGTGATGAAGTATTCATCATTAATTCAGTTATAGAGAGATCTCCATGGGTTGTTTATTCAATAAAAGACCTACAAAATGAAAATATTATCGGCACTTTTTATGAGAGAGAATTGCAGAAGGTAATTTATGACCCCACCGCTAAATATAAAATAGATAAAATACTAGGCACTCGTTACTCTGGTCGCAGAAAGGAATTATTAGTGAAGTGGAAAGGTTATCCTAATAAATTTAATACCTGGGTTTTAGCATCTTCTCTGGAAAAAACATGATTGATGAAGAATTCTATTTAACTTTACCTAGTAATAGCTCCGCACCATACTTCCCTGATAATAAGACGGCAAATTTTTCAACAAAGTTACCTAAATCCATTAAATTAGAAGGTGAATGGTTAGTGGGAATCGTAGAGTTTCAGTATCCCTGTACTATTTTCACCGTGCAAGAAAATAATAATATTACGTACATAACTAAACGAGTGCAAGATCCTAATGAAAAGGGCCAAGTTTCTTTAATTACATACAAGAGTCATATACCAACTTCCAGTTACGAAAATATACAAGATGTTATAACAGCTCTTAATTCAAGAGAGGCTTTCAAATTGAGACAAGACAAAATTTCCAAACTAGTTACTCTTACCGGAGATACAAATAATTTAACTTCATTGAACTTCTCTCCAAAATTGAGTCTACAACTTGGATTTGATCCTTATACTAATGTAGCACACAAAAAAACCGGAAAATTTCCGGCTAATATTTATCTAGGCTTACCGTCACAACTTTACATTTATTGCGACATAGTGGAACCTCAAATAGTGGGGGATGTCATGAGTCCTTTGTTAAGAATTATAACTTTAGACCCCGTAAAATACGTATATGGTTCGAGCAAAATGCATATTTTTTCCCCTCCTCATTATATTCCTGTCATGCGAAGAGAATTTGATACAATAGAGATAGATATAAGATCAAACACTGGTGAACATATACCATTTCAATTCGGGACGAGCTGTGTTAAACTACATTTCAAACGTAAATAATTAACATGTATCTAAAACATTATAATAATGGTATTTGCCCATATCACCACTATTATTCTCATCAAGCGGGGACTGGCGTTGGAGTAATTTACAAAGGTGTACCTCATCAGCGTGGTCATGGCATAGGTAGCTTCTTGGGGGGTCTGTTTCGATCAGTTCTTCCGCTAATATCAAATGGAGCTAAAGTTGTAGGTAGGGAAGCATTAAATGCAGGGATGGGACTTCTATCTGACATAGTAAGTGCTAAGCCTTTAAACGAATCTGTTACAAATCGCTTTAAAGAGGCCACATCCAATTTAAAAACTAAGGCTGATGCTAAAATTTCAAGAGTGATGAACGGATCAGGGTATAAAACTAAAGCACGGAGCAAACGAAACCTCATTCAATCACTGAAATTGAAGGAGAGAGCAGCGAAAAAGCCTAGGAAGAGTAAGAATTTATCTTACAACGATATATTTTCATAAACAAACAAAATGTCATTTTTACATCATAATTCTTGTGAATGTGCTAAGTCGGAATTGGATTTATTTGCTTTACCATCGACTCAAACAAGCATAGAAAGTGGACAATGGATTCATTATAAACCTATCTCATCTCTAAGTGACGATGGGCCAATAGAATTTCAAGTTCCTGGATCTGGGGATGACTATATTGACTTATCGCACACGATGCTTCATATCAAAGCTAAGATATTAAACCAGGATTTAACAGCTTTGAACTCTGACACAACACCTGTTGCACCCATAAATAATTGGCTTCATTCACTATTCAGTCAGGTAGATATCTATCTGAATCAAAAACTAATATCTCCCCCGAACAATACATATGGATATCGAGCATATATTGAAACTTTACTTAATTATGGCCCACCTGCGAAAGAGTCGCATCTCACATGTGCGATGTGGTATGAAGACACTGCCGGAAAAATGAACAACGCTGATGATAACAATAAAGGATTTGCAGCGAGGCTGAAATGTGTGAAGGACAGCAAGGAAGTGGAAATGATTGGACATTTACATGCGGATGTTTTTAATCAGGATAAGTTTCTGATTAACGGAGTCGAAATGTGTGTAAAACTAGTTAGATCTAGAGAATCCTTTAACCTCATGGCTGCGTCAAATGATATTAAAATAAAAGTGTCTATTACGGATGCAACGCTAATGATTCGTAAAGCTCGCATTAATCCGAGTGTATTGCTTGCTCATCAGAAGGTTCTAGCTAGTACAACTGCAAAATATCCTATTACACGAGCCGAGGTAAAAGTGTTAACTATTCCATCTGGTGTGCAAGGAAAAACACTTGATAATGTATTTCTCGGACAAATACCGAAGCGGTGTATCATAGGGTTTGTTAACAATACAGCATTCAATGGCAGTTTTACCAAAAACCCCTTTGATTTTGACAATTATGCTATAAATACATTCAGTTTATATATTGATGGTACACAAATTCCCTCTAAGGCACTCCAACCCCAATTTAGCAGTGGGTTACATACAAGCATGTTTCACACATTATTTTCAGGGACTGGTATTCATTTTTTGAATGAAGGCAATGGTATTAATAAGGATAGGTATGCGAAAGGATATTGTTTGATGGCCTTTGATTTAACCCCTGACTTATCCGCAAGTTCGACTTCACACTGGAACCTAGTTAAACATGGAAGTGTTAGGTTAGAAGTAAGATTTGAAAACGCTCTATCTGAAACAATTAATTGTATTGTGTATGCTGAATTTGATAACTTAATTGAAATTGATAAAAATAGAAATGTAAGTGTTGACTTCAGTAGTTAGATAGATGCACTATAGTATATAAGACGAGTTTTTGTTCTTAAGTAATCATAATATTATTTGCTTTTATATTAGTTAGTCACAATAAAAGACAAATAATGAATACTATCGATATTAGTAAATATCTAGATACGATACATCATTCTCTGACGTATAATGTATTTGCAGCCAATCGGTTACCAATGTACATGACGAATCCTATTTATTTAATTAGTAACTTGGATCCTGACACAAAGCCAGGTTCACATTGGATAGCAATTTTCATAAATGCAAATGGTATTGGAGAATATTTCGACACCTTCGGTCGAAAGCCAGATGGTAGTCATTTAGCATTTTTGAGAAGAAACTCACGTAGATGGATTTATAACAGCAAAGTTATTCAAAGTTTGTTTTCACCATTCTGTGGTGAATATTGTCTTATGTATTTGTACTTTAAATATCGAGGTATGAGTTTAAAGGATTTCACCAATATGTTTACATCAGATACAGTGAACAATGATATTTTACTGAAGAAAATGTTTGATGTCTGTTTTCATAGGTAATCTTAAGATAATTCAATACTTATACTTTGTAATTAGATTAAGAATAAACAAAAAATAAAGTAAGATTAATTAGACGTAAACTTTGTTTTATTTATGTAGAGATTTGAAAAATACAAACAAATTAAAATTTAAAATTATTTATTATTAAAATGAAGTACACATAACTTAAAACTAAACCATTGTGGGGGAATAAAGCGATGGCGATAGGGGGATACCACTGTCACTGTTTCTCATAATTTCCGCAATTTCTGCGTTTTCTTCTTCACTCCAATCCAGCAGGAGTGGGTTCACACGTCGCTCAGCTTCAGGTATTGGAGATTCTTGGCGAGAATATCCGTAGAGTCGGTCCTCTCCGCCCTTCCGATTCTCCTCGCAACTTGGGCAATAGGCCTTAACTCTCCAAACCCCATCGATGTCGTCCTCTTGGTTGGAATAGTGTCCATCGCATAGGGTATAATATGGTTTTACGTCCTCGTCTTCAACCATGGATTGCGGTAACGTTCCGTGTATATACCACAACCGGATTAATTTATGGTGTTTTTTTAAAACATGATCCTTTCCGAGTAAAATTATGCCTTCTGTATCAAGAATCATTTTGACTTTTCTTCTAACAACGACGACACGACGGTGAAAACAGGAGTGAATAAATGTTGCACAAGTCGAAACGCTTATATATGGTGTGGAGTGGGGTGGCGATATTGTTTGCCCGCCTTTTTTGTTGTTTTACAATGCCTCGAGGAATGACGAGTCGCGACTTGTTGTGTCCGTGAGATTCTTGTTGGCATATAATTAGTTTATTTTGCATCTTCCTGCTTGCGTTCGATATAATATTTGCAGCAGTCCCGTTTCACGGCGAGTTGTTTTGTTATGAGATATATTATATCTCTCGCGCTTTGATAATTTTTATCATCCTCAGACTGCGCATAATACTTGACACGAACGTCTGCGTGTTTCCAATAGTTCATAGGTGAGATGTTGCGGATCTTGTTCATGTCGTAAACTTCAATTTTGACGAAATGAGATGCGGTTATGCCCTCATTTTCACTCGACGCGATATACGATACACCATCATCGCAAGCCGTCGATACACTTGAAGACTGAGTCGCGGCCCTCTTATTCTTTTTTGGTTTTTCAAAGAATGCTTCAATGTTGTTGCTTCTTTTCGATGCCTTTTTCTTAACATCAATCACCAATGAGTCCACAGCGTCATCACCATCGGGGGAATCAGGAAAGTAGTAGCTTTTGAAGGTGTTATCTTGAAACTGTGAAATAAGCATAAAGGTACACGTTATTTATAGTTTGTCGATAAATTTTGACTCGTGAAAACAGGTTAACAAGTATGGTAAGATCCTAATTGAACTATTACATATTTACATTCGGCTAACGGTGGAGAGCTAGAGTCAAAACCATACCGCTAGGTACTAGTTTAATAACCATCTTAAACAACCACAGTATAGTGGTTATTTAAGATGGACAACGAAAACAATATAAAGTACACATATTATGAGTGATAGGTAGTTAAAGTTACTTACATCCATAGTTGAATTATTATTGGAGGAGATCTTCCGACCGCTGCGCTGGCTGCTTCAATGTCACTCACAAACTGAATAGGATGAGCTAAGTAGGGTTCGCTTTTATAACACTGCTCTAGCAGCGTTAGGGTGGTCGCAGTGGGGAATACATGTCACGACAAGTTGAATGCATTGTGAATTCAGCACAATAAACCAGTCCCTTACACCATCAGGTAAAAATTTGTATTCATAAAAACAATGGTGTCCCTTCACATCAATGGTACGAACGTGTCGCAACTCGATCAACTTTCGAAATCAGGTGCATTTTTAGAGGACGAAAACAAAGCAATAAATCAGTCCCTTACACGTTACACCATCATAAAAAATGTCTTCATAAAGATAAATGTTCGCGGACCTATTCAAACTAGCTTACAATAAATAGTTCTTTTATATTCAGTGGACGCGACAGGATAAAATTTTCAAAAGGATGACAACAAAACGTTATGCAATAAAGAAAAAAAACAAACTTGTAAACTGATATTGTGCAAGTCGAGAATAAAGGCTTTTTACAATTGGAGAAAGAGTTAAGAGTTGGCGTCCGCTCATAAAGACAATGCTGCCGCTTCACATCAATAGCCACCATAAACTTGCCCTATTAGATTTAGCAAAGGAATACACAATTTTAAAGGGATGGCAAAAAAAGAAACTTATATTGCACAAGTATGTACAAAGACATTAATACAATTGAAAAAAGAGATGTGAGTTAGTGGCCGTTTTGGTTATATAAACGAGATAGTCACGAAAACAGCCTATTGGAATACGATAAGCTGGTCTAAATTACACGAAAATCAGGCTCCGCGGGTTGAGTTTGATTCGCACCCTAATTAATAACACTCTAATGAAATACCCCCTCAATAAAGGCTGGGTTAGGTTAGGTTAGATTTATGTTATGAAGACGTGGTAGATGAAGCCGCGCCAGGTTTAAAATCAACAAAATCAGACTCCCGCGGGATGAATTTGATTCACGCCTTAATTAATAATCTCCTAATTAATTAGCTCGCTAATAAAAAGCTAGGTTAAGTTTGGTTAGGTTCGGGTAGGTTAGGTTGGATTAGGTTATGTTATAAATACGTGATTGATAAGGCCGCGCCAGGTCAGAATCCAATAAGAACAGGCCTCCGCGGCTTGATTTTGATTCGCGCCCTAATTAATAATCTGCTTATTAATCAACTCGCTAATCAAGGCTAGGTTAGGTTAGGTTAGATTTATGTTAAAAAGACGTGGTAGATAAAGGCCGCAGAAGTAATAGAGGCGGGATCAGACAGCTAGTGCGCGTGAAAAAACAGGGCTGCGATCGGTGCTTAACAATGTTGCACCCCCATTTATGTGTGTACCTAAAAAAGCTTTTGATAACATGTTCACATGTAATAGGCGACAAATACATCGTTAACATACACGCTAGTTAATGCTGCGTTCGGGAGCGTGCAGCAATTGCGCAAGTGAGAGTGATATCAAAAATCCGAGTCGCGGTTAACAAAAGCGAACCCCAATTAAAGGACAATAGCCAGGTAGCCGACCCTTTCCATTGACTGTATTTCATGAGCATATGCATTTTATATCTCGGAAACCGTGTGAGATAGAGAGCTGGGAGTCGGTGCTATCGTCTTAGATGGGGGGCAATACCCCTAGTTTGATATCAAACAACCTTTTTTTTTTTTTTTAACCCGCGATTTTCCCAATCCGCCAAAATTGGCCCAAAATCAGAGATCGAGAAACGCGGGCGAGCATGGCTCGGCGAGAGTGATCCAGAACCCACACATCCTTACTACTAATGCATGATGTTTAATGTGTTCCGAATAACCATTCTGAGTTAATAATCATTATGGTAATATTTTTTATATGACACAAATTTTCAATATACGAGTATTACACAATTTATATGCTAATATTTACAATTAGATATAATTTATTGCCAATATATTTTAAATAACATTTTCTTTCTTTTGATTCCGCGTAATTTAAGTAGAATGACGACGTGGGCGCTATAACATAGAATTGGCGAAGTAAAATGACCACTTCGTAACCATAATTTTCACGTACTTCATTACAGATATGCAACGTATTAAGGATCTCTAAAATCGCCAAGCTGGTCAGTGTGCGTTTGCGCAACGTTCTCAAACATCGATCACGTACGCGGCCTTGCTCGATATTCTTCTTCTCTCGTCACCCCTCAAATGTGCATTTATTATTAACTAGCTTCCCGCCGCGGCTCTGCCCGCATTAATAGTTTCACCCGTGGGAATGCGGTATTTTCCCGCGGTAAAAGTTAGTTTATGTTCTTCCGCAGGGTCTATTCTATCTTTGTGCCAACTCCGCCCGCTTTAACAATGTTTCCCGTGAGAACGAGAAATTTTCCCGCGGTAAATTGTAACCTATGAGATTTCTCAAGGTCTATTCTATCTTTGTGCCAAGTTTCACCAAAATCTGTTCAGTACTTTCGGAGCCTATTCAATTATTACGAATATTTTAGGTATTTTTTTACACCTTGTGTTATATTATTGAATTTTTAAATAAGGATCCTTATTTTTTTTTAATATAATGTACCTATAACCTGTGTTACTCAGGGATTATGTAGCTTCACAACGGTGAATGAATTTTTGAAATCAGTTCAGTAGTTTCAGAGCTTATCGATGCAAACAAACAAACAATCAAACCTTTACTCTTTATAATATTAGTATAGAAAATAGTTGAATAACGAACCGATTCTGCAGGCCGGCCTTCGATACACTCATTAGATGGAGCATAAAAGGAGAGCTTTGCGTGAATCTTGGTGATTGTATATCATATGCGAAATATACAAGGTGTTATTAGTATCATTATTATCGATAGGTTAGGGCTCTATTTTTTTTATTTTTTTTTATTTGTTTATTGACAATCACAACAGCTTACAATCATTATAACATGACAGAGTAACTTAACAAGATAGTTCAGGTCCAGACTGCAACCCAAAGCGTAAATGTACAGCATGAAAAAACAGATTCAGAAAATTGAAGATGTCTATTGAAATACCATTTATTATAGAAGTTATTTCAATAATTAACTACACCGTATAAAGCTCCTATAGTTTAACCTTTAGTAACAACTATTTTTATAAACAAGAGTTTTTGTAATTTCAAGAGACAAAGAAAAAAAAAACTTGTGTGCAAACAAAAAAAAAAAACTAACACCATCTTACACTGTCTACAGCATGTTACTAAGTCCATGGTCTACAGCTGCATTTATATTTTCTCTTTGTAGCCGTGTCAAAGATTTCGTGTTGTAAGCAAATGAAATTTTGCATATGTAGGTACAGGGTTTTTGCTAACCAATCGTGTTTCTGAAATTGATATACTTGACAGTTGACATCGAGCGCAATCGTGACACGTGGCTGAACAAAAACAATAGGATTTACGTCAGAATATTCAAATTACTGCAAGTATGTACCCGCAAGTAAGTACGTGAGAAATTGTAACGCATTGTGCGGCCGATGGGAGCCAGAGGGGGTTCGAAACAATAGGCAGGCGAACACACAGTCTAAGCCTAAGCTTGGCGAGTAACAAAGAAAACAAACATTAATTAGTAATTATCAACAACAATCGTCGAGGTTGTCTGTCTATTCAGAGGCGTTGAGAACATCGTTGTGATCCCACTTCTGATATCAAATACTGAGGGTATTCATGGAAGCATAATTCAGTGCATTGACATTGAAACTTGAAAGTGAAATAAAAATCAATTTTATAATTGCGTTGTTGTACCTATATATATCAAACGACTGCTGGTTACTGGTGTAGTATTACATAAGAATTAAATAGATCTGTTGTAGAAGGAACTACAATTTAACACTCGGTGACATTAACAGACTTAAGTAGAATGATATTTAAATGTTAAACTGCGTTTATCCAAATAGATAATTGGAAATCGTATATCATTAATAACGTAATAATAGTCGATCATCATTTGGTATACCATGGTTGCACGAACCTTATTATTGGCCGTTCTTTTTATGGTCATAATTTTACAATAAACAACTAATAAGCAATTCAGGTATGAATTTAAAGTGAACTATACTGTGAATAGTTCTGGCTTCTTTGTATGGAACGACGAGTGGAAACGTGATGCTAGATAAGAATAAAGTCTTAAATCCAAATGTCAAGATCGACCCAGTATGGAAAAGGCTGAGCGTTGCGCAAAGGAAAACAATGAGTTTAAGGTATGTCATATTTACTTTTTAGTCATAAAAAAATATTTTTATACTCACAGTTTTCCTTTAGGACTCTCGGTGTTTAAGATCTTTTCCAGAATATAAGTATGACTAAGTAGTTGTAGTAAATAATATGAATGTAGAGATATCAAGTATGTGTGAGCCAATATAATCTAGTACTTCTTCACATGACGAGTTCCATAAAATCTTCCAGAATTTATTTATTTTTCAGAAAATCATCGGTGAACAAAAACACAATAACAGCATAACTAAAAACAAAACGAATAACTATTTAATCAAGTTACAACTTTTTTCTAGTTTCTGATAAATGTAGAAGAATCAGAGTAAATTAGACTCTCATTCTTTTACATTTTCAGTTGTGTTCGAAGTCTGTTACCTAAGTACCATATTTTACAATGACACAAACTAGATTTCTCATCACACCGCGGAAGTAGCTTGTTAAGGCTAGTTCTCGAACAGTCTAGCCCATTTAGTTCTTTTAAGGTAATGTTACATGATATTTGACGAATAAAAAAATACTTACCTACATAATTTTCTGTACCGAACTACGAGTAGCTTATAATTTTAATGCTTGACTGACAAAAGTTTTGTCATTTGAATAGCAACCTGATTTATTATATCCAGCAACCTTACAATTGGTCATCTTAGATTCCGAGGCTCTGATGCAAGTAACTTTTACAAGTATCTGGTTAGAGACGTCTTCACATAACATTTCCCTCCGAGTACGTAACTAACTGAGGTGCAGGCCACGACCCGACAGTCCAACCAACCAAAGTATTATTCATGATAATATAAATTTTACACAAATTGTATTTGTGAAATGCATAAATGATTAGTAACAGAAAATAATTTACTGTAGAATATACTTCTTTTCATAATAACCTAATTTATTTATTTCAAAAAATTAAACAATCTTGCAGTAAACTATAATTACAATAACGTACGTTCGGTTCGTATAATAACGTACGAAAAGTGAAAATCCATGTCATTTCATTACAAGACGCTCTATGGGTACCTATATACGTTTTGATATTTTTCCTATTACAAAAATATGTAATATTCGATAGAAGTTACGACAAAGAACGTGAAACGATAAACTTGATTTGACTATAAGAAATAAATCAATCTAGGTGTAAAAGTATTTTTCGTTACAAAATTGACTTTACTAACGTAATAGAAACGATTGCAGTTCTCTTTTAGTAGCCTAACTTAAAAATTAGTGTCGAATGATTTTCTTCGAATGCGTGAATTAAATAAATGAATAAGAGACTGAAAGAAGTGTGGCAGCAGATTAAGTTTATTTAGCCGAGGTAGAGGGGTTTTAAAGGGTTTAATTTAGATTTTTGTATTACCTACCAAGAGTACTATTATTTATTCTGTGACCAAGATGAGGTTACCTCCGCTGATATCACGGTTTCAGTTTCCTTGAAAAATTCTGAATGGTCCGTCAATACACATTATACTCACTTGAGTAATCCTGACCGCATTTTAAGGTTCTCAAACTATTGCAAGTCGCTCGTCTATTCATGAAATATGACGAAAAGTTATTGCAATGAAGCGCTCTACCTTTAGGCTTCAGCCCTACTTATTTTATGAATGACAGTCACGACATTATTAATAGAATTTTAGCTCAATTGTTTGATAATGATACCCCTTCCTTCATATTCCGTTGTTTTAAATCAAGACCATGTTCGTTCAATGCAGTTACCGTACCGTTATTATTAATGCTCGTTTCAAGTAGTCCTTTATAAAGACTTCAACGCGCTCGGAATGTATTAAAAAATAATATATAATATAAAGTGCGAATATCGACATAAACTGCTCACTTATGTCGATAATAACTTGAGCTGGGACGATAAAATGTATAATTCAAATAAGAGCTGCCGTAAAGTGTTTTAATTGAGGACAAGGATGTCGGGTGTGGGCCGGCGG
This sequence comes from Teleiodes luculella, assembly GCA_948473455.1. Taxonomy (NCBI): domain Eukaryota; kingdom Metazoa; phylum Arthropoda; class Insecta; order Lepidoptera; family Gelechiidae; genus Teleiodes; species Teleiodes luculella. The sequence continues at coordinate 9,130,120 of OX419590.1, read as the reverse complement.
GTGTGAGGTGCGGGGCGCGGGGGCCGGCGGGTAAACGTATTCACCTGCGGAGATCGGTCGAGGGTCGTCCTTGCTGGCTGCCCTGCCGCACTAACATGAGTGAACTTCCGCCGGACACACTGTAGTTTACACACACTGTCACTAGGAAGCGTTGGGAATCGGAGGTCACCGACAGAGAGCGCCCGCGCCGCTGCGTGATCACTGAAAACTAAATCCGCTCTCGCGCCGCGCCGCGGCTCAGCCTCGGAACGAAAGTGCGGTGGAAAGGGACGACGATCACTTGTTTCTTTCTTTCACACTTGAAGCGAAAAACGCGGCTTTCTTATCGATGCGTAGCTGATAGTTCAATGTGCTGTGATTGGATACGCTGTGCTTGCAAAACAATTTACATAAAAGTTGTGAGATCAATTCAAACAATAGGTCACGTGCGATTCGAGATAGCAATACATTTAAGTTTGTCTTGTTTGTCGTAGGAAAAACCAGAGTAGTTTTAAAAAGCAACCATTTACAGGACGTATATATAGCTGAGTGCTATAATATAGCGTTCACAACAATAGTTAAATGTAGTTCTTCCGTTTGAAGATTTTGTTTAAACCGTCTAACCGCACGAAGATGTCAACGGAGGCGTCATTTTCCCCGATTTCCGCGCCCGCGCAACCACGAGGAAGCGATGCGCTGCGCGAGCGAGGATGCGCGCACGACCGCAACCAGCCCGCCCTTTAACTACTTTCCGCTATTTTAATCACTTTCCGCATTATAAGATTCAAAAATTATGTCTATTTGAAGTACATTTCTATAGAAATAATTTATGTATGTACGTATATGCAATAGAATGTACTTATTGTTTATGCATGTATCTTATGTAGCACTTTCCTTTATGCCTACTCCGAATTATCTTTTTCCACCACCTTGTAGGTTGGCTGGAAGAGATCTCTTATAGAGATAAGCTCTAGTCTAGTGTTAAAAATAATTGTTATTTTAATTTGTGCAATAAAGAATATAAAGAAATAATGGTAAGATTAACGAATAAATTTGTTAAGACATCAAAGTCGATACCACTACAATGCCGTTTACGTTGTTATCTGGTTTTATTCTAGAACTGTGCCGAATAATCTGATATGTAAATCCATGAGTTTGCACGTAAATTCTCTAAGGTCACGGCGACAGCCCACTTTCCGTGTTTCGTGTTTATAACATCATAGATTATATAATCAAGAAGGTAAGGAATCAGAGCGCGTCGATTTATTCAAAGACATGGACCGGCGGCCTCGCTGAACAATCCACTGCTTAATCTGATTAAGCAGTCAGCAGCAAAAAAATAGGTGCTCAACTCAATGTTTATGTCTCTTTCACACTTGAAGAAAGCTTTAATTAAGAGCTTGATAAAATGCCCGCCTAATTATTATGTTAATGATAAGTGATTGTAAATTACCCATGAATGGTTTACCTGACAGAGGGAGGTTTTTTCAGCGCAATTTTTTAAATTATAATTTATTAAGTTAATCTATACCTACTAATATTATAAAGAGGAAATATTTGATTTTTTATTCGTTTGTTTGGTTGTATTGAATAGGCTCCGAAACTACTGAACTTATTTTTATGAAATTTAGTATAAAGGAAGAAATAAAAAAAATAGAATGGACTTTGGGAGGTAACTTAATACTACATATTACCGCGGGAAAACTCCTTAATCCCGCGGACGCAGCTGCGAGGCGGAAAGCTAGCCCGTTATGATTTGGTTTAAATTTTATTTAGTTGAATATAGAATCAACTCAACACGAGATCGTATTGAATGAATATATATAAATAATACATTAAGGTGGCAAAGCCAGCTGTTATTGACAGTAATATTTTTTTTTTTTTTTTTTATAAAATTCCACCTAAAATCAACGACATGTACCTACGAATAGACTCAAACATTTTGGCATACTTTATTTACTAAAAATCTTGATCCATTTGATTAAAGTCATGTATGTTATACATATATGTAGTATTTTAACCTACTAAATCGAAATTACTTGTCGACAGATATTCATAGGTCTATTTAATGCTACAACAATGACGGGCAATAATTTTTCTGGAACGAAATTTATTATAAAAAAAAATATTTACATCGATATATAAACATGAAAAACTTTATTCTTAATTAAGTAACCAATCATACAATTAACTAGATTTTTACATTATTTACATAACAAATTACACAAATAGCTTCTTTATTCAAATTCATAGCATTGAGTATTATTCTTAAATTTTACTTATTGGTACCGGATTTTCGAACGTAAGTATCTATTTTGTACAAAAAATGCATTAGTGATATTATTTGTACTAATGTGATTAATTACAATAAACTGATTTAATTTTTATACATCTAAAATAAATAATTACTGGTAGGTAACTTAAATTGTCGAATACAGTAATAACACAAATAAAAATTCATTCGACTGTGTAAGAATATAAACATTATCACATGACACGATTCAATAAGCATGTATAATTGACTTCTATTGGTTTTAAACTAGGTAATAAAAATATTTTATTTAAAGGCAGCACGTTAGATAATTGCTAAAGACAAAAAAAAACATTCCAAGAGCAAACCTTCGGACTAAAACTGAGCTCTGATTGGGCAGTGTGATTGACAACTAAGTATATTAAACAATAGGAAAGAATTGTAGAATAATTTATCCAAAGTTCTCGAAGTGGTGAATGAAGTATGGAAGCCGCCGCGTTCGGTTCACCTGCTCACACGCAGACATGATTGACTTGGTCAGCGGACGAGGGCCGCAAGAGAACACACCTATTTTAGACACCTGTAAAACAAATAATAATGAATTGCTCACTATTCAACTTAAAATGGAAATAAACAATGCTGGCCGAAAATGTTTAGGTATGACCAGACCAGATTTATATACATAAGAATTAGGCGGCTCTATATTTCTGATATCAGGATTTGTGAGGTACGCAAACCCTTGAATTCCATGCTATAAGCAAGCAGTATGTGGAACAGACGAAAGTGGAGTTGGTGGCACTGATTTCTAGCAAAGTGCAAATATTGTAGAACATACTTATGTTATGCAAACTAATAGTGCCTGGAACAAAAACGAAGTCATTGCAAAAGATACATACATAGCTATGTTTCTTTTGGACGAACTTCAGGAAGGAGGACATATCGGGCCTGCCGAAATGGTTGACAGCCTTCAGACCCGTGAACATTGATGTACGAGATAGCCGTTGGAAGTGATTCTCGCAGATATACTGAAACAAAAAAAATTACGTTCACAATTCAATGTATCAAGCAATAAATAATTTTTAAATTTCTTGACGCCTCAAAGAAAAGAGACTGTCATCTAAGACCATCATAGTAGAAAGTGTCAAATGAGTAGAAAAAATACTTTCATCGCCTAATATTAAATTAATTGAAATAATCATAAAGGAAAACACAGTGAAAATATCAAGTAAGTTTTACTGAGAGAATAATTATACTTACCAACATAGTCGTCCTAAGATCAAACTTGTGGAAGAATTGTGTGATGAAGATGTGGATCTCAAGCACATTGGTGACATCCTTCTTTTCAACGTCACGCAGAACATCTATAAACCATTCGAAGTGTTTGTGCGAAGGACAGATCCAGAGGAAATATACCTGGAATTAACAAAAACCATAAATTCAAGGCGGTCTTATGTTTTCTCCTATTAAGTCATAGAGGTAGATTTTTTTTCCTTTTATTAAGTATGTTTAAATTATTTTATTCTTTATTAAGATTAAAGGTTCTCCACAGCAGCGCATACATTGCGCGAACCTGCCAGTTATTTTCAGACTAATATCGTTGAGTTTATTCTTGTTCATTAGTGTGAGACGAAAGCCAGCCTTGGTTTGAGCAAAACTTATTAACTTCTAATCATTTGCTTTGACGTCGAAAAATTGGATTTGTATAATCATACTCTGAATGCCTAAAAACCTTTTGGTTGTTTTTAATGATTTCTTACCTTCTTGCAAGCAACTCCAGAATATCTGTTAGTAGATGTACCGAATACAAGATCGTTCAGTATGGATGCGTAAGGCGTTACACCGATTCCTCCCCCCACCATGACAGCTACTTCAAACTTGTACCAATCTTGGTTGCCTCCACCAAACGGACCTTGAATCCTGTACAAAAATATTTTGCTGTGAACTAATGAACCTATATTAATATTTGAGATGTGTTGGTTGACAAAATCTGATATTTCCATGCTTTGCCCTCTGTGGTATTCACTTTTTAAAGGTAATGTTAAGCAATGAAAAGTAAATATATCAAGGTAAAGATTTTTGAGCAAATAAATTGCCTAAAATTACGTTTGGCATGTGGTATGAATAACGTAAGGTCGGTACATAAGTAAGTTTAAATGGTATTGATTTAAGAATCACACATCTTTATTGTTAATTTTTTCATTCTTTGGTAAGAGTGGTTTATTAATTTAATTCAAAATTGAATACATAGAAATGAATTATTATTTCCCATATTCACTTCAATATTCAGAGCTTGAGCCCATATTAGTTTTTCTGTAAATCAAATCCTCAATTTTTAAATATTTAGCAGAAAAACGTCGTAAAGCAAAGAGTTTTTATACATATTTTCTTACATTAGGATATTTTCACTATCTAAGCTTTTTCTAAGAATCATGACGTTGGAACTAGAGAAAAGAAAAATATGAAACACAAACCTGATCTTTGGTTGATCATCCGGGTTGTAATTACAAGGATCGAAATAATTCCTCAACTTCCATGTCCAAGGCCCTTGAGCTTTGATATGACACGAAAGAAAGTTTTCGTGAGGAGCTGATGTCAATGTGAACGAATGAAATTCTTCCTTTTTGAACGCCGTGCAAGCGAGGCGGACCCATTGGCCTGAACAAGAAAGAAATACGAGTATTACAGATAGTTAATTTTAGTCACTGCCTATTTATTGTAATGTTGTTTGTAATTTATTTTACCTGAAAGGTACTTTAGATTTGGAGGTCTATAGAATTTTATTTTGATTACATCTGATGGCAGCATTTCAGTTTCAAGTACATCCAGTGCTAAATATTTGGTACGCAATGACACCACCTGAAAGGAATATAATTTTATTAAATAATATGTTAATCACATCACATCGCACATATTTATATGAATGAAATATTGAATGTGACTAGAGTATATATTATAAGAAAAATGTACCTTATCCAAAGTATAAATAATAGCAGGCCCAAGGAAAAATATCCAAAATCTAGGAGCTCCAGTAAGCCTGGCTAAGCCATGGACGAGGCAAAGCGCGTATAACGCAACGTGGAGAGAATGTGCGCGCCAAAACCAAGGGTACGCGCGTTTGCGAATAACGGGATGCGCAAATATAAAGATTATGCACATTATTATAAAGAGTAATACTCCACTGATACCTGAAATTAAAATAACGTATTGTGATGTTTTTGTAATGTTTGAAATATCTATTACAAGTAGTTGTTCTTTATTAATAAAGTATTTTATTTTAGTATGTGTTTAAAACATTTACCCGTGATTGTTTGAAAGACCCAATATGTGATGCCTGGACGAAAATCTGAAGTGAAATGAACTTCTTTGGTAAGGCAACGCAGATTTTCAACGGGTTGAGTAGAAACGTGGTAGAAGTTCACCATGTGCCCAGCAGTATGCAATAAGGAGAAGAACAATGCTGTACATGCAACTATTTTGTGAAACTGAATACTTGAATCTAGCGGAATATATTGTTGGATGCTGAATTCCTGGGAAACAAAAAATAAATGACAATCAAAATGGCCATAACAATACAAACAAAAATAAAATACAGAAAAAAAAACTTACTTTTAATTTTGTTAGTAAATTTCTAGACATAGTTAGAAGAAGTAGACTGTAGCAGAACGACAATGAAGCTGCAGATCCTCTGGTGATAGCAATACCCACACCCATGATGTGTCTCAGATCTAGATGCTCAGACATGAACGAGTAGTGAGCAAATCTTTCCACGAAGAGTCCAATAGTGACAACATAGAACACGAACAAGTAAAATATGTTCTGTCTATTTTCTTCCAAGAATGTTGTCATGTAATCCCATTTCAGGCATAACCAGTGTCTAAAATAAAAAAGTGTATGGATTATTAAAAAATATTTTATTAGAAATCTTTCAAAAGTGTTTGGTCACACTTTATACCTTGATTGTTCCATAGAAGGCTCAATATGAAAACTGGTCATTCTAGCCACGTTTGTAGAAGTATCCAAGAAATTTTGCTTAGCTCCTTTGCAATCTAGACCAATTGCCACAAACTCTCCCTTGTATTCTTTCATCATAACTTTAAAATCTGAATAAGTAAGATGGTCTTTATGTTGTAGTCCGGCGTCCTAAAAAACAAAATAAACATATTTCATACCCAATTAATTAAAAAAATAATCATGTATTGAATTTTAACAACAGAAAACTTACAGTAAACATTCCATTGATAAGCTCTGTTACATGTTCATCCCTTAAACTGGTTGTTCTTGCAATTTCTACTAAAGATCTCAGCATTTCGCTTAGTTCACCTTTATCAATGACGCCATTCCTGTCATTGTCACACATGTCGAATATGATGCGAAGTTTTTCATCTGTTGCACCTCGAGAGAATAGTACTACTGTATCAAGGAATTCCTGTTGAATGAAGTAAAAGGTTATGAAATTGCAACCAAGAAAACGATACATGTAATTATTACTCTGGTTTGCTTACTTGGAACGAAATTCTCCCATCGCTATCCTTGTCCACAATATTGAACATTTTCTTGACAAAAACAGCATCTGCCTTCATTCCTAGTGCGCTAGCGAATTCACTCTTCGATAAAGAAGTTCTCATAACTATTGACTGGAACAAATTTTAAATACAGCATTTAATACAAAAATTATTAAATATCAACATAATTTAAATGCATTTTTGCTTATAAAGTATTGTTTTTTCTACCTCTGGATCTGCATTTTCAGACCTTCTTCGCTTTTCGCCTGGTGCCAATCCAAAAGTAATTGCATATGCTTCTCTAAAGAAGTGTTCCAGTTTGCGCTGTCTACGTTCTCTTGTTTCTGCTGTTGCCAAAATTTGCTCTCGGTGACCCTGTATAGAATATTCACATTAGTTAGTAAGGATTAAAATTAATAACATCTGATTTGATTTTTTTTATACTGACAGTGCTTAAACTGAGGCCCTTTTTGTGTTGTCCGAGGAAAGTGTCCAACTTAACAAGAAACTTTCGTCTTGAAGCCACCGAATCCATTTCTAGCACAAGGTCATGCTCCCTGGGTGTTCTGATAAGAACCAGAGGACGTTTATTATGGCGACCTTCCTGAAAAAAAATATCAGTAATGATCAGATGATCAGTGTTATCATTCAGATAATGTATTTTGAACTGAAGTGTATTTATAATTTTATTCGTACCTGACTTTCTAAAACCGTTACTTGCTCTGCATGATCCAGAGGTAGCGTTCGCAATTTGTCTCCTTTTCGATCTGTCACATGAAGCGCAGGTTCTGGACCTAGTCGGATCTTTACTAGTCTTTTGTGAGAAGCGTGTACCCATTCACGGCATACCATTTTATCCACTGAACCTGTAGATAATAAAAAGGTTGCAGTAGTATTCGAATTTCAATATATTACTCGTAATTTGTAATTGCTGTATAAATTTTATGTTTACCTTTATATTGTGCATTTTTTAGTTGTTCTTGTTGTATTTTAAGTCGGCGCCTCCTACTGTTTTGTAACTTTACAACACCATATCCAGCACCGGCGCATAGTAATGGTACGAACACGAGTATTAAACATGTGTAGATATAGGCAAATTCGTTACCCTGTGTAAACATTAAATTATGATTAATTAGAGTGATTAAATGGTAACGAAAAAACAAAAAAAGAACCTATCAAGACCTACTTACCTCAAAATAATCATAGCCTTTTAAGTATTTACAAGGAGGCAACTTAGAAGCATTTAGCTGATAAGGTTGCGGGCAAGGATCACCAGAACTCCAATGAAAAACGTCTCGTTGAATGTCATATGGTCCGACCGCCGTGCTATTTACAATAATATCCCATAGTCGGATACGACGTAGCTCTGCGATTTCGTCTTTTGTAAAGATCCTATTGACAAAAATTATGTAACTTAATAACGATTTCGTGACTTAGTCAAAATAAAAACATCAGATAATATTGATATGACGTACCCATTTTTATCATTTTCGAACCAAAATCTATCTGCGTCTCTGACTCTCGTAAATTGGTCTGTGATAATTGCCCTGAATAGTTCTCCAGGGTGGCCAGTCGATTCTAGCATTCCACCAATATATACATCGATATTGTCTAGTCTGCCACCATAGGCTTGACTCAACTTCTGTAGCAAATCTGGATTTTGTTCAAACAGTTCAGGATTGATCTCGTTGAATGTTTTCACTTTTGGAAGGCCATAATATTCCCTGGCAGTATTGTAGTCGGGAAGTCCATTATCTCTTCCTCTCATAATGTTAAGAGCTCCAAGATCTCTTCTGGAAAATTCCATGGGTCCGAACAGATTATCTCGCACATCTGAGCACAGTAAGGCATCTTCCCTTTCTGACAGTTGTGATGCCATACCCATGAGGACTTCTTCAATAGGTACTTGAGACATTACATCCTGAAAAAAAAACAGGTAAGTTATTTGTTTCTTCTTCTTCTTATCGTATGGGTTGTAAGGTCATCGACGACTTTAAACTTCATTGTACGTACGTACGTATATATTATTACGTATTTCTATATTTATAGAAATATGTTATGTAGTATTTTTGTAATCAGTAATAAATAACTGCCAATTGAAATAAATTGCTGTACATATATAACATTCATTAATATTTAATTATGTTCATAATTTTACAATAAATTTATACTGTACAATTTAATGTACGTAGTGATTGTTCAAATCAAACTCAAGTAATTTATAGCATCCAAAAAAAATTTGTTCTTATAGGTACAGGTATTCAAAATACAATGTATTTGGTTTTCCTGTCTCCTGTTCCTTTGTAGGTGCGTGTGCAATATTACTGCGCATACCACGTATACAACTAAACAATAATATGTCATCTGCAGAAGTAGGAATTAAAGCGAAGCGTGGCGAAGCGCGTTTTTTCCATCTCTCTGTACCTACTCATAATATGGTCTTTTTTTCATGATGGCACTAGTAAACTGTGTGCCAGTGTAAACATTTTCATTTAAGTAGGTTATTGTACTTACATTTCCATCCCACCAAGTTTGACAAAGCCGTATAGCGTCGTGCCCCCCGGGAGCGCGGCTGTATCTACAATTCCTGTCTCGAAGGAGTATGGCTGGCGGGACCAAGGTGTGACCAAAGCGGAAGGCGGCCACGGCGAACGAATGGGTGATTCCTGGAGCTACATCAGCCTTGTAACCTTCGTAGTGTGGCATCGGAACTCCGAGGAAAGCTGGCACGTATTCATAGAGGATGATGTTCTGGAAGTTTTAAAAATTTGGTACTAGAATTCTTATATAATAATTGAGAAGGAATAAATAAAAGCTAGGTAATGAGATACTAACTACTACACTATCAGTATAGTATCTCAATGCAACCAGTGATATGAAAGTCATAATGCAAAGACACGATAGAGTCTGTACTTAGTGCTGTTACTAGCACTAAATGAATAAAACTATCACGGTACAACAGTTTCAATCAGTTTTTCTGTTTCATCCTAAGATTGCTATTGCTAATATTAACAAACCTACTAGGTATTATTACAAAGTTTCAATAGAATATTCACCTGAAGACTAGCGATGACAATTCGCCGAGCTCTTTGGAAGAGCTGTTCGTCGCTCCAGTCCGGATGCTGTCGGTGGACCCTTGCTGCCACCACATTGTGCCAACGCAGCAGAAGGATTCCAAAAGTCACCATGGCTGGATTCTGGTTGGTACGAGGATCCCCCAGTACTGAAAACTCGTATGATTAATGCATTTTATAGAAGTAAACAAGACATATGAAGTGGTAAATGCACGGTCGCCATTTATCTAGTTTGTGTCAAATTACATATAAGGTTTTAATCACTAAGCAAGCGATACAAGATTTCGTTTGTTGCAGCGACAAGCGCCTAAGCGCAGCTCACATAATTTTTTTTAATATCTGTCGATATCTTTAAAATTCAGAAGGTCTTTACACAAAGTAAGATTTTACTTAAACCATGAATGAAAAGCATTTAAAATTAAATTGTATGAATGGTTGTCAAAGTATAATTTTTATTCAGTAAGAGAATTTTTAGAACATAAGTTAAGCTAAGCTGCCTGGACTGAGAACTTTATTATTTGCATGTCATATTGTTATGACTGAGTGTGGAGAGACTTATAAACATTGTATTCAACAACATGTGTATGTACCCCATTCTATGCAAATAAAATTATCATTATCATTATTATCGCATCTTTTCAAATACGACTTAAAGACGCGATACATAACATAAGTACTACGAGGGCCTTTAATAGAGGGTTTTTCGCGGCGAAAAGTGGCACCATGTGCGAATATTAAATACTTACAAAAAAGTCTTTCTGGACTGAGCATTCTCATGTAATGTGGCACTGGATTATTGAAAAGAGGCACTCTTTTAGTATTGCGCAAAGGCATTCCGCCGTCACTGGCTAGGCTTCCATTCTGAAAGTCGTAGGTATTCATTAGATATCTTTGATAAATGACAATAATTAACGCATATTAGACTCGTGAAAATAAGTTGTAATGATACTAATAATATAAAGAGGAAATATTTGTATTTTTGTGAGTGTGAAATAATGAAATAATGAAACATTTATTCGTTATAGGCCTACTATGTAAGTAGCGACAGGCTCGAGAAGCTGTCAAACGCGACATAGTGACATTAGAGCCATAGCAGTTCTGTCAATATGTCGCGTTTGACAGCTTCTCGAGCCTGTCGCTACTTACATAGTAGGCCTACAGTAGTTTTTGAGGTTATTCATTACAAACATACACACACACACAAACACTTTCTTTTTATTTTATATTTGTACACCTATACTCTAGAACGAATAAATGTTTCATTATTTCACAGTCACAAAAATACAAATATTTCCTCTTTGTAATGTTTTTTATTTTCGCTTTTTTATACAATAATCAGGTTGCTTTTTCGGGTTCGAAAGCTAATTGTGAATTGGATGACTAATGAATTTATGAAGTAATACGTATAAAGCCAAGTGTATACGTATGAAGTAGGAGGATGTACATAAAGAAGCAGGCGTGGCTGCGAGGGGGCACCTGAAATGACCTCATTGCATTCACCCACGCCTCGCTGGTGCTGTACACGAAGCTACCGTCGATCCACGACGTTATTTGGTTGACCTGAAAAAGATATAGAAATAGAAACTTCAAAATACAAACTACTATACATTTCAACGTCTAACATGTAAACTGCCCTTATATATGTCCCCACCGAGGGGCTAGAGTCTTCCCCGAATCAGAGAGAATGGCCAGTGCACCTATGCATTCTTGCGGGTGTGTGCAGGTTTCCTGGAGATGTCTTCTTGCACCGTTAGATACCCCCCACACTAGCTGGTGTTAAGAGCGTCGAATAAACGTACATAATATGACTTCAAATTTCGAAAATACATTGCACGTGACGTGCAGAGGCTACAACCCCCGCTTCCCGAATGGAAGACTACGGGGCGGCCCTTAGCTACTACGCCAACAACGCTCATTTCGTCGAATTAAATAAGTACAATATCTTATTAGTCAACAAGGACTGTAAGCCTCCTACGCTTGATAAGGTTCACACTTGTTTTGATACAGAATATATCTATTGTATCACAATGTATCAAGATGTATATATCACATATCTCAAACTACTTACGAAGTTTACGTATATAGCGTATTTTATTATCTTCTACTGTAATATCAATTACTTCTTATCAAAGATTCTTCGAATTATTCAATTACAGTTTAATCTGTTTGGTGCAATTTAGAGACATAGTTAACCATAAGAGGAGAACGGTATGAATTACATGTGGAGGCACCATGTCGGTGAATCTGGGTTTATTGCCAACAGTCGACCTTCAGATCAGGAGTAGTCGATTAGGTCACATTGCATGTCAACTGCAATTCTAATTTGCACGATAACTTATATACATTGGTGTCATCTATTGAAGTTGAAATATTTATTTTTAATTCATTTTTTACTGATAATTTTGTAGCAATTACTACTAATTAAAAAAATAACCCTAACCCTGCCAAGGCTGTTTTAAGAACTTCCGCCATATTGTTTTTTTTAATCAAAGAAGTCAGTCATATTTGAACCAAAAATTTTAATGCACAATTTTTTCATTATCACTATTAATATCACAATAATATTAATAGCGTAGCCTAGTTCGCAGTACGTCTGCCTACGAAGCACAAGGTCGCGGGTTCGAATCCCGCCCAGGGCAAACATTCGTGTGAATAGCACTTGTGTTTGCCTTGTGTCTGGATGTTGTATATTTATATATGTATGTATATCAGCTGCCTGACACCCATAGTACAGGCTCTGCCTAGTTTGGGGTCAGATGGCCTTGTGTGAGATGTCCCATATATTTATTTATTTATAATTAGATGTCAATGAAAAAAATAATTGGTTTATAAACCTAAATAAATTGTAAATCAAGTCTAGTTTTGTACAAAAAAACTCTACCTGTTCTCTAGGACTATTCGGGCTCTGTCCTGTGTTCCTGTCATAAGCAGCTCTCAGGAAGGGCATGTACTTGACTCCCTCACACTCGGGGTCATACATGTGGTCGCACTTGTCCACGGGGATCCGGTGGTGCTCTATGGGACACCCTGATTCTGAAGCCATCACTATCTCGCCTGTCACCACTTGGCCTGAGGAGAAAGGAGATGGAATTAGTTTTCTCTTATACATATAACAAAGAAGGAAATTTATCACTTCATCAGTTACAGTGTTTGCGTTATATGTATACCCGTAACTTGACCCTTTCAACAACTATAAAAGAGCTGATAATCTTCAAATGACTGAAGATATTTTCTTGGACCATAGCTAAGAACACAATCCAGAGTGTGATTGTGACACCTTGCAAAAAAAAAACCAGATCAACTATTGGCGCATCCGTTTAGGAGCTACGATGCCACAGACAGTCACGTCAAACTTTAACAACCCTCTTTTTCGTCTAGTCGGGGGTTAAAAATCAATGGTGGTGAAAAGTAATACTTACACTTATTAATACAGTGAGGTCTATCTACTCGCACTTAAAATTATTGACCTAATACAGCGTGGAAACAGGAAAAAAATGTAAAACTGAAAACGCAATTCTGGATTTCAGTGATATAATATAAAAAAATGCACATTATTTGTTGCGATAAATATGAATTTGAGTATTCTATTACAACTTGTTAGTAATTTTAGTCACACGTGTGTGATACGAAAACAATAGACAAACAAAAAAATTCTCCGAATTACTATTCATAAGGATTAAAGGTAATCGGATTTCTTCCTATCGAAAACATTCTGACTCTGAGTTTTTGTACAGCCTATTTATTGGTAAACTATATTTAAAATGTTGATTTATGTACAATTATTTTCACTGTAGTCATCCGCGACAAAATTAAAAAGGTCTCCTGATAGAGCTGTCTATCCGGGCTGCGGTTTTTGCTGATTGTGGCGCTTTGTGCAGCAAAAATAGATAATATGGTATAATTTATGGTACTAACCATATAATTTTTAAACATTTTTGCTGTAGTGTTGTGGTGATAAAACCAAGCAGTAGGATTTTTACCGAAGAAAGCCAGCAAGGCAGTCCTGTTGGCGAGGGAAGGCAACCCGTCCTGTCCCCTCATAAAGAGTTTGGAGAGCGTCCTGGCGCCGGGCCGGTCTGCACCCGCCATCATGTACACTCCGTCGGCGTAGGCGGCTGGAGCCTTGCGCGTGAGTCGACTGCCTGCAAACATTAAAAACAAAATTAAACAATACTAGTTTTCCGCCTCGCGGCAACTGTTTTTCCCGTTGAAGAATTTTCCCGCAGTAAAAGGTAGCATAATATGTCCTTCCCCAAAGTCTATTTTATTTTTGTACTAATTTTCATCAAAATCGGTTCAATGGTTTTGGTATAACATACAGACAGAGAGTTATATAGGGAAATAGGGACATGTGTCACGGCCTGAAATAATTTACGTTTTAGTACAAGGTATGGATTAATAAATAAGCTCAAATGTGATCATAAGTTCGTATCAACTATGAGATTTATATCAAAGTTTACCGATAATTTTGAGTAAAAATTAATTTTGCAAACTTTGTTACTAACACTTATAATAACTCTGGTCTGATGATAATAAAATATTTTAAAATTGTAATTTGAATTTAATAAACTTGTATCAATTGATCGAGCGAACAGTCTTATAGGAGATAGGGCAAGAAAATAATATCATATATAAATCTATTTCAGACTAAATTAAGTAAATTACCTAACTTATTATAATAAGTTAAACATTCGTACAAATAATAATAATAATTAATAATTATGTTTAAGGAGTGTTTTTTTCAATTAATATCTAAAGTTTGCCAAATTGGGCATGACCTAATCTCAATATCATCACGAGTTTGCAAATCATGGCCATTAAATATTCAAATCATAACTGTGTAGGTACCTTTTCATTATTAACGTCATAATCGCAGATTAAGATCTGAACAAAAAATAAATGCTTCAATGAGACATTAATATAAAAATATTGATTATGGGTCTTCAAATTTATATTTCACGAACGATGCTGTTGAAAGAATACCTACTCCATATTTATACAAGTAGATAGGTATGGAGATACATTTTGTATAGAAGTAATTACAGCCTTTTAAATGTTTAATTTCTTTTTTCCACATAACTAGAAGTATATTGTGTTTTTTAAGAATCAACCATCCCATTTTTAAAATACCTACTTGCAATATAAGCACAGAGAAAACAACCCTACCACCCCACCCTACTTAAATAACCTGGTGGTTATATAAAGGTCTCCGAATTATTCGTTAGCAGGTTTTCAATCTGCGGGTGTCGATGGCTGAACTGACAGTCTCATGTCACGTCGTGATTGATGGAGCGTACTGGACACGTCTGCAAATAATTATTGTAGGTGCGCGTGATTCGACGTCGATGGCGCAAGCGCGGTATCACCGCAACGTTGGCTTTGATGCATGGTTGCATGGACCGCGAATTAGGAACGAGGAGAGTTTCATTTCAATTACTTGTGACATAAAGGTACTCGTATGCCTTAATCTTAAAATTGACGGCAGAAATCACTTCAGATTGGTGTTAGTTTGTCATGAGAAAATTTACAGCTCTTTTTATGTTTTAAAAATTTGCAGTTTGGTTTTCATAGGTTTTAAGTTTCAACTCTGTAATAAATAACACATTTATCTTTTCTCAAACACGTATAAAACACAAGGAACTAAGTTAAATAATAAACAATTTTAATAAAAAAATATATAAAAGGTACCTAAAGTGACGGCAAAGCGAATAGGTACTGAAACAACATCAGTCGAAGGAACATTTCCCGGAATTAGACACTCCGATACAAAACAGTAATTTTATTTGGAAAGTTTGTATGGAGAGGTTTAACGTCGTTTCCGGAAAAAGTTTCTTCGAAAAACGTGCGCGAAACTATAAACTGAATATTTGATGAGCAGTTTTACGCCTTAATATTTATATTTGAACACAAAATAACGATGCTAACTCAGATATTTCTGTTTATTAATGTAACAACAGTCTTGAAAGTGAGGGAACTTATTCATAGGAAGCGGCGATTTTTTCCTCGACGACGGTAAATAGTGGGCTAGTACATTGTATAGACATCACACGGCCATAATATAATGATTACGATTATCGATTCCCAGCATAAATTGCTCACGCTACGATAATCACACGGTCGGAGGTTATATTTCACGCATTCGATAAATCATTGGGTTATTAGTGCAATCGATGTGTTAGTCTAATGATGATTTATTTCTTGGTACATTTGTTGACCTATGCGAGTACGAGACGCTCTGACCTCATGTGTGTCCAAACAAGATTCATGGACTTACAATGAGAAGGTGCTTCAATGAGATAACAATTTATTTTCATTTCGAAATAGTTTATTATTCCGAATGCTTCAATTTTGATAAAATAATTATTTATTCACCATACTTGCATGTATTGTTTTCATCATTTTATTTTTAGTTCTGGAATGATAGTAATATGTAGATACCTAGAGTTGTAAAAATATAGCAAGTAGTGCTAGTAGTAGATAGCAACAGTGACAGGATATTCTATTAATCTATTCACTGTTCAGTTTTATCCTCCAATTAACATTAATTGGTCGGGCTATTAACATCGAACCTGTTCTTAAAAGCAGATGTGTAATTTTGCGAGAATCTCACTTTTACGCACGTTTTTGCGGCGCTGTTTTTTATTTTGGCAATTAACAGAACAATTACAATATTTTCGCACACGTTTCTCACGAATTTCACATTATTTTGTGTGAATAAACGCGTTTAAAGTATATTTTAAACCAATACCTTATAGAAGCTGTTATAATGACTACGCATTCGTTTGGTAGCAATATAGCATTCTTGAGTGTCAGAATTAGGCTTCTATTATTTATTATTCATTATTGGGTATTATTAATTGGCTTGTTTTTTATAAAGTATGATGCAATTGCCCTTCGTAAGAGGTATCTAGTGGTCCATGGTTTGGTAGCGGCGACCTTCGTGAAGGAGCGCGTGCGCATGTCCACTTCACTGTGTTTGTTCATTCGAATTACGAAATGTTTGCTATAGAATTAATCTGAACGCGAGATTACTCACGTTTTCTTTGTCGAGACTAATTAGATGAACTACAAACAATAGCCCCTACCTAGGTATACTCGTTTAGATATAGAATGGAAATGACCTAAATTTAATTGCATACTGCTTCACTTCTTTATTTACGTTTATAAATTATTGCTGTAAAATCTTAGGGTGATGATATTAACAACATGTGGAAGGCCTAATGTTTAAACAATAACTTTCAACAGTTTACATTTTGGATATTTTTGCTTAAACACATTTGATAATATAAAATCTCTTTTTAAGTTATAAAATAGATTGTCGTCAAACCACTAGCACATTTTAAAACTCCAATAAAGTTATTAAGTTAATTATAAGGACACGCTTACTTTTAGTTCAAAAAATTCAAGTTTAAAATACATTCGGACCACCACCTCGTAATTGCTTTTTTTGCAGTATAACCACGACCATACATTCACCATTACATAAATCTTGTCCATAACTGGAGTTGCGAAGAGGACTTCAGGCTATTGTTAATTTAATTTATGTGGAACGTATTTCGGTGGTGGCACAAGGTAGCCGGAAAATTATAGGAGACATTCTGTATAAGCAAGCATTTAAAAATTGATAACAATCTTAACGTAAACTAAATATGGGGTATTTAATGTAGCTTACTGCCCGCAGCTGCAAAGTCATTCTATGGATTATGATATAAAATATTTATATTTCTGCATACAACCGCAGCATGAAACATTAAACTTTAAAGTACAAAAGTTGAAAAGATTGTCAGTCTTTGACATCGAAAACTATTTGACCAGTTTTATTTTTAGAAAGGAAATGAACGTCGAAAGAATTTATGTGATCAATACATGACAATGATTTTACTAGGTATATTATGCAAAACCACTTATCATCCACCAGACTGTAAAAGTGGAGCTTATCGTTAAATCATAGCTTTTATAAGTATATAACAAAGCATTATATAAAAATTTTAAGTTTACTGTCTATCTTAAAGGCATTATTACAGTACTGTTGACAAATGAGAAATAATGATCATAATCTAATTTATATTTTGTGACACTAATCTGTAAAGGCCGGTTATGGTATCATATTTTTTAACAAAAATAATATAAGTATCAAATTATAACTGTATATTAGGTAGAAATTATAAATAAACCTACAAAATCTTTCACATATATTGTCAGTGCGAAGTTAGTTTTACTATTTTAACAAATACAAAAATACCATATACACGGAACAAAGATACCCAACATACGAAAGATCCGACGGATTTTGATGCTATCTCATTTTAACCGAAAAACATTTTAACAAAATCAAAAGTAAGCCAAAAATGGCAAAAAGTATCGCGTTGATGTCTTTTGTATGGAACCTGGGGTAGTGAACTTTCATCTCCGGAATATCAGGAAAAAATAACATTCTCAATTACAAAACAGAGAGAAGGTTAGTGCAAAGTGGGTTTATTTTCTGAAACAATCACGTGAGCTACATGTCTTTCATAGAAGGTTGAAGGCTCGTCAAAGTCGTCAAGTACGGCGACTTCCATCTAGAGATTTTAACTAAAGTAAACTGACCCAGACCTATATTTTCCATGAAAATACGTAACTATAAAAATATGATATTAATAATAATACAATTTATTTTACTACAATTGCACGTCAAAGCAGTTTATTGAATATAAGTAACATACAAGTTTGTTCATGTTTCCGAAAAAAGTGATTTAAATTTTATGCTCTTGCACTTGCAAAATCTATAAAACTGCAATATCTCTGTTTTATACCCAATACTTTATATACGTCTGGCAACCTCTCATATGATGGTTGTTATATAGTGCAACCGGTTTTTGTCGTTGCTCCAGTTATTGACACGGATATTTAATTCCATCGGCTGTTTTGCCCACACAACTAATCAAGTTACCATAAATATTATTACAATGACATCGTTTTTATTTATTTGTAATTGGGACACGTGTCTGACATAACTATTGTGTTTTTACCAAGGCCTTAAAATAGTAGTAAAGTAAGTAAATTCGCACTACATTTCAAGTCAATAATTTTACGGAGCCCTCTTCAAGCTACTTTTACTAGTACTTATCCGGTTTTTTAATATTTAACTTATGTAATAAAGTTTTTTTTAATTGGCCATTATATTCCTACTCTATCATTTGTATATGTCTGTTCTGACTGATGTTGTTTTTTATGTGTGCAATAAAGTATACAGGGCGTCCCACGGCTATGCCACATGGAGGGAAAGTACCTTAAATATTGTAGGTAGAACATTTTACTGAAAGAAGACATTATTTTATTTCTAAAAACTATTAAAACTGCATTCATACATTTTTTGATAATTACATGGTTGAACCGGGAATCGAACCCGCTACATGAGGAAAAAAAAACAACCTGTAGTTTTATCATACCAATCGAAAGCCTCCTTCATAAGGATTATTTTTTGCTAAATAACATAGTGTCAGAAATAAAAGAAAGATCATGAATTTTAACATTTGATGTGGTCGCCGAGATTTTTTTATGCATGGGGTTACTAGCGACCCGCCCCGGCTCCGCACGGGAAAATGGTTATTGTGGGTTATCCTTTAGTATATTATGCATGTATTATACATATAAACCTTCCTCTTGAATCACTCTATCTATTAAAATCAAAATCCGTCGCGTAGTTTTAAAGACAGGGAGTGAAATAATCAAAAGAGTGCGACTTTGTATTCAACAGCGTGGGGGTCATAGCAATTAATAAAATTGATAAATTTTGTATTAAAAATGTTAAAATACATAGTCTTCCTTTTATTTCTGACACTATGTTATTTAGCAAAAAATAACCCTTATGATGAAGCCTTTCGATCGGTATGATAAAACTACAGGATATATTTTTTTCTCGTATAACGGGTTCGATTCCCGGTTCAACCATGTAATTATTAAAAAATGTATGAATGCAGTTTTAATAGTTTTTAGAAATAAAATAAAGTCTTCTTTCAGTAAAATGTTCTACTTACAATATTTAAGGTACTTTCCCTCCATGTGGCATAGCTGTGGGACGCCCTGTATATTATGTCTTAATTTTAAATCATTTAGCTTTTAAGATAAATATGAAATGCATTTATTTATCTCTCGTATCTACATGATGGACAGGTAAATGCTGGTAATAGCACATAATAACAGTCTTAAAATGTATCATTATTCTTTTAATTTGGTTAACATTCGGCTAAATTACGCCGGTTTATGGTAACTTTATTCCATTTACATCAAGGATGTTATAGGTACTTACTACCGTTATAACATCCTTGATTTACATATAGTCACAGAAGAAAATAATAGAACTTGATATAGTAAAATTACACGTCATACAGTAATTAATTTAATTTGTATATTTTGGAATACGTACGTAAAATCAATTTCAATTATGTATAATTATTATAAATATGTCATTTAATTAATTAATTTTTTATTTATAAATAGTGTAATTATAATAATAGTAATAATTTATTGATAATAAGCCTTATCTTAGTAAGCAGATTTTCAAAATTTTCAGAAAAACAATATTTGTCTGGCTTACAAAAAGATATGCAGGTTTAGGATGTCCCCTTACTTTTACGCTAGATTATCACATAGTATCTTTTTAATACATTAAGTTTATTAGGGGACAAAGGGTAACATAATTCCTAAAATATATGGGGGGGGATGATGGAAATTAATTCCCACTATCCTCTGTGGGGCAAAGTTCTTTGAGAACAAGAGGAGTAACACATCATAGTTCTGACTAAATAAAAAATATCTAGCCTATAACTTTTATTAAGAAATAAAGAGTAGTAGTGAATTAAATTGTGAATGAAACATGTTTTTATAAATTGAGAAGAAGAAATACGTGCACGTACAATAAATTAATGTGCGTGATTATATCTATTGTCGACTATACACTACCACTAGTATCAGCTAGCTAGTAGCACCTGTCAATTGACTCTATTAGCCAAACTAGATTAGAGCAAGGCTGCCACACGTCAACCTGTCACTAATCTACTTATACTCTCAGTCAATTCAACTTGACCCTAAGACAATGATAGTTGAAAGACATTTTACTCGCATCGAGTAATATGATATGTTGTGAACAAAACGCCCAACCTATCTATTTGATGAATGTTATTATTATAGTAGTCCAAATTCTGCGTTGAATACCATTCAGATTTTTTTCATGAGTGACCGGTATCACACGACACACGTCCACAGCTGGACAAGTGTGGTGTAGGCGCATAGATGTAAAGTCATAGCTAACGTAACAGAAACGTAACAAGACCTTGATAGGTTAATAATCCTAAGTTCATAGATTACCTACAACTCCTTGACAACAACATTACGTCTGACCTAACTAACTATAAAATAATGTCATTTTTATCAAGGTTAGCATACGACATGCTTTCGTCACTTCTGACTAGAATCTATTAGATTTTAAATCCTATATAATCCCAGTAATTACTTGCAATAAACTCAGTTTATCTTCCGGCATCAAACAGTGTTTTACTCTCTACCTAACCCCGCACATCTCATAAGGATCTCTACCGAAAAAGGTCTCTGTAGATTAACAGATTGTCGTATCGTATCATAATACCTGCTTAGAAGAAGAGCAATATTTCAGTTTAATTGAAAGACTATAAAATGATGATGTGTATTAATTGTATTATTCGTTGGTTTCGCTTTGCTTACCGACGGATCCCCAGTCGGGATATGCTCTGTTGTTGAACCACCCATCGTACCGCTGTTTCTCGTAGTACACCTCTGAAACAAACAAACGAACTTTTGTACCATGTTCTACTTTCACATAAAACCTTAAACCCAAATCCAATCATGTAATATTAATTCATTTTTACACATAAGAAATAAATGATGTAAGGTACTATTTAATTGGTGATCTAAACACAAGCATATTTAAACTAGAACAGTTTAGATCGACCATTAAAAGACTTGACAACTGGAGATGGAGCGAAAAAGATATATCTGTATCTGTTATAAGAGATCGGTATGCTGGGCAGCCCATTAATTAAATGTACAGACTTCATGTCATGAATATAAAGACATCGCGTTTTTGCGGGTTGCGTGCCAGTTACGAGCTTATACGAGGCAGCAAACTGCAATTGTACTTGAACATTCTGCACAAAACGAAATGGTGCTTTATTTTTATATTCGTAAAAATAAAAAAAATACTGTTATACTTGCATCATCTATATGAGGAGGTCAATTTATAGGTCAAAAATATCATAGCGTGTTGCCTGAATAATGTCAAGAAGATGACAAAGTATTGCAAGGTTCGTCAATGCAAATATACTTAAGTTGGTCGTTGGAGTTCAGTTAGATCAGTATATCGGATCAAGACCTTGCTCTAGCCGAGATGCATTAATAATGAGCTCATTACATATGTAGACCTTTAGCTAAAAGCCTTAACTTAAGAATTATGAGACCGCAGTTGCACTAGGTTATGCATTAGAACCGTAACGTAAGAATTTTATATGTTACGAATAAAATATTTTATTTTGGTGGAATACTATTATGTAAACAAAATAAAAACAAATGCAATGATTTGCAGTTCTCTACAGAAGCATTGTGTTAAGTGACTTCGCCAAAAACAAATGCATCTTTGACCTTTCGAAGTTACGAATAATTTACAAAAGCTTAATTTATTTCAAATATACTTGACAAGATGATGAGAGAAAATGCTGTAGTCAATATAGCGTGACCTGGAAGATATTATTAAATTATGTGATTGTGCAAAACATTCGGTTGCCAAGATGACTGCATCTTCTGTAGATTGACACATTTTTTACTGCTCCTAAATTATTAGTACTGAAGTAACTATTTAAATTTAATTTGGATTTTACTGCATATGGGATAAAGTAACTAAAAGCTTAGTATAAAATGCATCATTTTATAGCGTGTGTAGGTTCAAACACCTAAATGCACAAATAAGGCTTGTAAACGCATTAAACTTATGTAGAAATAGATTTAGAATTATAATTAATTGAAACTAATTCCATTGATATTTCAACTGCTCCTTTTACGGCCAAAATCTATAAAACTTTATGTTACAAGAAGTAAATGAAATATCTATGTTGCAGTTATGAACAATAAAATAGTAGTCTATGCTAACTTTATATGCTAAAATAAAGAACTTCATATAAGTTACCAATTTGGGTGACTTATCACTACATAGTATAAAACAAAGTCGCTTTCTCTGTCCCTATGTCCCTATGTATGCTTAAATCTTTAAAACTACGCAACGGATTTTGATGCGTTTTTTTTTAATAGATAGAGTGATTCAAGAGGAAGGTTTATATGTGTAATACATGCATAATATACTTAAGGATAACCCACAATAACCATTTTCCCGTGCGGAGCCGGGGCGGGTCGCTAGTAGTTTAATATGTGGGAACATCTCACCCGCTCCTATCTGCCCCTCTAACATGCCCGGTCCACGCGTGACAGAAATAAGTAACTAGGAAGGCCTTATTATGTAACTTTTTAGTATATCAACTAAGACTTCTGATTCATTATAAGATAAAAGTTTTTTATTGTAGTTCGAGTTCTTCTTTCCATATTTTTAAAATCGAGTTTTTCTTTCCATATTTTATGGACTATAAAATTAATAATTGTAATTCAGCCTTCGCCAAAGCATCCAGCAACAGGTGTAGTAATTATAAACACATTAATCAACAAAAAATACAATTCAGAGTATGACACATACATCTAAAAATGGATTAAAAGTATTAACACCTGTTTGTAAAAAATACAGGATCTTTTTGTATACCTACTGTGTTATACTAAAAAAATAATTGGCAAACACAGTAATCTTCATTAGAAACATCTTGGCAGAAAATAAGGAAGATAACAATTTATACTATGATATGAACAATTTATTGAACATATACAAAATTAAGGGCAACGCAGGACTGATCATCGTAGAGATCTTAGAGGGCCTTTGTCCAGCAGTGGACGTTTTTTGGCTGAGATGATGATGACAAAATTAAGGTGGTCCAAAGAGCGAAGGAGCGCTCCGAGCTACGTATCTCTCTCATTGATCATATATTAAACGTCGTAGATGTAGGTAAATATATCACGAGATTGATGTGGTGATGGGCGGGACACATTACTAGACGTGATGCCAGGTGGACAAAAGCAGCTACCGAGTGGTGGACAATGGGAGCAATAAGGCCCCTAGAGTTTGGGGTAGAGCCATCCGGTCCCCCGCAAGTCTGGTGAATCTTGATTCATCGTACTTTTTCGACACAAGCATAGGTCAATTTAAAAAAGAAAAAAAGGCCCCTATGCAGACCGTTAGCCCGTTGCGCGTTGGTCCGATGACACAGTAAAGTCTGTTGGTTTTTTATGGATACGAATGGTACAGACCGTGATGATGAACAGAGAGGAGGCCTATAAACCATTGACAGTGACTATTTTATAACATTTTAGTAAGTCAATTAAGTCTCTCCTGGTTTATTTTAAGACCAAAGTATTTTATTGTGTTATTTTTAATTCGAGACTTACTCGTAAAATATTTTGTTAAGTAAGTTTTTTTTTTACAATCATAAAGTCTAAAGTAAAGATTAAGACTATTATATCTACGAGGATTAGATCGTAAATAAAGAAATACAAATTTTCAAGACCTTATATGGGTCGATGTATGTTTTATGAGCAATTACGGTCACATTCGATTACAGATTCTTATAAAATACTTTGCTATTGACTTTGATGCCGTCTTATAACCTCACATATGAAATAATATGTAAGTAGGTGGACATGTACGTGACACATATTTCTTGTCCTACCTTGTGGGAAAATTATTTTATTTGCACACAATGCATAAGTGGTTTCGCATACCTTTAAAGCTAACGATTTTTAAATTTATCTTAGTTTTTTAGAATATAAGCGAGGTTACAATTTTTACCATTAGCATAATTTTCAATCTAAGCTGAAAAAAGGGTTGCAAAACAGTCAATTATATACATATATATTCACATTTGATGAATCTGACACAGTTAAGTTACCAAATTAAAGAAATAATCAAACTACATTATTATAATTATTATACTGACTAGCTTCCCACCTTGGGTTACATTATTGAAGTTTAAGTACGATTCCCTATAAAATTATAATTAAATATAACCTATGTTACTAGGGATCATGAAACTTCTCAACAGTGAAAGAATGTTTAAAATCGGTTTAGTAGTTTCGGAGCCTGTTCGATGCAAACAATCAAGGCTTTCCTATTTATAACATTATTATTATTATATTATTCTTAGTATATAGATTAGAAAATAAAGTAGGTAAAATTTCAAAATAATTTCTATGAAACTGGGACTTCATGTCATTTCATATCGTTTGTCACTAAACTTATCATAACGTAAGATATATCTATCAATCAACACGAAGGTTGATTTGTTGACAGGATTCCGATCTGATAAATTAATTAAAAGCAAACTAAAGTGTGACATAAATGCAATAAGTTTTAGTTATAATTTTGTTAGTAAAGCAAAGCGCCAAATCAAGAGAAATGAGAATAATATATATTCGTCTGTTAAGTTGTCCAAATGTGATATATATTTTATCTCAACAAAGAATTAAAATGTGGAGCAGTGATTCATATCACAACATATGAGTTCATGTTCATTGGGCGTTGGCGGCTCCGAAATAAATAAATAAGTTTAGCGTATTACTAAACCAAATTATTCATTTAAGTAATAAACTAAACTATATTAAATTGAAGTGAAAATGAAAATCCTTGGCTGTCTAGGTCATACAGGTGCACTACCAATCGTGCCTTTAAGGCCCAGACAGCCAAGAAGATGCGGGTTTGAGTTCTTGTTCAATGATTTTTTATTTCTGCTTTGATTTAACATAATTATGTAGAAAAAAAGTCTACAGAAGGTATCTTTTGAAAAAGTAATAAATTTTAGATGAATTACAAGTCATAAGTATTTTTGTGCAAGAGCATAGTAACATAGAAAATAAAGATCTTTTCAATGAATATTTTACATAATATTTGGTACCATAATATGTTCCACCGGACATGCAAAAATTATTTATTTTTGTTAGTGCTTGTCATCAAGATCTAAGATATGGTGAAGTCAAAAAGGCGAGGTGCCAAACCGTTAACAAGAGGAGCTGTCAGTAGCTTACAATATGACAGCTAGTGGGTGTGACTGCGCGTGCGACTGTAGGTGATCCAGTTACGAAATTTGAATTTAGAACGAGGAGTTTGTTGACAGATGGAAATGTTTGATCGCTTATTATGCTTCGGTAACGTGAGTCGATTAAAACAAGTTTGTGGTTATAACCACGAGGCTTCAAAGTATAAATATTTCGATTTGAGAAATTCGTGTTACTTAAGCATGGTAGGCCATACTACCATCCTAAGAAGAGGCCCAATTCCAGTATAGGACTGTTATTTGCTGTAGGTAAATTTTCTTTGCTGTAGCATTTGAAATAAATGATTGAATTCAATTTTTTTTCCTGCATATTTCAAAGGTTTGCCTTGGAAGTGATAGCTCAATGTAGCATTCGAAGAGATCAAAATAATGTAAGTACTATTCATAAAAAAGAAATCGATTCATAATTTGACAGAGATATTGCCAAAACAGTATACTGGTTAAGGATTTATTTCCTCGTATCTTCAAATTTTACTATTCAATCATCGACAAAGTTGTGTGAGATTACCTCGTAAGTAAATCCAATCGAATAATAAAATAATTTTGGATATTGATTCATATTTGGCGGAGATATCTTATAACATACACACAAAATACAACAAAAAACATACGGGGCGCACTGAGAACCTCCTCCTTCTTTGAAGTCGGTTAATAACAATGCGCGTGAATCAGGATGTTCCGTTGGAAACAAAAACGAGGTCCGGTATCGCATCACTCCAATTACAAATCATGTTTACAAAATGTGTATTATGCATTTTTTGCTTCAATAAAGCTGTATAATAAAAGTTTTTACAGCTAAAATGAGATCACGGCTCTCGGCTTCGTTAACTGCCTTTTGAACTCATTGTAACTAATTGTTCCATTTGGAAAGATTAATTGAGTTGTGAATTAAAATGTTTGTAGGGTCATTCGCATTGTTTTTATAAGGCTAATTATGTACTACGGTTTTTGTCTAGCATTTTGTCATTATATTTTTTTCATTTTGTTAGTAGATAAATGAATGACTTATGACATAATAATTTATTGTTGTATTCAGTTGAATAATTAAACTATATAAATTACCACAATCAATTATTTATAAGAGGTAATTGAGGCTTTTTTGGATGAATAAATAATCTTGTTTATATTTATTCGTTTAAAATTAACTATTAACACACAAGCATAAATAAGATAAATAAATAAATAAGATACAGTGGACAGTTTTACAGAAGATGAACAACCTATATAATTTGAGGCCTTATTATTAGGGTAGCAATTTCTTCCAGACAACCAATTTTATGGAAACTGTAAACAAACAAATGATGCGGTTTCAATCGACAGAACCTCCCAAAATCTAAATTCTCCTATCTAAGTCTTTGAAAGATGGAAAGGATATGGGCTTCAATTAAGGATTTCTTTTGGAATAAGTGTTGACAGAAAACAAACCACACTTTAGTTAACGTGTTCGAGAGGTCAAAAACTCGTCTGACGTTACGGAGGTTCCGGGTTCGAATCCCGGTGGGGATCCATCGAACAAATATCACTTTGTGAGACTTTCCCCAGTTTAGTTAGGCTGAATCACCTGATTGTCCGAGAAAAAAAAAAGGATTCCGTGCTTAGAAAAGCACGTAAAACCGTTGGTCCCAGCTATTATCTACGGATGTAGTCATCATATCAGCCATGTCGGAAGCCAAACACCAGGGTTTGTGAGGTAAGGTAACCTCGAAACTCACTTGATAAGCACTTTAGCTAAGATTTATTTGTAGGGTGCGGCAATAGACTATTTAAGTCTCGTTGCAAAATATGTTGGTTCGATTCTTGATATGAGATACTATCACATTCACCAACAGTCCATATTTTGTTTAGTAATGCCGATTGATTACGTTTTATTCACAAGCTGTTCTTAAATTTAAATGCAAATATCTCTTATTTGTGAATATTCGTCTGCAAATACAAATAAAAAAGTACAAGAATATTTGGGAAATCGGCCATTGTTTTACAAGATACGAGACATTTACAGGCAAGGTTACAGCTGATGACAAATGATGTAATAATTGATTGGCTAATTATTTGTTTTTCTACTGTACTTTAAAATGTTTGTACAGATAATCTTTTTAACACATAATAAGGAAATGATTAATGAATGCTAACGAGTGTTTAAACATGCGTAAATAAATACCCGTTTAATACATTGTAGAAGTAAAGCTGTTATTATAATGCATACTTAAATATATCATGTACAGAAGCTAGCCCATGCGGTTGGACATTCGCACTACGAAATTTACCCCTACCGCTACGGAATACGGGCGCTCTCAAGGTCAACATGTCCAGCCGCATGTGCTGTATTACATTTATTTTAATGTAGCGAAATATATTTTTATATATGTATAAAGTATTGTACCTTCAATACTCCCAGCCTCTTAGAGTACCTATATTATATTTTATAAGAATCCTAATTATCATTTTTAAGAATGCGAATAAGGTGCATAAGACTGTACCTAGTTTTTTACTATAGGAACTACAGCGTTACAACGACTAAAACATACTAATTTTATACTTACAAAAAATACTATAACAAAAACCATCTTAAGTAAAGTTTATTAAAATAAATAATGCTTTATTTTCGTGTTTAAACACCGTATCCTTTACGTCAATATTAAATTAGGAAGTATTCGTTAATCGCGTATAATTTTATTACTGCAGTCTTTATGTTGCTGTATCTAGCAAAACTTTTAAAGTAATTATCAAATCAATCTCAAGATTGTATTATTCATCAATCAGGTTTAAAGGTAAAGTTCATAAACATTATTTCATAGATTATATTTAGTAAAAAGACTTTTTTAATACGATCAATTAATAAATATCAACAACCATTAAAGAAATTGCATTATATCCATCGTAGCGGTCGTATCGAAACGAGAAATTAATTAAACTGAATTGCTAGTTTCTTTTAGAATTTTTCCGCAATAAAAGGTAGCTTATGTCCCTTTCCACGGTCTTTTCTATCTTTGTACCAAGCTTGATTAAAATCGGCTATATATACCTATTCAATGCAAATAAACAATCAAATCTTTCCGGTATAAATAATATTTTTCAGACTTCTACAATAAGTATGTTTAGGGACGGAAGAATGATTGCTGAAGAAAATGTATACAGTCACATACAATCCAACTATGTGTCTTGGGCTGGTAACAGTCAATTTTGTACAGCCTGTAGCCTAATGTAGAGGAACCAGAAGAAGAAGAAGAAAAAGTAGCCTAATAAACATACGAAACTCGAACTCGAACGTATAAGCAATTAAAGTTGCAAGTAAGT
Organism: Teleiodes luculella; assembly: GCA_948473455.1. Classification (NCBI taxonomy): domain Eukaryota; kingdom Metazoa; phylum Arthropoda; class Insecta; order Lepidoptera; family Gelechiidae; genus Teleiodes; species Teleiodes luculella. The sequence goes on along the minus strand of OX419590.1, from coordinate 9,100,806 downwards.
ACATACATCAAAGTGTCAGTCCGCAAAATGCTGTTGAACAGGAAGCGTAGTAGCTACAAAATATGTACCGACAAGGATCTATTTTGTAAAGAAGTCTTCTTTGTTACATTTCCGTACGCCTACACGATGAGACATTCTGTTTGTAAACGTGTGGCAACTATTGTAACAACTTGTAACCACAGCCTGAGTGTTTTATAATGGATGGATGTGTTATGGCGAATCCGCATTGCCATTTCTGAATAACGTGGGATGTATGTTTGACATATTATCTGTGTACACATAATTATACAATGTTATATCGATTTAACACCTTTTATATTTGGAATTGTGATACGTAAAAATCTCGCGAAGCTGTCATTTGTAACATAGTGACATAACAGTCATAGTGGTTTTGTCATTATGTCGAGTTCGACAGCTTCTCGAGGTTCTCGCGGGTTACGTAAAAGCCTGCTGGTAAACATTTACAAATTAAAATAGCCTATTTCGAAATTCGTTACTTAAAATTTAATTTCTTCTGGCTCTAGTCTGCAATGATATTGCATTAATTTAAAACAATAATCGTATCACTTTGAAATCCATACTTGAATTGGATAAAATGGTACGTAAAGTAATCTATATTTTGTAAGTATTCTATGGGTTTGGTAAAACAAGAGGTCACATAACTACAGGATACGTTTAACTCTTATAGGTTAGGATAGGGAACCACAATCTTTTAACTCCGATATCGAACAAAATAATTAAGTGAACTTATTCTAATGACCTTGCATCTACTTTCACTATCGTTGTGCTGGCTGGTTCCGACTACGTGAGGTTATTTACAGCCATCGCGCACGTACGTATATGCTGCTCAGCTCGATTTTAAGTCACTTGACCGTTTTGTTAGTAACTGGATTACACCTTTAATAAAAACTATAATGTAACTAAAAATGTTGAAAAATGAAACACTAAAAATACTAAATATAAATTAGTAAAGTAAGTAGGTACCCATAGTACAAGTAAAGTTAAAAGAAGAATAATATTTGGTAGCGGTAGGTATAGTAATATGAACTAAATCATGAACTTTACAAGTAATAACTGGATTATATTACGTAGGTATTTACAGCGGGTGGAGATTAGATCAGATGATTCAATACGCGGCATGACTGCTCCGGATACGGATGCAGAACAAGTAATTACCCAATACTGGTTTAACGTCTAACAACTTTTAGCAACTAAGTGGACTGGATATATATACTAAAAATAAGAGACGATATTTTGAATCAGATCGATCACCTATAAGCTTTAACACAGTGAAAGCAAAAATACAAAATAATAATAAAAAGACTAATCTACATTCCCTACTCATACACCACAAGAACAATATATCAAGTAAATTCCTAATTTCCGTTCCGGTTCGTATATTTTATTATTGTAGCTTAAAATATAAAAGAATAGACATAAATAGATTTCGTAATGAATAAATAGCTATACATCTTTTGCATTTAATAGCCAAAATAAAAATGGGAACAAACATTAGGAAAATTAAAATCTTTGCATTATTAAAAATGGCCGACCCTCCCAGAAAAAATTCTATTTATACTCTAAGTGGCCGACCTATATATAGATCAAGTTTCGCTTTAATTGCACTTCACATTTTACTTTCGTCGGTGTTCAATGAACCTTCTTCCTCATATTTGTATTCGAAGGTCAGTACTACGAGTTTATTTCTTTTCAATTATTATTGTTTTTGTGCAGTTCGGGCAGGTCAAGGGCCGCAATTATCTTACTACGGTATAATAAGCAAACGCACGTCATTTTTCAATGCAATTACATTTATTAGTACCCAAAGATATATGTATGTATAGGTACACCTTCAAGCTTTGAAAAAGGAAGTTAGTTAGCTTTTGTAGGGCGGAGAACAAAAGATGTCGCCCGGCGCTCGTTGCGGCGACGACATACCGCCACAGAATACCAAATAGTAGAATAACATACCGCGCCGAAAACTGCAATTTTATAAAAGTGAACTGCGAATGGATCCATAAGCCGAATTCTAAGAGGAACGTGAAGCGATTTAAAATTATCATAAAATGATCAACATATTTATTCGTTAAAGAATTACTGCTATCTTTTTTCTCATAGTCGGATTTTACTCCATGGATTAATTAGAATATGAATCATTCACAACTTTATAAGTCGCCCTTTTACAAAACTGATGCGCAAATTGCGATACGTATAAATTATAAGAAATCTGCGCGAACCATTCACAACGTGTGTTTTTGGCCTAATATAAAGTGTCGGTCGAGGCTTGATCAAGAGTCAAGACACATAGACAAGAATATATTAAGCAAATTCTTCCATGGAATTTTGTAATATAATTATGCAGCTAATTTAATAATCAACATATAGTGTGTACAAAAGTCAATAGCTCAAAAAATTAAATTGCATAGTTCCGTATCCAAGTTCGGAGATAATTACGATAATAACATAATTAGCTGATAAAATAATATAAGAAACATTTAATATTAGTTCCTTCTTGTCTCGTAATATTGTGCATGACTAAAATGTACTTCATGTTTAGTCAGTTTTTTTTTTAAATACTGTAATCAAAAAGTTCCAACTCTCCGTATATACAGCATACTATTAAAAAACTTAAAAAACAATAACGGTGCATTTGGTATTCTGTGGCAGAACCAGCTTCTAACACAGGCACTGATTGACCCGTAGCATTTTTAGGTTTTTGTTGTATTTACTTGTATTTTTTTGTAAAATTTGAGACGGAAAATGTTTACAATTTCAGAAAAAACAATTGTTTCTATTACACCTATATTATTATTTAATACTATTACATATAGGTTGAGAATAATAGGGTGGAAATTTTATCAATTTGTAAAATATATTTTTGTAGTTTTTTACCCTGGTAGTATTGATTGACTAGTAGAGGCCTAAAATTGGCACCCAAACCACAGAATACCAAATAGTTGCCCAAACGATAACCGTAGGTCGGAAGGCTATACCTCCATCTCTTAGGAAAGTACCTTCTTACAATTGACGATTTATATTTCTTTTTCCTGTTTTCCTTTATATATAAGGCTAATTTCAATTCAAATAATATATAAATCAAGAGTTTTAATTTTATGCCACGATTTTGTAGTATTTATGTGATCGGTATTGACATGCCAATCACGATGACTGATTATATGAGAGCAATCTGATTAAAACAATAATTTGTATCGAAGTGCAGTCGATTAAATGAAGAAAATTAAGACGTCGTGAATGAATATCAAGTATTGATATAATTACTATCAGGGATCTCGATCGTGACTGTAAACTAAGTTGCTACGTAGATACAAATAAACAAATTGATGTCCTCGCGCTCTTTGTTTAATCAACCTCTTTTTAGTGTTCCGTACCTCGAAAACTAAACACGGAACCCTGACGGCCCCGTGGCCTAGTTGGTAGTACGTCTGCCTACGAAGTACAGGGTCGCGGGTTCAAATCCCGCCCAGGGCAAACATCATTTATGTATATCGGCTGTCTGACAGTCATAGTACAGGCTCTGCCTAGTTTTGAAGTCAGATGGCCGTGAGTGGGATGTTCTAGATGTCCCCACATAAGATCATTCGTGTCCTGTGTCTGTCTATCTGTCAGTCAGCGCCAATTTCCTCCGAAACTACTGAACCGATTGTGTTGAAATTTGGTATATTATGTGTGTTAATGCTTGACCCAAAGACTCACTTATAACATTCCGTCTTTGTGTCGTCTTTAATATACCCTAAATGGTTAAGATTTTTTTTATAGCACTTGTGCAGTTCCTTGTGAAGTTAATGATGCCTTTACAAAAAAGCGATCGCGGTTCGTGATTGCGGGCACTTGACAGACGCGGGCGCAGTTTAGTTAGATGATCTAAAATAAATATATATTTTTTATAGTTTTTTGAAATGTTGAAATTTATAGTATAACAATATTAATAGTTGGATAATATTTTCTCTTCATAATCGATCTTTTACTATTTTTACTTCAATCACAGAATATATAATAATGATAATTATGATGATGATGAGAAGTATAATAATACTAAAATAAATGATGACCGACAAATCGAATACCCATAAATTTACTCGTTAGATAATAATAATACTATTCATTTTACGTTACGCTGTTACAGTTATATAATTACTAACTAGGCTATTCGGATAAGATGGAAAAATACCTATACTGCGAGCCCTATTGTCACTTATTAAAGGAAACAAACGATGAGACTATTTAAAGATTGTTGATTTGATATAGAAATCTGAACCTGGAATCGATATTTTAATATGATCGTTTATAGGTAATATCGATACTTGATTATCACAGCAGTAGCAGGCAGGATGCAGGCATGCAGGTGACATCGCGCGGCTCGCACACATCCTGGTGGACTGTTGCCGTGCTGCCTGCATCCGCCTTCAGCACATAACAATAACCTCATCTACCTACACATACACACAGTTCCTTATTATCATTACCTGCATAAAGGTTTTAACATTAAAAATATGACGTAATCTGTGAAAACGGGCCTTTTAGTTGTCGGTTTTAGTTTCTATATTATTTAAATACTTTACTTTTGGTTAGCATGTGTTAGTAGCCAGCACATGTTTCTGGATACTTGCATTACGAAATTCGCCCCTACGACTAGGGAACAACTAATGTCATGGTCGGTTAAAGTGTCCAGCCGCATATGCTGGCTACTGTACTTTGCAGATTACGGAAAAATCAATAATTCCATAGCGACACCTTCAGTCTGAGAACGTCACATACTTAGTATATTTTAAACTTTTTTTTACAGACTTAGATATAAAAGACAAGAGTGTAAGTCTACCTGGATTCCCATATATTGGAGGCGCAGCAACGACGAAAAGCGACAGCACCAACCAGTGGCGCACGATTTCCATGATTATTCTGAAAATAAAAAGGAAAAATTAAACTATATAAAGATCTAACTAACTAATCCAGCATAATATCTAGAAACTAACGGACTTTTGAAAGTGGGTTCATGGTGGTGTAGATTTTTTCGGTGAAGAGTTGGAAGTAGTTTTCACGCACAACTTCGATAAGTGTACAGTTTTCACGCACAAGCCTACTGAAAAGGTTTTCATGGAAGGTGACAATAAGGTGACTCCTATACAGCTTATATTACCTGTAATACTAGTGATATGATACGTGCATACAAAATAAACAGTGTGTACTCGTAATATGCAACCAATTATAATGATAAAATGTTGTTGTATATAATATAACTTGATGGTCCTATCAAGCCATGACATCTCTGTTCCGCCATTAATGTTTGGATTGGCTGCGGTCATTGTTGTTTTAGCGAACGATTCGAAACGCCCATTAAAGCCTACACTGAGAGAGAATACTACGTGGGAGACGAACGGAATGGTGTATCACAACAACCGTAGACTTTTATCACTTCATTAGTCGGTACAGCGAACATAGTTATGAAATCTTTTAGGTTTTTTTCTTTTATTTCTTAGCGATTGCTGTCTCACTGCTGAGATAAGGCCTCCCCTCTTTTGCTCTGCCGTTCCGGAGCTTCGTGCTAGTGGCACCCCATCCCGTTCAAAGGCAAGGAGTTCAAAGAGTTCAAAGAATTTATTTTTTTACTTTTGAACATTATAACATCACTTAGCTATGTCATTTCAGGCATCGAGGTCATCCTGCCACCGCTTCCTAGGTCTCCCTCTTCCACGTCTGCTGTAATGTTTTAGTTTATAGTATTTATAGCGTGGGTGGGGATGGCGGCAATTCCTCCGTATTGAGAAAGAAGACTATTAAAGGCTGTCGTGCTCGTAGTACCTACTTAGTACAAGTTATAAACATATATTGTTGTTTCTGAATATCGTAACGGAGCAAATATTTTCTGGACTTGGAACAACATACAGAATACCGATTTAACATTTAATTTCAAAGGAATATTTTGATAAATCTACATGAAAATTATTTTAACTATAAGTAGCCTAATACACCACCACACCACCCACCACCTAACCAACTAATAAGTTAACGTATAAAATGGATTAATTTTGTAAGTTATTTGATTTGTCAAAAAAAGACGTTCACTTAAATGATTTAATTGAGGCTATTTATATAGAATAAAATTAGGACGTTATGCAAAGGTAAAAATAGATATTTATTTTTATAAAAAGTAAACAATACACTACAATGGCCGCGTAGCATTTAACTGTAAATGTCATTCATGATTAAATACCTGTGAACTATTATGAGTCAATGAACTTAAGTTGAATCACTATCTACTCACTATAAAGGCTGAGATACCTACATATCGAAGTACTCAGTGAAAAGTCAAATGGAAAGTAAAGTAAGCACCACATTACTTATTTCTTAAGTTCTTAATGCATCCACTAAATTGAAATCTACAAATAGACATGTTGTAGAATACATGAAAATATATTATAAGCTCAAAACTGTCAATCTCTTTTAAAAGAAAATTTTAAAAATATATAATAAATATCTAATTTTGATTTTGTTTCATCTATTACTTTAATGTGTAACTCGTGGATTCTATCCCACCCCACCCCCTAATCTCTTTACCCTATCTAAAAAATAATTGCAAAAGTTAATAAAAACACAAAATTAATCCAACTTGGTCGGCCATCTATTTCTATACATACACGTAAGTTAAAAATAACTCAAGGTCCAAATTATTGGTTTTAATATAATTATATTTGTCACACGTAAATGGCGGGTTGTTTCATTTGCCAATTAATATATTGTTTCCGTCTACCCACACGTATTTACAATGGAAACTCAAAAACTCAAAAATGGAAAATGTTTTTTTAAAGAAATCTAAGTAGGGTAGAATAACAATGTACTTTGGTAATCAATCATCTCACTAAAACAAGCAAACTATCATTTTCATAATTCGTGAGCGCATGCGTACTAGCATGCAGCGATGCGGCATAATGATGCGACCACAAGGACATTCGGAAAGATGCAATGTTCCGACGACCGACCTACATAGCTCTTTTGCAATCGACTAGTCTTAACACAGTCTAATCAGTTCCTATGCACGGGTTTGTCGAACTCACAGACCTGCAAATATTTTGTATGAAAGCTACTACACTATGGCTTATTTCTATTGTATAGGTAATCTTGAAACGAGTTATTCTTGTTGGATATGCAAATCACATGATTAAAGTTTGTTTAGGTTTTTTTTTTTTTTTTAATTGACCTATGCTTGTGTCGAAAAGGTACGACAAATCAAACTTCACCGGACTGGTTGTTTAGGTATAGCCTAATCTAGTTTTTCTTTTACAACAGGTGTCTTAACATTAAAGAGCCATGTGTGTTGTCAATAAATTACTTTTTACAAATAAATTATAAACACTGGATGATAAGCCGGTTGCGATTCAAAAGCTTAAAAAATTAAATATCAAGTTCGCAGTTTTTAATAATTTATTAGCAAGAGAAGTTCTATAGTATTTTAGATAGCAGAATAGGTTTTGGTGGGCTTTAAAGTGCGATATAAAAAAACTGTGTATAAAAAACTTGCAAAGAAAAATGTAGCTATATTTGTATTGGCGACTCAGATTATTCCTAGAAATCCGTGGCAAAAATCTAAATTTTCCTGTTTGCGGGACTCTACATCTTCCAAGTAAAGTTGGTATGAAGAAAAGTTTTAATTTTCCTTATCACCAGGCAGCCAAAGGACCTGAAATCGACAAATCAAATTTGATTTTTCCTGGGCACTATTTATTACCTATTTTGAGTTATAGGCAGTTATAGCAATGATGATGATGATGATCTTTCCGACCACTACAACAACTACTACTACTAACTACTCCGACGAATACACATAGTTGTGTTACTATGTTCATAAATATATTTTTTGGGAAGCATTAACAAGACACCTCTTCAATAACCGAAGCAGGTAATATTAAGAAGGATTTTCTCAAATTTACTGTTGTATATCCTTAATTCTGATATTATAACGGTAGTTATTATTATTGTCTCAGCAAAGCGCGAAGTCCGCTTCTATTGTATAGGTCATTGGCAGGATGCACCGCAGATCCTAGTTCTAACACCGCAGATTATTCACACTGAACTTGTGAGCGTTCCGAACGCAATTCATGTGGAGTCCGTTGTTGCATTAAACTGCAGGCATTCTGACTGCTATGCTGTGGCATACAGTATCAACTCAGCGCAATACTGCACTTAAATGTGCGCGATCTATGCCAGCCTATGTTACAATCGGTTTGAAAGAGTTTCAAGATTTTACTACAAAAAAAAAAGTTGAGCGCGTGTCTAAAAAGTCTTCTATGAGATTTCTCACACAAAGAACAACCTGTTACCAAACCATTTTTGTAAAACTATCAACTTTTTATAGGCTGTAAAAATAAACCAAGTATAAAAATGTGAGCTGGAGCCAGTTTTGGTTTGAATACTTAATTATTTTATGCTTATTAATTTTTGATTTTCTGAAGTATTTAAAAATCCCTATGACGAATGCAGGTCACAACCGCCGCCGCGCCGCCGCCACAGACTATCCGCCGCGGCCACCGCTGCCGGTGTACATAGCTCTAGTGATTCATGAGGATTTCCATACCATAATGTCTACGTACGTGATACTTGTAATAGGTATTAATCCGCGTAGTGAAGCGTTAAAAATGCCGCCGTCCGTATTATTACGTACGTACGGCACGTAATTATGACTGTTATCTCTAGTTCCGGATGATTGTTTCCAACTGCTGTCATTTTTATTTTGTTTTTTATTGTTATTTTTAGTAACTTTACTGAAATATGTTTCAACTACAGTTTTTTTTTTCAATTAGTAACAATTTTAAGTCATAATACAATATTTTCTTGACACCAAAAATAGACAGTAATATAGTAGGTATAATAGATAAGTTGACATACGGCCTAATTGCTAAAGTAGCAATTTCTTCCATTAAAGTTTAGGGTGACTGCAACTGCAGCTTTTTAGTTGTTCATAAGTACATGACTTATATAGTAATTGCTTATTTTAAAGTCGTTCACATAACAAAACAAAAGTTCAAATACATAAGGTTTGAGATTAATTTCTAAAATTAATTACGTAAGACTAAAAGTGTTTCTATGAAAGCTAATGTGAATAAATTGTAGGTTATCAAAGCTGCAGTTTAAAAGTCAAAGAAGTTGATTTGTGATTGACGGTTTCCATTTCACTTATCACTCGAGAAATTAAGCGGTATATTATTATGCTATGATTATAGAATGACGGTTGATATTATTACCATATACATTGTTTTTAATAAATTAAAAAAAAAAATGCGTTGACTGTATCCAATAAAATGTTTTATAAATCGCGAGCTGTTATTGTTATACCAGTTAAATTCCAATTTATTCCTATCAAATTACAATATGTTAAACACATTTCCTATATTATTTTGAATATGCTTAAATGTAGAAAGAAAATTTGTTGTAATTATGATCGATTTTCCTCTGTACCATGCAGGACTGTCACCAGACAGGTGACCGGCGGCGGGTAGCCGCGTCCTTGCGTTCACCACCGACCAGCGGGCTCGCTCCGCCGCCGCGGCCGCCCTTATCACCGAATGTCATCGTCTAACTCTCAGCGGGCCACTCACACTCACAGTAGAAAGGCAATCCAAATCCACTCACCTCTACTCGCCGCTGGACATTATTCGGAGAAAACTAGGCGCACTACAGCTCGCACTGATTTTAATTTTGGAACACAGATCAAATTGTTTACAGTTTTCACGTAGCGAAAGTAATGCGGAAGCGGAGTTCACACAATTGGTTTGTAAGTCGGTCGGGTGGTGTTTGAGTTGCGCGCGCGCCTGCGTGGTGTCTCGCGGCACTCGGGTCTGAGCTGAGCGAGGTGTCGCGAGGAGAAAGTCTCGGCCGTGGTGCGCGAGCGCCGGTTGGCTCGTAGCGGTGGAGGGGACGTGACGTACACACCTGAGCATCACCGATTGCTTCATCGACTTAGCAGTGATTGTATGACTGTGATCATCTCGCGGAACTTAAGCAGATCGAGGACACTAAACTGTATAGTCACAGGATTAGAATCACCTGGCTTGAAAACTTCATGAATAACTAGAGAAATCAACTTTTTAGGTTTCTAACCATCATCGACAATTCGACCATCGGCAAGTTTATTTTAAGTAGGTAAACATAGATTTAACATAAGTTGGATGCTCAATATTTTTTATAACTGGATGTCCTTATAGATATTTTGTACCTTGTCCTTGTCTGATAAAACAAAACACTTAGATTGTATTAATTTTCTGACAAAGTTTCATCATCCAAGTTCGTCAGAAGACCTTCTATTATTTCATGTGAACTTCGTTAAAACTATTAATGAATACAAATTGCTGGTTGCTGACGACTACTTCTGCAGTGTGTTAGGCAATTAATGTTGTTCCCACGAAGAGGGAGTATCCCCTGAGACGTGTGAAGCGATGGTGACGCTTTTTATGCGATAATATTCTTCATAAATGTCACCCTCCAGTGCTAGACTAAGTAGTGTGTGTATGTATGTAGTGATTCTGTATTGTATTGTATTGTATTGTAGACTACTAAGATTGCAATTCAATATTATTTGGTTGTCTAGAAGAGATTGCTATTTTAGCCAAAAGGTTGCATATTTATCATTGTTACACTTCTGAAATATTGTAATTGTTTTGTTTATTATTAGTGTCAATAGAGAATACTTATATTGTATTATTTAATTTTGCACTTGCAAAAATTTAAAGATGCTATCGACCAAAAAGTAAGTCCTCACAAACCTTGGTACCTATTGAATTTTGTCAGCTAGTCGAGATTTTTCATGTCATCAAACAGGTTCCTTTAGTAGCAGCTGGATGTATAATGGACGAATAATAGTTTGACAAGCGTTTCAGGTCATCTTCAGAAGTCGACCTTTTATTTTAATACATTTGCAGACACACCGTCGCGCGTTTGGATCCCGTCTTACTAGCTTGACTTACGGGAATTGTAAAAGACACAATGACAACGAAATTGAAAATGACGTTTTCAGGCAATTGAGATAGTATGGTTGATGAATATTGTAAACGACCAATCTGATCATCATCTACAAATTATAATAAAACAGTAGAGGTCGAAAATCTGTACATAGAAAAAGCTAGAAACCGAGTCATGGGGATGTAAGAAGTGACTAGAACATACCCAGATTTTCCGAAACTGTTGGGCCGTTTTGAATGAAATATTGCATGGTTATGCTCCTTTCTTGTTTATTATTAGTAAGCATAGTAATTATTACCAGCTCAAATATGTACTATAAGTCCTCAACAATAATCTAGAAGATACACAATTGGTAAAAGAAAAACAAAGCTCCCCGTTTAGCTTTGTGACTGCCGCGATTAAGCAAATCAGTGTGGAGATGTCATCAGCACATTAAAAACGTTTATTGGTACAGAGACAAACAAGGGGAGAAGTTTTACATCCTTGATGACAACTACACTACATACACAATCAGGGACGATGCTAGGGATTTCAAAATAAAATAACCTATGATAATTGATAATTTATTTATATGCGAGAAAAGGCTGGAAAATTTTCAGTTGGTAATGCTTTTATTGACATTAGAAATATTTTTTCATTCGCTCTAGTGTAGGTTCCGATTTGAAAAGTGCGATCCTCTTATATCTCGGTCGGAGAGTTGAGAAGATATGAAATTTAAAAAAGACTCAAAAGACGATCCCGAAAAGACTGTATACACGAGAGCTGGCAGATGTAAAAAAATATATAAATATATTTTTTTACATTACCTCAAATTTGAGGAAGTTAAAAGGACAAGGGAATATTTATGTACGTGCTAGTAGTTGAACTTGAGTAGATATTATTAGGAGAGGCTTTTGTCCAGCCTTTCTGCTGAAATATTGAAGGTCATACTTACTTGACACTTGTTTTGTTACAACTACACACAGTAGACTATGCGGTTTCTAATTGACCTATGCTTTGATTGCAAAGTTGACGTATCAAGGTGTGCCAGATTTTCAGCCTTTGCGACGACGGTGGCATTATAAATCTTATTATTTCGTACATCGAATTGTTCCTTTAAATTCATCTCTGTGCGTTCGGAAGCCATCTGTTTATACAATTATCGGTTAAGAGCCCCGCGCCAGTGGCGCGCGCTGTTCTTCCTAAATGACTCTTTCATGCGATCCATCGGGATCCTCGTTATATTAGAGAACAGCGCCGCCGCTCTCCGCATAGTACGCGCCGGGACGCTAAACAAGTGCCATCACGTTTAAAAAGATTCAGTCAAAATAAAATTTAACACAACGGATTTAAAACTTTTAATAAAATAGAGTAAACTTCCAATTACTTTTTTCTCACAAATTTTTATATAATGAGTTGACATAATATGGATTTTTTAAATAGTTTTATAACCAGTGATAAATTAATGACATCAGGGAACATGCAAAACTATTTAAATTACTGCGGAGAAGAGGTGTGGGAGCAGCAAGTTCTACCAGGATACCAGAATGCCGTAGATACGGTGCCAGTGGCCAAGCAAAGATGTCAGGCGAACGCGCGGGAGAGAGACAGGACGCAGAAGTTAGTATTTATTGTTGAAACAGTCTTTAGATAATACTTTTCACACTGAGGACTGAGGTACATGTTTATTTTTTGTAGCGTATTTTACCGATTTAAGTTAAAACCAATATTAAAAAACCCTGTATCCAAACATCGATGTATGGAAAGTATCTGCCTGTTTCTAACTGCAAAATTTTCAAAGTTGAAACTCAAAATGCAATTTTTAAAAAGTAAAGCAATGATCCTGAAATACTCCTAGTTTTTGGTAACTTTACACAGAACATGCATTTCTGAAGATGTTTTGTTTTCCTATGTAATACCTATGAACTAAAATTAAAAAATAATTAGAATAGCCAGTACTAGAAATAAAGTAAAAGAAAAAAGTTATAAATATTTATTCTGGTAAGTCTACAATAATTTCAGAATTTCATGTCTTGAACATGAGGCAATCTTCTGTTTGTGAAAATACTTTTGAACAGAAATGAAAACCCATTTGCAAGTTATGAACACTTCAGTGAGAAGCTGATTCATCCTTGACACTTGTGCCACTGTAGAAGAAACACGGTCAAAACAGATTTTTGTCTACATCTCTTTCCCAAAGAATTTTGCAGTTAAAGTTGCTGTAAATAAATTAAACTACAAAATATTTTCAACATTTGATACCTATGCTCTTTAGCATATTATGGATAGTCTGCCTCTTGCAATTGCCTTCCGTTGTGAGAATAGCAATGTTTTCAAAATGTCGGTGTGTTCCAAGCAGCGTGAACGCGGCGTTCAGCACGCTGCGCCTGCTCATCCCGACGGAGCCGCCGGACAGGAAGCTCAGTAAGATCGAGATCCTGCGCCTGGCCGGCAGCTACATCACGCACCTCGACAACCAGCTCTACACCGGTAACACAATAGAATAGGCCAAAAGATTTGAGCATTGGACTCGAAAGGTTCTCGAATGGAGACCGCGTCTTGGCAAACGTAGCGCTGACCTGAAAAAGGTGGTTGGCGGTTGCTGAATGAGAGCAGCGGAGGGTCGTGTATTGTGGCGCACACTTGGAGAGGTCTCTGTCTAGCAGTGGACTGCTACGTACGGGCTGGTATGTTATGGTATGGTGACCAAAATATGAATTGGTGCATTAGGTATTTCTCTAATTGTAGTCCTACAATAAGGCAATAAGAAGAGGCTCAGCTTTGTTGAATTTTGTATTTTGAATTTGAATTTTGAATGAATTTTGATCTTTGAAGGAGGCTTTCGTCCAGCAGTGGACGTCTTTCGGCTGGTATGCTGATGATGACGAAAATGGACTTGAATAGACCTTAGTCATGTCAAGTCAGTGCGGGTTGTTTGACAACTTTTGAGATTCTTAGCAGGTGTGTGCAGATTTTTAATATGTAGGACATCTCGCACACGGCCACCTGACCTCAAACTAGGCAGAGCCTGTACTATGGGTGACAACTGATAGACATACATATAAAAATATACAACATCCAGATACAAGGCAATCACAAGGGCACGACCTTAGGCTTCGTAGGATTCGAAAACCTAAATCAAGTTGGTGTCGAACCCACCGCGCCACCCGAATGGAAGGCAATGCCCTAGCGGCTAGGGCCTAGACTTTAGGCCACCGACAAGCTCACTTTCATATCTTAAACTTAAAGTATTTCAGCCAGCCTTCATAGCAAATGCTCTAGTCAAATGCTTGACTCTCGCTTCGGAGGTTCTGGGTTTCAATCCCGGGCACTTGTAAAGAATAATCGTTTCTATTCCATTCTACCCTTATCAATCAAATTATAACACTTTGTGAGCTTTCCTCAGTTTGGTTACGATTTTGCAGGCTAAATCAACCTCTCGGTTACTTTTTACATTTGTATATTTACATATATTTCGGCACAAATTAGGAAAATGACGACGTCTATCTAGTATAGATTTAATATTTATTAATATTCAAATCAAAGTAGAAAGTTAATTCTATATCACCGATATACACACACTGAATACATGTGCAAAAAATAATCGACTTTAATATTTTTGAAGTTTTGGTATTGAACTATTGCTAGTAGGTACTACCGGTTTACGACTTTTAAATGCTATAGGCGTAGTAGCTGCTTAAACACTGTTAAATTTAATTAGTTGTTTATCCGCAATATAGTGGTACCTAGTACTCATGAAACTGAACAATTTTCCCCTAAGATCATAGGTTGAAAGTTCTAAATTAAAATTTAACTTTTCATACAAAGTGGCCGGTCACGTGACTGAAGTTTATATAAAAAGTTGAATTTAAATTTTGAGATTTCAACCTATGTTCTTTGTTCCTTCTTACCTCTTGGGTAATTCCACCGTAACTGATGTTACATTTGAAGCGAGTTTACGAATTTCAACTTTAAATATAATCTAAATAAACTTTCATGAATAGAATAACAACACAGTATCAAATTCATATTATGTATCCTTAACGGAAATACTAAAAATAATAGAAATATCTCTTGCATATTCTGTAATAAAAATTCTTTTGTGCTCGTAACTGACGTTACAGTAAATGGACATGGTATTTTGAAGCTTTCAAGGGAATGCAATTCCTTCTGAATCTAAAGATATAGAAAAAAAGTCTTATATTAATAAAAATCAAACATTAATCAACGTTTTATTTTCTTAAAATAATCTAGTGAAATTAATTAGTATATTTGAAATAATCCACAAAAAAGGCCGTAACTGGCGTTACTTGCAATTCGTAACTGACGTTACCATCGAAATACGCGTTGTTAATTACCGTTCTAATCACTATACAGGGTTTTTATTATTATACAGCAGGGTTCGGTCGATTCTTAAGCTGCGTCAGTAGAATTTTATCATCATCTTCACTGGTATTGTTAACATCTGTAGGTTTTTCTCCTCATGTTAAGGTCTTTGCCAGTTGCATACTTATTATGACGTCGAGAAAGTCATCAGATAAGTTTAATTTTGAAGCTTTAGTAGACCATCTTTCACCGGTGAAGGAAAACATCGTGAGGAAACCTGCACACACCTGCGAAGAAATTCAAAGGTTGTGTGTGAAGTTGAACCCTCACTGGGCCAGCGTGATCGACTAAGGTCTATGCACCTTGGTATCTGGGTAGGCTCGCGCCCCTCGGTGGGGACATATATGAGCTGTTAATAACGAGTAGACAATCAATACTTATATTTAAATCCCAAGCTTTTTGTCGTAAACAGTCAATATAGTCCTCACCGAGGTGTTCGAGCTTACCCTGGATCAGGGTGAATAGGTCTTTGTTGACCACAGTGGCACAGTGCGGGCTGGTCGACTTCACACGCAACCACAAAAAAAAAGACAAAAATAATAACAAATAAAAACAAATAAAAAAAAAAAAAAAAACAAAAAAAAAAAAAAAAAAAACGCAAAACAAAAAAAAAAATACAAAAAAATAAATAAAAAAAAAATAAAAAAAATAAAAAAAATAAAATAAAAAAAATAAAATAAAAAAAAATAAAATAAAAAAAATATGCAAAATATGTAAATATGTGCAGATTTCACCATGATGTTTTCATTCACCCTATGAACGTCGAATAAAGGTACTTTTGTGCTCCAAAATCGTTAACACATTGGTACGTGCTGAGGTGGAACCAGCTAATCCAGAATGGAAGACAACGGTCATAGCCACTTGGCCACCAACGCTTCAAAGCTTTTAGCATAACTTTTCCTTTTTCCAACCGATTTAGGTACAACTTTTCGAACACGTGAAGTAGCTTTTCTTATTTTCTGAGGAATAATGATGGAGGAACAAGATCTAGAAGCTTTTAAGTCAAGGAATATGTCTTGTTTGGTTGAAATTTAGCTGCTCTCTGACTTATTTTTTTTATTTGTTCCTTCAAAACCTTTAAATATTTTCGGTGGTGGTAGGCGATCTAATGCTTGTTTCTTTTTTGCTTTACTTTTTTTATATTCATTGTGTTTTTTTTTTATTATCTTCTTATTTACCCTCCTATTCAAATGTTTCTCTCGTTTGCATAAACTTTTTTCGCGACAAAGAACACCTTCGTAATTAAAATTGCAAAATTTTGATGTAATTGATGTTATACAATGTTATGTAACGTCAGTTACGTAACTGTCGTTACAGACTTTAGCCCCCCATATTTTCGACGGTATGATCAATTAAGGAAAACAAAATACTACAACATCTTCCATATTGTAAAAACTCACAGGAATAAAGATAAAATATTTCTAAAATATGAATTCCAAAAGTTATTAAAATAATTATGTTTATCGCGTAACTGGCGTTACAAAAATTATCATTATCTTCAGTGTCGAATATGATGATAGGAAAACAACTTACGCCGTGTTAAATTTATACAAATAATAGAGAGATGTCTCGACAATAGTATGATAAACATTTTTCACCTGTATATTTTCAAATTGCATAAATATTTAAATTTTAAAACACATCTTTTTGACGAAGTAATCAAGTCACGAGAGACGCTTTCGGAAAATAACGAAATGTGTTGGATATTAATTTGAAATCTTTCCAAACTGGCTTGAAATGTATACTTCAAGCCTCAAACTATATTATGCAATCATTAGATATTACTAATTTACAAGTTGACTTTTGCACTATCATGTCCCTAGTTACGTGGAATTGCCCTCTTGTATTTTATTTTTATTGATATTCCAAATCATATCTCGAATGTCCGCTTTTCAGGAGACACGGAGCAGCCTTGTTTTCAAAATCACGACGCCGACAACAAGAACTCATCTTTATGCACATTTTGTTGGTCTTCTGTTAAAAAAGACGTAAGTTTTATATAATATTTTGCCAAATAAGGCAATTTCTACAAAATATTACATTCGCATGATAACCTCTATAGCCTAGTTGGACGCCTGTATTCGAAGTCTAGGATTGCGGGTTTAAATCCCATCCAGAGCAAACATTCATGCGATGAGAGTTTGTGTTTGGAGGTTCTTTAGTTGTCTGATACCCTGAGCTCTGTCCACTTTTTTTCAACAAGTCCGAAGAAGTTTGATACATTTGTTCTACGACATACATGTAGGTCAAAAATTAAATTTTGTGAATTTGACTATAGTAAACTAATGATTGGATTTCTTTTTCAGAAAATAGCTGGTGGCGGTAGCAGTTGCTACAAAACACCCTTTTGATGTTTATATTAATTACTATGTTTGTGTCTTCCTAGTCCTTAGATATGTAACAAAATGATACCCTCAACTAGCTCAATAATACCCTATACGGCTAGGGATATACACAAGCAAAATATCAGTCTCTACACACACTTAGAAGAATAATTATTTTGCCTATACAGGGCGTCCCACAGCTATGCCACATGGAGGGAAAGTACCTCAAATATTGTAAGTAGAACATTTTACTGAAAGAAGACATTATTTTATTTCTAAAAACTATTAAAACTGCATTCATACATTTTTTAATAATTACATGGTTGAACCGGGAATCGAACCCGTTATACGAGAAAAAAATATATCCTGTAGTTTTATCATACCGATCGAAAGGCTTCATCATAAGGGTTATTTTTTGCTAAGTAACATAGTGTCAGAAATAAAAGGAAGACTATGTATTTTAACATTTTTAATACAAAATTTATCAATTTTATTAAATTGCTATGACCCCTACGCTGTTGAATACAAAGTCGCACTCTTTTGATTATTTCACTCCCTGTCTTTAAAACTACGCGACGGATTTTGATTTTAATAGATAGAGTGATTCAAGAGGAAAGTTTATATGTATAATACATGCATAATATAATAAAGGATAACCCACAATAACCATTTTCCCGTGCGGAGCCGGGGCGGGTCGCTAGTAACCCCATGCATAAAAAAAATCTCGGCGACCACATCAAATGTTAAAATTCATGATCTTTCTTTTATTTCTGACACTATGTTATTTAGCAAAAAATAATCCTTATGAAGGAGCCTTTCGATTGGTATGATAAAACTACAGGGTGTTTTTTTTTTCTAGTCTAACGGGTTCGATTCCCGGTTCAACCATGTAATTATTAAAAAATGTATGAATGCAGTTTTAATAGTTTTTAAAAATAAAATAATGTCTTCTTTCAGTAAAATGTTCTACCTACAATATTTAAGGTACTTTCCCTCCATGTGGCATAGCCGTGGGACGCCCTGTATACTGCTTATTTTACCTACGAGTATATATCAACATTGCTGCTTTTCGTGAAAATTGTACAGAAGCCAGCACATGCGGCTGGACACTTGCACTACGAAACTCGGTTCTACTGCTACGGAATAACGGCGCTCTCAAGGTCAATATGTCCAGCCGCATGTGCTGCCTACTGTACATAAATGTTTATAAATAGTGAAAATGTTATTCAGGCTCCTGGATGTTTTGAAGCTAGGGATATCTTTTATTTATTAAATAAGTATGTAACTATTTACTTGTCATAATTGTGTTAATATTATGAAGTTGTGAATGTAACTAAATAAAACCAATACACATTATAATTTAAGATGGCACCGTTTTATTCAATGTTATCGTTTACTTAGTGACGAAAGGTAGGAAAGTCTATTACGTTATGAAATATAATAATCAAAATAGTCACAACCAGAAAGAAGCAGGTGATCGAATTGTAAAAAGTCAAAAAAGAAAAAAAGATGTGTAGAACAAACAGCGTGGAAGCCTCAAGTTTTGACCAAAGCCAAACAATTTAGTAAAAATTATGTACTTACTTCCTTGAAAAATTACGCTACATATTTACAAAATCCTTATAATTAATCCAACATTCATCAAAATGCTTACACATGTTTTATCTCACGAGTGCAGGCGAGTAAATACTGTGTCTTTTGTGTATACAATGTCTTTGAGTGCGTATTTCTCAGTTTAGTAAGTTTAGTAGTACTGTAACGAGGTGCATTGTGTGCTACCTCGTTGCCACATTTTCTACTTCATTTCTCACCTCATTTACCATTTTCATCTAAATTCAAATATGTTTAATTTTGGAATTCATTCAAAATCATCCGTCAATCATCCTTTTTCATCAGTCAGTCATCCATTTTTCGTCAGTCGTCCACCTTCTACCTTTAGGCCAAGTACAACACGGCCATACTTCTTAAATGTATTCGCAAATATTTGTTGTTATCTTTATTTAAACTCTCGAAATATATATTAACTTAGTAACAGTGAACGCCGGCTTTTATTCCAATTCCACA
Source organism: Teleiodes luculella (assembly GCA_948473455.1). Classification (NCBI taxonomy): domain Eukaryota; kingdom Metazoa; phylum Arthropoda; class Insecta; order Lepidoptera; family Gelechiidae; genus Teleiodes; species Teleiodes luculella. The sequence goes on along the minus strand of OX419590.1, from coordinate 9,081,085 downwards.
GTGTGTGTTGTAGTGCAGAACCTTCCTTTCTTCTTATCTACGTATTAACGTGGTTACTCCGCTGGCTTGCCCCAGAGCAAGGCGAGCCGCGGGTGTAACAGTACTATGCGTGCCAAATAAGAATAGGACTGTCAAGTCGCCATCTTGCTCCGCAATTCGCGCGAACGTCATTAGTGATGTGTAAGGTGTGCAAAAAAGCTAATAAAGAATTAAATCACTTTTGATAAATTAATTGAATAATTAAAGTCACTTTTATTGACGTATTTGGTGATTGGTGATACGTATGTTTTTCTAATATGATTATTTTGATTATGTTAATTAATAATTTAGGTATGCAGGTATGCATAAAAATCAGGAAAATTCACATAATCTAGCAACACGGACGCGTCTGTCGGTGTGAACAGTAGTAATAATATTACTGTTTTGCTTATTGTTGCGTTATCTTTAAGATTTAATTTTATGAAATTAATTATTATATATAAAAAATATTACATTTTCTTGCAGACTGTACAAATTGCAAAAGCGTGTCTATACGCACTGCTACAAGTAAAACTCACCTGCATTCGTGCCATAAAATAACTGTACTAAGTAAGTATTTTCTATAAACATTTGTGATCATTGACTGATAAAAGCACAAATTTTAAATTTAAGTACTTAATTTATTTCTTATTAAAAAATTGGTTCCAGGTATATTTAAGTATCTATAATTTTAAGTAGATTGTAAATTGAAATCATCACAATTTTAACTTTTTACATACACTAATCTAATACACTTTATTACTTGCTGACTAGTTAAAAAATCTAGTCGTATTTAGTAAAATTACTTAAATTACTATTTATAAATAATAAAATAAGGCAAGCACTTATTTACAGAAAATACATTTCCATACGAATATATAAAAAAAACTATAATTGAATAAACTATCATTACCACACGTACAGAAATGCTTTTGCAAAGATAACAATATTTTTTTCATATCAGCGACTCTTTCAATAAAAACCGGCCAAGTGCGAGTCGGACTCGCGCACCGAGGGTTCCGTACAAACCTGCAAGGTTTACAAAGTTCTTTCATTACGACAATCGAGTCATAACTATGGTAATCTTATTGCAAAATGAAATTCATAACATTACAATGGGGAAAGATGGAGGAGCATAAATTTAAGACAAAGATCTCTTTATCGTTTAAGTAACTAAGTACTAAGTAAGTATTTCAACTTGATAGCTCTACGCGTTCATGAGGAAAAAAGTAATAAGTTTATATTTATTAAAAAATATATATTTTGTAATGTAACTAAAAATTTAAGGTTTTCGGAATTTTTCCTTTATGTGTGCTATAAAACGTTGCTTCATGCCAAATTTCAAGATTCTAGGTCGACTGGAAGTACCCTTTAGGTTTTGATTCCCTTGCGAGTACTTGCGAGTTTCAAAATATGCAGCTTAAATTGCTGTTTCTTTTGATTGCGTTGACATAGAAGTTTGATTTTGTTACAGCTTAAAGGTATTATAGACCTGAGTATTTGGTATGAATTTCAATTTAATACCTCTACGCGTTTATGAGGAAATGGGTAGTAAGGTTAAAATTATTAAAAAAATATATATTATGTGATGTAACTAAAAATTTATGGATTTCGTAATTTTTCCTTTATCTATGCTATAAGACGTTGCTTCGTACCAAATTTCAAGATTCTGAGTTCACGGGAAGCACCCTGTAGGTTTTGATTCCCTTGCAAGTGTCGAAAATTTGCGGCATAAACGGCTGTATCTTTTGATTGCGTTGGCTTAGAAGTTTGATTTTTTCACAGCTTCAAGGGACAGTAGACCTGAGTAATTGATATAAATTTCAGCTTCATACCTCCACGCGTTCCTGAGAAAAAGGGTCTTGACAGACGGACAGACGGACAACAAAGTGATCCTATAAGGGTTCCGTTTTTTCCTTTTGAGGTACGGAACCCTAAAAATCAACAAAATATAAACCACGATACGTTTGTAACATTATTACATTACACACTACACACAATTCCTCTATGAAGACATCACAGACAAAAGATATAAAAATTACACACTAAAACCATTTGATATTGGCAAATGATCTGAAATCTATACAATTATTTCATACGTACACTTTATAACACCAAGCATTCAGCTCATTTATTATTTGACTAATAGTTCAGTGTTAAATAAGTTCTGCATTGTAATAACTTAGCTCCTTGCACGAGTTTCTTATTTCATTAGAACGAACGAACGTATAGTTTAGTCCCTTGCACTAACCCCCAGTTCCACTAAGAGTCATGTTCACTGTTGAACAATATGATTGCAGCTATCGCATACTTCTGTCTCTGCCAATGAACGGGCTGGATTCGTGATTGTTCTTCTCCAGGTTCCCGGAGAGTGTGGGGTCTGGTCGGCTTCTCTTGAAGAAGCCCAGCTTCCACAAGGCTATGATGAGGAGTATTAATACTATGAGGCCCACGATCACCGAGATTATGATGACCCAATACGGCACTTCTGTGGTCTCACTAATTTTGAGATCTGGATACGCTACTGTTTCCACCTAAAAGATAAAAATATAAAAATTTGTTTAAGTCGTACACAAGAAGTTAGTGACAGTGTAACAAATACTGAAAGGATATTTATATATATGTATTATATAATATATATATATATTATATTATATGTAGTTTTGATTAACTTTCCCAAACACTGGCGTTTTTTGAGCGTCTTTCCAGCGTCAACGCGACACCAGCACTGCGTTTTTTTCGAACACAAAATTTCTTTTCGAACACAACTTTCTTTTGTTTCACTCGCTTTCCTGCCTGCGCGACGGCCAACGCTGGCGACGATGGCGACGGCGCTGAAAAGACGCTCGAAAGACGCCAGTGGGTGGGGGTCTATTAGTCTTCCCGGAAACAAAAACAATATTTGACAACTCCATACAAGTTTTTCTCAAATCAATTGACTGTCCTCCTTGCCTTTATGTGTAGGAATATTTAGAAGGACTGTTTAGTATAGTTTTATATGAGTAAAAGGATACTGACGTAAGGAAGTGGCTTTATTTTTGGCAAGTGTAATGGAATCCTACGCAAAAGCAATAAATATTAAATAAAAATCTAAAATCTTTTATAGTTACTATTTTCATTACGTACCGTAGCAGAACTGACGACACCTAATATGTTATAGTTGTCAGAAATATGTATGTAGGCTGAGGATGCGATGTTGACGCGGCTCACGCGAGGGTAGTCTTCCACGAGGGTGGAGTTCCAGAGCCTCGCCCGGACCGTGATCGTGGCGGCCTGCTGCCGGCCCAGCCGGTATATCACACACTGGATCTGGATACATTTCGCAGTCTTCTTCTGACAATTCTGAAAATTATAGAGAGTAGACCTTTGAACTACTAATTGTACTAGAAGAACTGCACTCTTGTCTTTTGTTGGCGTTTATCTTTTGTTTTTCTTCTTGCCGTGAATAACTTTGCCTCTTGCTGCCACCATATCGGCGCATAGAATGTATCCGAGGTGTTTTCTCTGCAGTAGACCAAATCAGAATAAAAGGTGGTATTTGTGATAAATTGGGGATAGCTAAGTTTCATCCTTTTTGTTTGTTACAATCGGTTTGAAGAAGCTTGGACATGTCCTAGTTATTTTTCTGATACATTCAGTCATTTAGACGTGAAAGTGGAACAAAGAAACTGACTTTCAGCATTGTATGTACTATTAGCGAGATTAAGAGATCGCCACAATATGTGGCGACAGGAAATAATCTACGAGAGAGACGAGAAATAAAATACCCAAAATCGAAAGCAAATAAAAAGTGTTGGTCAATTCGTAGGTAATACAAATATTGGGATACATAATTTTTGTTATAAACAATCTTACCATATTAACAACTTGCTTCCTCTGACCGTCCTTATCAGTATACGCTTCAGCCTTTACAATATCGTTGTCCCTTTTCCTTCTCACTTTGTTTTCAGCAGCACTTGAGAATTCTGCAGGTTTCCTTGTTTCGTTGTGGTCCTTTTCTTTGGATATTACGCTTGATTTCCCGGTATTCAATAACGGGTCCATTTCGAGGTTTTCAAGTGCGGGCTCTACAGCGCCTGGCCGAGGAATTAATTGCAATGGATTGATCTCACTGTCTGTTATGAAGCATTTACCATTGCTCTGTCCTGTAAATTAAGAACACGTTTTCAAAACAATAGTTAGATAAACTAATGAATAAATGGAGATAGGGAGGGGCTCGAGACTCGTAAGAATAGAAAAAAGATCAATGTATGTTAAAGCTAGATCAAGAAAACAGCTGATTAAAGTTCTACAAAATCTTAGACATCTTAGCATAATGTTTATATAATAAATAAATGGAAACAGCTCTTTGTACACAAAAATAAAATCACATGTAGGTCATAACATACATTTAGGTCATAACAACCTCTAATAGATAATAACAAATGACCTGCGATTAACTTACCAGCTTCCCCATCAACAATAGGTTCGTCTTCAGGGTACAGCAGCCATTTGCCCTGCGAGTTCTTCGAGGCTACCTGGTAGGGCCACGAGATGTACACTTGAGCGCGGTTCACATGCCAAGGACCCTTGTTGAACACCTGCAAGTTTTTAGGTGATGATAAATTTTAAAATATGCTTTACATTCCAACAAAGACAGACGGTTTATGGGCTTTTTAATTAGATGAGAGTAACCAAAAACACAACTGACGGCGCCATCGTGGGTAATCACAAACTTGCATAGCGAGCAGCGCCCTCAATCAATGTCGTTCAGATGTTGTTCGTTATTGTACAGTAAATATTAACAGCCACCTCCGTAGCATAAAGTGCTATGATAAGGAAATCCTTGTAACGACTGCAAAATCCGCCAATAAGATAAAATAATACGCACAACAAAATGTACGTCCCCCCCCCAACAACCCTGATGTGAAGTTTTAGTTAATATTAATGTTTTACCTGATATGTATGCGTTACTCTAGTACCAATGTCGTCAAAATACTTCATGGCAGATTCTCCTTTGACCTCTCCTCCGTAAAATACTTGCTCTGGTCGAGCGGCACTGGAATAACAAGATTATTAAAACACTATAACACCAAAAACAATGGTCTCATCTAAGTAATAATATAACTGATGTATACATAATTTTCGAATGAATAAAATTTGACTGAACGAAAAGTGATTTTTGAATTTTATTTCGAACTAGCGACCCGCCCCGGCTCCGCACGGGAAAATGGTTATTGTGGGTTATCCTTCAGTATATTATGCATGTATTATACATATAAACCTTCCTCTTGAATCACTCTATCTATTAAAAAAAACCGCATCAAAATCCGTTGCGTAGTTTTAAAGATTTAAGCGTACAAAGGGACATAGGGACATAGGGACATAGGGACATAGGGACGGAGAAAGCGACTTTGTTTTATAATAAGTAGTGATAATAACATTTTGATTTTGATGTCATAATTTCAGTATAACTTACCCTTTGATCGAAAGCTCTGCATTCTTGATGATGGTTACGTTTAATACTACAGGCAATTTTCCAGGATAAACTTCTTTAGATGTTGAGTTAGCCCAAACTCGGAAAAATATTGAAGGTCCTTTGTCGTCTAAAGCTCTCGCATCAAACCTCAGGGTTATTGGATCTGGTGTCTCTTGTGATTTCTTTAGAGGATTTTCTAACAAACAGGATACTATGGTTTTGTTTACACTTGTACATAAGACTCGTTTGTCCTGAAATGAAAAGCAAGGGTAATATTAGTTTGCTTTCTGTTTGAAACCTTCCTGATTTCAACGTTACTATTAAGTCAGTGTTATGTTGTAGACTAACCTTAATGTCAGCTGCTACGTAATGAAGACTTGAGTCGTGTTCTATAAACAGTTGAGGTTCATACGCCGATTCGTGATTATTTTTAACGATAACTGCTAGTCTAATTTCATTGTCCTGCCCTAAGGTTAGAGCATAATTTGAACTATCTTTAGCTGAAATGATTAAAGTTATTTTTTGAGAACCATAGCATATAGAGATAATGAATGTTTCTTTATTTTTTTAGCATAATACTTACTTTTAGGTAGTGAAAGAGTACAGTTGACCTCTAAGTCGCTTTGACATACATCATCCTTGCCGCAATCTTTTAAGAAGAGAGCACTAAAAGTAGTCCTAGCTGTCGCGTTTAGTACTGGGTATTCATCAATATTCGGTAGTGGTCCACTGCTGGAGTATTGAGGATCGGCGTGGACTAGAGTGTATGTAAGTTGAAACTGAAAAAAAAAAGAAAAGAAAATTGAATTTTTATTTCTGTTGTATTCGGTTTAGGCTCCGCTTACGCTAAAACTTTTTCTCGTGGGAATGAGGTATTTTCCCGTTGTAATAGCTAGCCTTTGTAATTTCCTAAGATCTATTATATCTCTGTAGCAAGTTTCATTGAAGTTGGTGCAGTATTTATAGCGGTAAAGCCTAAAAAAACAGAAAGACAAAATTATTTTATAATACACTAGCTTTCCGCCGCGGCTCCGCCCGCGTTAACAGTTTTTCCCGAGGGAATGAGACATTGCGACTATAAATTGAAATGTAAGCTATCCTATCTTTCAAGTTGAGTCGATATATAAAAAAAAAAATATAATAAAAAAAATATAAAATATAATTAAAAAAAATCGGTTCAGTAGTTTAAGAGTCCATCGCGGACAAACAACGTGACACGTAATATTTAGATATAAGGATAGTAGAGATGTACGTAGCTGGCCTATGATATTAATTTTTGAGGTTTATTAAAAAATGAAGTTGTATTTTTATTATCGCCCCGATCTTTATCATAACCAAGATCTTGAAAAATAATAATAATCAAAATACCTACCTTGATGGGTGTTTGTATGTCTCTAGTACTATTTTTGAGGTAGACGATATGTTCCCTACATGTTTCCTGGTCTGTTCTCACGGTAATGGTTCTATTTATTTCACTGATCTTGTCAGTATCAAAGAATACTCTGGAAAATTTCCTTCCGCCTTGAAAGGTTTCGGCTTCTATAACGTACTTGACGGTGTGCGTATTGGCTCTTGTGGATTTAACCAAAGATGAGATCTTGCAGCAAGCTTGAAAGCTAAAGCAAGTAAGATTTGTCGATGGATCTTTTTCGCAACCATGTTTTGCAGGGTCGATGTTGTTCATGGCATCAGAAGTTTGGATCGAGGTTTGGATATCTATGATTGGCCTTGTTCTGAGGAGTGCGACGCTGCTCTATAACGAAAAAAAAATCGTATTATATCCCAATATTTTTTACAAAACAAAATAGAAAGGAATTCTTAGTTAGATAATAAATACAAAAAAATAACTTTAAAAAATTTAGGAATTGTTAGATCGTATTTATGAAAGAACTGTTGGAGAACACTTACATCTTCGTACGCGCCAACAAGCAAGTCTGGATATCCGTTGGCATCAAGATCTACACCACCAGACAACGAATAACCAAATGTTTTCATGACCACATTATCCAAAACTCTCGGTACAGCTTCCGCAGTGATCACTTGGTCAGGATCCTTGTGCAGGCCTTTTTTTCTATCACCTAGGTAAATATAGACAACACCGTTGCCTTCGTAAGGGCTTCCTATTGCAATATCTTCACATCCGTCTTTATTCAGATCTCCAGCATTAGCAATTGAGATACCAAATTGCGACTCGGATTTGCCAGTCAACCTAAGACTGTACTCATTATACAAATTGTAATTCCGATTTAAGTATAAGTACACTGCACCGCCGACATCTCTTGAAAAGTAAAATGGAGCACCAACTAAAAGGTCTGGTTGGCTGAAAATTGTGAAAAATAATGTTATAGCTTACAACAAGAGTCATTTATTTGCAGACCTAAAATGTATTCAGGCTGTCATCAAGGAAGAACAAAAGTAATAAGTTACGGTATGACATCTTAAGGCTTTACAAATTGTGTCAGTGCAGGTAGGAGAACATATTTTGAACTATTTATAAACTACTTTCCAGGAAGACTTACATACACATACATACATACAGTCACGCCTCGTTCTCAGTGGGTAGGCAGAGACCACATCCTTCCTCCATCCTTCAAAGATTTACCTGTCTCCATTGACGTCAGCTGCTACAACCTCGTAACCGAAACTAGATCCGAATTGTTCCCCGTTAAATATCATGGGGAAGTCAAGGAATTCCCGGTTGACGTTGTCCCAGGTGTCGTGGACTCTCTTCTGGAAGATGACGACCTGGCCCGTGCCGTGCGCGCGCGGCGCTCCGGCGGCGTACGAGTAATAGTCCGGGCTCAGGAATCTGGCGCCGGTCACTGACATGCCTGAAATAAGTAAAAAATATATAATGTAGTTTTTCTTTAAAATTAGAATCAAGTTTGGCTTAGTCTGTAAGTGATATCATGTTACAAATAAATAAATTTATAAAATAAATAAAAATTCAAATTAAATTGGGATTCAAAGAACGGACTACTCTCTTTGACTTTTAATATAATATTTTAAATTGAATTTAGATGAACAGCTTATAGCAAAGTTGTAATTGATTTTAGTTTTACATTTTCATAGAATTTTAAAAAGTACTTTGCTGCTCAAGGGGGACTTTTTGATTTTAGTTTTCATTATTCAGGAACTCTTTTCTTATAGATCCAGGGATCCGATAGTCACTCCTGAGTTAGCAAATTTCGATTTTATAGAATCTATATTTTCGTGTAATAATTGCCAATGTTAAACGCTCGAATACTTCTTCATGCGAAAACCAAACTAATAATTAGGAGTTAAATTAGCATCTATTTAGCAATCATACAGAACTCAAATGAGAAATTACTCACTAAAAAGGCTTACCTAAGTAGCTGTACTTTTCCACGGGGCTGACTCCATCCGCGACAGGGCCCATGAACTTGGTGGTGTCTGCCTTCAGCATGATATCCTCGTGGGCGTTCTGGGCGAAGATGGTGCCGCGCCAGGTGTACGGTCCAGGACTTCCCATCAGCAAGGTGTCATCTTCAAGGAGGAAAGTGCTGGTTCCCGCTTGACAAAAGCCGAACTCTTCGTGTTCTCTGAAATCAGCAGAAGTTTGTTTTTAATACAACGTGAAGTCACTCATCCCTGCCTTCCAACCGTTATTTATTTACCCCCATAAGGGGGGGGGGGGCCTTATTCATAAACATTGCTTAAGTGAGGAATATTTTTGTCCTTCTCCAACATTTAAAATTGTCTTTAATAGATTCATAGTTTCAACCGTTTCAACTTTAAGCAACGTTTATCAATAAGTTCGGGGTAGACTTTAAAAGCATTGGTTTCTTCTCGCATTTGTATCGCTTGGAAACTAAAAAAATATCTTCTTAATTTATATAACTAAAATAGATTACCGGGAAACAGGTTTTCCGAGACACGGCTCCCACATTTCTAACAGCTCTAGATTGTTTGTCAGGGTGTAGCAAAGGCCTTGTCCAAACTGCAATTCACCTTTCTTTTGGATGTACCTAAAAAAAAAGATTCAATATTATACACAATTTATGAATATCAGTGTGCAGTGTACTAGTTACCAAGATAAAGTCCAAAATCACACGAGAACATGACTAATGAATTATTTATACCGATCTTTCCTTGGAAGCAAAGTTTAGTCAGATTTACCAGCCTTTGGTTCAAACTCATATTCTCATAATATTATTTAGCTCTGAAATAAACGAGTTCACAAACTGATTGAACTAAAAATTCGAATGAGTTTCAGTTTAAAGCTAAACCTAAACATAAAGTTGACAAAAGATGAGATTTGTATTAGAAGAAAACACGCTGTTCCATAAAGTTCCATTCCAAATTGAGTGAAACCGGCAAGCTTGTTCTCTTCCGCTGTTTCTTCTGGGCCCTATATCTGTTACTAACCTGTGCGCGCACACAACTGCCTTTGATTTGTACTTCTTCCCAGGCCCTTGACTCCGAACTGACATTCCCAGCCAATGGTCATTCCTTGTCTCATCCTGGGGTCTTATAAACTGTTACTAACCTGTGCGCACATACAACTGCCTTTGATTCGTGCTTCTTTCCAGGCCCTTGACTCCGAACTGAAACTCCCAGCCATTGGCCATTCTTTATCTCGTCCTGGTGCGGCCCCGATAAGTCTTTGTCGTCCAACGCTAAACATTTCAATACCAAATTAGTACAAATATTAATGGCTCATTGGGACCGTTTCAATTAAGTCAAGCATCAATTATATCAAATGAATAGATGATACGATTGTAAATGTTAACAAATTTTTTTTAGCTTTTCTTTAAAATAGAACATCTAATCTAATGTGTCACTTTTATAAACATTTTAATTTGTTAATTTAAATTTTAGATATCTTTAAGCAATTGATTTTAATTTAATTAGATACAATGTTACAAACCAACTTCGCAATGAATTTGTGGTTATTAAAAAACTCAAACCAAACATAAATCAGTTAATACTAAATGAGCTTGACAATTTAAAAATTTAAAGACATTACTCAAAATTTTAGATAAAACAAAAGCAACATCAACTATGAGCGGACTCTCAGAGGAGATTCGTTTAAAAAAATTGCGTACCGCCAACTGTTGTTTGATTTGTGTTCTGGAGACCCTTAGCTATATAAAAGTACATGTTGCCACGAGCGAGCGTGGTAGGTTTCCGTTCTAGCCGAGCATCCTCAAACCTCATTATATATGACGAAAAAAAATATTTAGAAATAACCGTATGGGGTATCAAATGAAAGGGTATAATGAGTAGATTGCAAATATATAACATGTTGCTATATCCGCCCTTCCTATTCAATGTTATTTAAATAAAAAAAAATCAAAAGTGGCGTTTCGAGCATACTTTGCATAGCTTTCTGATTGAAAAATTCTGAATTAATATTTATTAAAATACATTTTGATCATCAGAAATATCCTTGTGATTATATTTGTGACATGTAGTTGGTCCCTTTATATTAGGAACTAGCTGTCCGCCCGCGGCTACGCCCGCGTTGTTTTTCGACTTCTCCGTGCACAGTTTCCCGTAGGATTTGATATTTTCCCGTGGTAAAAAGTATCTAAAATGTTGACCGGGGATATAAGGTATCACCATACAAAATTTTATTTAAATCGGTCCAGTAGTTTCGGAGATTAGCCCGTACAAACAGCCAAACAGAGAAATAAAAAAAATGAAAAAAATCTTGATATGTTCCATATTACTTCTTACATCCTGCTGACGTTGCGTTAAGTTGTTTTTTTTTTAATTATTTCTGGTTGATTTTATTTTTTGCACATATTTGAGGATATTTCTGATGATAAGAATGTATTTTAATAAATATTAATTCAGAATTTTTCAATCTACAGCTATGCAAAGTATGCTCGAAATGCTACTTTCGAAAATTTATTTTTTAAATAACATTGAATAGGAAGGGCGGATATAGCAACATGTTATATATTTGCAATCTACTCATTATACCCTTTCATTTGATACCCCAACCGGTTTTTTTATTTTTTTTTTTTCGTCATAATAATATGTATGAGGTTTGAGGATGCTCGGCTAGAACGGAAACCTACCACGCTCGCTCGTGGCAACATGTACTTTTATATAGCTAAAGGTCTCTAGAACACAAATCAATCAACAGTTGGCGGTACGCAAATTTTTTAAACGGGGTGCCGGTGGGAGCCTGCACTATAAGTAAAAGACAAGTATTCATAAATATAGTAAATATAGAAAAGTTTTGCTTTTGTTTTATAACAAATGGAATTAGAATCCCAATTGCAAACCGAATGGTGATTATATCGGCAAATGCAAGCGTTGCAACCAGGCGTGACCAATGCGAGAGAGGTCTTCAACAGCGGAAATAAATAGAAAAATCTTGCAAAATAACCAGAAACAAAATCGTATCATGTTGCACAAACAGCGTGCGAATGACTGAAGATAGCATTTCTCAGGATATTCATGCACGTTTCAATCTTAAATTAGCAAGTCAAATCTGCGGCCTAAGTGGTTTTGGTACGGTGACATTGTATAGGCTAAAGTACGGCTGGTGACGATCTTCTAGACCTGTAATTATAGTGAATCACTGAGGAGGTACGAGCGGTACAACACGACTCAACGTTGTGGTCTCTTGTTAATGGACGTTATTCAGTACTACAGTGTGTTAATTTCGAGCTGATACGAATTAGAAATTAATTGATGGCCGAATCGTTAATTCACCAGAAGGACACCAAATTATGTTTTAATTTGAAGTAAGTGCTAGCTAACTGTTATTTTATTTGTTAATCGGCCCAGCGTTATTTCGTAACCTGATAGTATCATTATAGTTAGATGATAAATTTATGCAAAACCAGACATACATTGGTTTTGACTATAACATTAATTATTAATAAGATACCTACGTTATCCAGTGAAAGTTTTTCCTCTAGGCTCTTCATCATCATTAATTCAAGTGGGTTAAGTGTGTGTTTATTAATAACCAGTCACCTTCTATGATTTTCTATTGCGTGTTACATCGTTTTTTTGAGAAATGATCAGAATTTTAATTTTTTAGGTCTTTAAATATAATTTTATTTCCAATCGGAAATGCTTATGAAATAATTCCATTAAACCTAATATAAGTTGGTCGTTACGATAAATTGAAGAAGCTTGATCGATAAAATTATAATTTCAGAACTAGCTTAAAAAATATATAGGCTAACGTACTTATTTATCCACAAAATTCTAATAAGCGTGTCTGTTTACAGATTCGTCTTCTACTTTATACAAAATACACAAGTAACTATTCCTAAAGGTGCTAAAGTAGTATCTAGTACCTAGTTCGGTGCACTCTGTGGCTGAAGCGTGTGAGTGGGTGTGTTCGCAAGCTATTAGTGCCGTTTTATATACAATTTGCATTTTAGAACTTAGTTCCAAGAACTCTGCATAATAGAATTGGTTGTTCAGAATAGAAACATTAACGGGTGGCTGAGAGTTATTATGGCTACAGCTTTTGGTGAACTATCTTCAAAGTCCACACATTTCTGTCACAAAGTAACAGAATATACATACATTGTTGTATCATTAATTTAGTACAACTCTGAATTAACCATTTACATGCAGAGTTCTGGAAATTGAAACTTAAAGTAAAGGTTGTAGAAATGATGTTTTTGCAAAACAAAAGAAGGTGCTGAACAGTTAGTAGCACATGCGTATGATCTGGAACTCGGTTTCCGTTTAGTAAGAATACAGCGATTAGATATTAGTCCAGGAGCGATTATAAAGGTTGAGGTTGAGACCACAGCTCACTTACATATGTTTAATAGGCCGAACTCCGCTGTTTGGAGCACCACCGACAAAAGATAACACTTTAGTTATTAAGATCTAGATAAACATTATTAAAGCTACTTAAAATGTCTACACTGTATTCGTTACACTTGTCTTCCCAAATATACCAGGAAATATCACCTAGTCAATAGTCCTTTGCAATTCCAATAGTGTTAGCTAAACATTCTAATTGTGTATTTCATCTACGTATATAGGTCTACGTGTCTTTACTGTGACTAAATTAAATTCGTGTAAATTACATTACGTTGGTAATACAGTGTACAATTGTTATTTATACATTACAAACTTTTTCTAAACTAAACTACGTTTCTAACTTTAAATTACTTACATTTGCAGTGTCTTTGATAAATTTACTTACAGAGAGTTCTAAAGATACAACCTAAATAAAATTTTTTGAAGAATCAGGTAATATTATTTTACAGGTAGTTGAAATTATAAATACCAAGGTATAGAAGTAAATGTGATAATATTTTTCAAAATTCAAATGTTGAAAATGATTTTAAGATATACGAAGAATAAATTTATGCCAATTCGATAGTCATCGTGTCGTGCATAATAAAAAGTAAGTAAATAAATTCGAAATAAAGTGTGTAGTTTTGATAAACCATTAAAATATATTAAACTGCCGATTGTGGTTCAGGATCGCAGTAATTTTTAACTAGGTACTTCATCGAGGTTATTTTAAGGATAAATTTCTGAATACTTGTGACCACGACGCCACGACCTATCAATAAATATAAAAAAATAACCGAAGGAAAATGCTAAGCACACGTTAAACACTTTTCTTTAAGAATTTTTAAACAAGGGCTTAACATCACTAACACACATTTTCACGGGTTTTCAAGGGCTTAACATATTATGTTCAACTTTTTGTAGTAAGATCGCAAGTGTCCACAATCGTCAGTTTTTCTTAGAAGTGTGTGTATAGTGGTGCTCACTTCTCTTTCCGTCGGTGACGATCTGCTGGCAGTCGTGCACGGCGGTGGTGAGGCCGCACTTCCACAGGGCTCCGGACCTGCTGGTGTTTGGCTGCAGGTTCTGGCCCAGAGGAGCACCCACCAGCAACCTGAAATACAAAGAACAAAATTAAATGCTTATTTATTTTGGAAGTAGCTTTCCGCCGCGGCTCCGCCCGAATTAACAGTTTTTCCTGTGGGAATGAGGCATTTTTTCGCGGTAAAAAGTAGCCTATGTTACTCAAGGTGAATGTAGCTTTCTAATAGTGAAAGAATTATTTAAATTGGTTCAGTAGTTTTTGAGTTTATTCATTACAAACATACACACACAAAAAAATACAAACTTTCCTCTTTATACTCGTAAAATTAGTATGATAAATAAAGAAGACACCCAAGTAAAGCTGTTCAGAAACAAGGAAAACAAGTTCATCTCCTCTTAGCTCATCGTGCGGCTGGAGCGGGGTTAGACAGGTACACTACCAACTAGGCTACGGGGTTGACAGTTGATATCTATATCATGCTTAAACTCAAGTATGGTCAACGTCATGATGGTCTAACTAAACAAATCAACTAAACGGATCGGATCGGTAATCGGAATTTTCATTGTTTTTCATATTTGATGACCAATTAAATTGCGATAAAATAACAACTTTGCCAGCGTGGTCGACTAAGGCCTATTCACACTGATTCATGTATACTGATTACGGGCTGTTAAGTAAGAAATTATATTATACGTGATTACACTGTCAAATCGTAACCTTCACTCTCCTAAACCACAATCACGGTCAACGTAATGATCCTCGAGGGTCCTCTTCATAGAGCAGTAACAACATGATTGCAGCCGCTTCGGTCTTTCATTACGTCATTATACCAGCGTCATTGCGCCAGATTAATGACGCGGTGCAGCAGAGCGTGACGTCACGCTACCGAATTGGTAACATCACCATCCCTAATTGATATCTAAGTAATTACAAAGATCTTTGATAACGGTTGAATGCATTGGTAATATTATTATGCCATTCGGATAGTTTTAATAGTACTATGATACAGGCTGTCCTACTTTACGGTCCTACCGTGCTTTTTAATGAGAGCTTACATACAAATTAGATATTTTGTCTACACTATATATTATGTGTTAAATGAAATGAGACGATATTAGAATACAATTAAAAAAAAGTGGTGTGATGCTCTTAAAGTTAAAGGACCTTACAGCGTCTTATACACGATGTGTTTAAAGTTCGAAAGCCCCAAATAAAAAAATAAATAAAAAACTTAAGATCATAATAATGTCGATATAGCTATTTCCCATAAATACTACTGACATTAAAACTGACAATAAGGACCCTTTACATAGAGAACAGTCAGTCAGCTATTTGAAATAGAACCCGTTATTTATTTAGAAGCAGATAGATAATACGTAATTTTATAACGGAAGTCTTTTGTAGGCGGTAGTTATAAACAAAATAATATATACATAATAAAACTATTTCCCTCGCCCTATAAAGTCAGCGTGGAACGGACTACAATGTATTAGCGTCAATGATTACAGGTTCGGACCCCTAGAGCCATATAGAAGCCGCCGTCACAGCTTAATTAGAGCCAGCACATTTGCATCGTAATGTTTGTAACACGCTCATTGTCTTCCCGATAAGGCTTGTTAACTCACTACTGGACGACTAGTTTCTACAGGACTGGAGGAGTTGCCTTTCGCCTATACACATTAAAAGTGATGATTAATTAAAATGTCTTAAGCTCTTAAATATGAAGAAGAAGAACCACGGCTACGAGACTCTGGAAGCGCTAGCAGCTCAATCAAATATGTCCCCATCTAGGGGCTCTACCTAATCAGGATAAATAGCAACTTGCAAATAAAGATTGTGTAATCGACCCCGCACTAAGTCGTCGCGGTCAGCAAATAAAAAAATAAGTGTAGAATATTTAAAAAATTAAATTAAATTCTTATATTTATTTAAGACTAGCTTTCCGCCCCGTGGCTCCACCCGCGTTTACAGTTTTTCTCGTATTTTCCCGCGATAAAAGGTAGCCTATGTGTTATTCTGATATATGTATAAGCTATATTATTCTAAAGTTTCGTTAAAATCCATTCGTCGTTTTTACGTAAAAGAGTAACAAACATATCCATACTTACAAACTTTCGCGTTTATATTATTAGTAGGATGCAAAGACTGGGTTATATCACGTTTAAAATGTTGATAACCTTACTTTATTGGATAAATCCCTATCCTTGCTGTCATCATGTTATTTTATAATCAAAGCAAACCAACAATTTCGCCCATAAATCTTGATTTATCTTCCTACCAGAACTAACCAATTAATTGTTTAAATTGTTAAATTACTTGGCTTGGATAATTTGGCCTATAGCACACTCATAACATCAATCACATCATAACGAATCGATTTACGAGTTTATTCGATCAGACCACGTCCGATGTCTAAGCTCCTTATTCAAATAACTAGCTGTCCGCCCGCGGCTACGCCTGCATTGTTTTTCGACTTTTCCTTGCACAGTTCCCCGTAGGAATGAGATGTTTCCCGTGGTAAAAAGTATCTAAGATGTTGACTGGGGATATATGGTACCACCATGCAAAATTTCATCGGTCCAGTAGTTTCGGAGATTAGCCCGTACAATGTACTAAGCAGTATATAAATTACTAAAGTTTTTTATTTATCCCACGAAAACTCTTTGATTTCCCGGGACAAAAATTATCTAAGATGTTGAGTCCAGGGATATAAGGTACCACCATACAAAATTTCATTTAAATCGGTCCAGTAGTTTCAGAGTTTAGCCCGTACAAAGAGACAAACAGAGAAACAAAAAATCTGGATATTATGTTCTGTATCACTTCTTACATCCCCCTAACTCGGTTTTAAGTATTTTTTTATGTACATATTTTCGACCAGATCAGTTTTATTATATAGATTTGAAAAAAAAATACACATTATTCTTTGAAAAATTTTATATTGTACATTTATATGTATATCAGCTGTACGATACCCGTAATACAGGCTCTGCCTAGTTTGGGGTCCGATGGCCGTGTGTGAGATGTCCCCACATACTATTACTATTATTATTTTTATATAGCGAGCTAGCTAAAAGATTTGTGGTTGAATGAATAGCAATTTTTAAATTTTTTTATTATACTTAAGTAGATAAATTTTTCTTGTTTATTAGTGGCAGTCCACGTATAGCTATATAATTTCCTATTTCATTCAGCAAAATGTTCAAGTACGCCTGAATGAGGCTCCCGCATATTAAATATACCATTGGTCACGGGCAGAGGCCCCGCGAACGTCTGAGCTTCTGACGCTGGGTGCAACTGTCTTTACGCGTTTAATTAACATAAATCATTGGTAAACAGAAATATTATCACTTATTGATACTTAGCAAAAAAAAACCTTAACAAATAAACATATACGATCTTACCACAAAGACTTTAAACAAACGTTAATGAGTTTCTAAAAATCTTGTAAGAGATTTTTCATACAAGATATTTAGACAAGTAACTTTTTTGCAGTACCTAATACAAAGTTTCAAGCTAAAAATTGCAAAAATCAAATAAAAGTGAATTTAAAAAATACATCTTGCAGTTACTAGAGCTGGTAAAACTGTAGGAATACTTCCTAGTTTATTTCTTAACTACGAGTATCTGATACATTGTTGCTGATCTCCACGTTGTAAACACTACACCCACTACGAGGTCGGTGAACTTGTAACATAAAGCATAAAGAAAAGCAAGTCACAATTAAGAGCTCATTGTTTTAGAGTTGCGACACTCCTTATCTAAACATTTCTTGTTGAGAAAGTCAGGAGCTGAACTTGCGCAACTCTTGTCCTCAAACGAACAACAAGGTTTGGTCAATTATACAAACCAAATTAAGTTGGTGGTAAGATTTATTACATAAGACTCGGAAGGGATAAGCACTTAAGGACTTAAGCATTGGCGTGCCTAGGGTCTAACGATTGGGCAAGCCCAGATAATATTATGTAGATTTTTTTACCTTATATCATCATTGCCTCTAAACTCTAAAAGGCAGTACTTGTTGTGCTAAAAGACACACGATATCAACAATTAGTCTTTGAAAAACCAAACGATTGCTATCCACGCGCGAATTATGCTTCGATATTTTCATCCGATAACTTGCTTTTTTAGTGGGACGTTTCTTTGACTATAGCGTTTCATATTGCGGTGTTGAATATTTGTTATCGATAAGTTTCCCTAAGTATATGATAAGTCGTGCCCGTGGCTGTCATGGCTCGACCTGATTCCGGCTACCCTAAACAAACAGAAGGCACCTGCGCTGTGTGGCCGCTGTGCCCTAAAAGCTTCGTAGCTTTCTTTCTTGCCGCTCTGTAATGAATACACTAAATATTAAGAAACAATAAAACGCATTTATTATACATTGGCTGAGATGATGATTATATTTTAGATAGGCACTGAATAATTTACAGATACAGCCAATAACTAAAAAATGCGTTGAGTAATACCAACCTATTGTTAAGTTTCCCTTTGGAATTTTAAACTAACAAACAGAACTTTAATTAACGAATTGATTAGTCACCGTAAAACAATAAAAATATTAACGATCCTGTATATGATTCGCTTTAATTATTGTAAATTGTTTGATCCTAGCTTTATAATAGCAGAGGCGTATTAACAATAACGGCAAAAGGCAATCGGTCAGGCCCCCATACTCATAACCAATTTAATAGTACTTACTTATACAAAGGGTTCGTAAGAGAAATGGTTCGCCCACATAGCGCGATCGATCGTGCCCTCATATGCGCCCACGCAGCCGTCAAATGAACAGTATTGCAATGCGAGAGTTACTACTCATCATCACGCTATAATATAAGCTTATAGAAGGGAAACATCTGAATTATAGCTGACGTTTGTTAAGAGTTATATGACATTAGCACACACCCCCTTTAAGAACAGTTTCCCATGTTTGCTTGAAATTCAAAGAGACAAAAAATAATCTTCCCCTTTTATACAGGCTGTAAGTGAGTTGCTAGGCCCATAGAGGTTTTTTAAAACCATTGAGGTTTTGAACAACTTTACCAAATAAACTTTAAACGGAAATGAAAAAAAAATACTTTCTAACCAGACAGTTTTTATGGAGAAGTCAATTTATTTTTTCCAAAAAACGTTTCTTAAAGAAAGTTAATCAAAAAAATTGCCTACCATACAAATAAGGGAGATGGACTTATCTATTTTCAGAAAGATCTGCTGAACACACCTAAAGCCCGTATTTACGAATAATGTATTTGGCATTTCAACAGAAGGCAACCACTTTCCTTTGGAAGTAATTTACTGTTGTCAAAACCCGATCCTTCCATTACCGAGCAAAGGGCGAGCAAACATCGTCTGTCTGTCGGCGCGGCCGCTCCCACGCACCGGGGCGCGCGGCGGCGGGCTCACGTTGCACATCCTTGGCCGCGCCCCGCGATAAATCCCCATCACTACAATCTATCCTTGACAACGCCTGATACTACCAATAATGCCATTTAGATACTACAAAAGAATGCATTTGGTGGGTGGCCATCAATTTTCTATTGAGTGGCGAATGGTGGCGCCTTCTTCACTGTGTTTATTTATACTTGACCGCAATATTTCGGATTCCATAAAGTTTTTGCTGTCTTTGATAACGCCTACGTTTTTAAATGTTATTTGTTGTAACTTAGCCCTGATTCCAAGTTTTCGAAAAACTATTCAAATGATGCTTTTTTTGGGATATGCTGTTTAACGTTGACCTATTAAAGAACATTACACGTCCATCTATTTAAGTCAAATCACAATTTCATTGTCAATGTCTTCATAGCATTTAATGGAACAGCACATAACACAATGAAAGGACTATTCGATTAAGTCAATTGACAGTTCAAAGAGCGGTCTCATGAATGGATGGACTCTACAAATCTTTACAACAACAAAATTAAATGTTGCAGTAACATCGCTGTCTTTGTATTGATGATTTTATCAATAAACGAGAACTGTGTTGTAATGGTCAACAAAGTTACCAAAACAACATTGATGTTAATGCGTACAAAATGCCTACACGAATCGTGCGTGCGTATGCGTTTGTACGTGCTTTTATGAAGGTTGACAATGTTAGAGATAGAACATACTAAATAGGAACAAAGTATTTATTGATAAAGAGATGAATAATATATAGAGATATATTTTTGATTTAATTACTTACCACATAAATAAAAATTAAATTACTACTTTCGATGATTACCTACTTTTTAAATAATGTCATAAATAAACAAAAGTACAAAAGACCCTTACATAAGAATGTGTGTTGTTTAGTGAAGACAATACTCGTAAAATTCATAAGAATCATTATAAGTGTGCGGTTTATGCGGTGAATGCTTATTGCAATTTGATATCATAAGTTCATTAAAAAACCACATTTCCTGTAAAAGATTAAAAAGCATATGATACGCCTGTCTGCACCTCCACATATCAGCATTTTAATTTAAGTTCTCGGCAATAAAAAGTAATGAAAATAAACGAATGAGTTTGGTTGCTCGCTTGCAGTCGTCTCGTCTCGTTGGGAACCGATCTGGTGCCCCGCTCCGGTGGTCCCTCGCGTCCACCGCAAACACTCCGAGACCATTGTCCAAACTTTATTGTCATAACTGCCCATAAGGAAAGGCAGGCGCTCTTAAAATGTACAGCCACCGCACACCGCACACCGCCCGTGGTACAGCCCTTAATTTGTTTTGTATGTAAATACCGGCCTTCAGGCGCCTACTTCGAACTTTATGTTATTACTTCTTACTGCTTGCGTTGACGGCTATACTCCTATGAGCTTTACATTTTATTTTCTTTACCATATACCTGTTCTGTGGCAATATTTAATTATAATATAATTTCATGTCAGATCTGGCCATAGGTTTATCTAACATTTAGGAAGAGCCGTTTTAGTGATAAGGCCGCCAATTGCCTTTTTAATGTACCTTGTGTCAATCTATATTGTTTTATGTGCCATAAAGTATTATTTCGGCTGAGATGATGTTGATGATGATGAAAGTATATTTGAATTTAGACTCTATATTTTATCCAAAGCTCGCTGGCCATTCTGTCACCGCCATTCAGGAATTAAATAAAGTGCTTTTATTATAAGTTTCCTTATTTAATATCTAAATAAATACATCTGAAGCAATAATTAAAGATGTCTTCGAAACAAATAGTGGCCATAAAAATAAAATGAAAACGTGGAAAGGAGATGGAGCTGTCTTGTCGTGCGCTTTTCGCGGAAGAAGGCGCGCGCGCAGGCGACGTGTGTGGCACTGAGGGCGCGTGCACAGCCGACAGAGCGCAAATTGTATGGAAATAAGTTCAAGTATCGCAAAAGACGTTGGTAATATTGTGTATTCTGTGACTAAAAGACGAACAAGGTAAAAAACGGATAGCAGTGCTTCCTTTATAAAAAGGTAGGTATACTAACTTATACGTGTTTATAAAGAAAATCCTGTTCTTCATTTTAGGAATTTGTTGTCTTACCTATTTTGTTGGAGTATATGGATGGAATTTAATAGTATGTATTTTATTATTATCAAAGTTTCAATTACATTAACTGTACTCACAAAGACGATACTTGTCTAAAACATGTCATAAAATCCATTGTTACAGCGGAGCACTGACACCTTTTAACCAAAACAACAAAAATATACCTCAAGATGCATGTCGTAGGGTCTGCAATCGAACGCAGATGCAGACGACACCTCTCTGGGCTACAGATCCATTATGCATCATCATCTGTGACATTTAGAATTTATTGCTTGTGTCGGATGATGGAGTAGGTGTAGCAACGCAAAGACCTCTGACGAAACACCACCTTTGAAAGTAATACTTTAAGAGCTCTGTAATACTCAGCTATCTACTTAAGTGCTCGTAAAATCATTATATGACCTTTTGTATACGTATTGTTATTTGTAAGGTTCGATGAGATCGTTCGGATTCGGATTCATGCAAGGAATTCAAAAGTTTCAGACCTACACTGATGTCGCAAAACCGAACCGAGCCGTTGTGGGGAAGCAAGAAGGCTTATAGGTGCCTCAGAAATTCAGAAACATACCTAAGAAAGCTGTCTACTTATTTTGTTACTTTTAATGGAGCAGACTTGCGGTGCAGCGAATGGCTCACACCCTAATAATTAAACAAAGACCCCAGAAACATCCAAAATGCGCTTATACTTTATCTACGATGTTGCAATGTAAATAACCGTGATAATGATGAGGACTTCTTCTTCTTTACTCCCTTAGAGAAAGTTGTTCAGTTTCATGAGTACTACCACTATGTATCGGATAAACAATCAGTTTTTCATGGTGTATATATATACTATTATATATATACTCAATATGTATACTCAAGCAAGGAAGCAAAAACACTGTATAATAAATTATGTAGTTTAACATTAGTCTAGACTTGAACCAGTAAGCTAACATTTTAATTAAAAAGCAAGGCTTTGTTCACACAGCCGCTAGTATACAGGCTGTTGCTATCAAGTGGCGCAATCTCTCATTAGTGGTTGTAAGATAGCCGTCTTCGTGACTCGCGGTGTAGCAGTACTAGCACTGCTCCTCGCTACACGTAAAGCGCCACGACAAGATCCTGCCGTGATATGTTCATTAAATTCACCTTAAGCCGGTCAGTGCAATCAGGTTACGTCTAGTAAAATGACAATTGAAACATGAAAATTTGGTAAATATACAGAAAATGTTCCCACGAAAAGCATTATCAATATTGTCTTTTGTATCGCTTCAGGACCAACCTATAACATTCGAATGACCAGAATTTCTATTGGCTACATCTTGTTGCAATATCTCTCTTAGATATTGTTTATGTTAGTGACCACTCTCTCTCAACAAAGAGGCAATAACTAATAACTGCCGTCTACAAATTGAATAGTCACCTGTGTGTATGGGAGTCTAGAGACAATGTAAATTAACTAATCATACAGACGGAAAGTATCCTACAAGATCCGGCTTTCACACACTACCCTTTATAAACACGGTTTTAACATCCTCAGAAGAAATAAACAGGGTTTGAGTGGTGACTTAGCAAACACTGAGACATGCTCAGTCAACGGTGTTGAATAACATTCTCTAAGAAGCTTTCTTCGGAAACTAAATAGACAGGCAGATTTTTTCAAAATATGCTGAAAACAGCGTTATACTGAGAAAACGATTCTGAGTAAATCTATATTAACTAATTTTCGAAAAAAAAAATCAGTTGCGTCTTTTTGCGTTATGGCGGGAGAAAAATATTCGACGCTCCAATTGTAATTTTATAGGAGATTCTTTTTTGTTTTCGGAAAAAGTTTACTTAGCCGTTGGCATATCCTTACAGTATTATAATTTGCTTAGCGATCATTTACACCTGTATAAAACGATAAATCATAAATAATTTAAAAAACTAGTGAAATAAACATAGGCTTTCACAATCACAATACTAATGCAATAGAAGAAGATTTAACAATGTGAAGTATCAGTAAGACGGTATTAAATGGCTTGTAGCTTTCAAAAGCTCTGTCTAACCCTATCTGTTTAGTGAGCATTGTAATAAATATTATTATGTAACTTCGATCTATTCCCATCCAATCCCACGAACTAATACCATTTGGTATTTGTTTATTTCCGAGTTTATTTTCTATTCCTAACGAGTACCACGTTATTTCAAATTAAAAAATCTATTCCCAACGAATACCAAAACATTACTTTTTGTACACTCAGCTACACAAAGTTTTATTTTATTATCTGACATTTACATACTATAGTAATTGAATGTTAAAAGTCTAAAATGAATGATGGGAACCCTCTTAAGTTTATGACAGATTTCGAGCCAGCTGCAATGAACGCCATATCAGCTGTCTTTCCCTCAGTTGAGGTTAAAGGGTGTTACTTTCATTCTCCAAAAATGTATGGAAAAAAGCAAAAGATCTGAATCTGACGAAAGATGCTGTCACCCGAAGACATGTAAGACTTTCATCTTTACTGCCTTTACTTCCGCGAAATTTAATATCAGAATGCTGGTGCTACATTATGGAGGATAGCCCTGAAACTGACATTTAATAACTACATGATGTCACAATGGTTGGAAGACGAGAGTTTTGTTGACACTTGGTGTGTCTATAATGAACGCCGTAGAACCACGAATCCCGTAGAATCTTGGCATGTGAAATTAAACTCCACTGTGCCCAAAAACGCGAATTTGTATCAGCTTTTAAAAGCTCTAAAAGAAGACGCAGATTTGCAATCAGTGGTTGTACATGACCAATGTACCCGAAAATTAAGGGTCTAATCTAACCTATTTGGCGATATTTTAAAATTAAGCTGATTATTTCTTAAACCAAAAAATATTTTATAATTATTAAATGGCAAAACACAATATACTATACTATTACTATATTACTTACAAAAAATGATGATTTATGACTACTAACTTATCACTACCTAAAGTACATAATTATATGTATATAAAAGTTGATTGTGATATTTTATAACTATTGTTAGATTGTAGGTAAATTATAAATTTTTGATGTTTTTGCCAAAATCATTGTTACTTTAAAGTTGATTATCTGTGATACTTTATAATTTTGTTAGATTTATGTAAATTATTCATATTTGATTTTTTTGCCAAATTTTTATGTGATTAATCATGAAGATATGCGAATTGTTACATTAAAAGTTGATTTTCTGTGATATTTTATACGTACGTAAATTTTCCATTTTTGAAGTTTTTTCCAAAAAATATTTTTATATTAAAAGTTGATTATTTGTGATATTTTATAATTTTGTTAGATTTTTTGTACTATTATTCATATTCGTTTTTTGCTAAATTTTTACTTGATTTATTATTATGATACGCAATTATATCAACCAAAATCATATAAGTCAATAGTCCATGATATTAAAAAAATATATGTGTTTTATATATCAAACCCTAATCTTATAAAACATTACTAAAATCACAACTCAAAGCATTTTAATTTTACTGAACCTGACTGTACCTAATTCCTTAAAACTTGTTTTGGGATTGGTTTTTTTATGTGGTACTCGTTAGGAATAGAAAAAACATTCGGAAATAAACTAATACCAAATGGTATTAGTTTGTGGGATTGGATGGGAATAGATCGTAACTTCATCGTTTGTCGTTTAGTACTAACATCTTTAATCGATAGTAAATTTCAATCTAAAGACTCTACTATAACTTTTTTTTTAAATGAAATTGACTAAGATTAGATTGACTAAGTTTTTATTTAATTTACTCAGAAATCAGTAATTTAGAAAGGACTAGAAAAAACTAGAAAAGGAATAGAAATACTACACTCACAGATTCTAACTTATGCTCAGTAGCATTAAACTCGAACAAATTTTAGAACTAGGAGCTAGTAAATCAAGAATAGTGCTTATAAAACTACGCAGCGCGGCGCAGCATCGTGCAGATAATCGCAAACCAGTCTTCGGATAAATGATAGGTCGTGGCGAGCATTACTTAGGTGCCGGGTCTGCTGAGATGTATGTACTCCTATAGTTGTGGGCGCGAAGGGCAGTTGCAGCTGATATAAGCTGGATCATGTTTGATATTATTATACAGATACACGTATTTACCAACTATTGACTCAAAGTTA
This sequence comes from Teleiodes luculella, assembly GCA_948473455.1. Classification (NCBI taxonomy): domain Eukaryota; kingdom Metazoa; phylum Arthropoda; class Insecta; order Lepidoptera; family Gelechiidae; genus Teleiodes; species Teleiodes luculella. The sequence goes on along the minus strand of OX419590.1, from coordinate 9,055,192 downwards.
TAAAGATTACAAAAAATGGATAAATACAAAAAATCTCATTTTGTTGATGGTCATAAATAAAGCTTACATACTTTTTAGGGCTTTCACGATTATTAATACCCTGTTCATATTAAAGCTTCTATTTTATTAAGGTTCTTAGAACAGCAACAACTAAACACAGGTTCTACTAGTAAATACAATAGAACAGAGGTTCATTTAAGAGCATATAAAGTTATGTTTATACAGCATTCCTGTTAAAAAACTTGTTTTGAAATTGCCACCTTACATTTTGTGTTCATCGTCTAATCTAAAGCTATGTTCAGCTTGTCGGATGGTGAATTCTAAAATGCATTAAGCTTGCTTTACTACGATAGTTCCCAGTGGGTGTGAATGGTCGCGACCTGCTGCGTGGGCCAGGACTGGATAACTGTCATTACTTTATATACTACGTATATTAGGGGTCTGTTTCATTATATTTCTATAAATAAATACTAGCTGCTGCCTGCGGCGTAAAAATTGCAAATTTTATTCCATTTAGTCTAGCTATTGACGCTATTGTAGCGTTATTGAGTAACAAACGTCCAAACTTACAAAGATCCAACAAACTGTATTTTGACATTTATACGGAATATTACGAGTAGTATAAAATATGATGATATGACAAAATTAAATATAAATTCTTTCTCTAACTTGAATTCAAAGAACGAGAACAGCTTTTTTTATTCGTGTTCGTGACATAACGGGCTTTCAAAAGAAGCTTTGACCAGTTTTAAAAAAAGGATTAGATATGCCTGTTCTCCTCGAAGCTAGTCACGCCACGACTCGGGACAAGAAATCCCTCAGCTTTGTCAATCATCACTCGCCGTCGTCCCTAGAAGCCGACAGGTACAGTCAGGTCAATATTGGGTGTACCTGACTGTCAGGTACACCCAATATTGACGTACTGCGAGCCATTCTCACGAGCGATCAGTGCGTGTCAATATTCAGTGTTTATTGTAGCAATTTAAGTTAAGTACCCGATGACGGTTCTCACGAGCTGTGAAATGTAGCGCGCGATGATGTTACTAACTTGGTGACAGAAATACTTCGTGGTTGCACCGACAACGACCGCGTGACGTCAAGATTAATTTTAGACCATTGAATGTGAAGCACGAGTTCGCGATTCGGGTCAACGAATTAGTTTAGTTTATTTATATGGCTGTAGATAAAAGATCTCAGCGATCATTATTCTAGCATACTATAAATAATTTATCGATTAACAGAAATAAAAAAAATAAAAAAGGTAAACGTTGAAGGTATAAATATTTCTAGATATTTTCGCTGTTACGATCACATAAACTATGCTTAACAGCTGTTTATTTATACGATGTCTACAGAAAGTTATGAGCTTCGTTTCTAAGCCGATAGGAACTAATATCTTTCCCAGGCGTTTACAGCGGAAACCTAGAAACATTTATCACAGCGCGATAGAAATAGGCCTTCAGCTGGCAGGAAGAGCCAATTGGATGAATGATTATGCGGACTCTATTTTTTGATGCGGCGTTATTCACCGTTTTCATAACGATGACGACTAGTGTAGTGTATACTATGATATTCATTGCTGCGTGTTCAAAACTGCTTAAATCCCAAACACAAACCTCTCATCAATGGACGTAAAAGTTGTAGAGGAATCGCTTGTGTATTTAGATGAGTGATCTCATTGACCGACGGCGGCTGTGTGAACTAGGCCAGTATGACATGTCAGTGACCGCTTTGACAAGGATATTATTAAAGAGATCACTATCAAAGTGCTCAATTGACATGCGAGTAGCTAACTGTGGCCATTGCTTTTTCATCTCGTAAGATTTTTTCTTTGTTTTCGAGTGTCTTCTTGTTTTGAACCGGTTTTGTAGCATCACTTACACTGTACCGTCAATCATCAACAATTTCTTTATGACGTTTCTGCCAATTAGCAGATGTTTTGTGGCGAGTGCACAATGTTCTGAGAGCCTTAAAAGGGCTGCGCCATATCGGGCTAAATTTAAACTGATTGGCTATACAACAATACGAGCTCCTCTCGCGACTCTGTCTGGAATTAACCCTTCGCGATTTCTGCCTCTAATTGGTACCTTACTTGGATATTCAATCTTTATGCACAGCAGTGGTATTACTTTAAAATAATGCACGAAGACTTTGCATGGTGGCTACGGACTGACAATAGTTAGCCCCCTTTCTCAAACATTAAAATACACTCAGCAATGCCTAATTCTCATCTTTTTTACTGTGTGCTAGACGTGTTCCAAGTTATTCAATTATCTTTATACAAAGACTCATACATCAAAACTTTAACGTTTATGGTCATTTGTCGGCGGTTTCCAAATCCCCATGAGGCGTGTTCATCACGTCGCTCGTTTTAACATGACAATAGCAGGTACAAGAGCACGGCTTACGAGACACCATCCTCTATAATTTATGGAAATGACCGCGAACAAAAACACATGACAAAGGTGTCTACTCGAAATTAAGTAGATGGGTCGGTGTTCCATTGTCTAGGCGACTGTGATACCCACCCATTGTGCCGCAGCGCGTTATCGTAAATATCATCCCTTGACTGACAATATTCTTTTATTGGTCGACCTATAAAGGCTTTACGACCCACAAACTCGAGCCGGACAAGTAGACTTCCTTGTTTTTATTGCTGGCGTTCGAAAGTGAAACTTATTTCCATTAACAGGTTCATTATGAGCGAGAAAGTTCTGCCTGTTGCAGCCGGGAAAACTAAAAAAACATAATGATAGTGGAAGTTATCGTTAGTGATGTACTTCTTACTGTACAGATAGTTAAAATTGTCATGAAAGTGAAGTCGAATCTAATATTTTAGAAAATCTACAAGTATAAATATAATCGGAAAAAGATCTGAAGAATTTTATGTCAGGTATTTTGAATTTTTTTACAAAGTGAACTGTGGTCCAAGAATATCCGACACCAAATAGGTCTATCTCATTGCTCTGTGTATGGACCAGTAGTTGGTGAATATCAGGCGTATGGAAACAACGCGATAGCCGCGCCTGCGCCGCCGCCGCCGGGAGCTATGCTAAGTGGCGCGCGCTTTGTCGCCAGATAACGCGCACGCTAATTGGATACGATTTATGCATTTCGCACACGCATCCGAAGCAAATAAAAGAATAACAACCTTATTTACGTTCATTAGCATAACCCGTTTGACTTGCGCTATATTTTTATTATTTTGATGATTTTTGGTTCACTGTAGTTCTAAGCACTTATTAAGCTTAGGTTTAATTTTTTTTATTCATTGACAAACTATCGATACGAAAACAATTTATATTTGACGAGGGGTATTATCTACCTCAATAGGTAAAGAAACTAACTAGCCAAGCGTACTTTTGACGCTGTTTGGAGTTAGTAGTAACTTTTATATAAATACATGAATACATGTATATTGTATATATTTGCATCAAATGTATTTCCACCAGGCGAGGCCCACGCGCCAGAGGCTTTGTTTTGTTAACAGCTCATATAATTACGTCCCCACCAAGGGGCTCGAGCCGCTCGAGCATACCCTGAAATTCGGGTGAATAGGCCTTAGTCGACCACGCTGGCCCTGTGCGGTTTGGTCAACATCACACACTACCCTTGAATTACGTCGCAGGTATGTGCAGGTTTCCTTACGATGTTTTCCGTCACCTTAGGAGCGTCAAATATACGTACATAATTATGAATTCGAAAATCGAAAGCACATTGATACGTGCCGATGTTTGAACCCGCGAACTTCTGAATGGAAGTCAACGGTCTTAGCCACTTTGCCACTGATGCAGCTTAGTTTTGTTTACTTCAATCGATTGCCTACTTTCCTAGTCGGTCGTGATTGCAATGATATTTTTTGAGCAAAAAGCGAATGTGTTTTATGATTGTGCTTAAGACTTCTGTGTGAACTAGACCTACTAAAATTGCACATTGAAGTTAAGCTTTGATATAATTCGATTACATATACATGAGGACAGATGAAATAGAAGAACATTTAAGTGCTGTTTTGTAACATAATGAACCTTCAATATCTTTAACTCCTCATTCGCAGCCTATTGCTAATATTAGCACTGTAATAGATTCTCCGAAGGCAATGTGGTTGTGTTGTGTCTATTATTATTCAGAAGCCTTATATTAACCCAGATAGTTCGGGAAAGCGGGCCCTGTGCCGTAATGGGTGACTTTCTATTTTTCGATAGCAAAGTTATCCACTGGAAATTCGGACGTGGGCGAACGCGTTATATCACGAAATAGAGAAATAACCACTCTGCTGCAGAACCTACACGTGCCGTGGATGATAAAATGAACAGTTACGGTTTTCTGATAACTTCCGAATGGGTAGTTACCAATCTCATTAACCCTTATGTCTGAACCATAGAGTCGCCGTTGAAAACTTAGATACTATATAGTCGTAGATAATAGCCGAGACGGCTTTACATGCCTTGCAAAGCACGGAGTCATCTTTCTTTTCATACAACATGTGATACAGTTTGCATCATCATATCATAATATTTATTCGACAAGTGAATGACATAACCAAGAACGTTTGCAATTAGTAAATATTACAAAAGTCCTAAATAGGCTGAACCAATATAGGCTCGAAAATAGTGTTTGTATATAATATTTAGGTTTATATATGAAGCATGTATGAAATTTAATCAAAAATTTGCAGAAATACAATTTTCCTATGCTACTTTAATCAGATGAACATTATCATAACAAATGGTCTCCCTGACAACGATCGGATGGCAACTTGTTATAATTAAACTAAAATCAAGATAACCCAGCGGGCTAGCGGCTTTGAGGTTCCTTGCCCCACTTCAAAGATACATTACAACAGATATCCATCAAGTTTCATGTTGACGTCTACAAATTATTTCTTGTTAACAATTTCAAACACCCATTACTCATTTGAAGTACCAAAATAACCACATATTTGATCAAACGAGTTTAGAGGGTTTGATCGCTATTCAATAACCGCTCACGTGCCCAAGGCCGCCATCCCAATACCCAGTTGAACGGCCGCGCTCGCCGCCTCAACCTACCGTAACTCGCCCGCGATCCATTTGTTTATTTTAAACCGAGCGCGCGCCGCGTCAAGTGGCACAAAAACGCTCATTGTGCCTTGGTTTCTTACAAAAACACTATCAAGTGTTGATTTATGGGTTGCTGAATGAATGAGTCATGCTACTATGGCTTATTTTATTTGAAAAGCGATCCAGTTTTTGATATATAGAGTCGTGAAAATGGAGATTATGAATTTTTAGCGCGACTTTTACAAAATTGTTCAAAACTCAAAAACAAACCTCAATACCTGTGACAACTTGTAATAAAATAGATTTAAGTGTGTACTTACCGAAAAACAAGTGTATTTCCGTCAGATTATTATTAAAAAACCCACAAAACTTTTCAATAACACGCGACGTGACGTACTCCGTGCGGTCAACTGACAGACTGCACTTTGACATTGTTTTTTTTTTTAAATTTTGCTAGTGGTGGGCTTGTGTTGCCGGTTTTTTAGACGTCAAATTTAATAGAGAATACGAAGCAAGTACGATAACAATATTAGACTTAGTTATTTAGAAGAAAAGGATCATTTTTCAACAGCTGTGAGCAAAAATGGCCTTGTTAACCAGGAGTTTGCAAGGTCAATCAACGAGTGTTTTATATTGTTAATCGTTAGTTTACATTGTCGATTAACGGATGATTTCATTTGTTAATCCCTGGTTAACTGGGTCACGTGAGCGGATAAGTGTATAAATTAAATTTCTGTCATAATATTTCAAAGTGTCGCTTTACAATGCAAAGTGGAATAATCGAAGCCTAGCGCGGTGGACTGAATTACAACTAGCTACAATTTACAATTCGAACTTACTACATTACTACTCTACTCTATGCCTCGGCACGTACCGAATTGGGAATAAGTTCTACTGCTCCATTCTCCTTAATTGTTTTCATTATACTCTAAAGTTGTCTGGAAAAGATCGCTAAATAGCGATAAGACCGCCTTTAAGCATATTTTATTTGTAAGTTTTTTGTGTAATGTTTTGTTCAACGTATATGTGTGAATAAAGTGATAGTTATTTACTTACGTAGTCGATATATGACAAAAATTTAGCTTACCCTGAAATCATGGTGAATAGGCCTTAGTCGACCACGCCCAGTGCGGGTTGGCCAACTTCAGACACGTTTTGAATTCATTCGCAGGTATGTGTAGATTTCCTCACGATGTTTTCCGTCACCGTAAAAGGTCGAATATACGTAAATATGAATCCGAAAATCGACAGCACATTGGTACCTACGTGCCAAGGTTTGAAACCGCGAACTTCCGAATGGAAGTCAACGGCCCTAGCCAATTGGTCACCGACGCTCTACACGACTGTTTTTTCAATCGCCATTAAATTTTACAGGAGCCAACACATGCGGTGTGCCATTCGCACTACGAAATTCGCCCCTACCGCTACTCGCTCTCAAGGTCAACATGTCCAGCCGCATGTGCTTGCTACTGTACTTGTAAACTGTAGCTTCGTCCTGCCACCCTGCCCCTGGTGTCGTGGATTAGCAATATTAGCATGTTTATTTAGCATACAATCGCGACACCTTATAGGGATGAATTTTGGCCTAGGCTGGAATTACGGTCAGGGCTACGCGTGATATTAAACATGGAGACTTCACGCGACCATTTATGAGTAGGTAAGTTATATAAGAAAGTACTAGTATATGTATGTACATTGATCTGAATGACTTATAATGAGTGCTGATTACTAAAACAACAAATAAAGGATCAATCAAAGACATTTTCAAATTAATTTTAATTTCTTCAGTCGTCGTTAACAGCTTATATATGTCCCCACCAAGGGGCTCGAGCCTACCCTGATTTGTATTTAACTACTTATTTTCTTCACATTAACTACAAAAGAGCAATTATTCCTACATAACTAACTTCATAACTAGGATCCTATCGTAGTTAACCTTTGGAAAAGGTCACGTTGCTATTTTGAGAACTTGCCACAATAGAAACAAAATGTCATCAACAAAATAAGGATACCTTTAATAGTGCTTTTATTATAGCCTGCAGTGGTCATCACTCTATTTGGTGCCTGATTCATAACAGCAAGAACAATATTTCAGTAAAACTTATGATTCAAAACAACGATGACGTGCGATTCAAAAATCACGTACGTATTCATCATTGATTTTACAGTTCTCAGTACCTACCATGAACATAAAATGTTACTCATTTAGTTCACGATCGAAACATGGTCTATCTGTTTTTGCTCCAGTTATTAATAATAGTGAAATAATTAAAACTATCTGATAGAATTGCAAATAGTCATGCAATTTGTTTTCCGAGATTAGGGCACGTCCTGAATGATACCAAAATTTTAGCGCTACATTTTTCCGTTTTATGTGTTTTCTGTACGATACACATCATCATATAATAAATAATTACAAGCGTTGTAATAAAATAATATAATTAAATTATTATGGCAGTGTAAGTATATTACTTTACTACGTCCATCGTCACTTTACTTGACATTGACAGGACTGCACAATTGAAATTGAGATTTCTGTATTCAATTTTGGATGCATTCTGTTTTAGTATACATGCTTGTTTTGGTTGGATACCTGATTCACTTTGTTCTAATGCTGTAAGTAAAGCTTGAAAGTTGGATTCAGCTTGAGGAGGAATTCATCCACTATGCTAGCCGCCTTGGCGCGACCTCCGACCCGGCCCTTGTATCACACGGCAGATTACGATGTACGTGCATCTGCTATACAGATGTTAATCTCTTCTATCTCCCCTTTACGGCCGCATTATAACCGCCGCTTTGTTTTGATGTCGTATAAATAGCGTATTACGACTTCCATTAGCCATCAGAAAATGCAAGTTCCGTGTTCAGTAAAAATTGTTAGCCTTTCATGGCTCCGTGCCCCAGTTGCGTTGCGTTCATGAACGGTTGCAGCATTCATAAACGGATGATTCAATTTTAGAATGTTTAGAAGAAGTTGAGAAAATACACGGGCATCGGGCAGTTAGATACATTCTCTAAGTTGTTTCCGCGTTTAATAATAAATCTATTTTAAGTTTATGAAAAAAATTTAATGCATATGTAATAATCTGTTACATATCCTGCATTAGACGTAAGCAGCATTATTCTTTTTTCATTATTATTAGCATAATTCTTTATGAAGTATCAGAATTAAATGAGGTTTTATTTTGTTATTGATTAAAAATCATTTTTCATTGTTTATAAGTGAAGACCTGTAATTGGCTGAATGTATTGTAACCTTGCTTCCTAGTATACTTTTGTTAGCTGTAGGATTTCCTTAAAAATAAATAAAATAAAATTAGATGTTAAAAGAAGAAGAACATTCATTTGGCATGTATTTACAGAGACTGTAGAGAGATTCATAATTTTATTTTGGATGCCATATTACATTAAAGAGCGTCGGTGGCCTAGTGGCTAGGGCCGTTGACTTCCATTCAGAAGTTCGCGGGTTCGAACCTCGGCACGTACCAATGTGTTTTCGATTTTCGAATTCATATGTACGTTTATTCGACGCTCTTACGGTGAAGGAAAACATCGTGAGGAAACCTGCACACACCTGCGAAGTAATTCAAGGGTTGTATGTGAAGTTGACCAACCCGCATTGGGCCAGCGTGGTCGACTAAGGCCTATTCACCCTGGTTTCAGGGTAGGCTCGAGCCCCTCGGTGGGGACATGTATGAGCTGTTAATGATGTTAATGATTACATTAAAGATGATTAATTTGATCAATAAATTATCACTTATCTCGACATGATCCATATCCATCCCACATTTCTACATTTCTCAGAAAGTTCTCCCGCAACCCGCAACCCACTTCCATATCATTTGCCGCTTTATCTTCATTGCAGCAATTAAATCAATCATAACAATTGCTACTGAGAACTTGAGCGGGTTCAATTATGGAGCGGCTAACAAAACGCCGCAGCTCGTTCTCCAATCTTCGGATGAATCAGTGGATGTGAGAAAGGAGCAATTATTCTCATTATTACCTCCACATGTTCCCCCTTCCCCCCTTCCCCCCCTCTACGCCTCTTGTATGAGTCAGAAGGACACACATGGGGCACGAAGGATGCGGAGTTAAATATTCCCAAGGAGTACTGTTGACGCACATTTGAATGTTCATTGTGATTTGTGGGCACCATACGATGGTGTGATGTCATCAGTTACCAAATAAAATCATTCACTATTAATCATAATCTATTAGTATTCTAAGAAAATCTCCCTTTGCATCATGGTACTTCATATTTTATTATTTCGATGAGGAAGTTTATTTTAATAAGATTTATCTTCGGACATTTGCTAGCTCTGGCTATCGTCTCGCTGGTAGAAGTCTAGGAGGGAAATTGGAATTTCGATCCAGTTTTTGAGGTTAGAAGAAAATTGTGTATAACAAGTGCTATTTTAAGAGTGTTTTTCCTGGTTTTTGGACATCGCTGAATCCGAAAATTGCTACAGTTCTACTCGTAAGTTTGACTCCTGTGCCTAAAATCAAATATTGCCGCCGAAACATGTTTCTGTCTGACAATCAAAATCCTGTTATTTTCCTAGAATATAAATATTTAAAGATATTAATGGCTTAGTTAAATGCTCGAAATGAACAACCAATAGTGCTTCGGGCAGTAATACCACTCGGGTTCTAGGAACGCCGACTTTCTCGGCATCTAATTAAAGCGCTCAATGTGGATCAGGCAGTCGGTCCACGGCGGATACGGACAAACAAACAGCCGCTAATCACAACAGCACACAATGAATTTGTTTATTTCGTCTGACGAACTCGGAAACTGAATGTAGATGCTCCCGGAGTGGGTGGCCTTTGTCAATGAACGGCGTTGATTATTATTACATTTTTTTTTTTAGAATTGTAGTAGAAAATAATTTTATTGTAACAATCTATTTATGTAAGATAAAAAATAAATAAGAGTCTCTTCTCTACTAAAAATAATACTGATGGCGACCTGATAGAAATCAGTTTAGTAACAAAAATGCTCAAGATTAACTTTATTTTATTTTTCAGTACCACAGATATCCTATTGTCTGTGTTTTAGCCCTAATCTACAAACTCGAAATAATTCTCTAATCTTAAGCAACGGTCTTTTCCAATATTCTTAATCCTTATGACCCTTACGCCTTGCTTTAAATTAAAAATTCATTCCACACAGTAGTCAAACAACAAGATATTGTAAGACATGAAAGCTGATACGTTTCCAAACGTACAGCTAAAACTCATCAAACCTTATTAATAGAACAAACATCTTCAGCCGCGTGCTCTTGACCGGAAGCTCTTGAACCCACTCCGGCGCATATAAGATAAACCTAACACCTTAAATAGATTTACTTACATTACTTTCACATTACTCACAGATTTGACCACTTGAAACGCCATTTCTATACCACTTGAAAGGACCACGCTATCCTTCTGGCTTCTATTTCAGTGGTTTCTGATAAGGAAACCATTGACTGAAAGAATATATGTAACTCTATAAGAGTGTTATACATCTTTGTTTTTTTTTTAATTTACCTAAAATAAGTACTTCTTTCTTTCGGACCATTTTATTCTGATTCTTTTTCTTATTGATCCGTGTCATCAATATTGTATTAATTTCTTGCAGGCAGATTGGATTGGAATGCTTAACTTGTCTCCGACACTAAAGTGCAAAATCGACTTCACCGTCAAAATACCAAGAAGTCGTAAAATCCATGTACTTAGGCGCACGCAACTTTGGCATTTATAATACAGGGTGTAAGTGGAGACTTAGCAAATACTGAAAAAACATTCAACGGTTTTAAGTAACTTTTCACAATGATAATTTTTCGTAAACTGAAATAAAATTTACTTTTCCATACAAACTGTTTGATTAAATAACTATTTATCATAGGACTGTCGAATTATTTTTCCACTTTCAAGAAAGTTAAAAGTATATTGAAGAGTATTTCACATTATGAAAACATAATATCGCCAAAAATTTACCAACTAGTCGTTTTTGATCTATAGCTATGCAAAGTCAGTTCAAACGCTACTTTTGAAAAATTATGTTTAGAATAATTTTGTCCATGGAATGCGGATATGGCAACATGTTACATTTTGTATGCCCTTTCATTTGATACTACCCCACAGTATTTTTTTACTACATTTTTTTTATCTGCCATATTTTATTTGAGGAGGAAATTCTGAACTAATACTTAATAGCTATTTTCGGATTCAGTGATGTCTAAAACCCAGGACAAGCACTCTTAGCAAGCTGTTACAAGATTTTCTTGCCTTCTTACACTCTGTATAAATTAAATTCGAGGAACAAATTTGCAGTATATTCGGGCAGTGTCAACTTCAAAGTATTAAATGCTTCGGCTTCCTGCGGGCTTGCAGTTATCTCGCTCAGCATCACGTTGAGCAAAGTCGTAAAAGTATCAATATAGAGCTAAATAAAGGGATATTCACAAAGTAAACTGATAGGGAGCAAATACTATCAAACCTTTTTTAATACACAAAATTTAAATTTAAATTTTTAGATCCATAGTGATTATACGATCTTTTATACTAGTAAATACAATTCATGCATGTAGACGTCTAACATAATGTTGTGAGTATCATGAGGTATTAGAATGACTACATTTATAGTTTGCCTGCAGCACTCCGTTATTCGCTGTAACATGTGATGCGTATTGCTTGTTTAGCAATAAAGTTTAATATACATACTTTATTATTTTGTCACTTGTATTTGAGACACTATCAATACACATGTGTCCTTAAATTTGCCTCTTGTTTTATTTCATCGACTACGTCCCCTCCTAATCTAGGAATCACATAGTACTGGGGCGGTATCGCACGCACATTCCCGGTTCTTTAATATAATGAATGTATATTCTTCTCAGATTTGAGATTCTTCTCAAAAGGGCAATCAAAAGTACCTTAAATATATCTATCATTTGGAGATACAAACACAGAGCCAGTATCGGTATCGGTTCATTCAGCAGATGTACCGATAGTCCGTAATATGACATTGTTCGCAGCGGGCGGCCGTCTACATATCTCGTTACATTTGGGCCGTGTTTGGGCCCGTTACATATGCCTTATGTTTTGTATGTTTTATGTGATGTGATTGTGAGCTATTTGTATTTTCTTCTATCATTCTCCATTATAGGTGTGTAAATATTTAATGAAGTTAAATAATTTCAAGAATCAGTTGCATTTGTTTATTTATTTATTTATTTAACAGTTTATTGTACACATAAACATACAAAGGACAATCACATGTAGAGAGACGACACAACAGGTCTGCTTATTTCTTAAGAAATATCTTACAGCAGACCCAGGGAAGTGAAAGAACATATAAACAAGTCGCGGATAAACGTGCACAAAACTAAAGTACTAAATAAATATTATACTTTATACAAACAATAAAAACTATTACAATACATAATACATACATAATACATACAAATATATACATACATTAATTAATATACCTACCTAATAAAATAAAAATACATACACATACCTACTATAATCATAATACACTACATAAATACAATAAAAGAATTACTTCGACAACGAAAGATAATGTTCCTTAACTCGTCTCTTAAAGACAGCGATAGAGGGACTATCACGGACAGTGTGAGGAAGAGAGTTCCACAACCTACAAGAGTGGACAGTGAAAGAGGAGGAATAAAATTTAGTCAGGTGAGACGGAAAGGACAAGAGGGAGCGGACGAGAGAACGACAGGGCTTGTCTGGGGGGTACATAAAACTAAAACGTTCTCGCAAATATGAAGGAGAGGATGGGTTATGGAGGACATTGAAAAGGGCCGATAACACATGAGTATTCCTGCGAAAGCGAATTGGGAGCCACTTGAGCTGTGAACGAAATTGAGATACATGGTCGTACTTCCGCAATCCGAAAATAAATCGTATTGCCAGATTCTGGAGACGCTCAAGTTTATTAAGAAGCTCCTCAGTGACGTCCAAATAGCAACAGTCGGCGTAGTCAAGTATGGGAAGAAGTAAAGTTTGCGCAAGGGTAATTTTAGTTTTCAAGGGCAGAAAACTCTGGAGACGTTTGAGCGAATGGAAAGAGAAATGAATCTTTTTGCTAACCTCATTGATGTGATGAGTCCAAGAGAGATTAGAGTCTATAACCACCCCTAAGTTCTTAGCAGTTTTGGAGAAATTTATAGGAACTTGGTTATATACTATAGATGGCAAAGTATCACGATTTACCTGTCCGCACATATAGGAGCTACCAATGAGCATAGCTTGCGATTTTTTCGGGTTTACCAAAAGTCCAAATGAGTGAGCCCAGTCAGATATGCGCTTCAGGTCGGAATTTACATCATCAATGGCACCATCAATATTATTTACCGCTGAATGGCGATAGATTTGCAGGTCGTCTGCGTAGAGATGGAAGTTGGATGAAATCACAGAAGTAACTGTATTGATAAAGATGGAGAAAAGAAGAGGAGAAAGGACGCCGCCTTGTGGTACTCCCGCAACAAGATCACACCAGTCAGAAGTTAATTCATCAGAGCGGACCTGTTGAGAGCGACCACGCAGATAAGAATCGAACCAAGCTATTGCGGACAGAGAGATATTGAAAGAGCGAAGGATAGATAGGAGAACATCAAAGTCCACCGAGTTAAAAGCACTACTAAAGTCAAGCAGCACAAGGATAGTCAGTGATTTATTATCCATTGCAGACCGGATATCATCAGTGACTTTCAGTAAAGCTGTGGTAGTGCTATGACCTGGTCTAAATCCAGACTGAAAAGGAGAGAGGAGACTGTTAGATGTAACAAAATCAGCTAACTGTTTGTGGACAATGTGTTCAAGGACTTTGGAAAGGAAAGGTAAGATGGAAATCGGTCGAAAATCAGAAAAGGTAGATGGATTATTGTATTTGTTCTTGGTTACTTAGCTGCTACTCATTCACCAGATTTGAAAAATGTAGGGACATTACACACACAGCCGTCTGACCCGGTGTCAACAGATTAATAGACAAACAATATGCAGACACGAAGATTATACAGATACCCGATGTCTCAAACAACATGTACTGGAAGAGTAGGGTAGATCAAATTCTGCCAAATTCGTCCACACCCAAATTTTTTTTAAATAAATTTTAATGATAGGTTCAAAAACTCCTCCTAACTGAATGACATGTGATGTGTGAAGCACGATGAGAGCCGCTTAATTAAATTAGGCGGCATCCAAACACGCTTTCTTTCGAACCCCTTTGAATACACCGACTCAATTCTAAGCGCGACAGCATTGTTGAGATTTCAAGTTCTATTTTTGTTAATGTGACTTTTGAGAAACAAAAATGCCAGAGCCATAAAAATGAGTGGAATATCTCAGTGTCGCGGTGAAAGGCAACGCATCAATGTATGATTTTATTATTAAATCTGTCGATATACCGCAGTCGCGATGTAAAGCGATATGTTTGTGATAGGGATCGGCGGATTTCGTACAACGCCACGTCAGGCTATAATCGCGTAAGAACAAGAAGTTACTTTAAATTTTCTACCAAAAAATCAAATCTTCTATACGTCTCTATCTTTTCTGACAGTTTAAATTTAGAAATACATGTTTATAAATGAGACCATATGACGCTTTTTACTATTTTAGCATTGACTATGAAATTGTAAAGATTTTAATCTTATTAAACAAAGAAAGGAAAGAAAGATAACAACTTTATGTAAACTGACGGATAATAAATGGAAGATTCTTGTAAAACATACTCCAAACATGAGCTGATTTCACGAAGAGCGACATTTTACTCTATTATACTTATAAACTTGTAATAGACTATTAAAGAGTGCTTCATAGCCCGTGATCTTGATTTTACAGAGAGCACTCTTAAGCAACATTTACTGCAACCACGCGCGCCTGCGCCCACGCACATTCCGACTGGATCGAGTTGTTGTCATTTGTTACCTGTATGCCTTTGTCCGAATCGCAGTTTGACGACTCAGCGCGAAACGAAAAGACACTTACCTGCAATAAAAAAAAAGGGATAAATACGTGAGTTCATTTGTAATAAATTAATATTGTGTAAATTCAGTTAAAAATTCATAAGTCGAAAACTACAAAAAATCGCGGACCATACATGGGGGTGTTTCGGATGCTCCAAGGGGTGTTCTATCTCAGGACTTCCGCTTGACACAATTTTTTTGGGACACCTTTATGTTCGTTGGTTGATTGTCTCCTTACTCGGAAAATACGATAAAACGAAGTAAATAGAAAATTTACAAGTAATAACTCTACAATTTGGCTTTTTTCCACCTCCCTGGTGTGTGTACAATAAAAAATCTACTTTGAAGTGTTGTAAATCTACTTCTTGTGTACACAGATCAACGTAGAAATTCCAGCCTTCGGTAAAAGTCCTTATCTAATCTATGTTTGTGTAGGTAGTGCAAATTCAACTTTATCCCCCGTAAGTCAATTTGAATCTACCGATACAATATAAATATTTTCTTAATTAATATCCCAAAGCCATAATGAAGCTTTATTTACTGGTAATTTGAATCATATTCACCAGATAATTTACATAATTTCACGTTTTCAGAATTTTTTGAAGTATGCAGGTAAAGCTATTGATTGAATGACTAATGAACGTTTAGTATTAACTAAATAGTTTAGCCTTGTAGAGTAATGTAATTACTGATGTGAAACAGTTAGCACTGATCTGAATAGTTGGTGAGGTGGTAAGAAGTCAAACTGGATTGTAAAGTTATAGATAAGTATTTATAGACAAGATCATTCTAGGAGTTTACTTGTGCACTATAATTTATGGCCCTAGAATATTTACAGCAAATTAACTGGTATTGACATTGACAGTATAATAAATAAATGAACTTTCTCTAACCTCGAACAAGTTCTATTTACAAGATACGACCATCTACGGGACATCCGTTCCGTGTATTTTAGACTTAGGGCCAGTTTTACTCTAGTCCTACATAATAATAACTAATCAACAATGTGTAGCACAGCTATCAAAAATCAAAACAATAGCAAAATATACAGTACATTGTCAAGTTTGTTTTTTTAAAACCGTGGGTATTTACATAACAATATACCCATCTGACTGGAACTGGCAGTTGATTGACTGAAGAAAGCTTTTGTAAGAACCGAGATGTATATTTAGTGCCCTTCCATTTTATAATCTAAAGTGTTTTACTTATCATAAGCCATTAATTACGAATGGTAGGGCCGCCTACGTACGCGATACTCCGCTCTACAAACGTAATCATAGTAATTGATTTAAATATAATAATGGTGGGTTTGTCGTAAAGATTGTATCTTGGTTGTTGTGTAAACATCGTAATTGTAGCTTAGAAAACTGTATCCAAAGCTGAGAGGTAACATGTAGTACCTACAGGGAATTACAGGAGACCTGAAAATGACAATGATGTTAGGTAATACAGAACCTAGACAACAATAAAAAAGTTCTTAGCTATTATTGAAAATTTTTGGGGCAGAAAATAAATTGTAAATAAAGAATATTCCGTAGTTATTGATAATTTTTCAATAGGAGTAGAAAAATATCCGAGTGATATATTCAACATTTTATGACCATCCTTTATATTTTCAATTTCCTGTCCTACTGGGACGATGTTTTATCTTGATCTATTATTTTATTCGTGTGTTATTTTTAATGCATCCTTTTGAGCTTCATTAAAAATTGTAACCGCGGGTGGTAACAAATACTGTGGTTCACGTAAAATAAATGCAGACAAAGCAATTTCTGTAAAAGTATTGTATTACCAATGCTCCTGTTAGATGTAAAATGGGTGCATCATTAAAATTGAATCAAAGTGTAGGATAGAGTTACAGTAGCTTATTAAATGGGTGTCTCTCTGAGGCAAGGCTATCCACATCCTGTGGGTTGCTTATATTTTTTTGTATACGGTGTCGATTCAATGTTGGCCAATGCACTAATCTTAACTAAATTTTAACTAAAATTTAGTTTAGATGTGTCAGATGACATATTTAGCTATTCGGAACGCACGACTTAACTTAATTTTGTATGGAATCTGACAGGACTAAAAATAAGTTGAACTAACGCCATTTAGCTATTCGGGAACGACCATTCATCTGTCATTTTAAGTTCGTTATCTGTCATTTTTAGGTGTTTTGAACTTAAAATGGTCTTAATTTAGATCCGTTGTTTTAGGTGTAGACTTAACATATTTTGTAAGTTTTGAGGTTAACAAACTAGGAAATCGAGTAAAAATTAAATAGCGATGAGTTGCTTCAACCAATCTCCTTTCGCTAATCCTGGATAATTATTGAATCGCTCATCCTCAGTCAGGTCAGCGGGGTCGGTCGAGTCTTTCAGCTAAAAACTCTATCAATCGTACAAGCAAGAGCATGCTAAGCAGATTTCTTTGGATTTTGCACCTTTCTTATGTCCATCGAATAAGGAACAGAATCGCAATCGCGTTGGCCCAGCTTAGCCTTCACTCAACAGTACGTACAGAAGCCAGCACATGCGGTTAGACACTTTCACTACGAAATTCATCCCTACCGCTACGGAATACGGGCGCTCTCAAGGTCATAATATCCAGCCGCATGTTCTGCTTACTGTACAACAAATCGACCATTAAGTTCTATTTTGCAATTTCGTTTTTGTTTTACGCAGAAAAAATAAAAAAATCTAATTTCCGAAACTAAAACGGAACGTAACACATACTAAGTTGCGTTTCGTTGCGTGTGCGTTCGATTCACTAACGTTCACTTTATTGCAGATTAAGGTTGCATGACTTTACACCTTTGCCTTTCTCTTGAAAAAGAAACATTGCAGGAGCGTGCACAGAGCGAGATAATGTGTATCCGAACGTTAATCGTGTCAAGATTTGTTAAGTCCTGTCAAAAATGAACTAAATTTAGTTAAGATAAGGCGGGTGCAATACCGAATTAGCCCCTATATCTACAATACCCATTAAAATAAAGCATCGGCGCTTGCTTAGTTTGGTTACGTTTGGTATCCTTTGCATGCTGAGTTCGTTACTCGTAGCGTCTTTATAAAAGCTACAGAGCAATGTAAAGAGATGTTTGTCCATAATATAGTGTAAATGTAACGTTCCCGGTATGATGGTCCCAGTAATAAGCCAGTCGGGATGAAAGACGGTTTTATGACGAGCCGACTCGAGTTACAAACGACCGAGGGAAACTATTTGTTTATTTATAGTAATACCAATTTAAATATTTGCTGCTAAGGCAAACAGCCGTGGGAACTCATTTGTAATCTAAACTATGTATTTTGAATAAGATATTTGTTTGTTATGTATCAACATTTTTCACACCTATTGTTGTTAGTTTATGATACGATAACAACCGCAGTATCTATATACAGTTATTGACTTTATACTTAAACTCAAGCAAAGTTCAAGAAAGCCAGACAAGTAGCACCGTGTATAGATGGATTCCATTTCCATAACCCCATAAATAAGAATAGTATTACCTGAAGAAAATGAGAGAGATGCAGCAATTGCAGAGTTCCAGACGATGACGTCACAGGCTCACAAGGGCGTCGACCCTGCCTCTACAAACTACCGCGAATTGGCAGACAAAACAAACCAATGCATTTATGGAAAATAAACTCAAATGCTAAGGGTTAAAGAACTTTCTTTCAGTAACAAGCTTCAGAAAGTTAACCATTTGTAATATATTTTCCTGTTATCCCCCTTGAAAGTTTAGCTTTTTGTGTGCCGAAATATTACCATTTGTTTTATGCGATAGCGTGTAACGGGTAATGGAGTCATCCATCTCAAGAATGAGTATCGCCCACACTGCACTAACTCATTTAGCAGCTGTCAGGATTAGGTTCATCCAGAGAGGTTGGAAAGCCGCGCTTCGTGAGGGTTCATCTCTACTTGCTGTTGTTTTGCTAAACGTATATTATGCATCACCTTACGTACTTAAATTATTAATTGGAAAGGAGTTTGTTCGACAAAAAACGTGATTTGTAAAATCTTACTTCGAATAAAAGCTTTTTGGCTTTGACTTTGAAACGATTAAATTTTTCAAGACATAGTCAAGCCGACAAAGTAACACGGTAACTACAGTCGTAAATATTTTAACATTTGTTGGTTATTATACGAATAGAACATTTTTATGGTAAAAGTATTTTACAAAAATCTGAGGCAAAAAAGGTAATGATAGTTCTTAACTTAAGAATTATCAGTATGGCACTTTTTCTAAAAAATATTCAGTTGAGAAAATTTGTTATAAATGGAGTAAATTGTTTTTTGTAAGATTAGTATATCCCAAGTTTTATGTAAGAACACTTTAGACATTATGGTAGTATTGGAAGTGATGTCCAGAAGTTTTTATTGTATCGGATATGCTTCCTTCTGCATAAGATCGATATCTACATAGATTATGGGATCAGGATACTCGTAAAGAGATAATTCAAAGTTCATGAACTTACAAACGGCGTATCAGTTCCAACAGATCGGATTGAGCTGAATGTTCCACAAATCGAATGCCTATGCTTTGCCATTGTTATTCGAGTTGTATCGAACTACGTGAGATCAATATCGGATTTATAGTGCTCATATTGTGACGTTTATTTTATGAGCTGAATGAATGAAGGATACACTGCCGCTAGAGGATTGACGGAGCTAAAGTGTGTTTCATTGATAAATGAGTACCACTATAACGTAATATGCAAACAGACATTCATTATGTATTTTGATATAAACTTTACCATTATTGAGTAAAATAGCAGTAATAGCGGTTGTGATGGCAGCGAATGTGTTTATTAGATTCTTTATTGTACACATAAAACATAATTTAGCAGTACACATTGAACGGTAGTGAGAGCGAGCTTATATCTAAATAGAGATCTTTTCCAGCCAACCCGTAGCAAATGTGAGAAAACTACTACAAACATTTCAGGAACAAAGCTGTGAACACATTTGATATTTGTTTGTAACTTATAGGAATGATGTTGCATTTCAAAATGCCTTTTATTTTTGGCTTAGAATTTTACCCTGTTGTTAAAGGCAAATTACACTGAACATGGGCAGCTGCGTCCACTTAACTGCAATCCTCTGTCAAGCTTGAAAGAAGAGGCCTTAGATGAAGACTGTTATAAAATGTTGTAGTAGAAGTTGGGATGCTTTTTCTCACTCAACTCATGTTTTAGCGAAGCAATTGAATGATAGCCGTTGACCACACAAGCAGCAGACGCGTGCGCAGCCCGCAGCACTCGTGCTAGCCGCGCCCAGCCCGACAACAGCTTATTAATACCATTACATGCGCGCGCATTGATTTATGTGCACTTACATATTAATCACATACCTACAGAAAATTAATTTGAATAGGTACCTATCCACTTTGGGTAATAAGCGTACTAACATTTACGAGTATTTCGAGCGACGAAGCGTTTCGTTTTAATTTGGGCAAAAATGCTTTCATACGTAATTCTTTACATCGCAGTTATCAACCGATATTTTATTTATCTACCTATATAGTCATGTTAGAGTTGTAGGTATGTAAAAAATGCAATGCTGTTAGTAAAAATCGCAAGCTTTAATGGAGTCAGCGTGCATTAGTTATTTCCCCTCTGGTCAATAGTCCCCATCATAATGGGTAAGAAGACAATGTGTGTACTGGGAATATAATGTGTGTACATTATGAACGCTAAACGATCGCATTCCTCCATCAGTTACAAATTGTTTCCCGGAGCCACTTTCACCATTTAACAGCTTTCGATCTTCGCTCTCCGTTCTACTCGCGCATACGTTCTTAATCTAGGTTTAGCTGCCTAGAATTAATATGCACGTTGCTTTCTTTGTCTCTACAATGCAACAGAAGTATAAGTCGTTAGTACAATGTTAAAAGTGTGTGGCTTGCTAGCTCTGCTTTCATAGGTTCATAACATAAGTAAGTATATAATATAATGCACTTTAATGCACACCAAGATGATCAAGAAATACATCCACAACAATAAACGTGTACAAATGTTTTTTTTAATACTAAGGCAATATTTTTACCAGGCAACCCATACATGACACATGCGATTTATTTACTTTTCCCAAGATTTTGTTTATATTTATGTAATGAAATTTAACTAACATACATTGCAAGCTTCCTACCTACCATCTACCAAAATAATTTAAATTGATCTGCATGGCTGGTTAGCTGGTTCGTTTCCTTGTCCAGGGTAGACACGTTTGGCGCATGACGTGCGTTAAATGTGCGTTAGCGCAACGCAATTTAGCGCGTAAATCCATTTCGCGGATCGCTGCGTACTGTAATTGTCATGGGCCTTATACGGTTTTATACCATGTTTGATAGACAGCATCTACTTTATTCTTTCTAGTTAATAGAATTGAGATATTTAATGTGAATTATATCTACGTAAGCCTAGTAAATAGGTTAAATTATTGAGACCGCTGGTTTTACCTCTCGGAACTAAACAATTTATATAAAAGTTATGTAAAAGGCTCTTTAAGTTATTGTCAGTAAATTGAACAAGTTTTTTTTAATAAAGGCCGATCACATGTATATAATGCATGCACTCTTTATTCTACTAATAATAATAATAAAGTTGTTCCTCCGGAACCTAAGCTAGGAATATATAAAAACAGTCCATATTACAGATCAATTAAAATATGTAATAAATTACCCAACACAATCCTGAATGAAAATGAGTATCCTAGTTTTTGCAATAGATTAAAATCTCTTCTCCTACAAAAAATGCTACTACACCATAGACGAGTTCATGTCAGATAAAACATAGTTAGTTTATTATCTTATACGTTACATGTATGTTCAGTATTCGTTTAAGAATATAATATTTAATGTTTACTGTTAAATATTTTTTAAGAAGTTTAGTTTTATTTTTTGCTACGCCCTAATTTAACAGGGTGCATGTAATAGTTAAGGCTACATGTGTGCATTTAATAAATGATTATGATTACGTAAAAATCTACTTGATTACATTCGCTGGTCTGTTAACATCGTGTCGATGGCTGTTCAACGTTAAATGCACCAATGTATTGATGTGTGACATCAAACAATGTTATATTATGTTACGCATGTGATTTACTAGCGGCTGTTTATTTAACTTCAATACTTAAGTTTTTCTTGTTTGAATCACATTTTGAAAATGACCGGTGTTTATTGAATTGTTCTTATATATTTAAAGGCTAAAACAATGGCTGATAAAAAAACATACTAATTTAAGGTTTGTTAAAAATGTTATTATTAATGAACTAATTTACATACCAATTAAATTATTTTTGTTCGTGTTTCCTATTTGATTATTTTAGTTGCTACCAATTATTTTACTTGTTGAAATTTCAAGTAAAATTCGAGGTTTCCCCGGCAGGACGATAATAATCGTCGGTTTTATTTAACTAGTACCGCCGAGTGTGGTCCACAGTTATTTCGTGTGTAATTAAATATCGACAATCGATGCCTAACCCGATAACACTGGTACATATTAATTACCCATGTTTAGTGGGCGTGTGTGAGAAATGGACATAGTTTTGAATACTCTTTGAAAGAATTACATTCCATTTACAAATCAAAAAGCTGATATTTTATTAGAACTATGTAAAATTTCTCTATTCAGGACGTTCTTATTATCAGTTAAAGGGTAAAGTTTTAAAAAGTCTACAAACTTCTTCAGCTGTTTATATTATAAACAAAAACAATCCCTAAATTCTAATCTTATTAGAATAAATAATAATTATTGTACGAATTTCTATTTTATATAGTTGGGATTATTGTACTTATCCATCTAAATATTCCTGTTGAATGTAGGAACATTTTTCTTTATGAAAGCGTAGAAACGTTAATTTCACTTCACCTAGCTTAACTTGATGGGTATAAGAGATAAAAAAACATAATGAAGTTAAGCTAGGTAAAGTGAAATTAACTTTTCAGGTTCGTCAGTTCCATTTAATTTGAATAATTGTAAAGATAATATCTATGGTATTTGTTTAAATACGCGAGTGAACGATTGCTTACACGTTACCCGGAAGCGGCGCAATTAGCCATGACAACGGCGCGGGCGCATAAAACAATGGTATTTAAACGCGGGATCATTAAATGCTTCCGACATTACACACAGAACACCTGTGTGTTCCTCTGTTTCTTACCCGACTGCTAAAGAAGGGTTATGTTTTTCGCACGTAGGTATGTTTGTGTATGTACCTATGTTTAATTTTTGTCAGCTAAAAGCTTGATGGATTTTACCGTGAGAGGTATCGTTAGATTTGTGTAGTAAGCGTGACTTGGTTTGGTATATCAAAATTATAAAACAATAATAGGAGCTTTCCACATTGTACGGTCATTTGCAGGTATAATTGACCCCCTTCTCTTTTATATGCTACTGAGGAGGTCGGTGGTCTATATAGCAGACTTCGAATAATTATAGACAGACCAATTTTGCTACACTAACGTGTCACATAGGCGACAGAAGTTGTTTTTACTATAGCGGATTTTTGGTAGCAATTTTTTTTTTTTATTAAAGACTAGCTTTCCGCCGCGGCTCCGCCTGCGTTAATAGTGTTTCCCGTGGGAATGAGGAATTTTCCCGCGGTAAAAGTTAGCCTGTGTTCTTCCGATAGTAGGTCTATTCTATCTTTTTGCCAACTCCGCCCGCTTTAACAATTTGTCCCGTGGGAAAGAGGAATTTTCCCGCGGTAAATCGTAGCGTATATTCTTTCCCAAAGTCTATTCTATTTTTGTGATAAGTTTCACTAAAAGCGGTGCTGTAGTTTCGGAGCCTATTCAATTATTAGGAATATTTTAGGTATTTGTTTACTTTACACCTTGGGTTACATTATTGAAGTTTTAGTAAGGATCCCAATTTTTTTTAAATGAAGTATAACCTATGTTACTCAAGGATCATGTAGCTTTTCAATAGTAAAAGAATGCAAACAATCAAACCTTTCCTCTTTATAATATTAGTATAGATTTAAAAACATCAGACTTAGCTTCTTAACTAGGCACCAATAATCTCTATCGTTCTGAATTATGTTTAGACAAACATCTATGTAGTATTATACGTAATAAGGTAGATAGTTGAATAATGATCATGTACAGATGTTAGAGGCTCATTATTCGCACAGTTAATTACTATAACAGTTCATTGTCCGCGTTTAAGCGAACAGATGCTCTGTATAGACGATCAAGTTGGCTTGCTTCAAGATTATACCTACTTAGATCATGAGTTAGTACCAGTTTTTTATAGATAATAATAGCTACATTAGATGACCTTCGAATGTAAAATTATCTTCAGAACTATGAATAAACTACAGATCATAGTTACAATAAAAAAAACAGTGATCAAATATGTTTGTTTGAGGCTTTCGCGCTTAATACACATTATTACGATTTTAGGGCTTTTCGAATTTCGAAAATTTTTGCGAGCCCTTCAGGGTATGCCCTCAAACTCCTCGTCGTTACTCTAATTCACAAATATAACAAATTAACATAATGATCACTTAGGTATAACACAATAGGTAGCTATACGATATGAAACTGCCATTCATAAAATAAATATACAATCGCAGGAGTCATTCACAAGATTTATCAATTCTCCGGGTGCGCCATTGAAGAGAGCTTACTATTTATGCGCTTGCGCTTGCAGCCGCGAGCTGTGGTTCGAAATTTAAAAGTGTAATGCGCGACCAGCGGCTCAGGACTCAGGACCACTGGAATGTTTATTTATCAACGGTGTGGTGAGGTGAGGTGACAGCTGTATCCTGTTGACTACCCCCTTTATATCATGATTTGATATACTCATCTATACAGGGTGTAAATGGATGCTTAGCAAATACTGAGAGGACATGCTCAGTCAACGGTTTTGGACAACATTACCGAACAAACCTTTCCTGGAAAAGAAAAAAAATGTTCGACTCTCCCGTAAAAAGTGTCATTGAGATTGCACTGTTTCTATCGAGAAGTATTTTTTCTTCGTTTCCAATAAAAGTTTCTTTTGGAGAGTTAATCATTGAAGCATGTCCATTTAATTTATCATAAAATATGTAGTATTCTACGATAAAATGCAGTATTTCATGTAGCAAGAGAGAAGATTCGTGAGGTATATGTGAAATGAATGTAATTAAATAAATTGTACGTTGACCTACAAAGTAAATGTATATTTTTATTCTGAATTGACTGTGATCTGCCTTCCAAACTCATGTATTGTTGGACTAATATTATTCTACCGTGTAGTAAGCGCGAAAGCCTCAAACAAACATTTAATATTATTCTATGCCCCAAAAGGTTAGGCAAAAAGAAGCTAAGTTATAATATCAGTGATTCTAGTTTGAAGTATTTTATTTCTAATTTTGTGTTCTGTTAGTTTATTCATTTAGAATTCAGACCTACTTTGTTATAGGTGTTTCTTTTATCAGAGAGTCTAATCTAGACTGAACCGTGTTGGCTAAAAGGCATTAATTTCAATTGTTATTTCTAGAATCATGTTTCCGCGTATTATTCAATGGTAACATAAATCAAAAGTGCTATTACGGGAGTGTGTAGTACTTGCATGGGCGAAAGAAAACCTAGAGGACAGATTAAAACTTTTAAAATGAAAATTTGTGACTATGTATTTGTGTAAATACGAATACAGTTTTATAATTCCAACTAATATTAAATTATGTAAAATTTACTGTTAAATGAAATATAATATATAATATATGCAACTTTTATATAAATTATGTATTGAATCCTTTATTATTTTAGTAAACAATGCTCACTTTGAAAGGTTTTCAATTTTCGAAAGACAATAAAACCGGACAGCATTTTTCAAAATACTTACCTACTCCTGCCTGTGAATAATGATTACGTAGCACATGAAGGCTTGCGTGCGTCTACCGCCGTCTGTTCAGCAAGCCAAGCCTTTGGACGCGCCCCTACCAGCAAAGGACACTGTTTTACAACTATAAGCTTATTACTGGAGCATAGTCTAAATATAACTTTATCTTTATTTATTTTTCGAAGTAAGTAGGTATAGGTACAATATGTATAAAATAATATATTTGTATATATATAGACACTTTTTTTTTTTCTATTTTTAGTTTTTAAAAAAATCGAATTTGTTTTGACACGTTGCGATGGCTAGGTTGATCACAAACTTAATTAGGTGCGACTGAAAAACAGCGTCTCTCTCTTATGAGATAGACATATGCTGAGTCGTATCCTTTTCGCTGTTGTGCCATGATGCATACTGTGATGTGCCTTTAGTATTTAAGTGTTTACACTAGTATTTAGGTGCAACTTAGTATGTATAGCATCACAACATTAGCTGAATAAATGGTTTTTCTTTCTTTCTTTCTTTCATATAGAGTGTAAATGTCACCTCAGCATATATACACATTCCATTGATATGAGTAACTTCCCCAAAGAAACTTTTCTCAGAAATTAAAATAAGTTGACACAATACAAATAGTAATTTTAATCGGAGAGTTTGCATATAGAAGTAATTCGTGGAAATTAATTTATCCACTATGCTCTACTTTTAGAGCAAATTAGTTGAAATGAAATTCAAACCTTTTTCATGTAAAAAAAGTTCTTTAGAGATCCATTCAAATACAAATAATAACTTGCATCGAAATGGAGGCCGCCGCCGCCGCCGTCCTTATCCTTAGAGAGACCTTATCCAGCCTGAGTACTTTATCTATATAAAAGTCGGCAAATAGCGAAAGTCGGCAAACACCTAATAGATCTTTCTTATTTCAGATACTTACTATTATAGATATAATAGGGGTTTTGGTTGTCTTCAAAATAAATGATCTTATTCTGTGCAATAAATAAACCGTCCCAAATCACTCGTTAACTTAGTCTACAGATATTTCGATCCATTTAAGATTTGTACTTTAATGGAAATCATAAAGTCATAAGCTTTTATTCTCTTTAATTTTTCCATAGATTTAATAAGCACTATTCGTACAAATTGTATAAATCCATGAATTTTCCATATAAAAATTGTTTTCACATTTCATAAAAAGATTAACCAGTCAACATCCCTATTCTATATTTAGTGATGAGCTAAAATATACCTTGTTATTCACCTGATTCGTCATGAAATATTTCTGTTCATAATTTTCCTTATAGGTACACCAGGAACAGGATAGGATAGGTGAAAATAATCCGTCCAACCACTATACATACAACATTCTCGCGACCGTAATGTTACATTTTCATTACAGAGATGTTAAATTGTATTTCTAGTTCAATATGGAGAAATTTATAAAAAAAAACTCTGTGAGGAAATATATGCGCTGATATGGATGAAATATGAACAAAAATGCGATAACAATTCTGTTCATATTATGTTTAATAATTATTTAACTAAACGAGTCTTAAAAAATTACGAATGCAAAACTTTTGAGAAAAACATGACGTGTGCCGATAACTAGTTTCACTAGGGACATGCAGGCCCCACGGGTGAGTGGGTCATAATTACTGGCCGACCTAAATAACACATTTTACTTAATTAATATCTGGGCTCCTGCAACACGATCCACGTGCCCTTATTTAGACAGGTCATGTATGCAAACACGCTACGTCGTATTCAACAGGTGTTTAAACTTCGAAATATTATTTTGATATGTAAAAAAGCAAACTAAGAAGTAAGACTGTTGTATCTTTTTTTTATATTGTTTCTTATTTTTAACTGTGTCCAATAAATAAAAAAAAATTAATTGCTTTTGTTTAGAATCGATTTATGGCGCCCTAAATATTAAACTCATAAATTATGATTTATATTTTTTTCCAGGAATTCTGATTCTAACTTACAGTTCTCAAAATTCTGAAATTACGCATCAAAGGACCTCACTGGAAGCGTAGCATTAGCCGATCATTTATTGCCGATTCCGAAGCTTACGTCTTATCCGGTAACTGACCGTTAATTCCTCTTCATGTTCATTAGCTGTTATTGTAACGACCTGCCCATTAATATTACACACATTATTGGGTTGCGGAAACGTCGTCGATCCGGCTTTTATGATCGCTGGCCTTGCTTCCGGCTGAATGTTTGTTTAAACATAGTTTAGGTAGTTGCGGTTACCATTAAGTGACCTCTGACCTCTGACATGAATAAGAACACAAAATCAATAGTATATTTAAGAAAGAAAGAAAGAAAGAAACATTTATTTGCATCAATATGTGTACACAACAAAAAGGTCTTAATTTAAAATATAATAGGTTTCAACATATGAAGCCAGCAGGCTGGCATGCAAATTTTTAATCATATCATGTCCTATTTTAAGTCCACCATAATAAGATTACAATATTTTATTTTTTATTCATGCAAACACATACTACACATTACAATTACTCTTTGCTTCTGTTATATATATTCAATCGTCATGTTCTATTCTTACTAGCTAAATATTCTTTAACACTATAAAACCCTTTTTCAGTCAACCATAATGTCAATGAATGTTTAAATTTATGTCCATCTAATATTTTAATATCGTCAGGTAAATTATTATAAATTAGGATACTCATGTTATATACGTTTTTCTTATAGATAGCATTATGGCACGGAGGCTGATATAACAGGTTTTTATAATTTGACCTTTGTGTTCTAGTCGACATGTCTGAAATGGTTTTAAATTGTTCTTTAAATAATTTTGCAAAACAACAAATATCTCTAATGTATAAACATGGCAATGGCAGAATATTCAATTTTTTAAATAATGGTTTACAGCTATCTTGAATTTTTGCATTACAAATAGAGCGAATACATTTCTTTTGCAATATGAATGCTCTGGCTACATCCACAGAGTTTCCCCACAATATGAGGCCATAGCCTAGCACCGATGAGACATAACCGTGATAGGCAGTTAATGCTGCCTCAATTGAAATTGTTTGTCTCAAACGTTTTAATGCATATACAAATCGTCCTAATTTGTTGCAAACTAAGTTTATATGTCCCTTCCAGTTTAAATGTTTGTCAATAATTAGTCCTAGAAATTTTACATTGTCAGAATTATTAATTATATTGTTATTATGTTTAATTTGTATTGCAGGTGGATTTGAATTATAATTTGTAAATTGAATCATATTTGTTTTGTCCATATTAACATGTAAGTTATTTATGTGAAACCAATGTATGACATCTTTAAGTGCCTTATTGATTGTGTGTTCATAATCTTCTGAATCCTGACACTTTACTGTGAGAGTAGTATCATCAGCAAATAAAATAATTTTATGAGATATTGCATTTGGAAGATCATTAATATATAAGAGAAATAGCAATGGTCCAAGAATACTACCTTGTGGAACTCCATTTCTATTGATTCTGAAGGCAGACCTAAATTTTTCCTTTACTAAAACATTTTTCTTTAATGTTATTTTAGATATTTCTGTACATTGCTTCCGATTTTTTAAATAACTTGTTAACCAGTCATATGCTTTTCCTCTAATCCCAAAGTTTTCCAATTTTTGTAATAATTTGTCATGATCAACGAAGTCAAAGGCTTTTGACATATCTAAAAATATTGAAGTAATAGGTTGTTTGTCATTTAAACTTTCTGAAACCATTTTAATCAGATTGTAACATGCAAGAGTAGTAGAACTTCCTTTGCGAAAGCCAAATTGTTGAGGACATAGAATTTCGTGTTTTTCTAGAAAATCATTTAGTCTTTTAACCATTGCTCTTTCCACTACTTTAGATAAAATAGTAGGAAAAGCTATTGGCCTAAAATTATTTGGGTCTAGAATATCACCCTTTTTAAATATTGGTTTTATTATTGATATTTTGAGTTTTTCAGGAAAAATACCTTGTTCAAATGATAAATTAATAATGTGTGTAAGTGGAGGGGATAAACTTTGTGCGCATAATTTTATTACATTTGTGTTAATGTCATCATAACCACATGATTTAGTGTTTTTTAATGTCATGATTATATTGAAAATTTCACTACTACTGACTGGAGTCAAATATATGGTATACGGATTAATGTTAACAGTATTGGTATTATTTTTATTATTTGATGGTAATTTATTGAAATTTGATTTATTTTTCGTCATATCTATATAGAAATCATTAAAAATGTCGCAAATTTTATTAGGATCGTCATATGTCATATTATCAAAGTGTATACAATTTATGTCATTTTTGTGAATATTACTAGATATAAAGGACGTAATTGTTTTCCATATGGCAGTAGGATTTCCACCATTATTATCTATATATCTTCTATTATTTATTTTTTGTGCTGTCATTATACATTTTCTTAGTAAAACATTATATTTTTTAAGTTTTATTTTTTGTGTTTCCTTTTTATTCCCATGACTAGTTCTGTAAAGCATTAGAAGTCTACGTTTAGTTTTAGAACATATTCTTAAGCCTTTTGTAATCCATTTTATTGATTTAGACCTGTTATTCATCTTGATCTTCAAAATTGGAAAACACATGTTGAAAAACAAACAGATGGTATTATGGAACTCCTCAAAAGCTTTATCTAAATCCATACATGAGATTACATTGGCGAATGAGAGAGATGAAATGCTGTCCACAAATTTTTTCATGTTCTCCTTTGAAAAGTCTCGTTTATTTTCGAACCATGTAGAAAAAGCATTTACTTTTTTTACCTTTATATTCAGTATTTGGGCTGTTTCATGATCAGAAAGGTTAAGCGTTAATACTTCTGAATCTACCTTATTTTCAATTATATTACTTGCGAATTGGTCTAAACACGCATTTTTTCTTGTGGGGATTTTGATATGTAAGTTAAAATTGTATGTTTGTAATATTTCTATAAGGTTATTTGACGAATAATTATTTTTTAGTATGTCAATGTTCCAGTCGCCACATATTATAATTCTCTTTCTTGTATATTTAGTTGTTAAATAGTTTATTAGAATATCTAATTTATAAAGAAACACTTTAACATGAGTTTTTGTCTGTTCTGGAATTCTATAAATAGTAATTATTATAAGGTTCAGGCCGATGACCTCCGTACCGCAGCATTCAAAATAATAACTTGTAGCTAAATCTAATGGTAAGATGACAGGTTTAACATCTAGTGTATTTTTGACAAGAATGCATGTACCACCCCTATTTTTGTTTCGGCAGAAGGATGCGGCCAGTTTATAATTTTGGATTTTTATATTAAGTTCTGAACCTCCCTTTACATTTGTCTCGCAAAAACACAATACATCAACCTCCTTATTTAATTCTGATAAAACTAATTCTAAAATGTCAGTTTTATTACAAAGTCCTGCAATATTTTGATGGAAAATTCTACAATTATTAACGTCAATTTTTGAAAGTGTAGACAAGAAAACTGGTCTATCATTATTGGGGACGAAAACATTTATCGGATTCAATAGAATCATACGTTACATTTGACAAATTGTTGGATTCAATGCATACTTCAAAGTTATTTTGTATATCGGAAATAAAAGCTCTCAAATCCTCAAGAACAATACTCATACCTCTATTGTTAAGTGTACCATTATATTTGTTAAATGTGTTATGGTCATAAGGCAAATGTAAATTAGTGTCCAACATAAATGCGTACTGATGAGTCTGATTATCCATGTGAAGAAGGTTTATAAACATTTCAACATTCCAGTTAAAATCATCATAATTTAGTCCATATTTATACGATGGTACACAAATGATGATATTTGTAAAAGTGACTTTTGTACTTGTTTTCAGCTATTATTCTCCCAGCAGACGTCATTAAAAATATATGTATTTTTTACATTATTTGTATTACTTGTAGTGCCGACCGAGGTTCGTTCGGGATTTTACATTTATTATTTAAAAAACAAAATTATTTCATGGTTCACTGTTGATCCATTAATTAATTACTAAAATGCCCGTACAAGTATTGAACCTAACTTTAAGATATATCTGACAGAGATCATCTAATAATTATCAAATTACGAGTAACATTAGGTTAACATCGTAAACTCAATCATTCTATTCACTTTACCGTCTCGTCTTGAATTCGTAATTTTAGATTGACTGAAATAACCAATTTGAATGCACTCTAGGTTGTTATAAACGAATTAGAATCATGAAATGTTTTATTAAAAGGCTTATTCTAGAACCTTAGCAATGGTGAAAAGTACAAGATTATAACGAATGGGTATTATCAAAATCTTGTATTTTACTAGCGTGATCAAATTTATTTTTATTATTAGTTGTAGTACCAACCACAGTCTATATTTTTACACCCATCATTTCAGTATTCCGTATTTCACAACAACCAGAGTAAATAAATACCGATTTTTACGTCTTACGTTATACATATTAGTATCAACAAAATTTATCATAGGAAGTACAATGGACATAATATGTATAAGAAAGTTTATTATTCCTCGTGGACGAAGCTATTATATTACCAAATAAGCTGTTTAAAATTTACATGCGCAAGCGGCTACATCCGACGTGTCTTGATATTCGCGATACAAACGGCGCCAATATTTCTTTTGCAACGTGACCGGATGACACGAACTAGATAGTGATACATTGAAGAGTTAGTGCCGAACTAAATAATGTTACCAACTATGGAGAGTCAGTCGTGATCAAAATTAAACTTCACTACTACGTGTAGTCAAATAACGCAGCTGTCGGGTGGCAACTCAATACAACCCATGGAACTACACTACTATTGTTTCGGAAGTTTTCAGAAATAACCAAAAATAATAAATAGATAATAATAATACTGATCAGTTGGTCGTGAGAAAAACCAAAATTTTCCGGATAACTTCCGGCTTAAAAGTTAAGCAGTTTCTTGTGCTGATTTACTTACGACCCGTTAATATTTATTTATTTAATTTTTTATTTTATTTATTTCAGACCACCTGTAGAAATAACAATCATGTTTACTATTAATTTATATTTGGTAACAACCCATGCGAGTGAATCTAACCATGTCAACGTATAAATTATTGAAGGCTGTGCTGTACTACTATTATATGACTCATTCACAGTTCATTAGAATTTTAAAAAGGAGGCTTAAGATACCTTCTTAATTTATAGCTAGTCCGGTGTATAAATTAAAATTGGTGGCCAAAATAAAATGACCTGAGGGTGTGCACTAATATGAACTTTTTCAATATCTATCACGTATCTGTGATCACGTATCATTTCGTAAAATAAATTTTGTCACAAATGCACGCCGGGTATTATTATTTCGACTAAAATATTAAGTTCCATATACTATAATCATATTTTTCTAAAACAAAAAAAATCAAGAAACAAAATAAAGGTATAAAAAAATTAATATTATAAATAAATGCACGTGATATGGCTGTGTTTATGCATGTGACTGTACTTGCATTAACATCAAACTAATTTCAATACTATTCATTTTGACTGCAGTCGCCTGGTTCTTTAGAGAACAAAGCAAATGAAACAAAAGCGACATGCAATCAAAACTCTAAATCGGAGCGCACGCGCAATTAGAACGCATTCACGCCCCGACGCTTGTATTCAAATTTCGTATTTCGAACGCACGAACAACGATGAGTGTTGTTTTTTTTTTCGTTCTCTATCGCCTTTTGTTTTCCAGCGTTTTTTGTCGCCAGTGCGTATGGAAAATAATGGGTGAGGCTGGTGGCACAGAGAAACGACACGTCATTAAAAAGTCAAGCACCCTTTAACCTAATGCCTGTTAGGTAATATCCGGTGGAATATGAACAATGTTTCATTAAAGAAAATAAACGAACATAATTTTCTGACAAGCTTACATCTCCAAGATTTAAAACGAAAATACCAAGGATTTTATAAAAAAAAGTACCTAATACTAAAATTCAACAAACATTTTCAGATTGCCCAAAAACCAAATTGGTGCCAAAATTTTCAGATCAACAACCATAAAACTTCAAAACTTGTACCTAATGTTAACAAAAGAAACTCAAAAATGTTTCTTTTAATTGTAACTTTTCACTTCGACTGAATTGTTATATACCGCCGCATATTATAAAGTTCGATGCAAAAAATAAGTACCTAAATATGGAGGAAAATATTATAGCTCCACTTTTCTTGAAACTAAGTGTTTACAAACACTTTAACATAATACATATAAAAAATAGTAAATAAGTGTAATTTATATCCAATTTTGATCATAAAATGCTTTTTATTGCTATCAAATGCAGAAAATCAATAAATTATTGCTTCATTATTACCCTGACCTAGTAGAGTAGTAATATCAAGTATAGAAACGTAGTTACATTGTAATAAGTTCCATTGAAATTCATGGACACTGTTTCACTGTTGTTTGTGTCTAAGAATAGAAAAATCAAGTGTTCCCACATTGGTAAAACCTACCTTATTGGTTGGTTAATTAAATATTATAAAATTGTAATGAAACTAAGTATGTAAGCGGTTAGCGGTTACATACCGCTAACCGCATATTGTGATTTTTCTTTAGTGTAAAATGTAAATCACTATCAGCGGTTTATGTGATTATTCGAACGACATATTTATTTTCCTCTCTTGTTTGGTGTCAGATAATGGGCAGGGCCGCTTTCCTCTTATCTAGGCCGCAATAACGAGACTCGATCGCTAAGTGAAATTAAACACGGCGCCCGCGCCGCCCGGTGACGGCAGGAAATGCACCGGAACACCATTTTGCTGACGGTAGAGCATTAGAATACTGTTTGGAATTAAAATTGATGTCCCTATTGTATCCAGGGATACGTTTTATGATACCACATTTTGGATCCAATACTATTTTATTTTCTTGAGGTGTTTATTTAAATTGAAATTACTACTTTTACATCATGGAATGTTGTGCAACGCAACGAAAAGTTCAGAGCCTGCCCTGTAAGGATTTCAATCATTATACTTGTTGTGTTTAAATGTCCTATCTCTCAGACAAAAAAGTATTTATGCTAAAGGGGGAAATTCAATTTAGTTAACGAGAATAGCCAGACATGCATGAGACGCGAAGCCGCCTGGAGAGGGAATGCGGCGCTCACTATCCTCTCATTTGTTTTGCCACACGAATGTATCCCGCAGACGCGGCGCCTCGCATTTATTTTGGTTGGGTTTCGTCGTATTCTTCCTGGCTGTTTATTTATGCCCACATTTGCTCTGTTAAGCTTGGCACTTGTTCACTTTGTTTCCAACACTTCAAAGTACGAGCCACTACGAGCTGTTTACTTAAGTCCTCTTAAAGGATATTAGCTCTCTATATAGAGCATATTTTCTTTAGAAATCTGCTTGAAATGGTAATCTTCAGACATGATACTTACAACTACGAAAGAATGTTTGTAAATGCCTCGCGGAACTATAAGCATCTTATAGTTCGGCGTAATAAATCAACTTTTATAAACACACTCATAAATCTTGTAAACTACTGTCTTTAATCTGGTAGAGAAGTTGACGACTCAAGTGACTAGCCATTCGGAAATGAATGACACAGTGGGAAAGACGACAAAAAACTCCCAGCAAAAGCTGTATGTATCTTAGTACTCACACTCGTGCGTAGACAACTTTTTTGTGTAGACAATCTATTAGCAAACACAAACATTGTGTGAGAAACTTGGGCAATGTAAGCAGAAGCGTGTGCAAGTCAATTTACGTGTTTCTCATCGCGTAAACAAGAATCCAATAGGTTAGGAAAAACGAAACGCAGCAGCTTGCGAAACTCTATCTACTTAGTAAAGGAAACGATGACCGAGGTCGAAGGTGCGCGCGTCTACTGTTTACTTTATTATGTTCTGATAGTACGTAGACATTTTACCTTCATCGGGATGTTAAATTACATAAATATTTATAGAATAATCCTAACTTTTCCATATTTGCTTTGCAAATTATGTCAATATTATTCTAAAATTAGTTAAACAGGTGTAACCAGGTGTGGATTACTAGAGAAAAGCTAGTGAACAAAACTTTAGTCTCATAATAAGGATAAATACTTTTGCAAAATTCCACTTAATAATACTATTTATCTTAAATATTGTCATAATCTTAAAACTTCAATTAGCTGCATTCTCTGTACTAACTGACGCCAACGCGTTCGCGGTAATATTAGTCACATCACAAGTAAATAACAATATACCATTTAGTATCTAGACTAGACTGCATTCCTCAGTACTTGTCTTGTCTGACTTGACAATATCAGGTAGGTTATAAATTATAGCAGTAACAGCAGAAATCTAGAAGGGGAAAGTTTAAGTTATACTACCAAAACTATAGTTAAAATCTTACGTAGATACATGTAGATGTAAATAATCTACTATTTCCAACAAAACTGGGTCACAAGGAGAGAAAGATAAACACATAAACCAATCTTGGGGGAATAAATTTAAACTGATATCTTCACTCTTCAGGCCATTGCCCTTGGATGTGGAGGAGAACAAGAATTTGTCAGAAAGAATACATAATACTGACACTTTACTATTTGTGATAGTATAGTTGGCTTCTTGGCTCTTAATAATAGGCCGGATTACACAAGAACAGTCGCTGCAGTTCCGGGCACCCATCCAGGTTGCAAGCACCAGCTATTTGTCGGAAATAGGGCGAACTTCCATCTCTTTAGTTTTATCAGTCAATAATGGATCACTTATCGCATCGATTAGATCGCTAGCTGATTCATCGAAACTGTTTATACACGTGTATCTAGTACTACATTGTTTGTGTTCAGCATCGAACGCTATTGCATAAGTAGGTCAATGGATAACTTTAGTTGAATGGGATCATCCTTGATAACATCA
The DNA here is from genome assembly GCA_948473455.1 of Teleiodes luculella. Lineage (NCBI taxonomy): Eukaryota > Metazoa > Arthropoda > Insecta > Lepidoptera > Gelechiidae > Teleiodes > Teleiodes luculella. The sequence continues at coordinate 9,018,482 of OX419590.1, read as the reverse complement.
TCAGGGAAAAAAACATAATAAATAACTATCAACAAGTAAAAATAAAAATCTGACAGCGTGATTTTTTATTTCAAGTTACGTCTAAATTTATAAGTTAACTTAATACACTTTATTTGGATATCCCACTCGATAGGTTCAATATATAGGATCCGTCATTTTGATATACCTAGTGTCACTTCACTATTAAGATGAATCTAACGATTCCGCTCAAGTTAAAATCCATCTAGCCGTGTAGGCCTATTCTAAAAGGCTACAGGGCGTGCCAAAGACTACAAACATACATACTCTTGAAAAAACCTTCTTTTACAGTTAGATAAAAAACTCAAATTAGTCGGGATGTAGTGTGCAACTCCCGATGCGTGCGTCACTGTGCATTGTCCCATATGAACTAGGTCATGCATTCGTCCCGGTTCCGGCTGTGACAGGAAAATTCGTGGGGATCTCTCGCGGAAGCGAATCTCGTAAATTCTTGCCAAACACCATCGATCGTGCCGGAATGGGGCCGGCCGGAGAAAGCTTCGAATTAGTGCACGCCGTTTTATGGTATTCGGCAAGATTTTGTGTGCAGCGTCATAATTTTTTATAGTTATCATTTATGGGCGAAAGTTTTAGGACTATTTATTACGTACTCTGTATTTATTAGTAGTTTTATTGGTAGTAACATATTTCATTAAAAGAATACACAGAAATTTTGCTTTATCGCACAATAAATGATTAAGTAAAAAATAAATTCTATGACAACATGAAAGTCTTTTCATGGTCGAACGCCAATATTATTATGACCCTTTTGTGTTAATGATTTAGGGCGCAAACCGAACAAATCACCTTCAAGGACTTCCTTATAAAAACACCTTTTCATACCAATTGGCATCTCTTTTGTGTCTCCCTTTATGTTTGTCTGGTGATCTGAAGAATCGGAAGTATTATGTGGTGGTACTATTATTCCGACGAGCGTACGTTTGTAATAATGGATTTGATGAGATTGGTAATTTGATATTTTTACACACAACACCTTTATGAATGTTTATATTGAAAGCTGATAAAATACAACCAAAAAATGAATGCAGTTCCAAGTTATTATAACGGGGATTTATCGGTCACGCAAATAGATCATCAGATAAAGATATTTGGTTCGGTTCAGTTTGTTTGTTTACCACATTCTAACTTTAAAAATTTGTTACAAGTATGTCATTGACTTGCATTAGGCATTATAGCGATGGCTAACTTGATTTAGACTTTCTATTTTGGTAGCTTCCAACAAAAGATTATTTTTTTGCTTTACCTTTCTAAAGCAGCTGCTGTTAGTTTGACCTTACAAGAGCCAGGTGGTCAGGCGCATGTCGCTTGTAAATCGGGACAAAGCGAGCAGTGTTCTTTGTAGACGGTACAAAATGGAATTACGAAACAATAAACCTTGGTGGGTGCTGGGAAAAGTCTGTACTTCACCTAAGCTTTGTTGAATTGAGAATAAATCCGAAAATAGTTTTGTTGTATTGAGGATCAAATCCGAAAACATAAATGAGTCAGTATTTTAACGATACTAGCAAAATTAAATAACCAAATTTTTCATAAACTAAGTCTACTTTAGTCATAATTTGTATGATCAGCATATGAATTAATATACTTGCCACATGTTGGTCGGAAGCTGTTGTGTGCTGTAGTAACAGTCAAGGTTACCAGAATCATCGCGACTAGATATGCTTCCCATGACTTACCTAAAACAAAGTAAACATTTTTAGTACAACATTAAATATTTATATTATTAATAGAGTTTTCCGCTTTACAACGAAAACAGTTTACTTACATTTAAAACTGTTATGAACTATGAACCTACTCTACTCTACTCTACTGCGTTTAATTTTGTAATGTTTATAGTTGGATTTGATTATTTAAAGTCCCTCCCTGGTTCATCGAATGCTGTCACTCCATTTAGATTAAAGAAAGAGGGTGAAAAGAATACAATAATTAAATCGTGCACGTTCATTGAATGCCACTCTTGGACAGACAATTTATGTGATATAGCCACCCCGGGCTGCTATTGTGTACCACTTCATGCCAGTCAGCAAGTAAGCTGGGGGAAATCAACGAAACTTTATTGTCCATTTTCCCTTGATGAGTATTTTTGTTCAGCATATTCAATAGCCACAAAACAAAGTGTAGGTTCACTTGTGTTATATGCGCTCCAGTACATTAACATTTTAAAAGCATTCATGTATAGAGGGAAGAGTAATGACCCAAAGATTGAACCCTGCGGCAACCATAAATATCCTTGCCTTATCTAAATGAAAATGAAGTTACTGCATGATAGCATTTATATTGCTTTATTAAAGCTTTCAGACCGATTTAAGCTTACTGATGTTTGAACGGTTTACATTTCCATTCGATCGCATGGACATTGTCCAGAAATAGTCCGGTCTTTGCCCGTAGCTATCGTAAACTAGAGAGGCAATCACGTGTTTGTTTGGGTGAAGGATTTACCTTACGGAAGTTTGATAATGTTATAATTTAATATCACATTGAATTAGTTAAACGATTAGGTTAATATTAATTTACCCCTTTCTACAAAACGTTGCAATAGATAGATAATACAAAAAAATCTGATTCTATTTTTGTAATATTAACAACAACACCGTTACTTTCGTAATTTACACCTACAATAGTTTAAGTGCTATTTTTATTACTGTATTCTTATATGTGAAGACAATAAAATATCGAATTAGGCGATGTCATAAAACAGGACAATAAAATTGTAATTAATTTGCACTCATGCGTTTATTCTTAATTTTGTAGTGTGAAGAAAGAAATTAAACATCAAACAAAAGCCAGTTCATATTGAACTATAAAAATATAACATAAAACGCGATTTATAGCTCACGTCAAAGTTGCGCAAGCACCGATTAATTCAATCGTCTATTTCTGTTGTTTCTTTAATTCCATTGTGTTGTAATGGAATTTGATTAGGCTAACGTCGTCGTCGTCTATCGTGAATGAAAGAAAGTATCTTATTTCGACGACCTAACCTATTCAATGATAGAAAACTAGCATCTCGATCTTCATTAAATGTTATTATTAAAGAGACTTTGTATCATACAGCCCCTTTTTAAAATACTTTTAAGCAGAAAACATCGTTTGGTATCGTGAACAACAGTGAACATAGAAAATAAGAATACCTAATAAGTGATCAGATTAACTTTTTACTAAAACTCCCGAGCAAATACCTCGATCCCTGACTGATTAAGTCAGTCCCTTTGAAAATGATGATCAGTCGTTATCAAGACTGTGTTCCAATAACATAAATCAGTTTTATGAATGCGGAGAGCACAAATGAAAATTAATGATTGCCGATTTCAGATACCTGGTGGGCGATGCGTTCACATCCGTGTCGAAATGCGTGTTCACGTCAAAACTACACCATATTTTACGAAGAGCATCAATGAAGCCGACCATAAATTACGAAAACCCTTTAAAATAGCAATCATTATTTTTTTTACTTTTTCCCTTACCAAATGTAGGTGTACGGGACTCAACAATTCACTTATTTAATATACAATACCAACTTTATACATTTTGTACGTCACTTTCACGAATGCTTTCGCTCCTTATAAAGAGTGCTATTATTTTCTTGTCAAGGTGTTAATATGTCAATTTACGACTGATTAACTCACTGATTAAACCAATAAGTTTGACCAAATGAGGAACTTAATTAAAACCAGCAAAAATAGGTACGTTTAAAACCAAATCTTAATGGAACTCTCGGTGATATTTTTGTTCTTTACGTCGCGTGAGGAATTCGTCTCGGCTTTAACCGTGGCTAATTAAATTTTATGTAGAACCGCTACTGGAAGTGTCGGATAACACTAATGTGTGTGTACAGTAGTAGTGGTAGGGACCAGAAAAACAATAGCTAATAGTAGTCCCGCCACACACTCCGCCGCTGTGACCACTACACTAGCCCACTAGCTACACAAACGCGACTCAAAAACGCTGATGTAAGTTTTTCTTGGTAAGTATACTTTTAATACTCAGTAAAAAAAAAACTTAAAACAGGGTGTTTAGTGAAGTTTGTGAAGCTTAAAGAAACTCAAGCTCGAAAGATCTCAAAAGACGAAATAACAGTGAAAATTGGGAATAGCTCTGTTAGAAACTTAATTAATATATCGAGACGCTTTAACTCGACAACAAAAAAATAAGTCATGTTTGTCAGTATATAATAATTTAGTACACTGGAAGGAAATAGACATTTTTTATTTTTTTGGTATAAAATCTTACTCCACCGTTTCTTAAACCCCATGGTTCATGTGTAATGGTAATTCTCATTGCGCTCAACTTTGACAATCCATCGCGCACACTTGTTTAAACATTTGCATTCCAAATAAACATACAGAAACACGAGAGGTTGTTCAACTTTGAATTTGAATCACAACACATTCATGTAAGTATTGAAAGTATGTATAAGAAAAGTTTTGAAATATGTGTTAGACTTGAGACAAACCTGTACCTTTATGCGTATGTTTCTTCAGTTTTATTTTTAGTCACTTACAAAATGATATGAGAAGAATAATAAACATAAAATTAGGCCTAAACATGAATCTAGGCCAGCTGGAAGACATTTCGTAAGAAATAAGCTGTGCCTGTTGGGTCTACTTTTTAAATACCGGTAATTGTAAAATGTTCTGTGTGCAATAAATAATAAAATAAAAATAAAAATAGTTATTAACCTTTTTCGGTCAATACTGGAAAGGAATGCTTAGCGTTACACTTTTTAAACTCTTTTTACCATTTTAAATTTTCTTCAATAACACTGTTAAAAGACTGTTAAACTTTTGTTGCAAAAACGGCATTGAAACCACATCTGTGGATAAGTATTAATCTTTTATTGCACATAACTTTGTAATTGTTTACGTATAATATAATAAGTCTTCTTCAATTTATTACACATTTCGAGAGCCACCTAAAAAGGGCATGATTAATCAAGCGATTCATGAGCACACTCATTTTCGGCAACTGATCGCTACCAAGCAGTAATGATAGGACGGTACCTCTGTAGGCGGTAAGCAGCATTTATGTACTTTCGAAAGGTGATTTTAATAAGTACATACAATTAATGATTATACTGATAAGATAACCTGATGCGGTAACCTTAAGGATAATTAGTAAGAAGATGTTCACATACCTCGTTATTAAGTTATGATCGAAATTGTTGCATACTACTTATAAAAGAGCAATCACGATAATTCTAGGTGTATTTAAAACAAAATGTCAGAAATAATCACACAAGCGGAAGTGAGGAAGACGTACCTAAGTACTTAAATTATAATTACAAATATATTATAAGAGAGTCAAGTACGTAGAAAAATATTACTCAAAATAAATAAGTAGGTACCTTAAGGAAAATGGAAAGGTTTCTTTATCAAACAGACACATTTAATACGTAACTGCGAATGCTCTAATCAAATCTACCTTTATACATACAACTTTTTTATCATCTTCTATATGTATAGGTATCTATAATATAATAAAACTGTTGAGGTCTCTACATAGAAAAATAAAGTCAATTGGATGTAAAAAGTGAAATAGAACAAATTCAGTTTTTTTTGTTTCTCAGTCTGTTTGCAGGGGCTAATCACCGAAACTGAACCGATTTAAATGAAATTTTGCATGGTGGTACCATAAATCTCCGTTCAACATCTTAGATACTTTTTACTACGGGAAACTTTTTCATTCCTACGGCAAAATGTGTACGGAAAAGTCAAAAAACAACGCAGGTGTAGCCGCGGGCGGACAGCTAATAATTTATGCTTCTTCTCACACTTCGTTACTAAGCGTATAATGTAATAAATGAGTCAAATTGCGAGAGCCGATTCTGCAAAGGTCTGATAATGTCGGATTTATGACACGTAATAACCAAGTGCAGAGTTGCAGTCGTAAATGCGGCGGAGATTATTACTGCTCTTAGCGTTAAGTCCCACTTGCGAGGGCAGGTAACTCGAGGTTAACTGAAGTAGCGTGGGATGCCCCCTAGCAAGTGACTATTATCGCAAACTTGGTGGTAAAAACGAAGTTTCAGTTAAAACTACAAAAACAGTCAATTCGATGCGTACGTACAAAGTTTTTCATTATCTGCTGAAACAACTGGACTGATTGTGTTGAAAATTTATACATATTATCTACTTTTGTATCAATCAATTTGTATCTACAAAAACAATCAATTCAAACTCGCGTAAGTGGTCCGGTACAAAGATTTTAATTATCTGCCGAAACAACTGGACTGATTGTGTTATATCGTGTACGTGCGTGATAATATACATTTAATATAAAAAAATAATTGTTTTCATAATCAAAAAATCTAGACAAACATTGTAACGGAAATTAAGAAATTTCCTTTCCAAGTTTCGTCAGTTTCTCGTGAAACTTTCACGCTCAACGCTTACGATCACTTTTCTCATTTTGTCGTGCGGCCCCGAGCGATTCCGGACCTCGACAAATGCAGAACAGGCCAAACAGGAATAAATAAAAGAATGGTGTGTCCAAGGCTGATCTCCCACGCGAATTCCTCCCAGGGCGTGCGCATGGGCAAGTTGAGCTAGGTGTGTGTACGCCTTAATAGCACCCGTCATACCGCAGTATATAATTATAGTACGCATTTAAATACTACATAGTACGTAGTACGTACATGTGACTTGGTTGCACGCATGCGTCTCGCTCGAATCTATCTATCTATATGAATAAAAATGAATTGCTGTTCGTTAGTCTGCTTAAAATTCGAGAACGGCTGAACCAATTTGGTTAATTTTGGTCTTAAAATATTCATGAAAGTCCAGGGAAGGTTTAAAAGGTAAGAAAAAAGAACTAAAAAAAAACAACGCGGGCGTATAGCCACGGGCGGACAGCTAGTTTAAAATATAAACTTGTTGAAAATTCCAAATAAATGCATATTTTATGCAGTTTTTTACAGGGTCGACTTACGATGTGCATGATGTTGTATTTTTCTCTCATTCTATCACTGTACAGACGCAAAGAGAAAATATTACCAATGGATTTTATTTTTCAAGATTTTAATGAATATTTTTTATATATTTATACCAACCAACTTTAATGCAATATACCTACCATGATCATTTTTAAAAGGATATTAACTTGTCCAAATATAATATATTTTATCTCTCCAATAATGAATGACAACGGAAAATAAAGCAACTATATAATTAGCAAGTAAAATACCGCGGCTTGTCGGGTGGTTGATGTTTAAAATATAAACTAACTTGACTGGCAACTTCATTGACATGTATTATGGTAATACATTTCACTTACAACCTATATTATCTGTTATAACTAAATATAGGTATGTTTAAGTTCTTCCTGTAAAGGTCAACAAACTCAAAGTGAATCATCCAAACCAAACTTCAGATTAGCGCATTCACCACGCTGATACTTAAATTAGAACGGAAAGTACGGAAACGTTCTCTTTTTAATGCAAATTTCAGGCCGCTGATAATTTTGTACTCTAACCCGTCATATATAATATACCTAGAATACCTACTCTTTATTAAAAAAAGTAAACAAGTTCCATGTTATTATAAGAGCGGTTTTTATCTGCAATAAAGTATTTTTGTATTATATTGTGTGTAAGCAGTCAACAATTCCTTAGGGTGTAGAAAATGATAAATATGTATATTTTGTAATTTACTTGAAAATGTGACTCAGCATCACGCAATGAACTCATAGACACGCTCCTGGCAAAATCATCTTCTGAGAAAAACATTTATAAGAGCACAGCGGTTCCGGTATTTATAAACCATGACAAAATACATAAACACTCAATTAAATAAGTTACTCATACAATAAACAACAAATAAAATAAATGTATGTAAATTTACCTGCTTTAATTTTACAAAATATTTGTGAGTAATGAAACATATAGTACCTATATAATAATTGTTTATAACTAATGTTTAAATAGGAATAACTTTATACTTAGATGCCTATTCCCACAAAGTTAAATCACATAAATGCAAAATTAAATCACATAAGCGATAAAAGTAGTCAAGTTTATTAAATACGAGTAAATACTAAGTATACTACAGATGATAAAATACAACAATGTGTTAAATATAGTAAGTATATGTATACAATATACATATATGTATGTATTGTAAGCTACGTCGTTTGTGTTTATAAGGAACATTACCATGCATTTGTGTGATCCTTCATTCATAATGATGCGCATATGATATCATGGGACGTGGATGGCCTTATAACTCAAAAGGATGATCGCCACAAATAATATTTCGCCTCGCTTAAGAACTCTATATTCATTTAATGGTCGTTTGTGAAAGTAGTTTTTGAAATGCATTTTAAACCACTGTAAAAATATACACACTTTAAAATTAATCAAACGCATGGTCTAACCATACTTATTTTATATTAAATTACTTTAAAAGATAAAGTTGATTATTAGTCATATTTTAACATTTTAAGATTGAATTGACAATGCTCAAAATTATTAATTTTTAAAGTTACTCGTATTAGCGCCTTAGGGGTGGCCGCGAGGGCTTTGTTGTTAACCTACCTCACAAACTCTATCAAAATTATTAAGCCTCCTAAAAGCCGTCTATGTTTTGATCTTAAATTTATTGGATTAATAACAAAGACATCAATATTAGCAACTATCAAAGTCAAATGTAATTGCAGTTGCCCCGTTACGGGTTACGGTACAGACTTCCTTTATTTATCCAGTGGCCGAGTAACTGATCAATTATAGGCGCTCCCGATCGCCAGCAGAAAAACTCACAACCATTAGATACACAGTTACGTAAAACGCATAACGCTACACCGATGCGGCAGTCGCTAAAAACTGGTCGCCTACTAAAGGGAACAACGATTCTGTGAAGTTGATTCCAGTTAGTTTCAACAGAATGGATCTCGACGAAGAAAAATAGTTGATGACCTTGCGATGTTGTTTTAGTTAAAATATTTTTGTGATGTAAAGTAATGCTAAATGGTAAATTATATCCAAATATTCAAACAAAGAATCTGAAAAGATATAGTTGATACTCGTATACGCTAACAGATGACATCTGTTAAAAAAGCAATAAACTAAAGAGTCTGATTCCATTAATATAATATTATTTTTTACTAGAACTTTCTGTTAACTCCACTGATTTCTTCATCCACATGCCTTATATTAATATGGACCGCAACAAATAGTTTTAAATAAAATAGTGTATTCAAACCTTACGAATCGACAGATCTAAATCAGTTTCAATATCAAGTAGAAGAGCAATATCAATAGAATCAACTCTTGCGCACGCGGCCAAGTAACGGACCTCAGCGTCAATGGGATTGAAAAACAAGTAGACCCACATCTTGACGACACTGATTGTAATGGCAGATGACCGTTCGTATCAAGTGACTTTGGCCATAAAACAGATGATTACAAGCTACATGCTTTTTCAGTTGAAGAACTTGAAAAATCCAAGTGATTAATTTAAAATCTTAATTATCTTTATAGTTTAAGTAAAGTAAAACCGACCAGAAAAATAAAAAAACCACTGCATATTGTAAAATTTCAGTGGAACTCATTTTATAATGAAAATTGTTGCCATATACATAAAAATATACATTCGACGCTGGAAAGGAAAAATTATCTAAGCGACATCAGACTAACTTTACAGTAGAGCTGTTTAAAGTTTGAATTTTCAGAAAAAAAATCGTGTAAATTCTTGTAATGGTCCAAAATGCCTAGTTCTTAGAAATTTATTTGTTTATTTTTTAATCTACATTATAGAATATGTAACTATTAAAAATAATGCTTAGTTTTAAAGTTAGTGTCGCTTAGTAAAATTTTCCTTAAACGTAGAGACGGGAAAAATTGACTAACCGACAAGCTTTGATTAAAAAAGGTACGATAAAAATGTAGTATATATCTTTTTTTAGAATTCATGTCAGAGTAAAAGTTGCTATAACAAAATAAAAAACATGTGGAAGTTGAGGCAAAACAACCTAAATATAAATTTAATAAATTTTGTTACCGTAATATTGACATATGACATTTTTACAGAAAATTGGATTAATATTTTATTAAAGAATGTAAATAAAATGCACTTAAACTGTCTTGAGTTTTATAAATTTTAACAAAGCAACACTTAGGTACACATTATTAGCATTAGTTAGGTATTATAAATCTACTAGTATATCACAATAATAATACTATGTGTTTTAAGAACATTGAGATCACAAATTTAAGTATTTAGTCGTATTAATTATTATAATCAATAAGAAGTATTAAAAAAAAGAAAACTGGCAATTTTAACTAAACGCCATGTAAGAAAAAAACCAAATAAGCCAAAATTACTTAAGTGATAAAAGAACAAATCTTTTCTAAGGAAAAAATTGACTATGCGCCAAACAGTATATTGCCAGATACTGGAAAAATTTACTAAGTGGAGTAATTACCGTACGAACAGAAATGTCAAACTTGACCAAAGGCAAATTTAGCATTTGACAATAACCACAACCTCCAAATTTTCCAAAATGTTCGAAAATTTTGTCGGTTAGTAAGGAAAAAAAAGTGAAATATCGCGAACTCCAAAACGTCGAAGCGACATCAAAAGTCTTCGTAGAAGGACGTGAGTAAGACCAAACGACGCAGAAAAATCAGGCGATTCCAACAATGTATATAACTCAGTTTGGCCAAAAATGGCGCTTGGATAATTTTTCCTTTCCAGCATCATGTGGTGTCCTCAGAGCAGTTATTTTTTCTTGTCAGGCTTTACATCTTTCTATACTACTTATTAAGTTTGAAGTACTTACTTAGCGCAAAGAGTAGCCTTCGATTTACAAAAACATTGTTTATTTTAAACCACTTCATATGGCATGACGACCATCAGCTGAAAAAAAAATCTTGTATTAGAAGGTTTCCTGTGGACCTGAGCGTGTTAGCGCTCCCTAACTGTACCATAATAGAACCCTAGAACACAGGCATGGTAACCCAAGCCGCTCCCATCCCCGCATCCGCAACGTCAACTGTAACCGTCTAATTACCACGTCTCCCGTCAATCGCCGAGCCTTGAACCGAGCAAGCGAAGCTCGCAAAAAACATTCCAATTAATGCGGTGAAAGGCACGTGCTGGAAGCCAATAATTTGCTCAAGAACGACTCAAGGTTCGCCGAACTCTGGTAAATATATCAGGCCTAAAACAAAACTACTCTTAGATTTATCAGTACTCTTGGCATATAAATGTACTTAGATATTGGTGTACCACGGACGCACGATCCCAGTAATCCAATATTTTATTCTGCATAATGATGATGGTGATGATGACGGAAGCGGTCAGATGCGCAGATTATATTAAGATAGCCCATTCATGATACAGGCAGGCCCGGCGCACTTCGCGCCAGAGCTCCAGAATGTACCTACGCCGGGCGGTCCCCCTTTAGGCGGATATTACTAGGAAAAACGCGCGCGCTTGTGAAGACGCTATTATTTAGTCTGTGGTAATACGAACTCTCGCGGCGCGGTCTTAAGGTGCGTTTTGTTTTGATACGAGCGCATCGACAAACGGTAGGCTATTATAGCCAGGGTCACGTTCGACGCGTTCAATGTAATTTGAACGTTAGTAGCCTGGTAGCTAGAATTAAATTCGCACGTTTGCTATCAGAGAGTGCGCCTTCTGTACCTAGTACTATTATTTATTCTGTGATACAGGTACCTAGTATGCAAAACTATTTCTAGACCTCTAGTATAAATTTATATCTATTCTAGATTTTTCTTTCTTGATTGAAATTGTGTGACGTAAATCCAATAATCTGAGGAACCCACGTTAAATAATTTAAATTGAACATTATAGTGGTTGCCACCTCATTTAGGCGGTTTTCAATTTACTTCGTCATAACCATAACACTAAAATTCTGTAATTAAGATACATTTGAATCAATCCGTATTCATGCGTCCATAATTAATGTTCTTCTCGCTTTAATGTAAACTGCCAACATTAACCAGTTGAGCTGCTGTAGCTTTAATGGGGTCATTAACACAGTTTAATATATGATAGCTATCAGCTGACAGTATTACATAGTGGTCCGAAGCAGTTTTAAATCAAGTAGACAAATGCATGAAAATCCACCTATTTTTTATTGACCTACGTAGAGTCAAAACAAATGACATAAATTAATATACAATTACATACATACTATTTACACCAAGAGCTGATAAATGCAGCCTTTAAATGTTGAGGAAATCTTTGTGAAAAGGGAAAAATATATATTGAGGCGTATATGCGCAATTATATACGCCTCTATAGATTTAAGTCATTAGTGAAAATATTTTCCAAGTAAATTCGATTTTATGAGCCGATATAATGCATTTATCGGACTGCAAATGGGTGCGCGGGCGCTTGTCTGCGAGCGGACAGCAGCGGGCGACTCCTGCGCAGGACGTGGGCAGCACCGGGCAGAGACGTGTCATTACACCAGCGCGTACGACGCCGCAAAGTTAACTTTAATCTCCCGCTATTTGCATATGTTATGTAAATATGTCCTTTGAGGACCAGCGGTGCGCCTTGTTCTGTCACGTTAGATAGTCTCAGAGATACGCGTTAATTTCTGAAAGATCGTATAATACAATGATAACCGACACACTCCACAGACAGTCCTCAAATTCAGGAATTTCAAGATATCAAGTGCTGTTTAGACACCTATTTATTTATTCCTCTGATATAATTCAAAATACAAATAGTTTATAATATTCCAAAATTTAAGGAATTAACAAGTAGGATTGTTCAAACTATCTAATTTGTAGGAATATGCGAACTAGACTGTACTCAATGGATATTTACGGGTGAAAATCAATTTTACTTGATTTTACAAAACGATCAAACCTTGAATCACGTTAAACAGATTTGTAAGTATCATCTTAGCCATGACCCATGGTTCATCTTAAACAACCAACTTGTTCTCACCATTTTCGTATCATTAAATGGTTTTACCTTATTTGCTTTTATGTAAGCAACGCATTACGGTTTAGGAAATTTCAATGTGATGTTTCTTGGATGTTAACACTTGTAACTATAATGACCAAAATCCAAAATCCAAAATCGAAAATCCAAAATCCAAAATTCAAAAAAACGTAATACGTAATTACGTTTGAAATGGAATAAATTACTCTGCTAACCTTCTTTTAAGAAGAAACAATAACAGTATTTTTTGTCTACGACCTAGCGGATATGCGATTTATAAAAATATCATAAAATTGTATCAACACTACTGAGATAAGCATCGTTGATAATGATACGCTGTATTAGATTTGGGTGTTTAATGTTTGTGCTAGAATGACGCTACATAGTAAGATCCTTGTTACAGATATTGCTGCTGCAGGAAATAAAAATATGTTTATGATTTATACAAATAATATGAAAGAGCAATGTAATGGAAACTCTTTTTGCAAATTGCAAGTAATGGCGATAAAAATAAATAATATGTTTTATATCAGTACAATGTTACAAACTATTTAGCCAAGTAACAATTTACACACAATAAAGGAGGCAGACATCCTACCCCAGCTTTTAAATTTATTAAAAGAAAATTAAGATAAAATAAAAGACAGTAAAACAACTCAGAATTCAACAAACAAAATTAGACCAAGAACAATTAGAGTTTTGAAAGTTAGATTAATGGCCACCTATTACAGAGATATTTAATAGACTTCAGATAGACACAACACAAACCAATCTAATGTGAACGAAATACCATTACCTACCAGTTTTAATGGTCTGTTAACTTTAAGTGGTTTGAATCCCCATCAAATAGCAGACAGATCGTTATGTGTAATTGGACGTAGGTAACATCCCATCTGTCCATCTGCTAGAAACCTTTAAGGTTCCAACTTCTAATGGGCAAGTCTTGAAACCAACAGACGTCTATAAAACTTGGTAACCATGCAATATTGTTACCTTTGCTTCTATAAAGTCACTCCAATTGCTTGTTAAAAGGTTTCAAGATCTCCGAAAAATATTCAAGATCGTCACATTTTTTTTGTTCGACCGACTACTTTCCCTTTTAAAAAAAGTCAATCCCTACTTATAACCCCTTCTTGGAGTCCCTTTAACTACTTCGGTCCCGATTGGGGAGCTCGAGGGCCTACCTGCTTTCCCATTGTGTGTCCGTGTGAGAGTACATGTTGATTTGTACAGAAATTCTTCGAAGTCACGTACATTTGTTTTCTATGCCTTTTGAAACTGGATACCTTCCTAGGAATTTTATACTTTTGCAATACACCGCGTTCGTTATACACAATAAGGTTTCCGAATGGGCACGCACAACAGGCTATTTGACAATGCGAAAAATAAAGTGTTAATTACTGTAATCAGTATGTAATGTAAGTTTAAAAATGGATATTTACTATGGGAAGTTGAAAATAATAATTAATTTATGTAAAAATCCGTAAATAAAAATGTATTTTTTTTTGGCGTTTGTCACGTGACTCAAAACGCTCCTGAATAGTCGGGTATAGGACATAAATCACTAGCCAGTAAACATCGTTTTCTACTTAAGCAACTTGTAGGTAGTAGTACTGGCTAGTAACGTCACCGATGCCATTGCGACGCCATATTGTCAAAGTAGCGTTTTGGCGCGCTACTTAAATATTGAATTTTTATTTTGATATTTTTCAGGAAATATGTACCAGAATTAAAAAATACAACTATTACTGGGATCCACAAACTCTACTGAATAATAAAAAATATATTTTAAAAACCAGTCAAATAGCCTAATAGGCTAAAAGCCAACCAATTTTTTTTTTTTTTTTTTGAATTGACCTATGCTTGTGTCGAAAAGGTACGACAAATCAAGCTTCACCGGACTTGCGGGGGAGTGGAAGACTCTACCCCAAAAAAAGTCATATACCAACGCGTCTAGGGGCGGCTCGAGGGAGCCTCGGACCACGGCCTAGCGCGTTGATATTGAAAAATATCGTGAAGGAGACGACGCCTTAGGGGCTCCGTCTCTGATTTTCAATTTTGATTTTGGTTCTGGCCGCGCCCCCGCCGGCGGGTGCGGGCGTTGTTACCTGAAGGGTAATTGTTACCTGAAGGGTATTCACTACCAGAAGGGCATTCTGTAAGGTGTAACCTAAATTCTTTGACTGCTTTAACTGCATCAGTGATTTCGTCGTCACGTTCGGAAAGGATATGTTTGGGACGGCGGCGGAACCGCGTAGTGGGGTGCGGGAAATAGCCCGTACACTTGACAACATACGGATTGGGGAAGCCAACCAAGTCAACCTTTATTCACTAGGAAGAATTCTCTAGAAGGATACAGTTTACCACCTTGATTAAGTTCATAAATACATATATTATCGTCTGCAATTATCTGTAAGTATTGACTATTTATACCCTTTCTTTTATTCCATGTGCCAGTCGATGTTCACTTTAATCGCACCTTTGTATGGCGGTTTGGCGGTACTCATGTGAGAGTACTAAGACTAATAGAAGATATTTCATTGTAATACATATACGATAAATATAATCCTTGATAAGAATTCCTTGTTAGAAGTACCAGGGATGTAAAGCTCCAACAATAATCCTATTCAGTACAAGCGGAGTTAGAGGTAGAGGCATGGGCAATGCAATTGAACATAATATGAGGAACATGCCTTGGGCTTTACTATGGTTAGTAGTTAGGGCTGGGAGCTGGGCACTTAAGGTTTTAATAATATTATTATTATATTATTTATAGACAGTAAAAAAATATAATGGAGTATGTTCCAAGATATTTAGCTAGAACAAAGAAAAGTTATTCAGTGACGATTAAATTGTCGCAGATATTTTTCTCTCTTTTGTCATGTCTTCTTTAACTCAATAATTTCAGAAACACTGCAACATTACAAAAAGAATTCAACAGAATATGGTGTGCCGTCGTGTGTCAGTCAGTGTTTTTTTGTTTTTATTTTCGCTTCGATTAGAGTACTTTAAATTAGAGTTAAGCACCGATAGGACATAACAAAATGGCCACCGTCCCTAGTGTATAACGCATAACAAGGGGCATACAATGGGGCAGTTGAGCTCGCCAGTGCCTAACAAGGTGTAAAACCAGATCCAAACCGTTTGAGCGCCGAGGAGCAGGGAGAAGATTTCAGTGTTTGACCAACAATAACGAACTAATGAGGTGCATATTATTGAGCATTTCTTGTAAAATAATGTCCTTAGTTCCATAACCTACATTGAGTGTATTTTTTTGCCACGGTCCGAGAGAATGTGTCTAATGAAAACAAAAGCAAAAGAGCACTTAATTTGAAAAAAGAAAATACATAAATGTAATTTTTAATTTCAAAAAGTAGGGATTTCAAAAAGTTGGGTCTGCAATTGAAAATGGAAAATGTGTTTAAAAGTTAAGAAATTTAGTTACAAAAAGAATTCGATTGCATTATGAAACCACGCTATTTCGAATGACACGACGACGCGACGAACCGCACTAAAATTTTACTGCCTCAGCATCTTTGAAGTTTAAAACTTTGGAGTATATAGAAAAACTTCGTTTATCAATATCACCAACGAGAAAAAATAATGGAATAACATGTAAAATTTATTATTATTACGGTCGGTTGCGGATTGCCTTTGAATTATAGGCCTATTAACACAACGTTAATGAACAATAAACGAACAGTGAGAAAGATCTTTGTATCAGTTATGGGACGGGACTTAAAATTTTTATTGCATTCTTGAGATGATCCAAATTAAAACCATGGTTAATACCAAAGTATTATTTATTATGTAGTTGAAAAAATGTTCAAGTCATTCTTAAAATAATTTTAGTCGTTTATTTTGTTCTATAATTAAACTCTTGTCATATAGCGTTTCTGACTGAAAAGCCTCTGTAAAGTTCTGTAAAAAGTATAGGGGAAAACAAAATAGTTTTTCGTAGAAACCACCGTGTTGGAAACAGCGTGACCTATCATCTATCATCACTCCACATACAGAAAATCCTAATATTTTTTCGCGAACAATGCAATTTTGAAAGCGAAAGTGGCCAGTGTATCAATACCATAGCGGGCATCGGCGCAGGCGCAGAGGCAGACCGGCCAATTAGAGGGAATGCACATTGGCAGTCCGACACACAGGGAGTTACAACTCACGGCGACTTATTGCACCTCCGGGCTGTACGTCTAATCTCTACTTACGAAGGCTAGATTACGTGTTCCATCGCTTAATTTAAGGCCGACTGCACCGACGGAAAATTTAATATTAGTAGTGCACTTGCTGGTCACTTTGACTTTGAGAGTGCTGTTATTACGTAGCAGGAGGGGCGAGTTTCGTAACGCAATTGACCATCTAGAAATGCTGCCTACTGTACATAACGGTCGATCACACAAATGTTTACAGTAGCTGTGATGTTTTGTGTGATTATTTGGTATTACTATTTTAGGTAATAGTTTTATTAAATGGCTTAGTTTTCGTCAATAAACTATTACATGAAAGTATTTTCACACTGAAAATGCGAAAAGATGTCAAGTACGCTATAATTAACACCTTGAAAATATTGTGGATTAATCCCACCGCATAAATAACTTAAAAAGGAAGAAGTTATGCCAGTTTGCACTCGCAAGCTTGAATACTTTAAAAATACCTTATTTATGCATGTATGAAGTTATCAGTGGAAGAGAGATTAAGAAGGCATCTGGTTTGGATCCGCCTGTACGTAGATTCCTTAAAAGGAGAGCCGTCGACAATGGCCTGGGAACTGAGCTCATTTGAGGAGAAAATATTATTCCTTCACGGAGTTCTCGCAAATCGCTTTTTAAATGGAACTGGGGACGTGTCATGAACAAATATGAAGAAGTGGTGATGAGTGGTCGTGATATGAGCGTGGCTAACATGGGGCGGGAGATACAGATTGTTGCACAATTTTAAAAAATATACACTGTTATGAAACTGAATATTTACCATCTCAATGTTTATCGAACTCAGATAATATACCTTTAATTTGGATACTTTCAACACTTTTAGTACATATTTAGTTTTATTTTATCATCGTGGTCGTTACAACAAGGTCGACGATGGAATATTACATTCCGAGCTCTGTCATTTTGACAACTTAATTTGTTTAGCCAACGAAAGTGTCTTGCGTCATGCAACGTCACCTTGGGTGAGCATGGCCGAACAAACAGGGGCTGGAGTACTCGCATGATATCACCAGGATTATCACTATTTATCAACGCTATTTATCCGCCTGATAAAAGATAACTCAGGCGCCGAGCCAGATAACTTATCTCGTAGCTGTGGTACCGGACACTGCAGACTTATATCCACAGTATTGGATTATTGACTTTATTCCAAGCCAGGTAGTCTAGGTACAGCCTTGCCTACATACAGCGTATAGTTATGTGTCACTACATAACAGCAGAATTCTTAAACACGTGTAACAGATACCGTTGAGTATTCTTAACTCTCGTACCATCCCATATTTGTTGTATATAATGAACAGCGCACAAAAACGGATTTCATTAAAATTTTAGTTTTTCTCTGACATGGCAGTTTGGGCCCAAAAAAGTCGGGATGAGGCGAGTCAAGCCGCGGTGACCTTGCACGCACTAACGAAGGCTGCACTCCGTACAAGGCCCCAACAAAAAGGAACAAAACCAGCCGCGTAAAGACCTGCCACAAAAAATAAACTAATAAGAGCCGAGTTGTTCGGACTTCGGAACATCGGCCGAGTGCGATGCCCGCCTCGATGCGGTTTTGGCTTTAAATTGAACGTTAACGTTTCGAACATATTCTGAATACATTTAAGATTTCTTGCAGAATTTCGCAGTTTTACCGATTCTGACAAATCAATGGCATTAAGAAGAACTCATTTGTGGTGATCCGATCAACAGGGCGTTAAGTGGTATCATAAATTTTAAGTGGACTGTCTGAAGATGTTTTCCATGTTTGTAACTTTTAAGATAGCCATTTGGGAAAGCAATTTCACTCATTTTCGGCAAGCAAAAATTCTGCATGTATATGGATCGAAAACATCGTAAAAGTTAAGATGTTGTTCCAAAAAGGGTGAAATAAAGATAAAATGGATTACGAGGACGTTGAATGCGTCGAAAGTAATCAATATGTAAATGGAAATAGCTTTAAACTCGAGAACTTAAAACATTCAAAATTATTTAATATGATATGTGAGCTGTATATAACGATGATAGGAATAGTTTATAGTGAATTATCATCGTTCATTGTAATCGTAATGAGACCAGACCCGGTGCGAATTGGGTTACACGATAACATATCGACCGAACAACACCCTCGCAAATGTTCGCAAATGAATCCAACTAAATATAATTCTCATTTTACTATACTTTTTTACTGTGCTAGATAAGAAACTAAAACAATGAATAAACTTGTTCATGGGCACAGTGTACCAAGTAAATAAATAAGTAAGTAAATTGAAGGGTTGTAAATCATAAGTGTACATTTTTACGTAAATACAATCTATGTGCTAAGCCTTACTTATTCCCTTTACAAATACAACAATTTTGGTATACATTTGGTACAATTTTGGTATACATGAATAGTTAATATGATTTTTTTATACAATACATTATAAATTACTTTATTGACACCAAAAAACACACAAGAAACAATTGAAAATATACATACAGAAGTCAAAAGGCAGCCTTTTTGCTAAGGCAACCTTTTTTTATACATATACCTAACCTGCATATAATACCTATAACCTTTATCAATAACATGCTAGGCTTTTTATTAATTTAATATAGTTTATAACTTTCATAATTATCTTTTAGATATGCAATTACGATTCACTAAGTAATCCGGCCACTAAACCAACACTTTCTGATCATGAAACGTGTAGTGCCATAACTATTGAAGTTAATCTTGGTACTAAAAGATCGGCTTCGAAGTACCTACCTCAAGTCAAGTGTCGCAGCTCTCTGCTCTAGTTGCTTCTGGTTGATTTAAATAATATCCGGTTGATGCACGGTTATTGTGGAGCTGCTGGCATATTGCCTTGCCAGATGCTTGCAATTTCATATAATTCCTAGATGTTGTAGAGTTCAATTTCTTCAGAATTATTTACGATGATTAACAGAATTATATTCGACTGCTGGACAAAGGCCCAAATATAATTTTATTTTTGTTATTGTTCAAAATTAAAACGTTTTATGTTGTTGGTACCTAAAGAAAAATTGTTCACGAATTTTAAATCCAAGATTTTTATTCTTTAAACAATATATTTGAAGAGCTTGATACATAACCTAGCTTTCTTTACTATATAATTATATAATCTCTACTATTATTACTTCGCAAACGAAAGTACTCCTTTTTTATTTCGTTTAAAGCTGTTTACATGTCTTATTACATGGCAACACTAAAACGGAGCTTGCTGACTGGTTGAAAAGCAGTACGCCCAGGGTCTAGCGCCTACGCGCAATGTGGGCGACAGAAGTGCCTTCAATTGGTATTGGAACTGTGTTGTGATTGCTCTATAAATGCTGTATACCGATTTTGTTAAGAAACCGAATATATTCGATGCCTTTGAGGTTAAGGTCATCGAATGTGTGAGTTGGAATACGACCATCTGTTTACACTTTACATTCTCAATATACTTCGCTGGTATTGTCATCAAGATTGTATTATGAATACTGGACCTAAAAACTGTAACCACAGTCATTCTTAATAGGTAATATAAAAATGAAAAACATGAGATGTTTCTGATCGATGCGTCAGTTTGTTTGTTAAGAAGTAGAAAACTTTTTTTATCGCGGAAAACCCGAAAAACAATATGAGTCAGTACAGTAGGCGAACATAGCTAGAGTCACCTAATATGTAGGTACAAAATTTAAGATACAACCACAGGATATCTTTAAAATGCTTATCAGTTAATCGTTCAAGCTTGCCATAAAGTATAATTACGCTATAAGAGCAAATTTATTGGTATAATTACCGCGCAGCAAATACATGGCCGTATCTCGCGTCTATCTTCCCTTCCATTTCCTTGAACCTTCGAGGTCAGCCGCGAGATCCAACAGCAATTACTACAAATCTAATCTTAAATACTCAATTATTATCTTTATTTCTGTAACATTTATATTCGCAATCGAACTGAGCAAATTTATTATATATCCATTAAAGTGAACGCTTAAAGTCTATGTTAAGTATTTTTAGTTTGTTAAATGATTTTAATGTTGAGGAAAATATTGATGAAAATGATATGATTATAGGAAACTATCTCCATCTTTATTTGTTTTTATACAAAAGATACTTAAATAAAACGATTACCTCGTGGCTTATATAAATTAAGGCTCTTATAAATATTCCATTACTTTAAAAGAGTAGTCCATACAGTTTTAATTTACTTCTGGTAGCACGATTTACAATTATGACGATCTTGGTTACCTACAGTATGAAATAATGTGGCAACATGGCACGATATTACAAATTTAAATCGAATTCGAAATACGAGAAATACTAGCAGAATAGAAACTAAAAACCACAATTTCTGTAAAACCATCCAAACTTTACAACATCTAACCACAAAACGTTGATTGAAATTCTTCCCCAACGCTTGTATCTATTATAGACACGTGGTGATCTACGGGGTGTCCCACAGCGCGTTACGTGTGAACATTTTAATTGGTTAGAATAGTCCGCGGGGAGCAGGACACCCCACTTACACAGAAATAGGATTATCGGAACTAACTGCGGTCATTGGAGCCAATACAATACACATTTGTGCGGGGGAACAAATTGGCGAAACAAATTTAGAAACAGGCATACATAAGCCGCCAGTAATGAGGCACTGCGATAACACTTTTGCAAAAATAATTGCCAGAAACCAATCAAGCAAAAACATGGTTTCTATATGATAAAATGTGACCTTCTATTCGAATAACAAACATACTTACTTATACTTATTTACCACAAGTATTTAAATAACGCTATTTTTACCGAAGGCTATAAAAACCTACTATGACGAGACAACACAAAAACAAACTCAAAAGATATAAAGACGTTCACAAAATCGTGTCAAAGTGTGAGAAACATCTTTATTTGTAAAGAAACCCTAAAGTTACGATGCGCCTACGCAACTAGAGAGTATTGTTGACTGACTAGAGAGAGATACGATTTAAGTATTCACAGCACACGTCGAAAGTCGTACGTAAAATACATATCACGGTTTTATTAAGCTTGTGTTTGATCTTTCATAAATAGTACTTTGTGAAATAGATCTTCACTATACGGAAATAATAAATTTTACAATAGAGGTCAATAAAAGTCCTATTTTTTGAAATTACTTACATATTGGCCCAACGAAAATATTGGCCTTCAAGCTAATGCTGTATATATCACTTATATTAGGAGAAGGGTAGGTGCAAAAAAATATACGAGAGTTCTTTCCGAATAAAAACAAAAAACCAAACCAGCTATTGCTTGGCTTCTCAACCACAATAATTTGCATATAAACTAGTTAGGTTAGCAACCGAGTAACTCGGTAAAATTACACATAAGTGCTTTAGTTCACTATACCAGCAAGGATGCCAAATACCGGTGGCTCGGTGGCTTGAATCCAACCGATCGAGTTCTTATCGGGAACTCGTATTTACAAGGGGCTGTCTTGTCGGACATTATATTTACACTTAATGATCTGAGGATAGGGACAGGCTGACAGGGTGATAAGATGAGAGTGGAAAAAGATAATGATGACTGGATGGAACACTTAGATTTTAATGTCACTGCTAACTAGGTTGGTGGTCAAGAAATTTTCTTCAAGTCTGATGAGGACTTAGAGGTACTTATTCTTTGAAAGGTTAGCACAGCATCAGCAGTTGATGCATTGTAGGAATCACACTAACTTCAAAGAATATAATAATTTTGTGTATCGTATTAATACTATAACATTTGGTATAAATTATACGTTTACTCTTTCCTACCTATAAATAACTAAGAGACAGTTTCTGTTCCATAACTCTTTAAATTTTTTTTTATAAAATAAATGTAATGTGTGTTGTGTTCATTATTTCTTGAAATGAGCAAAATTGGTGAATTTACTATAAACTACTTCTATGCAAATTGGGTCGTCGACCCAGCTTTAATGTACGGCTTGGATATCTATTTATAGCTGTAGTTGGCAAATCAGTCGCAAATAAATAAATAACATGGCAAAACTAAGAAAATACTGAGAGATCTAATGATTTTACAGACGAACATTCATTTTATACAATTGATTTGTTACACTATATATTCTTAGTCATTATTAAGATTTGAAAGCATTCTCAGCCAACAGTATCACTAAAGTGTAAAATATAGGGTTACTATTATTTTGAAGTTAATACTACCTCGAGTCTAACAAAGACCATTGCAACTTTGCAAGATTCCTGTCTCAAGTATTGGCAAGTTTCCAAATTCAGCTAAAAATCATTAAAGCATAAACAAGGGTATTTCAGAAATATAGCCGCTTCGGTTATCATACACTGTTGTAATAAAAGTGGCTTTATTATGGATAAGACCTGAAAAAGTGCGAAAAGAGTAGAGTAGAGAGTGGATAGGTCTTGAAGAAATAGCATTTTTGGAGTAACCAGATTATGATCGCATGAAGTTCATTTTTTTGCTATGGGATTGCGTTTGACCAGTCTCACCTGGTGGAAAGCAACGACATAATAATATGCCTTAGTGTTTGCACCGACCATGTAAGGAAATGTGTGTAATGTAAGTACAGTGATTGCACACGATCTTGCCAAGTGACCTGATTCTAAAATTAGTCTTTGTAGATGTGTCCATAAATCAATACTAAAAGGAAACATCGTAGACGCAATCTGGGGAAGCATGAAAGGAAAGGCTATATCGCTCGCTGCAAGTAGATGCAGTGCATCGTTCTCCGACTGGGTCATATTATCATATGGCGCCAGCTGAGATGAACTGCTGAGCAGTGACAGATTATTGCACTTGGCTAGGACTCACTGCGCTTATCTTACTACTACTATCTCAACAAGTCAACGTCCTTTAGAATCTATGTAAAAGCTGTAGTATTTTTAGCCGATTGCACTATTTCTTCTAATATGCAGCGGAAAATTAGCTTCTAAATCGTAGATCAGACCAAATAATACATGTAGTTTTTAAAGTTGGTACAGTTATTCCCTAAGGTGTCTAGATGAATATACTAAAAGCCCCCGAGGGTGGGACACAAGCCAGAGGGGAAAGGGGGGGGGGATGTCTTTTTCTCAAGTTTTTTGCTTGCGACTCGAAAACTATTTATAATATCTCTTTAATTTAATAGGCACGGATAATATTCTGTATGCGTATTCCTTATTGGAATTATAAGTCGGCATACGCGTGTAAAAAATTTTGTATTATTTTTCACAAAAAAATTGTAAAACGATTTTGTTTTTTATTTTTATCATCTTTAATACTCTGTATCTCCTAAAGTATTGATCGTGCAGTAAACATGTTGTGACATAATTTATAGGGAATTTAATGTACATAATTATTGTAGAAGAAATTAAAGAGATATAATAAATAGTTTTCGAGACGCAAGCAAAAAACTTGAGAAAGAGACATTCCCCCCCCCCGGCTTGTGTCCCACCCTCGGGGGCTTTTAGTATATTCATCTGGACACATTAAGGAATAACTGTACCAACTTTAAAAACTACACATATTATTTGGTCTGAATTAATTAATTTTCCCAGGCTACAATAAAGTAAGTATAAGTATTTGAGTCGTATTGTATATGAATCAAAAAATAAAATTGTATTGTAGGTACAACAATGCTCTCAAGAAGGACCAAATCTAGCCCATCAACGTTCTCGAAATATTTTAAAATGTTTGACCTGTTTTTATTGGCACCTGCAAAGGTTCGCGTCGGTAAATGTTCCGTCAGGTAAACGGGCGTTTTCCGGACACCTTTCCTTCAAACCATTATCTCTAGTTAAGTGTTTAAACTGCATTGTCCGTAACTTACAATGGCAAAGTGGCTATTGTCGTAAACTACTGGTACTGTAGTCTTGGGACACTTGACATTGGAATTTAAATTGATTATTATGTACCTATTTATAAAATTCAAAATCAGAAAAACAATCATCCTTAAAATTCCAAAAACACACGCAGCCAGACGTTATTTCTATGAGCCCAATAATAAAATTCAACTACAGTTTGCCATAAAACGCATATTTACTGACTTACAAATAGGTACAGTAGCAGTATCATATTATTTTCTGATAAGACGTACGACGTACAACTCTTTCTGATAACTTGTATATCAGCCAAGTCACTCATTACGACTCTACTACTCTACATAGAATTTCTTACTGTATCCATTCAGAGAAAGATCGTGAGCACATGGCCTTCACACATGACATGACATCATACCTACGTAGCTTCACTATTTACTTTTAGCAGTTCTACTAAAGTTAGCACTCACCAGCTAGTTTTCTCGCCGGCAGTAACAGTCACATGTTCCGCGACAGAAAATCCAAAATATGAGCCAGGCTCTCCCAACTTTATCACAGGAATCCTCGGCTCCAGGTTGAAACTGGTCACACAGTGTAAAACGCACACTAATAAAACACTTGAACAAATCGAAGCCATCGTGCGATATCGTAGTTTTCGTTGAACACCAATTCACTAATTCGTATTTTTTTGTAACATCGCGAGTTTCGTGTATGGAGCGCTAGAGTGACAGACCCCCAGCGCGGATGCCGTCGGCTGACGGAGTACGTTCCCGCTATAAACTTTGCTCTACGTAGAGCTAACTTGTTCCACTAGCAGCGGCCAGCTAGTAGAGTGAACGAACTCATAAACTTGAATCATTTCCAGTGCGCCACCTAGCGCAATAACATAATACCTCTTTGTGAACATCTTATAAAAAGATTCAAGATGGTTTTGGTCCTTCGAGCCGTCAGATACAGTTCCAGCTGCAACTAGTAACGGTGCTCAATACTAGATGGCTCTTGCAACATCGTGACAATTTTCGAACTTAGAAAATTAAATAGTAGTAAGTAGAAATTTTCCAAAACTAGTGATTTACCCATCTACCAAGTGAATTATCTTGATATATTGCAATAATTTGAAGAACTTTAGACAGAGGAGTGCGGACATGGGCTTCGACAAAGAAGAATTACACAAGTAGTTCTCAGCAGCATTCACCTGTCCATTGTATGTAGGCATCTCCCTATCGAGGCAATAAATATGTAGGTTATGAAGTAGAAATAAGAACAGTATAATTGATTTATCGTCGTCTCGAGACGTGGTTCTTTATTTTTAGACGATGATCTCTCAAAACTTACCTGCTCTTACTCTTGAGCCGCACGCATGTTGCCCCAGCGTACTAGGCTTTACATAGCACTTATATAACCACTGGGCTCAATTCTGCCGTGACCGCTAAAATCTCTAAATTTAAGTTGTAGGTCCCTTTCATTCATATGGGAATCGAAGAGGACGGGGAGATGAATGAAGTTAATTTTGGATGAATGATATTTAAAATAAGCAGCGCAACTGTCAAATCCAGCTTAATTTAGAGTCGGGATGTTTTTCAATTCCTACTAAATTACACGTAAAATCGAAGTTTGACGTGTCTAAATGTGGGTTGGCAATCACTTGTCCCTTTTCGTTTGAACGTGAAAGAGACATAACAACTTAACTTTTAAATAATGAAAATTTTAAAAAGTTTCATTTATACTAGTCTAGCTTTCCGCCCCGCGGCTCCGCCCGGGTTAACCGTATTTCCCGTGGGAATGAGGTATTTTCCCGCGGTAAAAAGTAGCCTATATCCGTCCCCAAGGTTTATTCTATCTCCGTACCAAGTTTTATCAAAATCGGTTCAGTGGTTTTGGCGTGAAAGCGTAACAGACAGACAGAGTTACTTTCGCATTTATAATATTAGTAGGGATAGGGATTTTTTTTCAATGCCTTGTCCCAGTTTCATTTATTTACCCTAATATTTTTCACAAAATAGGCTACGGGGCTATCAAACACCATTCAGGGCGTGCAAGCGTGAGGAACAGTCAGAAAATATACAAACAGAAATTCTTTAGCGTGTCTAATATTAGTTTGGTAGTAATTTTGTGTTAGTGCCTTTAAAGTAATAGCTGTTGCTTACTACCTTTTTTTCTATATCGGGCACTCACACAAAATAATTACCACGGTAAATATCCCGTTTTAAATCCTAATAGTTACCTTTTTTCTTTTCTTAAGTAATAAAACAAGTTTATAGGTAAATAAGTACAACTTTATTAAAATATAATACCTACAAGTTCGAGATAAAGTGAGAAACATAAAATACGTAATAAATTCAGAACAGGAAAAAATTGCATTCTTTATAAGGTGCTTTACTAGTCTTTTATTCTACTCTCTCCGAGAATTTTATTGATTAATTAATTAATTGCAATAATAAGTGATTTAATTAGGAAATACAGCATAATAATATGAATATTGTAGATAGCATGTCATTAAAAGTAAGAATACTGATACAATCAACTCATCATAGAATTAATGATCTTATAAAAAAAGCATAAATTATTGAAACAAATAGATGCTGATTTTTACTATAGTACTTTCGCGTTAGCTTGGCAATAGCGAGCGTTGACATTTACTACCACTGTACTCGTATTATATCGTTTTCCTTAGTAAATGTATACGATATGAATAGTACATAGTACATATGAATAGTACATGAATAGTAGAACAGTTAGTACGGAAAGCGATAATTATCGTTTAAAAATATTACTTTTTGGTACCGATCTTGTCAATGTTCGCTATTGCCAAGCTAACGCGAAAGTACTATAGTTGCCAACGCAAAGGATGTGAAATTGCAGATTTTGTAATTTGGATAGAGATTTCAAGGTCTTAGAGCATTGCAATCTTAGAGCTCAAGTGTGCGAGCTACCAGCAAGGCAAGCTCGCGCGACGTCGAGAATCACGCGAGCGGCATGCGCGTGCGTCGAGAGAGTTCACAACCGACCAATCGACGCTGAGATACTGCCGCGTCTCGGTTGAGAACTCGTCACCAATTCGGTTTGCATTTGACGGAACCTCTGTCGCGCCAGGTGGGTTTGTTGGCATCACAACGCCGCTACAAGGGCGCTGCAACACCATTCAGATGCCGTGAGCAATTTAGGGCAGGGGGTGGAAGGTGAGCTCGGTCTGTGAGTGGGCGAACAAGAGGTTCAGCTGGGAGTCCAATCCCACGTTGAAGACCTTCACCAACTTGGCTTGCGACTGTCCAGGCTCTTTGCGCACGACTGCCACTCCTGACACCTTCATCAGGTGAACCTCGGAGTCCACGGAGCCGCCGCCGGTGGTGGCCAGTTTGACGTGACAGGTGACGTCGACGTGGATGTATTTCTCCACTGCCTTGCCGCGTTTCCCCGGAACCTCAACGTATTCTGTCTTCTCCTCGACTTGCGGCAGGTCGGCCCTGAAGACACTTGCTTCGCCGAGGTGTAGTCCCTGAAAAGAAAACAATACAATCAACGAATGCAAAAATACGATTGCTTACTAACTGAAATGCCAAGGTGAGCAATTTTTAACCTCTTCTGGCATTAGGCCAGATGTGCACCTATCTTATACCATCGTGGCCGTTATACGTCTTTTGAACCTTTACATTTAGACATGCAGAAGTAAACAAAACGAAATTTTACATTACTATGCCGTTAGTAATTTCCGTAGCAGTCTATATTGATACTGGCTCGGGGCCAAGAGGGGTGTGGCTCATATTTCAAGTCTTGCTAATACTCTAAATAAAAACATGATGAATAAAATTACTTACGCCATTTCCTGTGATAGAGAACTTCATGCCAGGATGGAGGGCACGAGGCTCGAATCCAACGCCTTCAGGGTGCGAGTCAGACCAGAAATAGTTCTCTGGGGCGTTCAGGGTATCAGGTTTAAAGGTGATGCGTTTGCCGTAGCCCATTCCAATAGACTGCAGCAACAAGCTTCGGCCTTCGAAGAGATGACGGCGGCTTCCGGATGGTCGGACGCGGTAGTGGAACCCAGGAATAACTCGACGGTCAACGTATGTTCCTGAAAAGAATAATTGCCAGTTGTTTTTTACTTTATTATTGGTTAAAAACTGCGGAAGATTGAAGATAAATGACCTCTCTTAAAGGCCATCGGTGATTTATTAATGGAAATATTTTGATGTGTTATTGAAGAAAATTTATTAAAGTAAGTACGTCATTAAATTATTCATGCGCATTTGACCCAGATTGGATCCTAAAATAACAGTGCAAAAATACTTACCAATAACGGGGAATTCATAACGTTCCAGTCCAACCACGCTGTATTGGCATGGAATGTCGTTGATCTCGCCTCCGTTGACAGTAACCCTTCTAGAGGAGGACTCGATGCCAGGCTTGAGTTCGTAGCCCTTCCTGAGCTGCTTGATTCCAATAGCTACGTTGATAACTCGAGTCACTACAGCATTCCCTCGACCCTTCTTCAAAAGAGCCAACCCGGTAACCGGCACAAGTTTAGTTGCGCCATCGTCTTCATACCACTCAACTTTGCAAAGCGTGTTAATCTTTACTTTCTTTTCAATTGATCCATCATTGTATATCTTCTGCTCCAGCTCAACTTGGTTCTTCTGCAAAAATAAACTGTCGGTTAGTACGACCCAGCCGCGCTCAGTCAGTATATTAATAGATTGGCATTTTGTCAAGATCTGCTTAAGTCGATTGATATTTTACCTGCTGCTGAACAACTTCAAGAGTTCCCTGAGGCTCGTGATTGGCATCGTAAATAGTAAACTTGTCTCCAACCGAAATAGCTTCGATCTCAAAGACAAATCCCTCAGGGCGAGAGTCAGTCCAGAAGTAATTGTCGTTCTCGTTGAGTGTGGAGCCATAGGGTTCAAAGGTGAGACGGCGAGCGAACCCTCGTCCAATAGACTGCAAGGTCAGAGCCTTCCCTCCGAACAAGTATCTGGGCTTCACCGATAGCAGGGGCGCATCTAAAGCCTGAAAATTTCAATTTGGTGAACCAGCTGCCCAAAAGAACTTAAATAATAATTAAATTAATAATTTCTTCAAATAGACTTCAAACAACTACAGAATTGGTGTAAATCTTTATTGGTTATAGAATTAAAAAAATATATGATATTAAAACTAATTTGAACCAAGATGAAATTTATACGAAAAATTTTAAATTTAGGGACCAATTTAAGTGATCAAAATTCATGATTACTTTTTCATGACACAATATTTATTACTTTTGAAAAATATTGTTTTGTTTGTTTTTTGGTTTGTTTTGTTTGTCATCAGTGATTCCCGCAGTGAAACGAATACAAAAGCCGTTAAATGCAGAAGTAGCGTGAGACACCAGCGAATAATGAAATGAAAAAATAACCACATCAAGATCACAGAACAGTGGATATTTTTGTTTTATAACTGTATGATAAAAAATGGCATGAAGCCCTTATGAATGATACTTATGGTTTACCTATATCGGACAATACATGCTGCCGGCCATGTGACATGGGCCTGTCGGGTCGCCGCTACTCTTGAGGTTATTGTCTCCGCTCTGGGCGGGGGTCTGAAAAACTGGACGATCCACATACCATCGCCTAGATCGCAATGTACACAACCAGACCCCAAGCTCGCTAGTCAACAGTGTTGATCGTTGGTGATATTTGTATTCTGTAAACGTCAGCAACGGACACTGCTACTGCTAACCTACTACCCTACACAACCGAATTGGTGGAACTGTTAAATTTGGCTGGTAGACGAATTGAATTCGGACTCGTTATACGTTTTCTGTTATTTTTTATTTAAAGACAATTAAAAAGTAGATTTAAATAGCATCTTGAAACATTTTAACGTAAGGTTGCCATTACAATAACTGCGTAAATTGTTCATACGAATATTTATGACAGAAACGCCTAAGTGTTTACACATGTCTTTAAAAGCTTAGTTTTGAAATCAAAAGAATAACTGCTAACATAAACATAGAAAACAAAATCTGAATAGAGAGTAAAATTATCAGTTTGAAGTGAAGGTAGTAGTTAATGTCTACAATTGTTTCAAAATTGCGGCACGAACTACATGACAACCTTACCATTCATTGTGCTTTTAATACTAAAACGAATATAACTAAAATAATCGTAATTGTTAGAAAGACTTGCATACCTATAGATAGTTTGGTTGTGGTTATAATGATGAAACTTTGCGAAGATTCTTTTGATCTCTTTTATTAAATACGAGTACTTTTACTGTACTACTGATTTTGAATAAAAAAGCTAGCCAATTAAATGTGGTAGGAAAGAATGTTCGCTAAGTCCATGAACATTTTCGTAAGGTAAGATAAACACAACTCACCATCCTCTTGTTTCTGTAAAAGGATATAAAACCTTGCAGAAATGTTCAAAACTAACCACACACCAGATTTTTCATACTGTTTTTAATCAGAACGGGTTTTCTATTTTGTATTTACCAATTTATGTTACACCTAAGATGGAATACATGATTTGTGGAGAATTATAGCACAATAATGTTTCAAGATGACCATTTTCAGGAACATCCAAACTCAGTTCATCATCAAATTTATAAGCCATTTTTGATACAGTCCAATTTAACAAATTTTGCCCCAGTAATGATAAGGATCATCGTAGTTTTTCTTTTTCATGGGATTGGAACAAGAATGATACATAAAGCTTATTCGTCGATGGTAAAGCGACATACAACAGTCTGTCCAGGAATAGTCGGTATAAAATAGTATAAAAAATATATTATAATGCTTTAAACGGTGGAAAGAAATGTGGATGATTGCTTCGTTTATGAATAAGTAATCATCAACACTTCAGCTTCCAGATCAGAACGACGATTCCCGTCAGCGCAAGATGGGTTGCGACACCAGAAGAGTTTAGATCAAATTACTCGTCTCACCTGCATCGGGCGGACTTTGTATCGGAATCCGGTGCGCACGCGCGGGTCGATGTACACCCCGATGACGGGCATCTGGTGCGGCGCCGGCGCAGGTACGCGGTACACCGCGGGGACATCGCCGAGGGTGCTAGCGTCCAATACCACTACCCTATCAGACGAGCTCTCCCTCCAATAGCCCTTGAACACAGGCTCAACGTGCTCCTAAAAACGATACCACATGAAAACTCTGTCACACACACACTTAAACTTTCCAAAAAGAAAAATATTTAATTACTATTTCAATCTCGATAAGTTCTAATTGTGCATTTTCAAATTCATATTCTTCCGCGTCAATGGACAAGGGTTTCAAAATTTTTTGTATTTATTTAATTTATTTACTTCTTAAGACACGAGCACCTCTAGACTAGTAGACTAGATTTAATCACAATAAGCAGGTTGGCAATTATTTACTACTACTCCTATTTCATGTTGTTATAACTGCTGCCAAAAGAAAACTATGCAATACGTTACGTAAACTTAAGTTGTGTTTACATGAAGTCCACAGACTAAAAATAAAAATCACTATATTTTGTTCAACTTGCTTTCCTATAAAGGCTGTAAGCCGTCACATATAACTTTGCAATCAGCAACAGCGGACTCTTAAAAAAAACATAAAGTGAACCTGACTAAACCCAGAAAACCTTCCTTATATTTTACCTAACAAACCAAATCATCTATTCATAGCTAGTGAGCAATTCTAGTCAAATTGATTGTATACAACTCTTGATTGTTGTGTTATTGAGAAGAGATTCCTAATTGACATCTCTTGCGTGTTACTTGACCGGTAGTCCTGTTATTTTCGCAATTGGCCCTAACCACAGATGCGCAGATTCCCAATGGAAACCAATTGAAGTGTTATTCCAATTTACTCGAGACGGTGCAAAGTCCGTCCGGGAGATTGATCTTCAACTATTTATACATTCTTGTGTTCTATTTTTATGTTTTCACATCACTGTTTACGCAGGCGCCAACATCTCACGTAAATGTTTTACGAAAACTGTGTAAACTTTTGTACTGGGTCTACCTACATCCAATAAGCTAGCGCTTTTCAGTATTAATATTATAAATTCCTTTATCTTTTCTTCGAATATTATAAACTAAGTAAAGTAGGTATCTAATCTAAGAGTAAGTCTCTAGTTTCTTTTATACGAGTAAAGCAAGATTATGTTTGAATTGAAGATTATTTTTCACATCAAGTTACAGTATGAAATAAAACACATTATGGATATTTACATGAAATTCATAAAAATTAATCCATTTGAAAATCGTATATTAAGGCCTAAGTTCACCAACTACAACATAATCATTGATTATGTAACCACCCCGTTAAAATTTAACAGTTGTTTAAACAAACCGCGTTTTTTTAATGTTCACCACCCATTTCTAACGAACGGTTAACTAAACAAACGTTTTTGAATGAATGGGTCGTAAATGATTGAATGAGTTAATGTTATTTTGTAAAGATGGTCATGTACCTGCATAAGTTTGCTTTTACGCGACCGACATCCAAAAATGACAGCGTAACACTATTATACTACGAAATGAAATGCCCACTATGTCAACGCAATGTCCGTTAGCGCGAACGTCTTTATTATTTAGCATCCTTTTTCTACTCGTCTGTCTGTCAGTGTCACGTCACGTTAGTGCGTGCGGTGCGTAGCGTCACAGTGTTGTTGTTTAATCAAGTTTTTTATTTTCGTCGATTATGGAGGATAAACGAAAGCGAACTACAAATTTCACCCTTGATGAGAAATCCGTACTAACGGAACTTGTAGGAAAATACAAAGAGGTGATAGAAAACAAAAAATCAGACGCTACAACCAATGCCGAAAAAGCAAGGGGTTGGCAGCGTCTGGCTCAAGAATTTAACGCTCACAGTACATACTGTGAACGTGCTCCCGAAAGTTTAAAGACTTGCTGGGAGAATATTAAAAGAATATCAAAAAAACAGTCGGCGACTCGCAAACGGGAGCTATTTAAGACAGGTAAGCAAAACATTTGTATAATATGCTACCGGAAATGTTGAATTTCAGATACTAGTGTAAAACTCACCGTGGCGACAATCTCAATTTATAAGGACTGGAGCTCCTCGTTAGATTGTCACCGTTGGAAATTAACAAAACCTACATTGTACCTACCTTATCCCTTTATTTAATACATTTCCTAGTAATTGTATACAAATATGGATTACATACATTTCTGTTGACAAAGGTATTCACTAAGAATATTTCTATGCCTTTAGTTTTTCTGTGATTCTTTATTTATTATTTTTAGGCGGCGGAAGGCCACCACCACCTCCTCCAAGTACTGGGGCGGACCGCATGATTGAAGATATATTGGGACCCGCTTTGGAAGGATTAGAAAACCAATATGACTGTGATGCTTTACTAGAAGATGTAAGTACTTATCTACTGAGAAACTTAAGTAAATTATATTATTATACCTCAATATGTAGATCTTTACTACTACTACCGGCTCTTAATAAATAAATTAATGTATTTTCAGGATAAAGACAAAGCTGCTACATATTCAAACACATATGATTACACCCAAGGCTGCAGCACTGAGTCAGAAAATGTCACTCAAATTATAGTAGTGGAGAGTGAGCCTTCATGCTCGTCAACTTTACCCTTAACCGGAACAACTTTACATAATAAGGTTTGAAACATAATTAATGTTGTAGTATGTTTTATTTACTTGAAAATATAGCAATAGTTAAATATAAACCTTAAATTCCAGAAACAAGAGAATGAACAACACAGCCCATCAGTGACTACAAATACATCTCAAATCCATGAAGAGAATGTAAGTTTTTTTTAATGTAGCTCGACATGTGTTTTTAATATACCTGACGATGACCCGAGTGATTCAGTGGTCAACAGAAGAGGTCCCCGCTTACCACACAAGAGGACCCGGGTTCGATTCCCGGTCGGTCAGAAATTGAAATTATTATGAATTTTAATTTCTGTGACCGGCCTAGGTGTTGCTATGTATATACCACGCACGGGCCACACGGGGCCACAGGTATTTTTTAAACGGTTTTATTTTTTATATAAGTAGGTACTAACAATTAAATTATTTTCATTTTTTACAGGACAATAATTTGAAATGGGAGGGGTGGACACCGAATTCCCTAAAAAGACCTCTATCAGAAGTTTTAAGATCAGGGAATACTGAAAATAAAGAAAATAATAAAGAAAAATATTCTTGGTTAAAAAGAAGGAGACCTGACCAGCAAAATTTGAGCGACCAATTAGTTCAAGAAAAAATAAATTTGGTCAAAACACTAATAAAAAACGCACAAGACGAGTCTGCAAAAAGACAGTTAATTTTAGATGAGCAGTTGAAACAAGAAAAAATAAAGACACAAAAATTGTTATAAGGACTGGAGGAGCGGAGTGTATTTTTAGTTTCTTTATTATTATCATTTATAAATATTTTCTATAAAACTTCTATGTATGATTATGAAAGAAATAAAACAAATTTAATTAACTACATTATGTACTGCTTTTATTATCTACTAGCTGGTGCTCGCGACTTAGTTCACTTCGACACTCTTTAGCTTTATTAGGTATATGTATAGATTTACTACTATGAATTTTGCAATGTTTTAAAATAATTATTAATTAGCCTTCTCCTCGCAGGGTTAATATCTCTCGCTTCTGTACTATTATCATATTCATGAGACCGCTGCTGCCTTATCCTGCCTTGTTCTATTATTGACTCCCATGGAGCAGGTAGTACTAAATCAGGGTCATCAGGAGGGCATTCGTCTCCCCTGGATTGGAGAATATTGTGCAGAATAGCTGTGGCAACAATTATAGGTAGGCAGTTTTTCAAATGAACACGAATTCCCAGTGCAAGTACTGGAAACCGTCTCTTCCATATCCCAAACAACCTTTCAATTGGATTCCAAGTTCTTATCTGGGATTCATTGTATAATGACTCTTCAGCTGTCTGAATCCGATCAAGGGGCATCATCAAGTAACTTCTGTTCATATAACCACTATCTGCTACAAGAATGGAGTCATTGTATGTGCCCAACTCGAACATTGCATTTTTACGGGATGCACTAAAAATGCGCTCATCATGAGTGCTACCCGGCCACCTAGCTACAAGATCAGTGATTATAAGCTTGGCATTGCATATAGCCTGAACGTTAATTGACATATAGCCCTTTCTGTTTCTAAAAATTTCGGCATGATTACCTCCAGGTGAAATAATTTTTATGTGGGTACAGTCTAATGCTCCTATTACTTTGGGGAATTTAGCTATTTTATAAAACTCCATCTGAGTTTCACGGATGTCTTCTAGGGTTTCAGGAAACCTTATGAAGTCCTTATTTAGAGAAGCAATTGCAGCAGTCACTCGATGGATCACTCTGTTCGCCGTGGGTCTGCTAACACCAGCAAAGTCTCCCATAGTCAGCTGGTGACACCCTGTGGCATAGTACCTCAAAGTGAGAAGCAGCTGATTTATGGGTGACAGAGAATTGTTTCTGAAAATAAATATATAATATACATAAGTATGTATTATACAAGTAAGTAGGTACCTAGGTATATGTAGTGTCTACCTACCTACCTACTTATATTTAGAACATTTCTTTATCCTCTTTAGCTCCAAGAAATCGCTATCTATAAATATAACCTCAAATTATCTCATGAATAACTACACAATGTAAAAAATATACATTACTTACCTGTCGCTTGGATATTCCAACTTCCTTTCAATTAAATTAAGCAATTCCAAGGCTCTATGTTTGTATAAACGAAATCTTATTCCGAAAGCTTTCTCGTCATATTCCTCGAAATAATTGCGCCGTATTTGAAATAAACGGGGTGCGCGTAAAATTCGCTCAATAGCTTCAAAATCATCTAACACAT
Organism: Teleiodes luculella; assembly: GCA_948473455.1. NCBI lineage: Eukaryota > Metazoa > Arthropoda > Insecta > Lepidoptera > Gelechiidae > Teleiodes > Teleiodes luculella. Next base: position 8,981,687 of record OX419590.1, on the reverse strand, counting down.
TATTCTCTTCAAAGATATAATTTAAAGCGTCTTGCATTTTTATTTTTTCAAAACTGATGTGATGAATAACGTTGGGGAGCAACTAACCAATGGTTAAACTAAGTTCAATACTTCGTTTAAGTTAAACAGTCGATTAACAGTCTTAATCAATGGTTAGTGCTTGGTGAACAGCAAAATATTGTTAAACAGTCGTTTAAGAATTAAACGACTGTTTAAAATTTAAACATCTGTTGGTGAACTCCAGTCTAAACACAATGTAACATAATGTACCTATAACCTGTGGTGACAAGTTTTTTCAGTAATGAATGATTTATTGGGTACTCGCAAACCTTCACTGAAGGTTAAAATTTCTCGAATCTTTTAGTTGGCGTGAAGCCTGTCAGTGTCATTGATGTTGTCGACCTTACCTACTCGGGCGGCTGCTGAATGAAAGAAAAGCCTTACAAGAGCACTACTTATTACTTATAGGGAAGACTATGAAGTAGTCTGATTGTCTCATCTACATGGTCATTGTTCTAGAAAATACTAGAATGATTAAAACGGGCAGGGTATACATTTTATTTTAAAACCCAACCAATTTGTAACAATATCGTTTAAAATTTAAGTTTTATTGATTTTTTGTAATATGAACATTTACTTTTTCATTAGAAATACTAATTTAGCACTAATGTACTAAATAAATAGGTATTAAAGAGTATTTTTTTAATTTTGCACATACTGAACACAGCATTACATTATTTCCCTTTTGCAGACACTCACTTGTCATGCTTTAAATTATTTATCTGTCTCAACACTCACTCGTGACTTGCATTTGGATAAGATCCAATAATACTTATACCAATCATATTTGATCGTATAAAATTAAAGATCTCCATATGGAAATCTTTATCTTTATAGATAAAGATTTGCTTATTAAAAGGTATAAACTGTAACGGCAGGTACTTGTATTATTTATATCATTCACTTTAATTTGAGGGTGAGGAGCAGTGACGTCAATTTGTTTTGTCATATCATTTAAGGTATTACCACAATACAATATATAACGTAGTACCTACTTACGTCCAATTATGTTAATAGTATACCTATGCGAGTGAGTGACGTTACTTAGAATACCTTAAAAATTCAACAGATTTGTTTTGTCTACAAACAGGTACTATGTGGTACTATAGTTACTAATACTTGCTTTTACTAATGCTTGTAAACAGATGTGACAAATCAATCAACTACGCTAATGTGGCAGATAAGAAAAAATAAGTACGGCTTCTGAAAAATGTAGTAGGATATCTGCTAGAATAGAACGCGTATTGAATAACATTGTTTTTTATGTATTTATTATCAGTCTGTCTACCTTCGGCTAATCCCCACTGTGCTTACCAATAACGTAGACAGTAAGATGTAATAAGTAACTACTAGCGGCAATCTTATCCCAAATCGGTCAGCCGTTTCAGTATAAAAATACATCACTACATACATAAAGATACGCCTAAAAATTGAATTTGATAAACGAGTGTTGGAATGGACATACACCGTGAAATTTAATCTTTTGAAATTTTTACTATGTTTCTTAGGGAAGATTGTTCAGTTTCATGAGTAGGTACTACCACTATGTTGCGGGTAAATAATTTACGGAATAGGTATAGTGAATACATGATTATTTATACTTACAGTGATCTCAATTTCAGGGAAAGCCTCTTCGCCATCGCTCTCGTAGTCGCTTGGAATAGGGACATAGGACTTCGGAGTCCCTTCCGGCTCCTGTGAAAAAAAAGTAATTTGCTTATTTTGATGTCTTCGTATCTTGATTTTTTTTACTGAATATCAAATTGATTATTATTTATTATATACTACCTTTCGCCCCGCGGCTCGCTCGCGCTTACAGTTTTTCCCGTGGGAGTGGGGGACTTTCTCGAAGTAAATGGTAGCCTATTTGTTATTATTCTGCCGTATGAGTTATATTTTAAAAAAGTTTAATTAAAATCAATTCAGTAGTTTTTGCGTGAAAAAGTTACAAAAATCCGTCCATCCATCCTCACAAAGTTTCACGTTTATAATATTAGTAGGATTTTTTTACAATAGGCTATTTGACAATGCGAAAAATAAAGTGTTAATTACTGTAATCAGTATGTAATGTAAGTTTAAAAATGGATATTTAGTATGGGAAGTTGAAAATAATAATTAATTTATGTAAAAATCCGTAAATAAAAATGTATTTTTTTTGGCGTTTGTCACGTGACCCAAAACGCTCCTGTTTGGTCGGGTATAGGACATATGTCACTAGCCAGTAAACATCGTTTTCTACTTAAGCAACTTGTAGTAGTAGTACTGGCTAGTGACGTCACCGATGCCATTGCGACGCCATATTGTCAAAGTAGCGTTTTGGCGCGCTACTTAAATATTGAATTTTTATTTTGATATTTTTCAGGAAATATGTACCAGAATTAAAAAATACAACTATTACTGGGATCCACAAATTCTACTGAATAATAAAAAATATATTTTAAAAACCAGTCAAATAGCCTATTATCGGCTATGAACTATTTATTAATATATTATATAATTATATAGCTACATAAAAAAGAAAAAATCCCCTAGTGCAAACACGGTATGTCGTCTGATAAAGATAAGACTTATTTACTAAATGACTAATTGCGCAAGCAATTAGCTCCCAGAACGTAAAATTATCTTGAACTGTGACTCAATAATAACGTTATTATTTATTCTGTGATACCAAAAGGAGGACAAAAGCATTTATAGACTATCCTTGACATGCTTGAGCTAGCTGGTAATGTCCTTGACTGTGTAACTGATCAGGTCAGTCGTGGGTCAGCATAATTTTACAATACAAATATGTACTATTGATTGCACTAAAATTAATTTACATATCCATATTGAAGTAAAAAAATGACTGACTGCCTTATCATTTTGAGCGATTTCTTCCAGGCAACATATTTTTACCACACTGTAGAAACTAACTTAATACATACCGGTACTTGAGCAATACTTTGTTGAAAATGACTATGTCGTGGCCGCATCGTAGAATTGCCCATTTCATGAAATGATCGGCCATTTAATGAAATGGTTGCATTTCATGAAATATTTCACTGTCCATTGGCCATATCATGATGTGCCCAGACCAGATCAATGATAAGAAATCGTTTGACGATAGGGCCAGCTGGACGCACTGCTATTTCATGAAATAATCAATCGAATTGTTTCATTGACTACCGGTAGAGGCGCTGTAAGCGCCTAAGCGCTTTGTTTGTGTCAAGATGGCGGCCCTTGTAAGCGAAGTTACCTATATTTTTTATAAATAATATAAGAGTTATCTAATTAGTAAGTATGCGATTAAGACTCAGGTAAAGAAACATTCCTACCAAAAACTTGAGATACCTATAAAACTCTAGTGCGCGCCAAAGATGTCACGTGTGGTTCAGTGCGTGTGAGCGCGTCCGTCCATGTGCCTTTTTAGATTAAGTAAGTTTGTTATACTTATTTTAATATTCCATAGTAAATTTAAACAACTAAAAATAAACAAGTACGTAACAAAATTGTTCTGAGTTTTCATTAAATATTTTATGGTTACCCTATTTTCACGATATGGTCAAACGTGGGTGACCAAATCGCTAAACGTTTGTCGTTTAATGATTTGGTTACCATTAGTTGGCCACTTCATGAAACGTGAACACTTCACGAAATGGTCAACCATTTCATGAAATGATCAATTCAGCGATTTGGCCACGACAACTACACAAAAATATCTATCATTGAGAGTTTGACAGATTATTACAAAGCTCAATGATGCATGATTTCCTATTTGCCATATTTCCTATAATACTCGTAGATGGAGCACAATTTAGATAAACTGACCTTATGAAAAAGGAAGACAAGACAAGCAAAGGTCAACTTGTTTCCATGCAGAATTATTTCATTCGACGAGTCTCTTTAACCCCCGACAAAAAAGAGGGGTTTTTTATGTGTGTGTCTGTCTGTGGCATCGTAGTTCATAAACGGATGCGCCGATTTTGATCTAGTTTTTTTTGTTTGCAAGGTGCCACAATCGAGAGGTTACTTAGCTATGATCCAAGAAAATAATACAGCCATTTGAAAATTATTAACTTTTTTCTAGTTCTTAAAAAGATCAAGTAACGGTTTGTGGAGAGGGATTATAATTTTTACACGCTTTATATTAGCTTCACTTGTAAGTAACTATGTATGTAAGAAAATCTTGGAATCTTAATTTGACCCACTTCCCGGTCTTCGATTAGGATGAAATTTTGCACACGCTCTGAGTTCTGATGACAATACATGACTAGCTAAGAAACGTCATTACAAATCCAATATGCCGGCCTGCCCATTATTGTATCTAAAAAAATCTTGGAATCTTAATTTGACCCACTTCCCGGTCTTCGATTAGGATGAAATTTTGCACACGCTCTGAGTTATGATGACAATACATGACTAGCTAAGAAACGTCATTACAAATCCAATATGGCGGCCTCCCCATTACATGTATGTAAAAAATCTTGGAATCTTAATTTGACCCACTTCCCGGTCTTCGATTAGGATGAAATTTTGCACACGGTCTGAGTTCTGATGACAATACATGACTAACTAAGAAACGTCATTACAAATCCAATATGGCGGCCTCCCTAAGATGACGGACTGGCTGTTTGAAATTCACCCCCATGATATGGGTATCAAATGAAAGGGTTTGCTGTCAGGAATATGAAAAAAACAGTCATGGGACTTAATCCAATATGGCGGACGTCCAAGATGGCGGACAGAAAGCGTGTTTTTCAGTTTTTTAAACTATGTATTATTTAAATTTAAACCGCACCCTCTCGCTGTCGCTAGCGGACTCGGGCATTGTTACCTGAAGGGTAAGCATTGTTACTTGAACGGTAATCTTTACAGAATAGGCATTAGTTTATTGATTTTTCAACAGATGACGCCAGTTAGTATATACTCTTAAATTATAATCGAAGCGAAAAATTAAGATCATTGAGCACTCTAAAGCACGTAGTAAAAAATCGAAGCGTTAAATTATTTCATTGGGCTTGTACGGAGACTTGGTGGTATAATTGGAAGTACGCCTGTACGGCCCGGATAGCCCAGGAGGTGCGGGTTCAAGTCCCTGCCCAAGCTCAATGATCTTAATTTTTCGCTTCGATTATAATTTAAGAGAATAGGCATTACCTGAGCAATAGGCAGATTCTCGACGAGCGCGGGCTCTTCATCCAAGGCGGTGGAGGTACCAGCCAATCGCGCACGGGTGAGGTTCCACAGCCTCTGCAGCGCCAAAGGAGTCTCCTCGGCTTGAAGTTCCATCGCAGGGCTGGACATCATCTTCCTTGCTTCTTTTATTTATCTGTTACGACAAAAGTCAAACTTATTATGAACATTTTGTCATGTTATTGAAATTTTTACCTACACTTAATTGAGGTACCTGAACTGAAACTTGCTTTACTGGGGCATAAGCGGTTTTTTTCCATGATGATAATGTAATAAAAAGGAAGGCTAAGCTATCCTAAATATTCCACTCGAATATGGATGGGTATTATGACGTATGACATCATTCCTGTAGGCGGGGTGTGGGGTTGTTGACAAAACGCTATTATGCTTACAAAAGTTACCCTCCTATTACAGTAATAACCAAAACCGGTAATTCTGAAGGGACTAAAGGCAAGGAAGAAATATCTAATACAGTCAGCATCATAAAAATAATAATATTATGTATAAATATTCAGAATTTCAGAATACCTTTTCCTTTACGACTCGTAAATCACGAGTAACATATATAGAACTTCAATTAGCCCTAATTCATTCTTTATAAATTTAAATTTGGTCATTTGATTGTAAATTACTGATTGTAGGTACAACAATTCCTGCGTTCCGTCTTAATCCTTCTCTGTTGGATGTATGTACCTACCACAGGCTCAGGATTGTCATGCATAGGAACGAAACCGCTATTTCCGAAACGAGGTTGAATTCGTGAAATTTTCGGCACGTTAAAATCTCAAGGTAAACAACGCGACTTGAAATAAAAAAAAGCATAATGCGAGCCTTTTATATGTAGGGTAGGGAGGGAGGGGTATTTATTTTTCACATACCTAGGTACATACTTTTTAGTAGGTATGTATATTATTGCTGTCTTTTCGCTTTATGAAAATATGCAACTAATTAAATAGCTATTTCCTATATAGCTGTCATGGAGGCATAAAGAAATTTCATTGATATGTTTTATTTGGTAAGCATACCTAATGCCTAAATCCGTATGTATCCTTTAACTAGGGCGAATCAAATAGAAAAAAAATGTTTCCTAAACAGCTAACTTAGCTAAGAGCAGCCTTATTCATTGCCCCGAGTAACCTTCAGTTTCAGATACAGTCCATTGACTTGAGTTTTAAATTGTCCATATAGTCCGGTTCGCTCCAGTACTGAATGAAAAAATTCTATCTGTCATTCCTGTAAATGGCAACGACTCATACCGTTGGATTCGTCTTGGTGTCCTGTACGTGGAACTGTCGGTCGTCAAGTTCTAAAGTGGTGGAGGGAGGAGGGGAGGGGTAATCAAAGTTGGCGAATTTGTACTTTTGTTTTTACGCTGTAATTTGAAAACTAGTGGACCGATTTCTTTGTTACTGGTATTATTTGAAAGTGTATAATATTACCTAAAAGACGTTCTTATACATCGAATACGCCAATTCAGCGGTTACCGCGCAATAATACGAAACATTGAAAAAAGAAATTGTGTATAAATAATATCATAGATTACGCTAAATCTATAACGTTTTCGTGGAAACAATGTTTACTACTTTAATTCTAAAACAAATTACCTAATCAAAAAGGTAACAATAATTACTGTATGATTTATGGTGCCTGAGCTAGAGCTAATTTACGAAACGTAGTCGTAGGATCACTATACTACGAGTAAGCAAATATAAGTAAATGAATGAGAAGAGATGGATAAGTAATCACCATATTACTTTAATTATATATTTCAAGCTTACATTTTTCAAATAATACCTTGAAAAAAGACTTTACGTCGAAATAAAGAGGATAATTTTTTTTTGTTTTTCACTATTAGTAGTTTTGAATTTGCCTGTAGCATCTGACCCAAGGTACGTGACAAGATAAAACTTTTGTCAGGGGTAGATATTAGTAATACCTACCCATGATAAAAAAATAAAAGAAATCTACGGCGAAATAACCCGAGAAACATTTTTTTAGGTTTTCACTATAGTATTTTTGACTTTCCCTGTAGCATCTGACCCAAGGTACCTGACGAGATTAAACTTATGTCAGGTGATAGATTTTAGTTATCCCTTTCCATGATAAAAAATTAAATGAAATTTACGTCGAAATGACACGGAAAACAATGTTTTAGTTTTCACTATAGTTGTTTTAACTTTGCCTGTAGCACCTGACTCAAGGTACCTGACGGGATAAAACCTACATCAGAAGATAGATATCTGTAACACCTACCTATGATAAAGAAATAAAACAAAATTTACGTCGAAATAACGCGGAAACAATCTTTTAGCTTTACACTATAGTAGTTTTGACTTTGCCTGTAGCACCTGACCCGAGGTACCTGACAGAATAAAAACTATGTCAGGGGATAGATATTGGTAATATCTAACCATGATAAAAAAATAAAAGAAATTTACGTCGAAATAACGCAGAAAACATTTTTTTAGTTTTCACTATAGTAGTTTTTAATTTGCCTGTAGCCCCTGGCCTAAAGTTCCTGACAGGATAAAAACTATGCCAGGGGATATTATATTGGTAATATCTACCCATGATATAAAAATAAAAGAAATTTAGGTCGAAAAAAAATAAAAAAAATAAAAAAATAATTATGTTTATTTTAGACAATTCAGTACATACAATTACATGTTAGTACAGTTTAATTTGTAACAATTAACGCGGAAAACAATTTTTTATTGCGTACTCGTAGTATATTGACCTGCAACTACGTTTAGTTAATTAACTCTAGCTCAGGCACCATAAATCCTATAGTAATTATTGTTACCTTATTGATTAGGTAATTTGTTGTAGAATTAAAGTAAGCAACATTTTTATCACAAAAACTTTATAGATTTAGCGTAATCTGTGATATTATTTAAACACAATTATTTTTTATTATGTTTCGTATTATTACGCGGTAACCACTGCATTGACGTATTCGATGTATATGAACGTGTTGTAGATAATGTTATACCCGTTCAAATAATACTAATAATAAAGAAATCGGTCCACTAGTTTTCAAATTACAACGTAAAATCCAGCGATCTTTGATTACCCCCCCCTCACCCCTCCACCACTTTAGCACTTGACGACCGACAGTTTCACGTTCAGGACATCAAGACGAATCCAACGGTAGGAGTCGTTGCCATTTACAGGAGTGACAGATGAAACTCAAGTTCTAGAGCACTTTTGGTCTAAAATGAACCGGACTAATACTACCACGTGAAGAAAAGATTCTGACGTGTTCTGTTCAATGCAGATAATTGAATTTATTAGTCACTTTGAAATAAGGGAGTAAAGTTATGCGTCCAAATTATACGCATAACTAATCACATACAATGACTGCAATTAATAAATTTAAATTTGTATGCATTGCATTTGTATTGCACTGTGAAATACAGTTATGTAACATAATTATTTATATTACGAGATTTTTAATGTAGACATTTGATGATTCATATTTGCGAATAAGCTAAGGAAGGAAAATGCATGTGGGTTCAGTAAACTCATTTATATAAGTTACAATTAACCAGTTGTTTTACACAATTCACTTAATGGTGACGAAGGCCAGGTTAAAAATATTTGAACAGCTGAAAGTAGTCGACGTCAGCGTACAGTTAAACACTAAAGTACCTACCATGCAGTGGAATTTTCCATTATAAAGACATGCAGTTTCATAAAATGTTGTTATATTGCATTTTGAAACGTGCAATATCACCAAAGTTAAAAACTAAACAAAACAAGTATTTTATCAACCTTCACAAAACCTTTTGTTGGTCGTCCCCAGTACCAGGTAGCATTCGCACCCAAGCAAGTTTTTATACTGAATTCTATGGATGGAACCATAATGTTGGACAAAAAACTACCATAGAATTTGAACCAAACGACTAACTCGACCGGCGACGACGTGTAGGAAGGGAGTTTATCAACATTTTTATCGGGCAGTTAGTTTTATCGAACTATATACCAACAACTGCATTATAATCTTTAACAATTTTGAAAGAAAAAGAGAATTTAAATATCCGCTGCGTCAGCATAATATTGAAACAAACTTTGGGTTTATTCTATAGTTTTAATCTAAAAACGAAATGTCTAAAATCGAAGAATTAAAAAGATATTAAGCAATGGATAAATTATTAGAAAGTTAACACAGGTTAATAAATTCAATTGAATAGCTCCGAGAGAGAAAGCTGCACCCACCACCGCTGCAGTTAGAAACGTCGGCCATTTTCTAGAACACTCGCCTCGTTTACGATAAATTTCCATGCAGTTTATAGTTTACCGTCATTTTACCGTATATGTAAGTCAAAAATAACTATCCTGTTGTTGTAATAATTTTCCTCCTCATATTGTTTAGCGGTAAAATTTTAGTTAGCATTTGTATTTCGTTTGCATTATTATTTTTGTAGACAACTACTTACCAAAGCAAATTTAATAAATATTTGGAATGTCTTCTGTAGTGCTGGAAAACAGCTCGGTTTAGTAGCAGCAGATGTAACTGGTCTGCAATACAAAATTCACAGTCGCAGCGATCGTGTCACACAGCAGGGTTAGGCAAGCGTACAGCGGCGCAACTCGAACAAGACTGAGGGTTACCGCACGCGACGTGGTTATTATAAACTTGGGTTAAACGGGGCTCCCCGCGCAGGGCCGCTGCCAGGCAACGAGATAAAAAAAGCGACGACCTGACCTGACGATGACGGAATATTACCATTTCTTCGGACTATTTCCAATACTTTACTGTAGATTATAAAAAAACAGTACAGTATAATTCACAAAAAGACTAGAAAGCAATAATAATCATGGTGTTTTCTCACATATAAACACATCGTCTAGGTATATAAACAATCATTCAACTGTGATCGATAATATTTTCTAAAGGATTTCAGTTTTCTGAAATTGATCTTTTTTTCGAATCAAGGGGAATATAAGCGTAGGCTCTACTAACTACGAAAACAGCACTATCAGTAGCATTTACAGCCTCCATAGCTGAGTTTAAAAACGCTCGTCTCACATGACGGAGATTCCGGGTTCGAATCCCGGTGGCCCACACGTTGATCAAATAAGTATTACTTTGTAAAGCTTTCGCCAGTTTGGCTAGGACATTGCAGACTGAATAACCTGATTGTCCGAAATTAAAGACAATTCTGTGCTTCAGAACAGAAGTCACGTAAAGCCGTAAGTCCCGGCTACTATTTACGGATCATTCACTTTGGGAAGCCTGCCTACCTTACGCCTTTCGACGCGCAGTAACTATTTAAGAACCTTTTTGCCCTTTGTAGAGGTTTGATTTACCTAACCAGACTGTTTATCCCAGGTAGGCGTAATTTTCTACTACAATTTTTCATTGATGGGAGAGTCTATTGAGGTCTATTGAGCCTTGTGCCAAGGTCCTCTAAGGTCTAAGCTATCGCAAAACTCAGCCGGATGGGGTTTGATGTACCTAGATGTATGTAGATACCTACATATCACTGATATTGGTGCCACATATCCTTTCCTGTGCAATAAGAATACATATATTGCTTTGAAATTAGTCAGTTTGTTCGAAAACCCTAAATACGACTCTGTTTACCAACGACCTAGTCTTGGATGACGAAGAGGATGACGATAGAACTTCGAAAGAGACAGCAAGAGAGGGCACGCACCGACCGCGTGCTCCACCAGACAGAACACACACATGGACAACAGTAGTGGCTCTTTTACGCATGCGTGTGACCCATCAATATGTCTGCTGCCGACGTCATAGCTCCCTCGATCCAAAGTTCGGGGGTGTTGAAGCACACGCCCAAAGTTCAAAAGTTGCAGTCACGTTGACTTATAAAATATCCACTCACGTTTTTCCTCCACGCTGCTGGGAAAGCCCGTGGTGGAATCAAATTTTAAATGTTTCTTAACTAAGTGATGTGAACATCCCTATGTTAAGCAATACTTTTTTGAACTTTATCATACTTTAAAATAATGTTATACTTGCATTAAGATATGTATTTATGGTATGAACTATGTAAGGAAATTTCCAATTCCAAAAAATAGACTTAACTGTCCCTGTTGAAATGTCATTGTCGAGTAACACCATTGTGTAAATTGGTCTAATTGAATTTGGTTTCGAAGGAAATATCCAGCACTGAAGGCACGAAAAATAAACTAAACGTAAATTGGATAAATCGAGGGTCGCCTGTGAAAACCCGATAAGTACCCCACTTTGGCAAAATGAGTTATTTATACTACCATAGAGTACTTTTCGAGCTCTTTCTAATGGTGTAGTCCAGTAATCGATATTTAAAGTGTAAGGCTTTAATCGTTATGTCAAAACCCAATATCTTATACCCTTTTTATGGACTTATGAGAAGAAGAATACTTTAAAGTGTGTTATACGTCAAAATTAATGAAATATTTTCTAGCAGAATCAACTATTACTTGTTATGGGCTTTTTGAAAATAGTATTTACAAAACAATAACATCCATTCATAGAGGCAAAACCCATTAAAGTGAGTTATAAATACAAATATTGTATTTTTTTCACAAACAGTAGAGTTATGACTTGTTATTGGGTTTTAGCAAATATATTTACTTATCAACACCACTAATTTTAAAAGATGCAAAACCAGGTAAATATTATTCTTGAGTTTCATAAATTCAGTTTTTTTAATATCCGTAACTGTCATGTTGACTAAAAACAAACAAAAATTATGAAATACGCTCCGTCCGTTGTTAATTCAAACTCAGAACCCTGAAAACCCATCCTGAGCTGCGAAAACGATTTGAAAGCCAAGCAAAAGGAGTAGAGGTGTGCACGATTACAATGATTGGTTCGTGAAAGCTGTCCGTACAACAGGATCCAAGTTTTTAAAGACCCGTCGTACAATTAATGAAAACAAAAATATTTCTTACTCTATCCTCAGGGTTATGGAAGATGGAGGATGGTTCTTTTGTCCCAGATAATGCTGACAGATCTTAATAAACGGATCGTATTAAGGAAGTAATTGAGCGTAACGAACTGTGATATGTGAGCTTGAGCTACAGGAAGAAATAAAGGTATTCTATGGACAGCTGTACACGACAACACGAACACCTGTCAGTATTCATACTGCAACTGACGCCAGAGGTGGGCTAATCCGACACTATACTGAAGACATCACGGATACGAGTTTAGAATCGCTCTCAAAGTTTTAAAACAACAAGACCTCGGGCGATGTCAGAAAAGCTGCTGAGCTTCTGAAGGCAGGTGGTATACCGGTTTTGGAAGTACTTCAGAAACTGTTTAACTCTGTCATCTTTGAAGGTACAAAGCCGTAGGCATGACACAGATAATATGTAGTGTTCTTCTTTATTAAAAAGGGCGATAAACCCTTCTAAAGAATTATAGACCCATCTCACTTCCAAGTCATGTCTACAAATTGTTTCCGAGTGTACTCACGAATCGTCTCAGACGCAGGTTTGACAACTTCCAGCCTCAAGAACAAGCCGGTTTCCCAAAGGGCTACATTAAAATAAACCACTTGACACGCTGCAGAAGGTTATACAGAACACTGAAGAATAACCAGACATTATTCATGGCGTTCGTGGACTACAGAAGGCTTTCGGTTCAATAGAAATCTGAGCAGTGCTGGGATCTCTTCAGAGGTACCAAATTGACTACCGGTATATCGAGGTGTTTGTATAAGAATGCTTCCATACCTGTTTAACTCCAGGATCAGAACTTCAGACCAATGTAGCTGCAGCGGGGTGTGAGACAGGAAGAAGTTATTTCTCCAATTACTTTTCACCGCTAAATTCTCTATCTTAAAGCTTCTGGATTGGGAAGAGGCATTAATGTTGATACTATCAACATTGATGGTGGATACATATCTCACCTTGAGTTTGCCGACATATTATTCTCATGGCTAAGACCTTAGAAGACTTGGACACAATGCTCGATGAACTCAATAGTCTCCTGAAGATGAACATGGGGAAAACAAAAGTAATGTCGAACGCCCATGTATGTACCTAACTAGAAACTATTTACTACTAATAGTGGTTACCAATGACCACTCCAAAAAAGCATTCAGCATTCAGCTGGAAAGCGTTCGGAAAGCTGCCATCATGTTTTCAACCCAAATACTGCAGCTCAAGTCAAAGTTCTTTGAACAATATGTGTTGCCATGCCAGTTATGACTTCGAAACAGATCCGAGACGTGGTCGTTAACAATGAGCCTCTTAAAAAGGCCCAAAGTTGCTCAGAGAGCAATGGAGAGGGCTGTGCTTGGAGGTTCCCTGCGCGATCGAGTTAGGAATGATTAAGATCCGCAGACAAACTAAAGTAACCGACATAGCCAAAAGAGCTGCTAAACTTAAGTGACAGTAGGCGAGACACATTGCAAGTAGAACCAATGGCTGTTGGAGCAGAAAGTTTCCTGAATGCCGAAAGGTGTAACGGGGGCAGGCCCTATAGGTCTCAGAATCACACCTGAAACCCGAAACGATAATTAAACCTACCTTCTTTTAATTTTAAGTTGCTTCAAGGACTGGAACCTTTATACTGTAGTCAGCTCTCAATAAGTGTCGCTAAAAGCTACATTTATAAGCTATGTGCGCGAAACAGATCATCCCGGAAGAACTTCACCGCTGGATTTAAAGCTTAAAAACGATAATAATGAAACTGCGCTGGATACTGATGATGACGATTACAATTATTTCTTTTTTTGATAATTTTAAGTAAGTAATGATGATGATGGAAGATGTTTTTCAAAGAAAAATATCAAGTATAAGTCCTAAAAACTGGTTTTGTTTCCGTTCTAAAACCCTTTAAGTATGCACCTTACTCAAAATAAACTTTTTTTATAGGAAAAGTAAATACATTTTGAAGTTGTAATTAATCAAACTTGATTTAAGAATATATTTTGCAATTTATTACTTACTTTTACTTTACTTTTTACAAGATTTAAGTATGGTAAATCGGTATCAAAACTTTAACTTCGATTATCTCAGAATCACATTTTGAGCACTTATCGGGTTTTACCAGGCACCCCTCGAAATACCTCTAAGTAGGTAGGTACTTCAAACAAGAAGAAGCGCTCGCTACTGGAAAGAACATAGAAAAATCACGTTCGTGAAAATGTCCAAAAACTATTTTAATAAAAAATAATGTAAAAAAGTCCAACAAAACAAGACAAAGATATTACTAATGCCAATAGCCGAAATTTACGAAACCGAAATTTACGAAACAGTGTCTCGTTGGTTCGAGGCCATTGAAAACTTATGCGAACGTTTTAAAAGTGTAAAGACGACATATATTAATTATTAATAACATTTTAATAAACCCTGCTACAAAACGGTTACTTGATCCTTTCAACAACCTAGAAAAGAGCTGATAATCTTCAAACGGTTGAAGATATTTTCTTGGATCACAGGTAAGAACACTCTCGATTGTGACACCTTGCAAACAAAAAAAAACTAGATCAAAATCGGCGCATCCGTTTAGGAGCTACGATACCAAAGACACACACTTCCAATTTATAACACCCGTCTTTTACAAATAACCTTACATGACTAACTTCGAAATTTAACTTTCCGCATCATAAGTCTTCTTTACGGACGAATTTATCACGGAGTCTCCATTCTAGCAAAGAAATATCGATAATATTAGTATGTAGAATATACAGACAGCTAGAATAGAACCAAATGGATACAGATTGCCCAAGACCGAAGAAATTGACTTATACTCGTTTACCTACTAATAAAGGTCTCAATCCACCAGAATGTCTGAAAACGGTAGAAAATTAAAAACTTTGCAGTTCACCAAACCATCTATCAGAAACACCACCTGCAATGATAAGAATACCAAGAAATGTAAATAATTCTAGATTCGAGTAGATTATGAGTAAATCATGATGATTTATTGTATGTCTCAAAAATCTCAAAAATTGATAAGAAATGACTAATCTAATCTTTTAAGTTATTTCATAACAGTTCCTAGTAGATAATACCCACACGATGACATAGTCTCAAGATGATAACGGCTGTTGAGATAAGATAGCTACAGTCTAGCTTATTATCAGTGGAATCCCAAACCCTAAACAAATAAAGAGTGGTAACACGAGTTAGCACTGCGCAGTGTACAAAGTCCATAATGCTATTTAATTTGTAACTACTTTTCAGCAGGTTATTTTCGGACTCGAAAAAATGTAAATAGAAGCAAATATTGAAGGACCAACCATAACATATTTATTAAAATTTACTGTTTATTAGAATACATTTCTACTTTTCAGCCTCAGTAAAAGAAAATACGAAAAATATTGGTATTTCATAGCGGGTCCGACACCGGTAGCCCTATATACGAAATACTGTTATAATAGTTAAAAAAATAATTTCAGATGACTTCTATCATGGTATTGTAAATTCCATTACATCAGAACAAAAGGAAAAAATTGAAGAAAAGGAGAAAGGAAAAAGGAAAGAAGAGAAAAGAAGGAGGGGGAAAGGTAATATGAACAAAATAAGCAGCTATAATAATCCATTCGAGTTACAGTCCATACCAACTTGGCAACAGTGCCAACGTCAGTAACGTCTTTAGCAGTTTCCAAAGAAGTCCAGTAGGTCAGGTGACGCGACGGATGTTATGACTTCACTCGAATGCCGAGGAAGTGTATCGTTTTACAACATAACACCGATCTTAAAGTAGTCTTGTTACTGGGGCTACTTGGCAGTCGGCACCCACAACGTTCGTGGAAGCTATTGTTTAATAAACATCTCTTTGGCTAATGGTGGACTCTGCACCTTTTGTTACCTTACCTGCTTATACACTTTGCTTATAACTTCTCTCTTCCATCATTTTAATAAATCATATAATTGCAAGTGCACTGCAACACATGGAAATTGTGATTGATTTATTCATACAAAAACATACCATTATTACTGTTATTTACGGGTCTTAGCGCGATAATTTTAAATAGGTAGGTATGTATTACGTACGATACCTTATTTTGCGACATACCATAAAATATAACAAATACTTACATACATAAATTGATGTTTGCTGTTTTACTAGTACCTACCTACATAGCTGCGGTCTACTGAATCAAGAATTTTTAGAAAAAAACCCCGCCTTAAAACCGTTACTTTCAACAACAACTAGGAAAGAGCTGACAATCTTCAAATGGTTGAAGATATTTTGTTAGATCATAACTAAGAACTCGATTGTATGTAACACCTTGCAAACAAAAAACTAAATCAAAATCGGCGCATCCGTTTAGTTAGGATTAGGAGCTATGATGCCACAGACAGACACACACGTCAAACTTAAAATTCAATTTGGCTTTCCGGGGGCTTAAATATGCCTATAAATAAATAAGGAAAGTTTTAATGAATGAATTGCACTTTTATAAACTGTTGTAAAGCATAATAGTTAGAGTACAAGCGTAGTAGAACCGTAAGTAAATATAGCTTTATTGATTTTGATTCAAGAGACGAGCGTACCAGCCTTGTCTTAGTTACAAACAGCAATTCAAATGCAAATATTATTGTTAAGGTAGTTGTACACGAGAAAGGTTATTTACAAAACCGACTGACTTTGAAACATGACATGACATGCTTAATCTTACAACTGGCTCGCATCACAAAACAATTTACAAAAATTGCAGCTACTTATTTAAATGATTTAACGTTGTTATTAACTAAAAATCATGAAAATTTAACCTCAAAAGTAGGTTCTTACATTTTTGAATTTTGTGTTTAGTGCTAGCAGTTAAGAAAATAATTATTACTACGAGTATTATAATATTAAATCTGTAAAGCCGCCGTTGGTCGTGGTTACTACTACGGATGTAGTCGTTTAAGAGCCATGTCGGAAGCCTAAGGCAGCTCAACAATTCCGACACCAGGGTTTGTGAGGTAGATTAACCTCGAAACCCACTCGATAAACAAGCATTATAATATTTTAATAAATTTAAGGGCATAAAGGACAATTTTGTAAAAATAATACCTTAACGCCGCAGTAAAACCTGACCGACCATACTTGCTAGGAACTGCCAGTTCTGTTCAAACTAATATCGCATCGCCTCTTTAAATTTTTAAGAGTTCATTCTTCATTAAATTCATAAATAAATAAATCAGTGCGAGACGAGAGCCGGCCTTGGTTTGAGCGAAGTTTAATAATCATTAGTTTTGACGTCGAAAAGTAATTTGTAAAATCTTTGAATAAAACTTTTTGACTTTGACTTAGGTAACAGACATTTACGTGTAAATTAGTATTTAAGGTCTTATTTTTAAATGAATTCATGAAAGTGCGTTGTAAAGGACATTTTATTGCGAATTTCGCTAAACCAATTATACAGATCGACAGAGAATTAAAAACTGAATGAGACTGCATTCACATGTCCTTTACGACCCAAATAGCAAATGTCCTTTACGACCTTTGAGCCCAGAGGTATTGTTATGTTTGTGTGTTACAAATACTATAGTAGGTACTTCACGGTAATATATATTGTACTTTTTGGAAAAGAAACTAAAGTGTAGGTAAGTGATTTGACTGCATATACATAGGTCAGGTAGGTACAAACAATACAACATAAGTTATTAAAAGGGAAGCTTTTCATTTTACAACACACTTGTTATATAAAAAAAATTCGCTATAATAGCATAAAAATTGATGTTTCTTAATTACATGATAAATAATCAAGAACCGTCTGCGAGTAGAAAGTCAGGTCTATTTTTATTTTAAGAATAAACTTAGATTATCATGATGTCAAGAGCTACCTATCCTATAGATAGACCATTTCAAATATAAAAAAAATCGTGAACTATGTGTTAGCTTCATACTAAATAATAAACCAGATATCAGCCGGATTTTGAAAGAATCACTAGTTCGTCGCATGGATATCTCAGCTCAAATAAATTAGCATACCCACCCATGCTATAATTTATTACAAACTTGGACGGAAACGTACTGAAGTTTCATGACCAGTGAGCGACAATGCACCTTTTTGGTTTAACCTTAAAGGCTAAAAAAACAGTAGATCGCTCTGAGCAAATTCTAGAATAACAATATGAAGTTACTGAATAATAAACTTCTTCATGTTAAGCTAATTCAGTCACGTTGGTAAACCGTGTGGAAAACGTGAGTCTATAGGTACCTACTCTATAGATATACAGAGATACACGCAACAGAGTTGACAGATTTATCCACGAGTTAACCAAAATACAAAATTAATCATTTTACTTTTCAGACAAGTGATTTAACCCGCATGTTCAAAAAATATAAAATCTATGTAATAAAACTGTAGAGCTCGAAAATCTCTACATAGAAAAAAGATCAAGGGGATACATACCCAGATATTTTTCAATTTTTTGGTTTGTCTGTCTGTTTATCTGTTTGTACGGGCTAATGTCTGAAACTGTTGGACCGATTTGAATAAAATTTTGCATGGTGGTACCTTATATTTCCGGTCAACATCTTAGATACTTTTAATCCCGGAAAATTAAAAAGTTCCCGTGGGATAGTTAAAAATTACTACGGAAAAGTCGAAAAACAGCGCAGGCAGACAGCTAATTGATCATACAAGTACTGCTATATCGGCTGGCACTTGCGGTACCTATTCGTCACGTATACATTATAAACTGTTTATATTTTTACATAATAGATTATCATTTACATCTAACTCAATTAAAACCCATCAGTTGGCAAATAAATGCTGTAATAAAATATAATAATGATAACGGGTAATATTGACTCAGTATTCTACTCGTTAGTAAAAAACAAAACAAAAAAAAAACACAACGTACCTACACCACATACACATGCACACACACACACACACACACACAACGTGACGACATACGTCGTCGTTACGTTACTTTTAACGTTTATTGGTATTTTGAGAATAGTTGGCATGGCTGACCCATGCGTCAAACCCGTGAACGTGGTGCTGCTTGGGGGGACTGGTCTACTCTAGTCGATTGCCAGTTTTTTTTTTGTTATATAATTTAGTTTTTCTACTTAGACTGGTTGCCTTCCTCTAATTGCATACTTCGTTTGCACTCTTTGTTATATTCATCAAATTGTATAAAATAATAATTTTGTAAAATAATTGAAACGATGCAACGCCTGTGGAGTTTCTTCCGGCGGGTTCTTCTCCACAGAAGACAGCCAAATTGTGAACCCGCCTCGACGTCGAAAAGTGATTTGTAAAATCTTACTTCGAATAAAACATATTAAAGTGCACTAAACGCGACACTAAATATATTTTATGGGACAAACCCATATTGTGAATATCAAAGCTTAAATATTTGACCCAGAAAATGAGATAGATCACCATGCGCCACAAATTATAGGAGTTTGCTACATTTATTTCCAAACTTTGTATAAAACATCTTGTACAAAGTTGAAGCTGACGATACATTTCATAAAAGGCCTTAAAATGTCCCCACCGAGGGCCCCGAGTCTACCCTGAATAGTACTATTATATATTCTGTGCCTGAATCAAGGTTAATTAATGGGCCTTAGACGACCACGCTGCTGACCCAGTGTGGGTTGATCAACTTCACACACACACTTCGAATTTCTTCCCAGGTGTGCCTGTTTTGCCTCACGATGTTGATGACTGAAAGATGCACACTTTTGTTGCTAAGATAATTATGATAAGTTTCAACTGTCTCAACGTGCTAGCATGTATTAGATATTACAGAATCATAATATGTACTAGGTTGGTTGACCAAATAAATAATAAATAAATAAATATAGAACCACTATACATTAGGCTTGTTAGTCCATTAACCTTATATTTCCGATACCAACCTACTACGGAAGCAAAAAAAGATTTTGTCATTATTTTAAAAGTTATTTTAGACTTGAGGTCAAACCGATAAACAACTTTTTATTCGGACCAAGACGTGTTGACTATTTCCGCTACTACTAGATACGGTCGATAGTAGTATAGTATGTATGTATGTATAGTTGCTTATAGCCTAGTACTATTATTTATTCTGTGCTTATAGTACAGTAGCCTGTGGGGGTGAATTTTGTAGTGCGAATGTCCAACTGCATTTGCTGGCTTCTGTACATATATAAAAAATAATTTGTATGTGGACTAATTTACCAGACAGTTGGTATTGTGACCTAAAATAGGCTGAATCTGCTTATATTATATATTTTTGTGACTATAAGTGGACAAGTATAATATTCTAACGTATAATCATTTTATAGTAAGTACCTTACTACGAAATCTAGAGTAAACAACTGACTGTAGTGTACATGGAGAAAATTTGAAAATCCTTTGTATTTTTCATCCAATACAAGATAAATTTTCCATTTTGAATTGCAATTACCTATATGAAACTTATTTTTCGCGGTGTTTACCCGTAAAAATGTCCGCCAGTGTAAGTATGTAATGTAATCTACCCAAATTATTCGCTTTTAATTGAGTATTATGTATCTATAATAGTAAACAATGGAATCTTACCGACGATGTTTTCAGACAGACGTAATATTAAAAATAAGTGAGAGTAAACATATTTATGAAACTTTATGACACCCAGACATTAATTTATATGTACCCACCCAATCATTAATACCTAACCGATAATAATAATTTTAATTTAAAATTAAATAAATTAGGTGCAGATTGGTACACCTCTACAATATTGGGAAGGTAATCTTGAACTTTATTTATCATGGTTTGGTGCTATAAAAATTATGCAATAGTATAGTAATATTGAAGCCTAGGAAAAATCTTATGCCTTTTAACCGATGTAATAAAATACACGTCGTTGGCATTGCACAATATTCTCATGTTAGCTTATGTAATATACCAGAGTCTAAGCAGGTATGCTGAATTTTAAAGTGTAGGCACAGAAGAAAATAACAGTAATGTGTCGGTATGCGATATGTTGTTCTGCCGAATACGGTATAGGTATTATACCTAGTTTCGGAATAAAGTGGCTGTGACATACGGACAGACGGACAGACAGACAGACTGACAGACATGACGAATCAATATTAATTGAGACATTGACAAACACAGGCTTTACAAAAATAAACAAATGATAATTTTAACATTTGCACGTTTTGATTATTTTTAGGGTTCCGTAGCCAAATGGCAAAAAACGGAACCCTTATAGATTCATCATGACAATGTCTGTCAATCTGTCTGTCTGTCTGTCCGTCCGTCCGTATGTCACAGCCACTTTATTCCGAAACTATAATACCTATACTGTTGAAACTTGGTAAGTAGATGTATTCTGTGAACCGCATTAAGATTTTTTTACAAAATAGAAAAAAAAAACTATAAATTTAGGGGGTCCCCATACATAGAACTGAAACTCAAAAAAAATTTTTCATCAAACCCATACGTGTGGTATCTATGAATAGGTCTTCAAAAATGATATTTAGGTTCCTAATAAAAAAAAATGCGCGAGAGATGCTTCGAAAGTGGAAAAATGTGTGTCCCCCCCCCTCCAACTTCTAAAATAAGAAAATGATAAAACTAAAAAATATATATGATGTGCATTACCATGAAAACAACCAACGAAAATTGGTTTGAACGAGATCTAGTAAATAGTTTTTTTTTAATACATCATAAATCGTAAACCGCAATTTACCTTTCACTATTATTAAAACATCGATCAAAGTCACAACGAATTACAAAAACTTTTATATTATGTTACTGGCTGCTATGGAACCCTTCATGGGTGATTCCGACTCGCACCTGGCCGCTTTTTTTCTGTTTCTGTTTTATCTGTCACTAAATCAAATACAAAAATGTGAAATACACAAAACTATTATGGAAATATATTACCTGTACTTCTTCCAGCCAGCTTAGAAAGGGTTTTTGAGTTGGTATCCCCATGTAGACATAATCGCACAAAATCAGAGACAGAGAATAAGCCCACTTTGGTTAAAAAAAAAATTAGAGAACTACACTAAACATGTCACAAGCACTTGTTGATGTTGGAAATGTTTCAAATTACTTTCAGTAAGTACATCAGATAACAGTGTAATAAAGTCCAACCTAAGAGTCCAATATCAATGACAAAGTTCGACAAATTTAAGTTTTCCAGTCCAAAATAAAACGTCAATCCAATTACATATTATGAACCTTATATTTGTTTATTGTTTACGATACGCTTACCTCTAGTTAATTAGTTATTTTTAGCTTACGGTAGCAATCTGCGACCTTACTTATCAATATCTACGTCAATGCCCCTTGGCACGTGAATCTGAATCCATCTAGTAAACTATCTCTCATTATTTCTTCATTACTACGCTACACGAGGAGCATATCAACTAATGGCTAAAGCGTTGGAATATCAGCAAAACTAACTTTTTAATATATTATAAAACATTTATTTAACTTTAAAAAATAAATAATAAAATAAAATGTGTTGATAAAACATAATGCACTTAACATTACTTAATATTAGTTAGAGAATCACATTAATATCATTTAGTTGGTATACAGAACTAACATTCTTTGTAACCTTGGCAATAATAGTATGAAATCGGTACAAGACTTTAAGTCCAAAACAAGATGCATTGTTTTCCATAACAAAATTCTGGTTACGCTTTATTCAGTTAATAAATCCGCTTACCGCAATAAGCGTCAAAATGCTTACATATCCCAAATAAATATTTCTTGTAACATTCCTAAAGATTGCTGTTGTGTGTTGCTACTAGCCGTTAGATCCATCGTGACGTATTTAGCAGCTTGCAATATCTTCATGCAAGAGGCGTTTTCTGGAGGTAGTTTGTGGCAGAGCTGGGCGAACAAACTCTTAGCACAGTCGTAGTGGAAAACCAGGGGATCCAAGATGTCTGCCAGATCGGACTGGGTGAGGAGACAGCACATGTGGGCGAGAGTCACGCACAGCTGGAAAAATATTGATTAATTGGTACAGAAGCACAGAAATAATAATACTAGCGTAAAGAATATTTACTCCTCAAAATAATTAAAATTGGTTGCCTGGTAGAAATTGCTACCTTAGCAATAAGGCCGCCCATTTGTACACTTTTACCGTTGTAGACTGTATTTTTTGTTATTCCTGGTGTGCAATAAAGTATATTCTATTCTATTCAAATGAAAAGCGACTTTAGCTTTAATAAACTAAAGTGCAATTCAGATCGCATAGCGCCGATTTATCTACCCTAGAAGACTAGAACTCACCTAGTAGTTACGTTACTTTCTATCACGTATCTGAATGTGGTCTTCTCAGAGAAGTCGCTTATGTTCTTGTAGCTTCGAAACCAAACCATAACATATGCCGTACATAAGTATCTGACTCAGGTTTCCGCATCACCACCGTGCGGTTTCTATATACATATAACTAGCTTCTATGGCTGCGGTTTAAAAACGTTGGTTTATAATACCTACAACCCTGATTATAAAACTACGCTACTCTAAATCTAAATCAATGCTCATCTATAGTTAATTCGAACGCTAACTTATCCCACGATTTTGTAACGTAAATAATTTTGAGAACAAAATGTTTCATTAAAAATATTCTGCGCTCTCGTGTTTATGAAGGCCACAATGAAGGCGCTCTTTACGAGGACCTAATAAAATGATATAACTTATTACGTCTCATGTAATATGCCTTACTATATTCTAGGGATTTTAAAATCAATAATAACGTAGACAAACTTATGATGCTGACCGTACTTCAGTAGGTTAACTATAACAATCTCTTCTGCCATTAGTTAAGAGAACACAATAGTTGTTTGTCTATTATTTTAGACAAGATTTGAATTTACGCTATTAGTTCCCCCTCATCTTTCGCTTCACTAACCACGGTGCCAATAGATATGACGACTAGATAGTAAAATTAGTTTCTTTTTACGAAATGTCAAAAACGACAACTTGTATAGAAAATCTATGGCGTTACATAGTTGTGACGTCGTCGCGCCATTGTAAATAGCCTGAATAGGGTATAGTAATTTACTTAGAGTATAAATAAACACAGAGCACGCGCACCGCTCAGCTGCCTTTATGTCAAGCGTAAGCAGAGGTTTTATGGGCGGTGAAATCAATAACATTGTTATTTTTAAATTTGTTCCTCGAGTTATGTTTGCAACTTATCACTGCACATTTCACAATGTTCTCCTATTAAATTACTTATTTTCATTGGGAGAAACAATCAGCTCCGATAGCCATTTGCTACTAAACGAACGCGCTGAAGATATTCGGACTGTCATACCCGTGCTTACGGTTCATACTCGATAAGGCGCGTTCTTACTTCTACATTTTTTTTAATTTATACTCTAAAGCAGGGATCGAAACCGATAAAAACTGAAATAAATACATGTTAATATCGTTAGAAAAACCGATATAATTCCGTTCTTTATCAAAAACCGGGTAACCAGAATGATTTTGGTTTGTTTTATTAAGTTCCATCTATTACCGGTTAATTGGGGAACGGAATTATATCGGTTTTTCGAACGATATTAACAGGTATTTCAAAACCGGTTTCGATCCCTGCTCTAAAGTAATATATTTCCAATACAGTCATCACCCCTATTTGAGGTTTACTGACCACAACGTACCTGTTCAATGAGGTTGTCCTTATGCTTGTACTCGGTGTAGTCATCGACATTGGCCGCGTGCTCCAAGGCCGCCATGAGCCCCCGCCAGGTGCCGGCGAGCTGGTCTCCGTACTGGGTCCTGGTGGAAGGCGCTCGCAACGCTACGGCAGCATTGATGCGAACTTTGAGGTTCTTACACTCTTGGGCCAGCGCAGATAGACTAGGAAACACTTGCCGCTAGAAATTTAATAAGAGCATTATTATTGAATCGCTTTTACGAGTAGCTTATTTCAGATTTTCTTGTATTCAGTATAATAATTAATGTTTGGTATGCTTTGCGTAAAGAGAAATATTATACTTAAAGGGTCAGGGGGCGAAAAACTATCAAAACGCTAAATACATCTCAAAGTAAACCAGAAAAATTTTGTACAAAAACTTCTTTTACGTCAAATTTGCTAAACTCATAGCAGTGAGCGGACCGTATTGCTTAGAGAATTGGGATCAGATTGTCGAGGCAGAAGGATATTCGAATTGCGACCACGCAGCTAAAAACCCAGCGTGGATAGTCACTGCACAAAATGCATTTATAATTTTGCTAAAGAAGTGGAGACCGGAAGATTTATGGAAATCTTTGCGCCCTTGGTCTAAAAGTACCTACATGTATATCTTTCAGCCGGAATGTTCAAAGAGCTCAAAATAAACTCGCGGTTACCTGCCATCCGTTAAAGCAAACGAACAGATTGTCGTTTTTCATAGCGTTGCCCATTGCGTAGCACGCGTTCCAGCGCACTTTCATGTTAGCGACTCTACAAGCGCAGTCCATGAGCCGAGCGATGGCGGCTTCACACAGCGGTTTCAGCCCAGGGTTGCGGGTTAAGCAATCCTTGTTGATCAAGCGCAGGAGATTACCAAGACCCCGAGTCGCACTCATTTTTACCTGGTTGCAGAAAATGATTAAGGTTCAACAAAACATGCTTTTTTTAGTTTGTTTCGTAGCTGCGGTAATTAAACAGGTTTCATTTGGAAAAATTCATTTGGAACAAAAAAATTCAGAGGGAAACAGTGAAGAAAAAGTGTATTTTCGTGGCTAGTTATGAAAAACAGTTACGAAAGTAGACCAAAGGTCTGGAGGACTGTTGTCAGATCTTTTACTTATTGCCCATTAATTCGATCAAAGCGACAATACAAGTGTTAAAATTGTTTTTTAATATTTCCTCTGCTGAAAAATATTTATAATTCATCATTCAATTTTATGTTACCTTGTCATTATCGCCAGCGCACTGTATGCTAACTTCTAGAAGCCGAAGCAATAAGTCATCATCTATTTCATCTGCCTCTGGATCTTCCCTGATAAAATGAATATTTTTAAATTATATTTTTTGAAATATCCGATTTATTCAGTTAGTTGAATTTCATTGTAATAACGATGAAAAAATCTCAAATCTGGTATCCCTGATAACAGTGGCTTAAAAATCAAGTGTGTTTGTGTAAGATAAACAAAATTTTTCCATAACTTCAAGACTTCTCCGTGACGACTCAATATAAGTGATAACAATACCGATGATTGTACAAACATATAGTGCAGTGGTTCCTAACCTGGGGGTAATTACCCCCGCATGGGTAAAACGAAGATCCTAGGGGGGTAACACGGGATGGCACGAAAAAGTATTAAAATAATAAACAAAATAACAGTACGGTAGCACGGCTGCAATTAAATTAAAGACAAAACATTTGTTCTAAAGATGGCTTACCTTGCTGATTTTTTCACTGAAATTAATAGTCTGAATATTTCACTGCAAGGAAATGAAACGAACATTTTGACGTTACAGGATAAAATCGCAAGTTTTTTGTGCAAATTAGAACTTTACCAACGTAGAGTCCAAGCTGGCGATGTGTCAATGTTTACACAACTAAGTGAGCAATTAGTAAACAATAAACAAGAGAAAATCACGTTTGAAAATTCCGTGGTTCAAAATTTAACTGCTGTGATAGACTCACTGAACCAATATTTTCCGAACATGGATAGTCGTGAGTCCTACTCCTGGATTTTAAGACCATTTTCTACTTGCGTCGATATTTTCAAGGACGAAGACGTGTCAGCGAAAGAACGACTACGGGAGGATAATTCATTAAAAGTTGATTTTCAAAATTATAAACTCAGCACATTTTGGCGAAAAGCAGCTGCAGAATACCCTATTATAGCTGACAGAGCTTTAAAAATGTTGATTCCATTTGCTACCACTTACAGATGTGAAACTGGTTTCTCAGCTCTTGTTACATTAAAAACAAAAACCAGAAACCGTCTGAATGTGGAGCATGACATGAGATGCGCATTGAGTGAAACCGAACCTAATGTTGTTAAACTTGCGAATGCAAAGCAATTTCAACCTTCACACTAGTTAAGTAAGAGATTTATATATTACTAGTTACCTAAACGTGCAATTTCTTAGATAACAAACATATTTTTGTTCGAGTTTGTGTGGTTTTAATTATTTTAAATTAGCTAGGGGTAAACTCAATTCCCATACTTGTTCACAGGGGTAGGGACATTGAAAAGGTTAGGAACCACTGATATAGTGGATCAAACTGGTTATAAGTGACGAAAATAAATCAGCTTTACTAGTCGCCGACCTGAAACGGCGGCGGGTCGCTTGGCTGCTTTAGTTTATCAACTCTGATAAACTCAACCAGTTCACATACTAGTTTTGACCGGCCTGTTATTATAGAAGTAACACAAACAAAATACCACTAGACTGTTAATAAATAGACTCTTCCATATCATACTAATATTATAAAGAGGAAAGATTTTTATTTTTGTGTGTTTGTAATGAATAAACTCAAAAAGTACTGAACCGATTTCAAAAATTATTTCTCCATTTGAAAGCTACATTCACCCTGAGTAACATAGGCTACCTTTTACCGCGGAGAAGTGCCTCATTCCCACGGGAAGGACTGTTAACGCGGGCGGAGCCGCGGCGGAAAGCTAGTGTATCATGTAGTGATAACCCTATTGTAACCGTATAGATGAGCTGTAACACTTTTTCCGGAATACCATACATACACGCTGTTAGCAACTAAGACAAATATTTGGTATTCAGTAAAATTTTATGTTTTATTTGATACTAGCTTCCCGCTGCGGCTCCGCCCGCGTCAATAGTTTCTCCCGTGGGAATGTGGTATTTTCCCGCGGTAAAAGTTAGCCTATATTCTTCCGCAAGGTCTATTCTATCTTTATGCCTACTCCGTCTGCTTTAATTTTTTTTCCCGTGGTGCATTGCATGCTACCTCGTTACAATACTATCAAGGCACAAACGCACAAAGGCTGGAGACGTGCAATCATGATTCGAGTTTATATGCGGTCCCGCTGCATATATAAACTTGAATATCGTCTCACATATTGTGTTTTTCCGCGTCTATGGGTCTATGAGTTCGCCTCTTATAGCTACGAACCAATACACAGTATGTGATCCTTTAATATTTCGATTTAGTTTTTTGGTAATTGTTTGCATCAATTATATTTAACATTAAAAAAAAGAAACAAATCCTAATAATTCCAAGAATGGTCACAATTAAACAAAATCAAAATAAGGAAAATCTTAAATATTTCTTTAAAAATATGATGAAAAGACATGGAAATTAGTAATCCGCGTGTGTCCTATTTGTGCACAGCATTTAAAAAAATAATTAACACTTTAAGTGAAAAATCTGAAGAGTAATGAATTTTTTTTATTTTCGTACTATAAAAAATAAAATCCACTTTTATTCTATTTTGACAATAATTTCACATTTAGAACTAATAATACAGCCTTTATAATTAAAGTACAGATAAAATAACGAGAAAAACTAGCATGTCCGTTTTTTTGGCCTAAAATCATACTGTGCAATACTTACATGTTGAGTACCAGCGCGTCACTGAGGTTTCCCAAGGCCCACGCCGCTTTGGTCCGCACCACCAGCGTTGGTTCCGCCAACGCTCTTAGGATATTCTCCCCGCAGTCACTTACATATCCAATGTCCTTCAAAAGAATATCAATATGAAATTAGACAGGGTCAGTCAATACATAAGTCAGTCGTGGGGCCAGTGCGACTTACTCTAAATGTTTTTGAGAGAATTTACAAGTCAGCGCTGACTTCACGCCGCTGTATGTTCTGACTTCAGATCAATTCACATTGGGTTTTTTGCGAGTCGGTGCTGACTTGACTCGAATTCGGAGTCAGTGACTGAAGGTGTCTAAACCTGCCTTAATTGTAAATAGAGCTTTAGAACTAAAAAATAGGCCGGTAGCTTAGGGAAATGAAATGAAATAACTTTATTTGCATAGATTTTTTGTCAATACAAGGTTTTGGGTCCAGAATAAACCTGCCCATAGGGCGTGCAAATATTAAACAAAATTATAAAATGTCAATACTAAAACTAAAGAACAAATGGACAAGATGAAGTATGAATGACGAATGAATTCCAAAATTGAATATTTGAATTTAGACGAGAAATAAATGGAAAATGAGGTGAGAATAAGGTTGCAAGGCATCTCGTGACAGTCATCATCATGTCGTATGGCAGCTACCGCAATGGATACTATATAGAAATTCTTAGGTTTTTCAACCACTCCTCGGCGGCCGGGGTGAGACAATGCAGGCAGCTCGGTAATGCCACCGGAAAATGAGTAGAGTGGACGGACAGTCGTTCACAATGTGGGCCAGTCTGGTAGGACTCCCCGCACTAGCAGGCTGGCGACTCTCTGAGCCCCCATTTGTGTAGATGGTGGTTACTCGTACAAACGACCGTGTCCGGTTCTGCATCGGTTCAGTTTCACCCACAATGGCCGGGGATTTTTGTTTGGATCTAGTATTAGGCTCTTATTTGGATGGTCGAAGAGCTCGGGACAGTACTGACTTGTCTGAGCGTGCGGTACATGACGGTCATAGCGAGCGCGCGCACGGCGGCGGCGCGTACCGCGGCCTCCTCGTCGCTGCAAGACCCCACCAGCAGAGCGCAACACAGCACCTGCTGACGGCGCTGCAACAATGGCCTACACATTAATAAGCCTGTAAGCTTACTAGGTACGTAAGAAGCGGCAGGCTCTAGAAGCTGTCAAACGCGACATATTGACAGAACTACTATGGCTCTAATGTCACTAGGTCGCGTTTGACATCTTCTCGAGCTTGTCGCTTCTTACGTAGTAAGCCTACTGTAGCTATAACAGTTCACACCCAGCTCGATAAAAATATATGATGTATTATTATTATTGAAAATACAATTTAAATTCTTTCTTTAATCCGCTACACTAGGTACTGCATCATACAACGGTCTACGGAGAGGCCGTAGGGATGGAAGATATTGCCATGATCCTAATGGAAGTTGACTCCGGTGGCGCCTAATCTTTTACAACAAACGGTACTATAAGATTGGTTTTAAATTTCCACAATATGGCGAGTTATAGCTCGTCTCGATCTCAGACAGTCTATAGAAAGTAACTAAACTGGAAGACCAGCGCTGGAGCCTAACTAGGCTGCGGCTTTCGCTGAGGGAGGCCCTTTTTGTGTGGTGTCGCAGCACATACGGATTATGTTACTAATAATTCATATATGTACTGTAAACATTGTTTTCGTACCATGTCATTTTTTTTCTTACTTGTTAACTTTTGTATTTTCTGTTGTATTGTGATGTCCCGCAAATAAATGTTTCTTATTCTTAAACTACTAAAAATTTTAATATACTCTCACAAACGACATCTGTTAAAAAAACTCTAGTTTCGAAGGAGATTGGCGCTGGCTAAAGAACAGACACACGAGTGATACTATAAGGGTTCCGTTGTTTTTTGTTGTTGAGATACGAAACCAAAAAATTACCTGTAACTCTTTGAAGACCCTTTCGCCGACGTTGGCGATGCAGTCGCAGACGATGCCGCGGGCGGGCGCGTTGTCTCGGCTCTGTAATGCGCTTGATAATGGGGTTAGCAGTTTTTCCCACATAAGCACGCATTGGTTCAATGCAGGAGGCTGCTCTGTTTGTTCTGCAAAGTAGATAGATATGATCATTGTTATTGATTAAATTTGTTTTTAAGGAAATTCCTTTTTTGGGTCTTATCGATCGAGTAAGTATTGTGAAAGTAAGCGGATTTTGCACGACAGGTAGGGCGTCGGTTGAGAGGGAATGATATCCGCTACGGTTCATCTATCCTAAAGGTATAATATCGTCTTAGAGCTGGGCAACGCCGTACTTTTGGGCAGGAATAGGTCTTTAACCAGTAATATTATTGTATCTTTTGTATTTTGACAATTAAAATGTCAATTACTCTTAATTTAGTGCAGAAAAATTCAATAAGGCAGGGCTTTTTGAGTGTCAAATTTGATATTATTATGACAGTTAGTATGTAGTTTATGTTACATTATTGAAACCTTAACCCGCTTCATCTTTTCTGTGCGCTATTTATCTAAGGTTGCCTGGTAGAGATTGTTACCTTAGCAATAAGGCCGCCTTTTGACTCCTGTATGTATTTTCAATTTGTTACCTTATGTTTTTTTGGTGTCAATAAAGTATTTTGTATTGTATTGTATTGTATATTATCTCTGCTACCGGGGCCCACCGAACTCACCCAATTTCTGTACAGCATCGCCAATGATGCTGACTGTCCTGGCAGCCTGTAGCACCACATCCTGATGCTCATGCTGCAGCATGTCACACAGTATGTCCGCTAGCACGACCAGGTGTGGCTGGAGAAGCTCCGACAAGTGGTGGAACGCTATGGCTGAGAGGACTTGCAGCGACTCTAACATCACTGGGATCACTGACGTCACGCACCTCTGACAAATTAACCAAGACAATTTTGTTACCTGACAGATGATTAATGTATTTTACACAATTTATAGAGCGTCGGTGGCCAAGTGGCTAGGCTCGTTGACTTCCATTCCGAAGTTCGCGGGGTTCAAACCTCGGAACGTACCTATGTGTTTTCGATTTTCGAATTCATATGTACGTTTATTCGACGCTCTTACGGTGAAGGAAAACATCGTGAGGAAACCTGCACACACCTGCGAAGAAATTCAAAGGTAGTGTGTGAAGTTGACCAACCCGCACTGGGCCAGCGTGGTCTACTAAGGCCTATTCACCCTGGTATCAGGGTAGGCTCGAGCCCCTCGGTGGGGACATATATGTGCTGTTAACGAGTAACAAAATTTATAAACGATTTTTTTTTAATTCGAAAAATGTACTTGTGTCGAAAAAGTACGACGAATCAAGCTTCACCGGACTTGCGGAGGAGCGGAAGGCTCTACCCTAGAGTAGTTATGTACCAACGCGTCTAGGGGCGGTTCAAGGGAGCTTGGAACTTAGGCCTAGCGCGTTGATACGGAAAAAACATCGTGAAGAAGACGACGCCCGAGCGGCTCAGTCTGTGATTATTAGTTTTGATTATTTTGGCCGCGCACCCGCCAGCGGGTACAGGCATTGTTACCTGAAGGGTATAAAACGCTGTGGGTAGACTCTAATCACTTAGTGAGCGATAAAACATTTCGTTATGCTCGTACAGTGACAGCGCCTCTTAGCCCGGATAGCAAAGGAGATGCGGGTTCGAGTCCCAAGGCGAACTCAATATTCTATTTACAAAATATTCTAGACAAGTCCATAGAAATGGTTGTTGGAAAGGTTTCATTACATAAAACTATTTTGTTATATTTATAGACGCTTTAAGGCGAAAAGTGTGCGACTATTGGGCATATTAGGTTACCTTTATGTTCCTAGCATATTTTAGATAGTAAGCTTTTATTAATATTGAATTGTTTAGTAGTGTAAGATTACTTCATGACTGACATTTGTAATAGACAAACATCTTACCGTTATATCATCTCCCCTAAAAACCCACCCCATATTCTTAAAACATATGTCCAAGATCCAACTTTTAAAGTAATGCATCTCTTTGACATCATTTTCATCACTCCTTTCCATTGGATGTTCAACAGCAGTGAACATTTCATCATCCGAATACCCTTCTTCAAAATCATCACATTCATCAACCTGCACCTTGTAATTATTTGGTTGGGAATTAGGTTTCGAAGAAACTGTGTCTTTTTCTATAGCCTTCACAACCTCGTCTACTTTCGGATCTACTGACAGAACGCATCCTATCGTTATTAGAGCGCCAACTTGCAGTGTTACGTCTGGAAAAGAAAACAAATATTTATAAACGCACATTTTTTAGTATATGCTAACAGACGACATCTGTTGAAAAAGCAATAATAACAATAAACTATTAAAAATACAATATATCCAGTTCCTTTAGTAAAACTTGAAAAAATTCTAGGAATTATAAGTCTATCGATGCAGGTGGCCATTAGTATCTAATTAGTCAGTAAAGATACGACTCGAGTCAAAGAGAAATTATTTGCAGGAATAGATAACGTAAACCCTAAACATCAACAGATAAATATTTTTAAAATGCCTCTGCAATTTTCTTGGAAAACAACTGATCGCTGCAGTCTAATGGACTTCGATATTACAACTTTGAATGGTTAAATATTCACTGTAAACAGGTCCAAAATTAAAGATGACTTTCCATACCTCTATGAACGAGGAACTTCCGGGTTGACCTGACTAGTTCGCTAATCAGTCCCTCTTTCATCTTGTGGTAAGGTGTTGATTGGACCAGCGCCGCGCAACACTTCAGAGTCACAATGATCACGGCGTGACTTCGCTCCGAGTCCAAAATGCCAACCAGTACCTTGTGCA
The DNA here is from genome assembly GCA_948473455.1 of Teleiodes luculella. NCBI lineage: Eukaryota > Metazoa > Arthropoda > Insecta > Lepidoptera > Gelechiidae > Teleiodes > Teleiodes luculella. The sequence goes on along the minus strand of OX419590.1, from coordinate 8,948,226 downwards.
TACATGTGATGACGTACCCGAGAGACACGGAGAAAGGAATGAACGAGGCATTGTCTTTTTTACTGGAAACAAGTGAAATGTGTGAAACAAGAGAGGTGGGCGTTCAGAAAACCACGTAGGAAGATCTCAATGAGACTGTTTTTGGTGTAGATGTCGACTTATTGGCACGTATAAATAAATTACAAAAATTGTTCAACCACGACGGTTGAAGTCAGATAGGTTATACATGTGCAATTATTTATATTTAGTATATGCTGATCTCCAATTCTTAGACTTTGCAACAATCTCTTGGTCATACATAATTTATGGAGGAACCTGTGGAGTGATACCTAACCTACTGCCCCTTTCAAAGCTATTTGTAAAATAGATGCAAAGTTCAGAGATAATCTTACCTGGTCTCAGCCTGTGACAAATACGGTCTAGATCCTGACAATAAAGCGAGGATCACACTAAGTACACTCGCTCGACTGCTTGCTATCGGGTCGGTGACTGCGCAATAAGCCAGCGTCTTCCTACCGCTTTCCGATGATAGCCACTTGTCTACATCGGGACAATCTGGTAATAAAGCCCACCAGTAACCGAATATCTCCCTTTTTTCCCTAACCTAGAAATATAAACCCGATTAGTAATTTTCCAAGTTACTAGAGAATGTTACTTAAATTAATCTTTTCAGATGGCTTGTAACTCTTAGGCTCAATTCACACCGGGACGGCAGCGACGCGGCGAGCACTTTCAGTGTGAAATAATTTTAACCTTTATTTACATATTAAAAAGACTAGTATCGCTTGAAGCTTCGACGAGTCGCGCGGCTACCAGCGGCGCCGCACATCCGTCGGCGGTTTCAAGCGATACTAGTCTTTTTAGTACTTGGATAAAGTTTAAAATTATTTCATATTCTTACATGTATTTTAATTAAACTCTAAAACTAGAAGTGTAGAAAAACGCATAAAACATTATTATAGTAAAATTTTTAGTCACCAATATTTTACTCATAAAGAAAATCTATTTTACCTTAATTAGCACTAGTAACAAGTTTGAGGCACTTTGCCTCACTCTTGACTTCAAAGCAATAAGTTTGGCTTCCCGGCTGTTTTCCACATCAGACATGTCAGAGTCGCTGGTTAAAGCCCAACTGTTTTTAGACTTCTGTGGCTCTAAATAATTTTTGCTGGCTGGTTTGTAGGCAGAGTTATTCTCAAAATTATCAATGTCTTTCATCAAACTGCGATCTGATACAGGTATTTCTTTCTTTAAACTTTCAATTGCATTATTCCTCTGTTTACGAATTTTTTGTTTCTGAAATTTTTAAATGTACCTATTTTATAATCCATACCTATTGTTACCTATTGTATTTCCGATATTTTTTGTTCCGAATATTGTTATTCCGCTAACTTTTTGACATTTATCAGTTAGAAAATTTATTTCTTATCCGAAATAACATTTTCCATTGTATCATGTTTCCGCGTTTTAATTTACCTTTTTACTTGTTCACCGATGTTTCAAATTTCCGCTAAACTATTTACCAGTATACCGAAAATCCATGACAACGTTAACCATTTTTTTACATGTGCGATAGCTCAATTGAACCATTATATTGCAAGGTCAAATTTAATTTCTCCATTTTACATTCTGTACTCCATCAAGCATGCATGCAAGCAAGCAAGCAAGCAAGCAAGCAAGCATGCAAGCAAGCAAGCAAGCATGCAACCAAGCACAAGCAGGCATGCATACATGTCAAACCTAACAGAAGGGTATGGCGGGCGAGGTGGGCTCGCTTTGCTCGCCCACCACGCCCGCCATACCCTTCTAACCTAACCGACAGATGTCGGGGTGCCCCGAACTCCAAAAACATTATGTGTCGTAATTAATAATTACGACTCGTAATTATAAAAAATAATCATTGTTACTTCGGAATAATAAAAATAACACAACAAAAAAAATTCTAGCGTTTAAAAAAAGACCAAGTGAGATTACGGTATTTAGTAAAAAAGATTAATCGTAAAACGGAATAACGTTGTGCGGAAAAAGAATAATTCTGTAAAGTGTTATTGTGGTGATTTAAAAATATATCAAGTCATACAATGGAAATTGAAAAATGTATGAATCGTTTACGGAATATTGAAATTCGGTTTTCAGTTTTTCGAAAATGTGATAGGTTACCTCCATAGGGATTTATTCAACCTTACAACAGTAAAGGATCACAAGCTTACCAGAAAAATACAATGAATTCTTAAGTACTATAACTAGAAGAACTAATACATATTTTTTATAAATTTTAATGCTAGCAACATACCTTTCCCCCTTTGGCATTAGTGTGTGTTGTGGGTATAACTGCGATTGTTTGCTGAGCTGGCATTATTTTTTCCGGCTTGGCATTTTGACTCAGGAGACCATACAGCACAAAGTGTCGGCATACACCCATCACTTCCGTTAGGGGAATACTGATCTTAGAGTCATTGAAATATAGCTGGGATAGTACTCTTAAAGCTGATATTGCTACCTGTAAAATTAAACATCAAAATACTACAACCTGTTATAAAAAACACAATATGAGAAGAATTGAAATTTAACCATGATATTTAGATAACTGTAACAAAAGTTGAAAATAAATTACCTTACAATATAAAAATTCATCTTGTGACTTTGTAGTTCCTTTAATTAAAAGCTTAATGACTACTTCTGACACATGGTTTTTTATTTCAGGGGCTATGATTGGTTGGTCCATCTTGTTCTCATCCAAGGATATCAATAACACCACACACTTTAGAGCAATGAGGCATATTTCACACGGGTTCTGGGTGCTGAATGTGTGACTCTGATTAGAGTCTATGAGATTTGTTAGTAAGCCTTGACGTCCAATTAATTCTTCTGTAAACTAAAACATACAGAGTTTATACTACATAAATATGTATACCAAAGGTATAAGCTATTACTATTTACGAGAGTAGGTGCTATAGGGATTTACAGGTATGGAACTATAGCTAAAATTTGTGCTTTACAGCAATTGTAAACATTGTACTGTGAAGAAAATTTGGTAAACAGATTTTCATAAAATAAAGGAGTTAAACAGAAACTAGATTAACATATCTAACTAGATTAATATAGGCCTTATTTTCTAACTAATAATAATAATTATCTTAGCTATCTTAGCACATACCAAAACTAAATAGAAAAATGCAGTTGAGGCCAAGATTATTCTATTGAAAGATTTTACATAAGCCTAATTTAAAAAAAATTAAAAAGATTTATTCAAAATAAACAGGCAATTTTGAACTTAGATTTAGCAGTATTTTTAAAAATTGTATTATGATAATTTAAATTCAGCGAATATAGGTACACAAAAACCACAAATATAATCTATACTTTTATTTATACTCATATCATAAAGAGGAAAGATTTGATTGTTTGTTTGTATGCATTGAATAGGCTCAGAAACTACTGAACCCATTTAAATTAAACTTGGCAATAAGATAGAATTGACGTTGGGGAGTACATAGGCTTCTTTTTATAGGGGGAATTTTCCTTATTCCCCAGAAAAAAACTATTAACGTGGGCGGAGTCGCAAGACGGATAGATAGTATATTATAAAATAGTTTTAAAAGGTATATATATTTTTTATCTTTAGAAAAGGATTTTTAAATAGATTGTGAAAGTGACATACCTTAGAACCAGCTTGAGGACTATATTGCAGTATACATTGCATGTTGTACAAAATATCTGGCAGAATAACATCAGTACATTTTTTTAAGCACTGCACATGCCAGGTTAATACTTTCCATAAAAAATCTGTATCAAATTTAAGGTTTTGCCTTGTCACGACCATGCTCATTAAATGAGATGATTTAGCGGCCAAAAAATCATCTTCTGGTTTAATGTTAAGGCACAATGCCGTCACTAAAGTTGCCCCATCCTGAAAATAATATTTTGCTACCATGATAAACAAACAGGGTTACACTGGATAGTGGAAGAAATTTAGATTAAAAACCCACGATTTTTTAATATTTTTTTTTGGGGGGGGGTAGGGGGGGGGAGGGGAACCCCCCCCCTTAAGGAGAAGTCACGGAAACGAGCGGTTTTTTTTTTTTTTTTTTTAACTTTTCGCCTATTTTTAACATTTTGACGTGGGCAACACCCCTCTAGGCTCCTAAGCAAACCAAAATGTAACTTGAACCTAACCAGTCCATGTCGGGGTGCCCCAAACTCGTGTGTGCCTTTAAAGTTCTTTCTGAGTTGTCATAAAAAAAAATTTAACTTGAACCTAACCAGTCCGTGTCGGGGTGCCCCAAACTTGTGTGTGCCTCTTAAGTTCTTTCTGAGTTGTCTTAAAAAAAAATTTAACTTGAACCTAACCAGTCCGTGTCGGGGTGCCCCAAACTAGTGTGTGCGTTTAAAGTTCTTTCTGAGTTGTCATAAAAAAAAATTTAACTTGAACCTAACCAGTCCGTGTCGGGGTGCCCCAAACTCGTGTGTGCCTCTTAAGTTCTTTGAGATTACTAACATGTTATATTTTTACTAATTTTAAATAAAAATTAGTTCTTAGAATACGGTAATCGCCTTAGTATTGGCAACACAGTCACCATTTACGTTCCATTTCATGTTTTTACGACGTTATTTTGCCCCAAATAAAAAAAAAAATTGAAAAAATTCGCGCCGTTTCCGTGACTTGCCGTTCACATGGGAGTCACCCCTCAACACCCTTTTGCCATCCACATTCTTAAAATCCAGAATATCGTGGGTTGTTAATCTAAATGTGAGCCCTGGATAGTTAACTGCATGTACTAAACATTGAATGTATCCAAACACAGGTAACACTTTATGATTACTTACAAATGTTAATTTCCAATGTTAAGTAAAATAAATATAAATAAAAAATACAAAATACTTTTATTTATAAGCATATATTATTTACCCATGGTTGGATGATTATCAGATAGGTATCTTGATAATTTGCAACCCTGGTGATAAAATATAATCTTAGACATTTGCATACAGCACAAAAACTAACATAACCTATAATATTTACTTACAGGTTTTCTAACAAAAAGCTCAGCTTTGTAAGGTTTTGTATTAAGCTCATCAATAAGCACGTTAATTTGAGATTTATTGTAGTCTTTCACATATAGAAGGTTGCAGAGTTCTCCGCAAATCGTTGAAAACTGCTGTGACAAACTACTTTCCATCTTTGAAGAAAAAATGTACCTACTGCATACAGTAAATTTAATTTACCCACTGCCTTTTTACACATTAAAATACATGTAGAAGGAATAGTGAGACATTTAGACATGAATTTATATTAATAATCAAGAAAATGAAAACAGATTTCATCACTAACATTTTTTTTTTTTTAGTTTCATTCTCCCTTATGGGAAAGGCAAAGGGATCTAAGCCCATACAGCCTAGTCTTTAGTAGTTTCTTGCATTATCCAAGTTTAATGTCTTCATCTTCAGTCATTATTTCTTCAGTTTCATTTCGTCGTCTTTAGTCATTTCTTGCATCTATGTTAAACTTCTTCAGTAGTTTCATTTCTTGTTACGGGATCATTGGAATGCAAGGGTGGATCTTACATTCCAATAATACTGAAGTTTAACGCGGGGTATCAAACCAGAAACAGCTAACCACTCATTATTTCTCACTTTCATTGAATAGTTCTTCTTTAACGGCACATTATCGCACTAATTCCACCATATTAACACCACAATTACCATCAAAAACTATTTTTAAAAAGGACGAAACAATGAACCCGCCATTTCCTCTCGATTCCCGCGTAAAACCCCTCATCACTACCACACAATCATAACAACGGTGTACGTAATGATAACGTACCATTGTGAAAATAATTGTAATTTCTTTTACGGAAATAATAACGAACTTGTGTTTATTTATTGAAATCTCCAAAATAAAATGTGTATAGGATGGTGTAAGGGTCACGTAAAAATATATTTATTATTATTTTTTTCCAAATTACCTACACTATTCTCTTTATTATATGGAAAGTTTTCCAGTAGCAAATTCAGAAAGAAAAATCTTACGAAACGGCTCAACAGATTTATGAATAGTGAGTGAGGTAATGAATATCGGAGTATTGGAAACATTCAAATTAATCGAGTAATTATCCCAAAATTAATCTCAGTGAGAACAATTACAATCCGACAAAAATAAAGTCAAAAAGTCTACAATCAATCTCACTGTTCTCATTATTTTACTAGCGTCATCTGTGGAAATCTTAAAGACCGCTGGTTTTTTTTTTTAATTACAAGCTGTCAGAAAATCTCCTATTATATTAATTTTTAATTATTTAAGGATCCTTGATTTTATTTCTATCCGTAAAAGAATACAAATATATTTTAGTAGTACGCTACCTTCGCTTCGAGTACGTACACTAACTGTCATTTTGACATTGGCAGCCAACGTTTCGTTTATGCTCAAGGAATTTATTAGGAACTAACTAAACTAAAAGTATGCCAAAACGCATAAAAAAATACCGAAGAAGCGGATCTAAATTAGCGGAAGAAAGAAGTTCCTTCCATCAAACCCATCGGAAGCCCATCGGACTAAAAATTTCAAACCGATATTTTGAAAACCCCTAACTATAGGTTTTTAACCTAGTATTTGCATTAAGCGCTTTTAGTATAGGATCCCGCTATACCTACATACAACGACCTTCACCGAGATGTTTCTTTGATAAAGCGTATTTTAAATTTTATTTAACACTAGCTTCCCGCTGCGGCACCGCCCGCGTTAGTAGTTTTTCCCGTGGGAATGAGGAATTTTCCTGTGGTAAAAGTTAGCGTTATGTTCTTCCGCGAGGCCTATTCTATCTTTGTGCCAACTCCGCCCGCTTTGACAATTTTTCCCGTGGGAATGAGAAATTTTCCCGAGCCCAAGATCGAGGTGGTTCATTAGTACCCGTTGAAATATTCCACTAACCACCTTCCTGCAATTTCTAGATTACTCGTAAACGGAACAGAATAAGGCCTTTTTATTTGTTTATGCCAAGTTATTGTTACTCTTTGTCTCTTTAGTTTTTTGCAGCTTTTCTCTTTGCTTTGCTTTCCTGAAAGAACCAACACATCGTATTCTTTGAAGTATAGTATTATAGTTATTTTTCTCTTTGCAACACATTTTTTGTTGATACATAGAATTATTCAAAGTTGATTGTTAATTCATGAATTAGGTATATATTTTTGTAATCCTGTTGTCATTGCATAACATCTAAAAATATCTCAAATAAAATAGGTTTACAGTGCATAAAGTTAAGAAGTGTAATATACAAAATAAACGTCTCTAAAAGAAACATGCCTTTGTGTCCTCTACTTAACTTTATACCTCCACCTTCTGTATTAAAAGATAAGACAAATTATTCTCATCATCCATGGGAGAAGACAATAAAAGGCATTTATAGTGATAAAATTAAAGGCGCTCATAACTCTATACGCAATGCTATTTATCCTAAACCTAAAGAAGATCACGACGTGAGAATCAAGTTTACAGTTGTTGGAGTTAGAACTAGTAAAGAATTTATTTATTGCGTCCATTTGGTTAAGGGAATGCACAAATACCGAACTAAAACTTTTGATGTTCCAGAGATAAGAGGTTTGATCAGTTTTAATAAAGAATCTTTGATGTCTATAGTTTTAGTAGATTACTTATAAAACACGAGTAATTACTTACTGTACTTCTGCTCAGTTTGTTTCAGCTACAGTGAAATGAAAGCATAACAATCCGTGTAAATGTAGTTACTTTACTTAGGTACTTCGTTCGTAGCAACCTCGTAGGCTTCTCGTAGACCTTACTACGAAGTGGAAATCGCGCTCTCTTGGACTTTGCTACGAAAGTCATATATTCACTAACAAAAAATAAAATGTAGTTGGTGTTATGGTTTCATGGTCTGTGCATTAATGCGGGTGGTGCAACAAATAAAAAAGCATAAATGTGGGATCATTTCCGCAATGTAACGTTGGAAATTATGTAAATATATATTTTTTTCTTTGTTTCATATTTGCTCTCATAACAGGAGTGTCAACTACAGATTGGCCATCAACTTGTAACGAATTAAAGATTATGTATAGTGGTATTGTGTTTAACTTAACTTCCCCTGTGATCATCCTGAAAGATGGCGAGTTCTTCGGAGGAGACAAGGAACTGAAAGAGTTCATGGAAAGCAGATACATATACCGGCTTTGTTTAGATTATCGTAAGTTAGCCATGGAAGAGTTTTCAAGATACGTGAAGTCTACTGGGGTTAGTTTGTTTAAATTATGTTAAGAAACGATAGCATCAGTTTCTTCGTGTCTCTATCGAGTATAATGTTTTTTTTTTCTACTTCAGCGGCCGTTTGCTTACATGCACATTTCGATTAATGAAAATTATATCGGAACGTTAATTTTTATGGTGAGCATTACCTCAATGTTGATAATATTAATGAGTGTGTGTGCGTGTGTACACATTCGTTCTTTTAATTATTATTAGGATAAATTAACCTAATCTTTTTCATGTAAGATTGCTCATCAGACGATGATTTTGTAGAAAAATGTGTACAAAAATTCTCGCCTAAACAGAAGTAAAATCAAAAACTGATTTCTTTTCGACCAAAGTTTCTAATAAACATAGTTTTTTCGGTAGCTGTATTCGGACATAGTCCCAAACACTTGTGAGAATTTCCTCCGCCTTTGCAAGACGAGGAGGGGGGGCTACTCGGGAACTCCCGTCCATCGCATCGTTGAAGACAGCTGGATACAATGCGGCGGCTTTGCCCTGAAGGATACCAAAATGACCTGCGAGAACTTTATAGTACCTCATGACAGACGCGGCGTGCTTGGCATGTGCAACGATGCCAGGTAAAAAATCACCAACATTTTCTTCTTCTTGTCTTGGCGATGGCTTGTCCCAATATTCTGCCACTCTTATCACACTGTTGGAGGGAGGCGTCCATCAGCTCATTGTTGAACTAGTGTCAGGGCATGCAGGGCACTATGTCAGGTGTGTCATGGTCTGTAGTGTCAATCCACACTTACTCAGAGAGTTTGGAAGTGCCGCTTCGAAGCGGCTCTTCCAAACTCTCTGCTTACTTTACAGATTCATGTCCAACCCATTAAGGAATCTTCATCGGAGGCGATTGTCTTTGCTTCGGCCAACTTGAGCTTTAAAGCATAGACAGCATTCTTCTGCTGGACGTAGGCGGTCTTTCATCATAAGATGCCAGAAACTTTACGTAGATCGGCGCTCCGAGCGGCTTCTTAAACGCGGTCTAAACCTCGCTTACTCCAGCGATTTTCTTACCTGAATTTACAGGACACTTAGTAATGTCATGTTTTTCTACAAAAAATTGTATGTAGGTCCTATTTATTTATTTGTGTTCTCTTCCTGTGTGTTTTGTTTGCTGTTGTTGTATTCAAGGAATAAAACGGCGTTCTAATTTATTTTCAAGGGATGTCAACTGTTCAACACAATTCTTCGTGCTGCTACAACCATGCCCATGGATGAAACACAAATATGTTGCGTTTGGACAACTAGTGGACGGTGAAGAAACATTAAAGAAAATTGAGAACGTGCCGACTTACTACGAAGCACCTATATCTTCTATTATAATTAATAGGGCTGGTATACTAAATCTGGACTGCGAAGACATAACGATTAATAAACGGACGAGGGAGTACATAAACAACCATATCGAAGATCTTATTGAGTTGGAGGAGTTTTTTATTGAAGTAATTTGGCTATCATATTATGGTTTTTAGTAAAAATAGAGCCGTATTTCTTTGGGCGTTAGAGCACTACAAATTTATTTTAGATTGATTCAAGCATTTTTTCTTATGTAATTTATTTCATACTTAGTAAGCTTCAATCAACTTTTAGCTGATGTGTGTTTTATCCGTATCGGCTGTTTGTTTTTAACAAATACTTATTTTGGAAACTAAACACATTTGTTAACTGTTTTGTGATACAGATACATTTTGCTCTACATCTATAAGTATAATAATATACTTTATAAGTATTTATTTAACCATCAAGTAAAATGATGGTCTTCATTTTATTTTAATATGTATGTTCTAGTTGCTCATGCAACGTGTCTGGGCTGCTATAGAGGCTAGACAAAAAGAGAAGAAACTGATAGAAGAAGAAATTGAACTGGAACTGTAAAGTATAAAAACTATGGCATTTTTCTCAGTATTTTGCGACTTCTAAATTATACTCTTATACTAGCTTAGCTACTGTCCATAGCGCGTCATGTGGGCGCCGCGCCATCGCCGCCTGTTCATCAATCACACATTTTCGTGATAAAGAAGTACCTATCCTGTTTCAATCCAAGTAATCAAGCTATCTACATGAAACGTACAGCCATTGTTGCATGATAGAGTAACCAACATAATATATTGAAACTCACAGACATAAACTTAGACACTTATATACTGAAACTCCCTGAAAGTTATTGCTTTATAAAATAAGCAATTCATTGTTGTTATTGTGGGATTTTTTTGCATGTTAGTATTAGTATTATGGTCTGTTTCATATAAATCTGGACAAAAGTTCATTGACCTTTTTCTTTTCTTGAAAGTTATTAAAAATAATGTAACGCCAAAAGGTCTGGCAAGGTCACACGCTTACCACGAATCTCTCAAAAACTCAAATAGCGTTATAGGCGACATTACTTTGTTCATTTAAACAACGTGTTAATCAAATAACGCAAAACTCAAGTTAAAACGTTTTTACACGCTTTATATTAGCTTCAGTTGTAAGTTGTAAGTAACTATGTATGTAAGAAAATCTTGGAATCTTAATTTGACCCACTTCTCGGTCTTCGATTAGGATGAAATTTTGCACACGCTCTGAGTTCTGATGACAATACATGACTAGCTAAGAAACATCATTACAAATCCAATATGGCGGCCTCCCCATTATAATATGTATGTATGTAAAAAAATCTTGGAATCTTAATTTCGGTCTTCGATTAGGATGAAATTTTGCACACGCTCTGAGTTCTGATGACAATACATGACTAGCTAAGAAACGTCATTACAAATCCAATATGGCGGCCTCCCTAAGATGGCGCACTGGCTGTTTGAAATCCACCCCCATGATATGGGTATCAAATAAAAGGGTTTGCTGTCAGGAATACGAAAAAAGAAGTCACGTGACTTAAATCCAATATGGCGGACGTCCAAGATGGCGGACAGGAAGCGTGTTTTTTAGTTTTTTAAACTATGTATTATGTTTCTATTTTTTAGCGCAGCTTTCTAGTATTTTTTATTTTAGTGAATCTTCTGAAAAAAGTGGTTGGCGACGCCCTGGCAGCAGAGCGTCTGCCCCCTTTTCAAATGAGACGAAGGAAAATCAGGTTGTGGCGTAATTCAAACTTTTATTTTTATAAATATGTTTGTTCAAAAAGTAATTGTTTATATGTAATATTATGACGTGCTTTACTTTAACATTATGTTTTTTTAACATGTTTTTCATATGTTTTTGTGTTACAGATACAATAAGATTATATAAGTATTTTAGTTGTATTATTACTGGGAATGCATTTGGATATAAAAAAACACAGTATAAAAATACGTGTTAGTGAACTTAGAAATGTAACCGTTTACAATCTGTGCAGGAATTTGCTGCTGAAAGCTATGTAATGTTTGAAGCCGAAGAACACCAATCTGAGGTGAATACGAAGAGAACTCCCGTCAAAGCCATCAAACCCATCAAGCCCATCAAGCCGTTTTACATGCCACTGACAGATGTATCCTACCCAGGAGAGGTTGACTCCACTTTTGACTTGAAAAAGTTAGTCGGTATTAGTATACAGTAGTATTTTAGTAGTCTTTTTTTGGTCTCAGGTTTATTTTCAATGAAATTTTTATACTCGTATTTATCTATTTTATGAAACATACATCTGAAAACCTATGCATCGCAAGCCTGTGTTAAACGCATATCCACATTAGGCTCACGAATTTGTCAAAATATAATAAAACAACTCCAATTTATTTACAGTAATATTATAAAGAGGAAAGGTTTGATTGTTGGTTTGTATTGAATAGGCCCGAAACTACTGAACCGATTTTAATTGTTGGTACAAAGATCTAATAGACATTGGGGACATAGGCTACCTTTTACTTCTGGAAAATTCCTCATTCACTGAAAAACTGTAACCCGGGCGGAAAGCTAGTAGACAATAATATCATCAGGAAAAAAAATTTTTAAAGTCTAATAAAAAAGATATTATGACAACTGTGACGGTCAAAATGTCCTTACCTTAATGATCACTCAAGCATGGAATTCAACAGGTAGAACTTTTGTTTCACCACTAAATAAACATGTGATGATAACCTTAGAATAATATGCATAATAGTTTCTTCTTTTACAGTGAAATGTAATAATGATTTTAAAATTTCAAGGTTTCTGAAAGGCGATTATTGCCTTGAATCAGACTTACAAGAGGATCTCCCTAAAGATGAAAATCAGAGGGTTGTGCAAAAAATCGTATCTGCGAACCTTCCATCCGATTTGTTTCTCTTTGACGAAGACAATTATATTAAAATTGACGACGGTAAATTATTTTCTTTAATGAAGGGTGTAAGTGGTGCTATTGGGTATTGAATTTATATTCCAATATAGCTATCATGTGTGGTGGCGAGCTATAATATGTTATAGCTGTTAGCTAAGTGTGTGCCGTGCTTAAATAACTGTTTAATCAAGTAAATGTTTAGCCAAGTCGAGTGATTTAATTTCTGCAGCCTAATAAAGACGATAAAGTATGTTGATAAAAATTAATAGACGAGAATAGTAAATATTTTGAGATATTTATTTTATTTTTCAGTTTCCATCGATTCAGACGAAGAGGAAGAGATACAAAATTATATCAAGTAACTCAACACATACTATTTTTATAGTTCTAAGTTCAAATAAACCACATGTCCCTTTCTATTCAATATTTATTCATTTAAACTAGCTTCTGCTCTTTATGTTTTGTACCTGTCCGTCCGTCCCCAAAGGAAAGAATTTTTAATTCAACTTGCAATTTTTTTATTTTTTGAACATAGATCTTTTAGTTAAACTACATAATTTAGTACCTATTATATATTTTATTTTCTTTAAATATTGTTTAAAACACTTGTAAGAGTCCTCTGTTTAACTACAACCCTTGCATTTGAGGGTGGGGGATCACAGAATGCATCTGGAAAAAAGTTATTTAAAAATTTAGGTACATATAATTATTGTATGGTTAGACTTATGACGACGATCTGGTAAGGGTCGCGGGAAGCCGCTGGATGCGGGCAGCGCGGGACCGATCGTTGTAGAGATCTTTGGGGGAGGCCTTTGTACAGCAGTGGACGTCTACTGGCTGAAATGATGATGATGATGATGAGACTTATGAACGAGAGTACATCCTACCGTAACATATATTTTCAGAAACTATGCAGACAAAGTATCTTTTGCTGGTGAAACGGTCAGAAACATCACAACTGTGCGTGAGGGGCATGCCATGTTTAACATCTTTGAAGGTAAAAGAAAGTAAGTAATACCTATTCAATTAAAAATTTTGAGCTGAAATCTTATCTAGATATCCTATAATACAACGTTGTTAAAACTCCTAACCGTATACATAAAATTGGGGGCGTATATGAGCTGTTAACGAACGAACGAAACGTATTTACACTAAACAAGAAGGAAGTCTAAAACTAGTTTAAAGATGAGTTCTTAAATTAAGAAGAGAGTGTCGTCGGTGGTCTAGTGGTTAGGAACGTTGTCTTCTGGACGGAGGTTAAGAGGATCAGGAGGAGCGGGTACAAGCCTTGACTAATTAATTTTAGATTTTCGAATTCATATGTACGTTTATGCGACGCGCGCTAAATATTACGTTAAAGGGAAGTATCGTGAAGAAACCTACACCTGCGAATAATTACCCACTGGGCAAGCGTGGTTGATTAAAGACTAAGGCCTATTCATCCTGATCCAGGATAGGACTGAGCCTCTCGGGGATATATAATTATGTTGTTAACGAAACAAGTAGAAAATTAACTTATAATAATGCTCATATTTCGAGAACTGTTTTTTAATCGGCAGATCCGAATTGCCTTTTGTTACTGATGATGACTTAAAAATGCTTAGGTAAGTTTAATTATAAATTTGAATTTAACTGCTTATTTATTGAGGTTTATTTAAAATATTGTACAATTTTAATAAATTACAGACGAATTTCTATACTTGAACGGAGACAATCAAGAAGATAGTAAGTTTTCAACATTACTCATTCATATTAAACAAAATAAATTTAAAAATTTAGAATAATATCTGCCGTAAACTCGATCTGCATAACGCTTTATCAACAACTGTGCAAATACATAAAATAATCAGGAATATTTTGTTGATAAACAAGTTTAAATTATTTGGTAGTAAAATATGAGATAATAAAATAACTATGTTTATATTTTACAGTTCAGAAAGAGTAAACTTTACCGATGAAGATATGCGTAAATTAAGGTAAATCGGAGTAGCCAAAATATCATTAATAATTTGCACTTTTCAATAAAAGAAATAAAGTCTCTAAAGTTTGTATGTATATTTTTTCAGACACGCTTCTGCTATAGAACGGGGACCAGTTAACTTGTATTATCGACGACATTCTGTCAGAAAAGCGTTAGTATGTTGCTATTAACGAATGTTTTTGTACTGTACTGCATTGTCCAACAGACATATTTCATAGAAGTTTTGTGGTAGATAGCAAAAAATTGTTGATCTTACACAATATGTTTGCTACAAACTGTAGCAAGCGCTACGTTTCGTAGCACTGGCTACGATCTGTACTCGTAGCCACGCCGCTATTCACTGAGCATTTGATGGCGGATTTTTTGTTTATAATTAATGTTCTCTTGCTTATCTTGTTTTATCATTTTATTATTTTGTATTATTTAGATCTACGACACAGCCACCTATCGAACTACCAAAATTGATTGACATTGACAAACAAGAAAGGTAAAATTATTAAACATATAAAGCATTTTTTTAGTTATGTAATCCAAATTGATCGAATTTTCTAATTTTATTACGATTATTCGTTTGATACTCACTACCCAAAGACTCAGTTTTATTTTAAGGTCACACTTTGAATATATATATATATATTTCCAGGGCTGGAACAACTATTATACCCTTGCCTCAAGAAGCGATGAAGAGATTAAGGTAAGTGGCGGCTGCCAACTCTCACTACTAATGTAAAATAAATTTAAAATTTGCATCGTTATTAATAGATTTTATCTTTCAGACGCGCTTCTAGACCTATTTTGGATCGGACGTAAGTATTTTTGTATATCTGATCAACTTTCCTAAACCACAAAATACGAAATAGTAGTCCCTATTATAGAAGGTTCACTTAGCGACATAATTCAAATAAATAGCTACTTTATCAACGTTACAATAAAGTGCAATTCAGATCGCACGGCACTAGCTAAAAACACGACGTAGCTATCTATCTCTTTTTATCGCGTATCGCGCTTATTCGCGCCTCTCTACTAACACCTTTAGTTTTCTATCTAAAACCACCCGGGTGAATTGGACGATCATATCCTACGGAGTGAGACCCATCTTTCTTGGAAATGAAAATAAAAACTGATTTTTCGATTAATATGACTGTGCATGAGCATGTCTTTTCAGTATTTGCTAAGCCGTCACTTATACACTGTATAAACATTTATATGTAGAGTCTCGTTTGATTTTTAGATCCATGACTTCAGAGGAATCAAAAGAGTCTACGGAAGACAAAGCGCTACCGAAAATTGAAGATTCCGTGAAGGTGAGAAAGAGGTTAGTAATAGTAATTTTCGTATTATAGCTCATTTTATAGTTGAAGCTCTCAATAACAATAATATTATCTTTTTTTGTTTAGACAGAAATCCACGTTCGAACGACGTCAGTCTGTATTCGACCCTGTAAAATCGAGGTAAGTATAATGAAATGCCACATGCCTTTGTGAAAGAAAAAGAAGTCTACAAATACATTGAGTGGATTGTAAAACTGACTTTTTACATGCTTTTATTTTAATTATATATTAGAAGTTTGCTTTGTATGTCATTCGCTGGCAATTCCACGAAATATATTGCTGCTATACCAGAGAAATCATTACAATCGATCAAAATTGAGCATGTCATTACCGTCAAGTATTCTAGAATCATTTAGCTTTATTATTATTATACTTTTATTATAGATCAGCGACTCCAGATCATGTGGAAGGCCTTCGTAAATCACAGATCGAAAAATTAAGGTACTTAATTTGTATACCCTTGTACCGTATTTTTATACCCTTGTACCGCTAATAGCAGTAGTGGTTACACCACGCACTTACGCCAGGTTTTTAGTAGAGTAGTGGCGGTAGAGTCAGTTAGTAAAGTACGATTAAATACCGTCAGCTACAAAGATAAGTTAAAGCCTTTTCTTAGCAATTAAGTGTAAGTATCTACAATTGGCTGTACTCCACCGAACTCTAACCCAGACTTAAGGTTATCTTGGAGTTATGCGAAATGAACACTATTATGTAAATTATAGCTGTAACTTTGCTAAACGGTATACAAGTTTACATTATTACTGTAATTGCAGGAGAATTTCCATGTTTGACGTCGACTCAAAACTACACGAAGACAAGCTCAGAACATCGAGGTATACAACCATTTTCAAAATCTTCTTTTTATGCCTCCGCCATCTCAGCTATTAAACATTTAAGAAAGGAGTATTTTGAATCTTCATTATATACTGTAATACTACAACTTCTAATGCCTGCCTACTTATATTTAATTTTTCATGTATTTTGATGTTATACCGGATTTGTTTTTGCATCATTTTAGTACAAATAAAGAACAGTTTGATAAAAAGCGAAGACAGACGGTGTTTGCCAAGGACATAGCGAAGGTTCAGAACTACCAAAGAGATCGAGAAAGCGACAGCCCTAGTATCTCGGAATTTTTTCCGCAACAGTGAGTGAAAACTACCAAGTAAATACCAAGGATGTTATAAGTAGTACTTATAACTTCCTTGGTAAATACCTACATAATTATCATATCAATTACGTTGCGAGTTGCGAAGCCCATTAAAACGTATGAAAGTAATGTCAATCGCTTCACGGAGAGAAAATATGATTTTTTTTTAATATCTTAATCTTTAAGTCCCTTTTGGAGCAAATATTGGGAAGTAAAAAAAATATATAAGCGTCGAACTGTAAACCTCCTCCATTTTTGAAGTCGGTACTACTTACGTACCTACTAATCTTTAAGTTACTACTTACTTATCGAGTAGGTTTCGAGGTTAACCTACCTCACAAACCCTGGTCTCGGAATTGTTGAGCCGCCTTAGGCTTCCGACATGGCTCCTATAACGACTACATCCGTAGATAGTAGCCGGGACCAACGGCTTTACGTGCCTTCCAAAGCTCGAAATCATCTTTCTTTTCGGACAATCAGGTGATTCAGTCTGCGATGTCCTAACCAAACTGGGAAAAGTCTTACAAAGTGATATATGTTCGACAGATCCCCACCGGGATTCGAACCCGGAACCTCCGTAACGTGAATTCAGTTAAAAAATATATATTTACGCACAATTATAAACAAATAACAAGGATGTTTAAAATTAACAATTCATTTTAAGGGCATGAGTTAGGTCACCCCTTGCTGTGCTCGAAAACTAAGAAATATCGCTAAATATTCATTATGTATTTTCGGATACCCATGATGAAATCTAAATTTCTTGTTCTGGAGTTACAATACAATTTAGTCCATCCTATATAGTAAAATGAATGTTCAAGTAGAAAGGTAGAATGAAAAGGTATATTACTATAGGTAATATGATTCTAACATGATTTAATTTCAGAAAATCTATAAGGTTTCCTTCCGGAACAGAAGAAGCACATAAGGAAATTAAGAGACGTCAGACTGGTTATGTACATGAACAAGATTTGGAAAAACTGCACCTAGACCTAGAAGATCAGTAAGCAAATATTGGATTTTTTTGTCAGCCTAAAGCGCGTATTCCACTGTCCGGTGTGCAGGATCCTGTGGCAAGGAGCAGCTAGGAAGCCGTTTCAATTACACTATCCGGTCGACAGGATCCTAACTCAGTTGTGAAAAAAAAAAGTAAAAAGTTTAAACTTTGTAAGCTTCAGACCTCACATCATGATTTTTATAATCTTTATGTTCTTTCTGCCATAAATATGGCATTTCTTTATACACGTCTATAACTTGTGCAACGATCTCCTTTTCTTTTGACGACGACATCGCGAATTCGCAAACTGCACAGTACTGACGTCCGTCCACTACGCTCGTCTCGCGACGACTGATGAGCGTCCTAGCGTCCTAAATGGTATTACACTGTCCGGTAGCAAGGAAGCAAGGAAGCTAGGGCGACCGGATCGCTCCGGTCGTCCTAATTAGGAATCCTTCCATCCTGACAGGTATTCCACTATCCGGTGTTCAGGAGAAAGTGTCCTGCACACCGGACAGTGGAATACGCGCTTAATACTGTCACTTACATAAAAAAGTAACAATTAGAATAAATAATTCAGCCAGCAACTTTTTAAGGTTCACCAGTTCTGTTTCTGTTTTATCTTCATTTCAAGGCCAGCTGTAAGACATTTCGTAAGAAATAAGCTGTGCCTGTTGTGTCTGTTTTTTAAATGTTTATTCCTGTAAATAATATTGTGTACAATAAATGATAAATAAAAAATTAATAAATTCAATATAAGTGAATCGTTTATAAAAAAAAACATAGTTTTTCTATCTTTACATTATTTTGGACTTAATATTTATAGTAAATAGTAATGATATATATAGAATACATAATAATACCTACCTACATATCCAAAACTTTTATTGTACTATAGAAATTGAGTAATTTGAATTATGATTTTCATAGGAAAAAATATATAAATAAGTAAAAAATCCATGAATTATAACAACACGCTAAATAATTTTATTTTAAATTTATTTCTTAATAACAGCTTTGGATCCTTAACTGTATCAGAAGTGCCGTCTGAAATAGCCGCAAAATCAGCTGATGAAATCAAACAACTAGAAATAAAAGAGGGTGGTGCTGTAAAGTTAGCTATACCAGTTAGTGGCAAAGACCCGGAAACAATAGAGAGAAGGCAGACAGGATTCGTACGCGCTACACCTTCAATGTTGGAATTTGATGATGACGATGATGATGCGGAAATTGCTCAGAATTCAACCATTAGTCCCACTTTACCTTTATTAGACGATGGAAGCTCTAAAAACAGACGCTCCTTCGAACATGGTAATAAATTTGAGTATGATCGCAAATCATCTGATAATCGTAAGTAAGTGTATTTTTTATATATATGTACCTACAAAGATAATTATATTTTAAAGCCGATAGCAAATAGTACAGGGTGGCCCATAAGTCCTTTGAATCGTAAAAAAATATTTAAAAAAAAACTAATGGCATTATGCAAAAGGTTTTTATTTTGTAGTAATCCTTATAAAACGGGAATTATTTTTTGAAAATTACATCATCCAAATGTAATCCGTTACAGTTACAGCACTCCTGTAAGCGGCGACTAAAATTCTAAAATTATCCAGCTTTACTTCATTTAATAATCTGTTATTCTCTGATGAGGCTCACTTCCACATCAACGGCCATGTCAGTAAGCAGAATTGCCGCTACTGGAGCTGTGGAAATCCAAAACGCAAACATGAAAAGCCGTTACACAGCCCTAAAGTGACAGTTTGGGGCTGTGTAACGGCTGACAGCATTGCAGAGATTACTTGCCGCGCAGTTTTTTCAGCAATTTTAGCAATTTTAGTCGCCGCTTACAGGAATGCTGTAACTGTAACGGATTACATTTGGATGATGTAATTTTCAAAAAAGAATTCCCGTTTTATAAGGATTACTACAAAATAAAAACCTTTTGCATAATGCCATTAGTTTTTTTTAATGTTTTTTTTACGATTCAAAGGACTTATGGGCCACCCTGTATTTATTGATGACCTCTTCGTAACTTTATTTGCGATTGTACCTACACTAATGCTACAAGAAAATCTAATAACTTTTCTACTACAACAGTAGGTAGTAAACCAATGTTTTTTTTCTATTCATATTTCAGTGCTGAATTTAAGCGTACTTTTAAATCACCAAAAGCGGTTGAAGAAGAGAATTTTAACAAAGTGGCAAATCTACGTGAGTCAGTTTTCGCGGAAATTTTTAAAGACAAATTTGCAAAACGAGATTCTGCCCCAACTCTTAAAAACTACAAGTAAGTACAATGTAATATAATATCCGTAAGTAACCATTGGATATCAGCGGACAATTTGAGCAAACGAGCGGATGATTGAACATTTTATTACAAAAAATTTTTCCTGTGAATTCGAATTAATATAAAATCACATATATTAGACAAATATAAAAGCAGATGCTAGCCATTTCAGCTGGGCTTGCTGAGCGTTAATCGGCGAGCGTTCTTCTTGAGTTATTAAACTTGATATTTTCTGTATTTTTAGACCCATTTCGGATAGTACCGGCACAAAGAATATGTTCCTAGCATTCGGCCGAGGCACTCATATTGATGTAGACAGACTTCCTTCTCCACATTTACGCAGATCACAAACCATAGAGAGTGACTTATCTTTCGTTAATATGTCTAAAATGAAGTTTGGCAGAAAATCATTACCTATGATGAGTAAGAATGTTGATAAAATTGCAACTAAAGAAGCACAAAACCCTCTCATAGCCACAAGAGCAGTGAAATCTCATACGAAGCAATCAAAAGGGCCTTCAATATCTGTTGAAGAGTATCAGAGGAAAAATCGAGAACGACTTGAGAAACTAAAGAAAACTGAAAGTCGACGAAAAAACTGAGCGAGCCATTTCGAAGATTTGTCTACCGAAAGATGTTGACCATGAATTTAAAATAATTTAATAATTTAATATTACGATAGTGATATTTTTCGTCTTTGGTTACGGAAACTGACCGGGTACGGGTAATACTATTATATACTTCTGTGCCTTTGCAGAAGAAAAAGCAAGCTGTTTTTATCTCTCCGTCGTCGTCTGTGTGTTTGCAGTCAATTTATATTTCGGGATTACAAACTTAACATGGAAGCTGCTTTCTGGAAGACACCTCGTTCTCCTATGAAAAACGTAACTCGGATAAAACCGCAGACAGTCTGCTAGTTTTACCTAATATAATAAGTACCTAACGTAACAGCTAAGATTTTAATAGATTGTTACCTACTACTAACTAAACGTGCTTCGAATATTTCAGTAAAATGTTTTTATTAATTTTATGAGCTATAAGTACCTTTGCGATTTAGGGCTTATTTTTGCAAGAAAAGATTGCGTAATGCTCGGTTATGTTGTTTTAAGAAGTAGTATTATTCTGTTAAGTTACAATAAGTATTTATTTTGTTTTCAATTAGCTCAAGTTTACCTTATTAGTTAATAATACGAGTATGATTTGTTTTGTATGAAATAAACTGCGAAGTGGTAAATTTAATCATGATATTTTATTAACAATTTTATTGTAAATATAAGTAGGTACCTGTAGTACTACCTATGGGTACAACAGATACATTCGAAGACGCTATTCGTATTCCGCGGTGTCTCCAGTAGTTTATATTTGATTATGAAATTATCAGGTATGAATGCGATTTTCAACGATAATAATTATTAGATGATGATGATGAGGAATCCTTTGCGTGGTTTTAAAGAAATTGGCGGATAAAATAATCATAAAGAGTCAGCGCGTAAAGCAACTTCGATTCTTAATGTGATAGATGCATATTATACAAATAATACAGAAATTATAGGATAGGTCCTGCTAAAGATATCACCACGCATGTATTGTAAATAAAAAAAAACGTTTAGGCGTTGTCCTAATAGACCGCGACTACGCGATTCGCGCGAATTTTACTCGTACGAACGCGCGATCAAACATATTGAAGTCGAATAGGTGTCCTAATAGACGATCGCGCGATTGAACGATTTCTTCATACATTTGACAGTCGCGAGTTCGCGCGAACTTGCGATGGTCGCGTAGTCGCGTTCTATTAGGACAACGCCTTACTCAAGATATTTTTTTACTAAACGCCTTTAGGTAGTTTATTTTTTCTAATAGGTTAGAACTCACCTTTACCTCCTTAGGGAAGCGCGCTTCGGGCAAAGATCTGTAAACGAGCGCGGCTGTTTCCTACCTCCCTGGCTTCGGGCTTCGGGTTACAGTTCAACTAAATTCTCCTGCTTGTATAATCACTCGTTGCCTTAGTTAGAGAATACTTTTTCTATTTATAATCTAAGCTCGTTGCTATTTTCTACTAAATAATAATTATTAAAAATATCAGAGCCACAGACAAGAGCATTAGACAATTAGTCGTAGACTTTGTCACTCCCAAAGAGAATGTAAATAAAACTAGCGTTGTCACTCCGATAGAATACATGATAGATGATGTTTATCATGCATGATAAAAAGTCACTTACGTATTCAGCAAACGATACGAGTTGATTTCTTATAGTAATTTACGGAGTTATACCTAATACCACAAATCAAATAATTTATTGATAATAATACTTATAGTGTCAATGTTAACCTTACCTTAGTCGTAATTCTAATACGAAATGTCTTTATTTAATTTACCTGTGGAGCGTGATCCAAAATTGGTCCAGCCGGTACATCCTTGGACCAGAACAATCAAACAGTATTATGCTAATAAGATTAAACGTGCACATAATTATGTGAGAAACCCGAAGTCAAAGGAAGAAAAACCGTGCATGAAACGTGTAACTTTCACTGTAATCGGGAATAGAGTATCGAAAGAATTTATTTACTGCGTCAACTTGGTGCAAGGTATGCACAAGTACAAGTGGAAGGAATATGATACGCCAATCATCAGAGGTATATTTTTGTTCTTTCCCATAATGTAGATTATCTTGAGACTATGAGACTGGTAGCATGCATTATCTATCTAAATGAAAACTAATCGTCGAAATGTATGTACATTTATTACTTCAGAACGGCTGTGCCGCATTTGATATTAGTTTTTTGTTGTTTTCACTATCGATAAGACAAAGTAATATAACTACTGAGACAAACTGATTCAGGGATACGATTAAACTGAAACTTCCTCATTCGGGTGGAGCCGCTGGGTGAACAACCAGTTTTTACAAAATAAGTATTATTAGACTATTAGAAGCCAGAGTGTACACGATTAGAGTAGACGGTAGAGTAAGTTGATAAAGTAAGTACAGTCAGCTGCAGACATAACATACACCTTAGACCTATGAAAAGGGTTGATCATTTACATAAACACAATGTTTTCTCCTTAATAAAAGGGTCCATAGAATACCAGCGTCGCGGTTCATGATCGCAGCATAAGCTAAATTCTTTCTTTAATTAAGTACGTATCCGAGGTATTTTTACAGGCTTTACAAGTGTTGAATGGGCTGACCAACTCCAGAGAATAATAAGAAAGTACGGAACTTTGACCTGTGGTTTTAACGGCCCAGTAGTTGTGCTCTGTGACAATCAGTGGATCGGCGGAGAGAAAGAGTTAAAAGAATTAATAGAATCCAAATATATCTACCACCTAACCTTGAACTATCAGAAAGAGAGTATCAAAAATTTCGCATATTACCTCAAATCATCAAATGTAAGTGATATTGAATGATAGCTATGATGATTACAATAGAATACTTATCGACCTACAGTTGCTATTTTATTTTCACAGAGACCCTGTGCTTATATGCACATTTCAATAGACGGAGAACCCATCGGTTCACTTATATTTATGGTATGTTAAATAATATGAATATGTAGTTATCTTTATAGTTTCATTTATTCTTTTACACCTATAAATTATGCCAAACAATGCATCAGGTATACATATTTTGAACTTGTAGACCTAATGAAAATATAGGCTAATCGAGAAAGTACACCGATCGTGAAAGTAAACCGAAGGTTCCAGAGGAATTTTTATAAGAAAATTTTGATTATTCGACATGTATCGATGCAACGAATTACATTCCCAGCATCATCCTTTACAAAACAAACAAAAAGATAAAGTGCGCCGCTGTTGCACATAAGAAAGGAGCCACCCTCGAACAGCCAACCATGGACAGTCTGGTCCTTGGTATTAGCTTTGGTATTTTGTATATAATATAACAATTTTGATAAGATTTGAATGATTTGCTAAACTATGATCTTGTATGAAATCCACACGGTGCGTGACGTGTTCGCACAAGTTCACTGCAAGGCAAGTTGCGCTCGCAACAAACCGCGACATCGTGTATTCTGCGCACAACAGGCTTTAAAGAATAAAGTGAGTTGTGATTCCAGCTTTATTCAGATGTGGTTCCTGCAACGTGCGAGAACTTTTTACGGTTATGCGTAGCGAGGCGGGGCGGGTACAGTGGTACTCCCATTCACCGCGTTGTGAAAGACGGTTGGATCCAGGGAGGAGGCTTCGGTTTGAAAAGCAATGATATGGATTGTGAAAACTTCATAGTTCCATATGACAAGCGGGGCGTACTTGGCATGGCAAATGCTGAGAAGTAAATACTTTATTTAAAATTTCTTGAGTAGTTCTTTCATGTTTTATCTTTAGCAGCAACAAATTTGATGTCCAAGAAATTAGTTTTCTCTGATAGGATTATAATATTTCAATCTTTTTCTTTACGTTTCAATAACAAACCAAATTATGTGTTTGCAACCCAGAATTTAGCCATCTCAACTGCACTAGCGTCTATCAGGTCCTGCTGAGAACAGGTGCTAGAACAGGCAGGACAGGCAGGACACCAATATTTAAATGTATGTTTAATTACAGACACGTTGATTGCTCCACGCAATTCTTCATTTTGTTACAACCAAATGATTGGTTGACAGCATGTCACCGGTTTGTAGCTTTTGGTCAACTAATAGATGGAGAGGAAACATTGAAGAAGATTGAACAAGTTGAAACGTATTACGAAGCACCCATGACTAGTATCGTTATTTACAGTGCCGGGATTGTAAATCTAGATTGTCATGATATATTAATTAATAAGGGGGCCATACCTTACTTAGATGGGCACATTGAAGATTTGGTTACTGTAGGAGAGTTGTTTTATGAGGTAATAAGCATAAATATAAAAAAAAATACTTAAAAAAAATAAGAATAATAATTTAATACATTTTTTGAAATCGTGATCAGATGCTTATGGAACAATTATGGCTTGAAATAGAATTTCGAAAAATTCAAGAGTTAGATCAACTTGGTGAAGAAGAAGAAAGCAGTAAACAGATTGATATGAAATTTGCAAGCAGGTATAGTCAAATAAGCTTAAATAAATCAGTACAATTTACAGAATTTTTGCCACTTCAAGATTCATGAAAATCTCCAAAAATGTGTAAATCTTAGTAAAAAACTACCAAAACTCTTTATTTTTATTGAAAATAATACTTAATTAATACTCATCACACACTTGATTCCCGATTTCGACTATAATTGGTTTGACATGTTTCAGCAATATTTCAGATAAGGACCATAATAAAAAAATCGACTTTAGCATGTATGAAACTGAGACCACTAATTCGCAGGTGACTCCATGGATACAAACAGTTTCAATGCCAAAGGAAACCAAACCCTACATTATACCTTTGACCGATGTGCGGTATCCCGGAGAAGTCGATTCTACATTTGACTTAAAACGGTTAGAAACATGGCCTTTTATTCCGTTTAACTTGATAAAATTTGATTCACAGACAGATTGCATTAAGTTTTGCATAATAGTCTGTTTCTTTTGAGAGACAATATTAGTAACAATGTGGAAAGAAACCCAGCCGCGGATGGATGTAATTTGATAATATTATTACGGCTAAAGGTAAGTGTGAATCCAAACTTAAAATTTTACGGCAAAATTGTAGAGAAGCTCGAGTCTGATATAAACAACAGTATAAGATAGCAGCGAGTATAAACAGCACTATAGACCAAATTTTCTAAAAATAAATAAATCCAAAGCCAATTGACGATAATTATTGTAGTGACGACATTATTATATTACTATTATAGGTTCCTACAAGGTGACTATTGCTTAGAAGCAGATCTAGATCCAAAAATATGCAAGAAGGACCGTAATAAGCTGCATCATGAATCTAGAATCAGAGTAATGACTGATTTAACAGATAGTTATTTTAGAGACACTGAAGATTTAGAAAACATGGATTTGTCATCTGAAGGTAAAACCACCATATGTTTTTTTTTAATAATTGTGGAGTTAAATGCTTTGCTTTTCAACAACAGGTTTCTCTGCGGACAAAATTTTAAAGTTTATACTCGTATTATTTAAAATATTATTATATTTTTAAATATTTGTGCGTCCGCTGAGTGCGTATTGAATAGAGTGAGTCAAGTTATAATAATAATAATAATACATACCCATCACATAATTTTATATTTCTACCTTGTTTGTTTTTGTTAATTTTCTAGGGTCATCAGTAAAATCGGATGAGTTGAGCGAAATTCGAGACTATATACGGTACTTAAGCGCATTTTTCTTTCTAAAAATAATGTAATTTTTGGTGTCTAATAAATAAAATAGGTATTAATTCTCCACAGCACTTACGGAGATGAAATCAGTTTTTCTGGAACGATAGTGAAGAATATTGCAGATAATATTTTTCGAGCCAATCCTTTAAAAGCGAAAAGGCCGTAAGTTGATATTTTGAACATAAATATACCTAATTGCTTCATAATTGGTTAATTTCTGAACATTAACATGTCTTTTTTGTTTGTATCTTGTGTTTGTTACAGACAAGAAAAATATGCAGATGAAGATATCAGGACAATGCGGTAAGTTTTTGAAAAACGTCTCCAAAACCTACGTAAAATTAATATAATAATATGCCCTTAAACTATGTCGTAAAATTGATTGTTGAATTGGAAACAGCTTTTTTATCAAATGGTATCAATAATGATATATCTAAAATAAACCGGTACTTTTTTCTACAAATTCTAGTCTATTAATGTGTTCATCTGTTTCAGATCGCTTCTTCGAGAGTTGAAACATAAAAAGTAATCGTCGTCTTGTATTTTGTAATTACATTTAATATTTTTCACTTATGACTTAATAGTTTTTTCTTTTAGAAAAGTAATCATAGATGAGCGAGGGAGTTTGCAGCACGAATCCCGAATAATACGAAGACCGACCGGATTTGTAAGAACTGAAGATGCGGTTAAACTTCGCAGCTACTATGATGACCAAGAAGAAGATGAACAAAAAGAAGAAATTGAAGATGTAAAAATAAAGTGCGTATAGGTACCTATACAAATAATAATTATATTAACCGCTTTTCCCTTACATCCGTCAGATCATCCGGTGAAGCTTGATTGGTCGTACTTTTGCGACACAAGCATAAGTCAATTTAAAAAAAGACCAATGCCTTCTTAATAGTTATACGATACAATCTAATATGACGTATGTGAATTTGAATCCTTATCTAAAATATTTTCACCGTTTTATGATGATGAACATAAGTGAAGTACTAAGAAAATACAAAAAAAATAATGTGAATCGTCAAAGGTAGGTTAAAAAAATATTAACTGTATGGAATTAAATACTTGCCTCTTACATTCAGGAGGATGAGCATGAATACAGTAGATAAAATACGGGACAAAGAAATACAATCACATGCATACATTGACCCAGAAGAATTGTCCAAGGCCATTATAGAAAAGATAAAGGGGAAAAAACATAAAACTATGGAGAATGAAGAGGGAGACTTTAAATATTCGTAAGATCTAAAATACATAATTAAAAGGTCGTCTGAACACTAACTAAGCCATGGCGCTCATTTATAGATTTATTGATTTCGTTCTTGAACTTTGAATTCTTTTCTAATATGCATTACAACTTTCACAATTTTGATGTATCAAGCTTCTCCTAACTTGTATGCTAAGTCTACCAGTCTATCATATATTACACTTAATACATTAATGTTTCATAATGTTTGTATAAGTATATTTTTAATTATGCTTATAGTATTGTATTTATCATTTTCAGTACCGCATATCACGGCGCAGTACGAATCTCACCAGATATCCCGACTAATTACCCAAGATCAGAGTCAAGAGCTTCTTCGCTTGTTTTGAAGAAAAAATTGAATGACGCACAAGCAGCGAAAAGCCCACTTGTGCTGAAGCGGCTGATAGAAGATGTTACTGCAAAGGAAGATATAGCGCCCGCGCTAAAAGAGCATAAGTATGTAACTAACTACTTAATTCTCTATAAAGAGCGTAAGTGACAGTTACTCTGTTAGCAAAAACTTATAGGACATGCTTGCTTAGGCGGGGGCGCAGCGAAAGTCTGATTATAGTCAGTAAGCTTTGAAATAACATCCTTTTACCGCAATGGATCTATATTAGATGATTGTCTTTTGTTCTAGGTGATTCAGGCAGCGGCATGGTCTAAGAAAACAAGGTCTAACAAGAAGACCACGTGACTTGACACAAGGATGAACAGCAGATGACGTAGGCTTGTGTCAAGTTTGACAGTCTGATTGTTAGACCTTGTTTTTTTAGACCATGGGCAGCGGTGTATAAGCTTCTTAACTGATTCATTCGTTTCAGTTTTATAGTAGCTTGTTCTTTCACGAAGCCATAGTATATGCAAAGTTAATAAACAGGCGATTTCAATTTATTGAAAATTTGATCGGCAAAATCAATAAATAAGTAAGAAGAATTTAGCGCAAAAAAATCTCCTTTTCGATTCCGAAAAAAGTTTCTTTATGAATGTTGCTTAAAACCGTTGACTGAGTAAGTCCTTTCGGATTTTGCTAAGCTTCCGCTTACGCCCTATACAACGTGTTTATCAAATAACGCAATACCTCTGACTGACTTGGCAAGCTGATCAATTTGTATAAAAAGTGAAAAAATGCGATTTCAGAAAACTTGCATAGAAAAAGTTGTTCAGTTTCATGAGCTGAGATATCACCCGGTAGGTACTGTTTGCGTTATTTGATACATCTATAAAAAAATTAAAAATAGCTTAATGATTTGGTAGGTAAGTATAAATCTTTAAAAATTTTTTTTACTTTGAACTTTTATAAAACGACAAAAATAATACTATTTGTTCTGAACCACTCATCATGCTAATTTAATATTTTTTTAACATAACTTATATATCCTTTGGGAGGCCTTTTTCCTGCAGTGAACGTCCTACGGCTGTAATAATGATAATGATGATGACATCACTTTTACTACAGGATTTCAACGGATATGAAAAATAAAGAACCCCAGTTGGCGTTATCAGATACACAGATCCAGGAAAGTGGTATTCTACATAGAGACAATACCGCTATCTTATTACGCCAATCAATGGACGAAAAAACTGATGTTGCGGGGATACAAATGCGTTCAGATAAAATAGAAGAGCATCCATTTATTCGAGCCAGAGAAAAAGCAAAGAAACGCAGGCCTTCTATAACCGTATCGCAATACAGGAAGATGAACGATGACAAAAGAGTACAAGTGCAAAAAACAGAAAAAAAGGGAAAATCTGAACAAAAAGGAATAACTGAACAAGAATTAAAAAGACAGGATAGCACAAGACCTTACTTGTATAAAGGTGATTTAATCAAATTTGGTTATTTCGTTCCTTTTGTTACAACCGTTTATTATAATTAACATTTTTGATAACTTGGGGTACATTTGTGGATCTATTTTTTTTAAATAAAATATGGTCTATGCTACTTTCTGATATGTGTATAGCTTGCATTTGGTGAAAAAATTGCTTTCGAGTAGTTTAAAAGATTTCTTTTAGGTAGCAGAAAAAAAAACAAATTATAATATGTTAGTGTTGATTGCTACTTAATAGGATTTTACAAATTATTTTAGCCAATATAGTGTGACAAGGGATAGCTTTAATCGGTTTCTTATTTCATGTTGATTAGTCGAACACCGCGCATAAAAGAAAACAAGTAGAAAACTGAAAAATTAAGTAATACTGAACAAAAAGGAATAACTAACACGGGTTAAAAAGACAGGACACTTAATACAAGACCTTACGAAATTACGATTATATTATTGGTCTGGGCAGCCAAGGATGACCGTGTATTTTTTGTTTCAGGACTTCGATTACCTGGCGACACTCCTATTTATTCTCCAGGAAGCTTAAGGTTAGTAACCTAATTCGATTATTTTTCTCCCAAGGTCACGAAAAACCGCAATTATCTAGAATCCCACACAGATTAACCTAGTTTAGGAGGCAAAAATATGAAAATTTCATATTTTATAACCATCCGAAAAAACCTTTTTTTTTGTTATTATAAAATTAAAATGAATATAATTTCAACCACCTTATGTTAAACTACTTACTTTAAGTTTCTCTTTTCTTAGAGATTTTCATTTCTATAACTCATTTACAAGTTTTTTCTTTCAGTATTTCAAATGACTAAACCATCTAGAATATATGCATGCCGAGTGAAACAGACATTGGATTAATATTGTTACGATTTTCCAGTAAGTATCAAAAAATGTTTTTCTAAGTAAATATTATTTTTAAATATAAACTTACTGCGTACCGTTTTTAAGTGAACATTGTTTTTTTTAAATAGTATGTACAGTCAACAAAACTCATAACAGACTCGAGTAAATATTCTTTTGGTAGCACCATAAAAAATTATATTTACATCGCAATTTTAAATACACACCAAATTTACATCGCAATGTAAAATTAAATATAGCCTGCAACAACAACTAAATTGATGTATCAATAATTTAAATTCGAAGAAAAATGCCTTTATTGCGTTTTTACCGGCTGACGTACAGTTCCGTCCGAACTCAATGAAAGTAATTTTAGCTTCGATTCAAAATGTGTTCTTATTCTTATTCATATATTCCAGAAAAAAAGAGAAGTAGGTATTAATTTTGTTTGAAAAAGTTCTCGTTACGAGTGTTGTTGATTACTTTATATTTATTTAGTGATAATGTTATTTAGAATTTACAAATATATTCGAATGACATTTAATTTCTTGATATATTAGGTATTGTTATTGTAATATTAATTGTATTTGGTTACTATAATAAATGTAATTATACTTTAAAGACATGTTTCATTGCATAAATTCAATGATAAAGTAAAAGATCAAATAAAAGCGAAAATTTACCAAAATGGGTCCTGCTTTACAAATTGCTTTCAAAATGACTTGCTAGATAAAATTGGTGCGCTCGAGCTCATAGATGTAGAAATTTTGTTTGGTGCGCTTACCTAGAAATTACTGATACATAACTTAATATTATGATCATAAATTTATCATCATAAATTTATAATATATCAATACTTTTTCACGCAAAAAATACTGAATGGATTTTAATAAAACTTTGCAAAAATATTTCATACAGAAATAATAACACAATGGTGGGGAAACCCCTCATTCTTATGGGAAAAACGGGCAGAGCCGCGGGTCGGAAAGCTAGTACTTACATACAAAGAAGAATGAACCGGAAGGGAGGATTTTATTATACACACTTTCTTTCGCAATGCGCAGATATTTCAAGTCACATGCTTAGAGTAGGTATAAATAGAAAAAAAAATCTCTAAGGTCTCATGCTTCTGGAATAGACAAAGAGCAAAACATATAAATGACCGCACGTGCAAGCAAGATAGCCAAAAGATTTGGTGACGTAGGATCTCCAAAGTCAAATGACTGGATTATTAGAGTAACTTCTTTCATCAAACCATCTCGCCGAGTTTTTAAATTATTTGTTTTACGATTACGACGCTTACATTTTAGGAGTACAAATGAGTACGAAGAGTGTAAACAAAGAGCTACTGAAAAGAAATCAAATTACTTAGAGAACAATTCCGTGGTATAACCTTCTTCGTGACAAAAACTAGACAGAATATTATTTTTATTTTTAGACCACTTAATTTCTTGACACATTGATCGATCATAAACGAACAAAGTTTGACGATAATTGTAATTTCTTTGACGATTATACAGAATAAAATAATATTTTTATTAAGCTAATCATGTTTAATATACCTATAGAAAGACCGCCTAAACCTGAAACGCCCCATCCATGGGCGAAGACTATCAAAGCTATGTATGCTGATAGAATAAAGCGTGCGCATAATTCTATAAGAAATGCGACTTATCCGAAGATTAAGGAGAAAAAGATCTGTCCTAATAGTGTGACTTTTGCTGTGATAGGGAATAGAACTACCAAAGAATTCATACACTGTGTCAACCTGGTGAAGGGCATGCACACTTACAAGTGGAAGAAATATAAAGCTCCGATCATCAGAGGTACGGTCCACATGATTTTTCATGGGTTGACTATAGTAGACTGCCGTACGAATTTGTTGGAAAGAAATATATTGGTAGTTAGCTGGGGGCTGTAAGATTATAATTCTAAAATATTATCGTGCGGAAACTTGTAGTTTTTTAGACGGTATTTAAGCCCCAAAAATAGGTTCCGAAGGCTAAGGCGGGAACGAAGCGAGCGCAGCGAGCGTAGAGCCCGCCTTAGCCTTCGGGGTGTTCGTTCTTTTTTTTTTTGCCACCCAGAAAGATCTCAGGGGGGAGTAGTATGGTGGGGCCCCTAAAAAACTACAAGCATCCTTATTAGCAGTACCTGGCCGGTGATTCCCGCCTTTGTAATGGAGCAGCCCAACTGTTCCTGTGGGTGTCGTTACAAGGCCTTCCGCGAACTCTACAACTATATATACAATACAATATATTACTTTATTGACACCAAACAGAAATACAGCACATATCAAAACGCGGCCTTATTGCTAAAATAGTAATTATTACCAGGCAACCTTTGACTATCGTTCCTCGTCTATCTGCATCCGGCCAACCACACGACCCTCAGTTACATTTTGATTCGGTAACTCCTCCCAGCAATACAATACAAATATACTTTTTAAAGCTTTCACGGTTGTTTTCATAACTATTATTATTTATAACGGGATATTTACCGTGGTATTTGTTTTGTGTGAGTGCCCGATATTCCGATGCAGTTGCATGTACTATAATCACGGGACGACTGAAGAAAAATTTCTGGGGGCTGCTATGGGCAAACATTGGGGCTAATTCGGTTTGCACCCG
Source organism: Teleiodes luculella (assembly GCA_948473455.1). Taxonomy (NCBI): domain Eukaryota; kingdom Metazoa; phylum Arthropoda; class Insecta; order Lepidoptera; family Gelechiidae; genus Teleiodes; species Teleiodes luculella. Next base: position 8,915,158 of record OX419590.1, on the reverse strand, counting down.
CCTTAACTTAACTAATTTTAGTTCATTTTTGACAGGACTTAACAAATCTTACACATTATCTCGCTCTGTGCACGCTCTATGAAATAATAAATTCAGTTTTTCTCAGGTTGTACTGCCGTCGAATGGGAAGAAGTATCACACGATTTAAAATTAGAACATGGTGGTTTAGCACACTGCCTAGATGCCCAAGTGGCTGTTTTATGTAACAATAAGTTAATTGGTGGAGTGGATGAGTTAAAAGATATGATAGAGTCTAAATATATTTATCATCTAGTTCTTAATTACCAAAAAGAAAGTGTAAAGATCTTTGCGGACTATCTGAAATCATCTGGTGTGAGTATTCTTTTTCTTCTTATCTATAAAACTTCAAAATGTAAGTACCTATCACCGTAAGTAAGTAATTATTTCCATATTTCAGAGACCATGTGCTTACATGCATATATCTGTTAATGGCGCACCTATAGGATCGTTAATATTTATGGTAAGTAAGTTGCTTGTTGCATCCTAAGGCAGTAATTTGAAAAAAAAAAAAAACAATGCAATTAAAAACTGTCTGAAAGAATTAAAAAATATTTAAATATGTGCACGTTTTAGTTGTACTCAGACGTGGTTCCTGCGACTTGCGATAATTTTTTGCGCTTATGCAATTCGAGGAGAGGTGGATACAGCGGTACTCCTATTCATCGCATAGTCAAGGGAGGCTGGATTCAGGGTGGAGGCTTCGGCTTAAAGAACACTAAAATGACTTGCGAGAACTTCATTGTACCACACAATAAGCGCGGCGTGCTTGGAATGGCAAATGCTGGCAGGCTAGTTCAATTTACATTGACTTTTAAGTTAGCCAGACACGGTCGGTGGTGGAGGCGGTTGGATTGTATTGTAGGCTTCATTTAACATCGTCGTAGTCGTTGTTAGCAGCCCATATAATGTCCCCACCGAGGTGCTCGAGGCTACCCTGTATCAGAGTGAATAGATCTTTTCAAATTCACTTACAACCTTGAATTTCTACGTAGGTGCTTGCAGGATCATCTGACATACATTTGTACGTTTCCAGAATGTAGAGTTTACTGAGGTTTGGAAATATAATATACCAACATGCACTCTCTAGTCTAGGCTATTGTTATCGCCCAAGTTTGTTCTTATTTAGAGTAGGCTCCTATCCTTTGGTGAGGACCTGATAACGAATAGCCTCTCGTTGTAAGTCATTTAAAAAGTTTGTCTTTTGTTATGAATTCAATGCCTATCCGAAATAATAGAACCAAAATAATATGTGAAACTTTCCCCAATATTAAATTCTGAATTATTTGTGTGGCGATACAACAGGTATGCTTATTTCCGAAGAAATATATTCCACAGCAGACCCACAATTACCTGGTTGCTCGAAAGTTTTCTAAGCACATCAGAATAAGTAAGTATAGAAATCAAATATATTTTTATACCGATTACTATATAATATTCTGTTTCAGAGATGTTGAGTGCTCTACACAGTTTTACGTATTATTGGAACCGAACGATTGGCTAATGTCTAAATTCGTTGCTTTTGGACAATTAATTGACGGGGAAGAAACATTGAAGAAAATTGAAGAAATCGAAACATACTACGAAGCGCCGTTGGCCAATATCACTATTACCATGGCAGGTGTACTAAACATCGATTGCCATGATATAAGGATCCATAGAGGTGCTCTGGAGTACTTAGATGGGCACGTTGATGATTTAGTTGCTATTGGAGAATTGTTTTATGAGGTACCTACATAATCTGTATTGCAGATAGATAAGCAGAGATGTAGGTATATATTTTAATAATATTATACAATAGCATATATCAATCCAGTCTACTGATGAAATAAGGCATTTCCTTTAGAAGGGAGGTAATTTCATAATCCCCACTTTCGTCAGGAGGGTTGAGGATCGGATTCAGTTATGAGATATTTTGGTGGCTGTAGAGTGTCATAGTAAAGCTATGCATACTCGTCTTATAAATATTACCTTTTGTAGGTATTTTGAGTGTGCAGAGAGACACAAATTGTAGAAGTAGTATATACAGAATGGACACCTTAGCAAATACTGAAAATAAATGATCAGAGTTAAGATTTTAGCGTTTTTCCCTAAGAGACTTTTTTCGGAAACTATAAATATTTTTGACTTCTCCATACAAACTGTCCGATTAAATTAAAAAATTCGTATAGGGGTGTAGAATTTATTTTTCGTTTACAAGAAGTTTATTGGTCATTGTTAGTTGTCTTTTTAATACTTGATAAGCTGCCACTTACATACTGTATGACTACATATTATAAAACAAAGTCGCTTCCCGCTGTCTGTCTGTCTGTCCCTATGTATGCTTAGATCTTTAAAAACTACGCAACGGATTTTGATGCGGTTCTTTTTAATACATAGATTGATTCAAGAAAATAGGTTTATATAATATGCACCCGTGCGAAGCCGGGGCGGCTCGCTAGTTGTATATAAAGAATACCTATACAGTATGATATTTTATAGATGCTCATGGAAAATGTGTACTTGGAGATTGAATTCCGGCGTCTTCAGAGAGAGCAAGCGAGTTTAGGAGAAGGTCTCGATGAGGCTTACGGGGAAGATTACGGCGAAGCCTTCCTTGAAACTGTGGACGCTGATGGGAATCCAATTCGAAAGAATATCGAAGCCACTCGAAGGTGTGTATTTCCCCTTATCTGTATTTAGGCTGATGGTACAGTCTGATGCAGAATTAGGTACCCCAGCAAAAATCTGTGTAATACTCTGTAATACTTCGCTATGAATTAATTACAAAGTGTACGTCAGACGTTTTACATTTCGTCAACTTTATACCGATTTAAAAAATCACTGCACAGGTGTTTAGTAGCTCTTAAGTACGTGAACAACATCATATCAATGAATAATAGACGTATTTATTATTAACGGCCTCGTAGCCTAGTACGTCTACCTTCTAAGCACACAGTCGAGGGTTTCAATCCCGTCCTGGGCAAACATTCGTGTGATGAGCACTTGTGTTTGCCTTGTGCCTGGATGTTGTATATTTATATAAGAACGAGTATGTATATCAGTTGTCTGACACCCATAGTACAGGCTCTGCCTAGTTTGGGGACAGATAGCCGTGTGTGAGATATACCCACCCAAATATTTATTTGTTATTTACTGTTTAATAGATATGTGCGTAAAAAGGATGCGGGTAAAGAAGGTAAATTTGTCGAACCATTTTTGCGTAAAAAAGATGAAATTGAACAACAGTTCACCCTAATGCGTGCTGAAACAAATCAAGCAAAATTTCATCATGGAAATAAGACTGGATTGCGTATGAACACAGAGAAAAGTGATAATGACGAGAATAATGACTTTGATGTTGATTCTTATCACTATGAAAATGAAGAGTACACCTATCAGAAAGCAACGCCGTCTTCGAGTAGTAGGACGCCGAAGGAAAAGAGACCATACTACATACCGTTTACTGATGTCCCCTATCCCGGAGAAGTTGATTCTACTTACGATTTAAAAAAGTAAGTTTATCTAGAATAGCTAATAAAATAAATAACAGAGAGGTGGGAGCCGCGCTTCGCCTAGCGCCTATAGCGAGGATTTATGAATTGTCAAAAAGAGTAACATAGTTGTGACGTCACGCCGCGTCGTATCCGCCTATTATTATTACGCTTTTATTTTATAATTAGAAAAAAAAATCGTCATTCTCTGAACATTTTTATATAAATCTTGTGCTGAATAAGGTAGCTATTTATTTTGGACTAAGCTTGTCTGGAAAACAATTCCTCTCGATTCTTTTGCCAGGCGGATATTTGGATGATAATTTTGTTTTTACTTATTTAAATACTAAAGTGTACACAATCGCATGTATAGTTTACTCAATGAAGCGCATAATGTAACAAAATAATGTGTGGTAGGTATGATGTTTCCTTGAACTAATACGCATGCTAAACACTCATCGTCTTTAACGAAAAATCCCATAGAAGGTTTTTTAGGCACGTGCTCAGCGCGTTTTTAAATGGTTTGTGTTAATACCTTATTTTTTTCGACAGGATGTTGAAAGGCGACTATTGTTTAGAAAGTGATTTAGATCCTAAACAGAGTAAAATAGTAGTAGAACAAAAAGGTACAATTGACGACAAGATAAACGCAATATCCGGAATTATCAGTACCTATGGCGGCATGCGTTCAGAAGAGTCATTCACATCAGGTATTTCATAAAAACCCTATTCCTACTTCCCTACTAATATTATAAAATGCGAAGTTACTCTGTCTAAGGACTGAAAGTCCTTGGTGGGCGGAATGTTTGAGAAAGCAAATGTCTAATGTCCATTCCTTTATTTTTTACTCAGAAAAGTAATCTCTGATTGTTACGCTGTGTTGTCAGGCCAAAACCCCCTAACCGATTTTGATGAAACATGTACTTTGAGAATACTCCTTGGGGAAGGACATTGGGGGCAGAAAGCTAGTAATTTAAAAAAAGCAAATTTTATGCTCATGTTAGTCAGTCATTAAAGCGATATAGTTATAATTCAGTTACATAGTTATAGTTAATACCTAGTTAGTTTTTTGTAACTAGGTATATATTCGTAAATTTTTCTTTTATTGGCTTTATTATTTTTACTGCATTTCTATGCTAGCTTCTAGTAAATTAACAGCATTATATTTTTAGGGTTCTATACTCGAAAAAACGGAACCACAGTCTATCCATCCATCTATTCGTCGCCTGTAAGTGCCATTTCTCTCTAAAACTACTGGACCAATTCAGTTGCAATTTGGTACCTACGCGTTTAATAATCCCTGACCGAAAGACGAACGTGTAACATTAAACAAAATAAAAAACAGAAAGGCCAGGGAAAGGGTTCCTAATTTAACCCCCTAAAAGTAGCTTGAAGCAGTGGTTTCCGTTTAAACTTTACACTTAAAAAAAAGTTTTGCAAACTATATCGTGTAACATAATATCTATATATACTACTGTAGAGGTCGAAAATCTGTACATAGAAAAAAAATGCTTAAAATCGAGTCAGGGGGATGTAAGAAGTGATATAGAACATATCCTGATAATTTTCAAATTTTTTGTTTCTCTGTTTGTCTGTTTGTCGGTTTGTCTGTTTGTCTGTTTGTACGGGCTAATCTCCGAAACTGTTGGACCGATTAGAATGAAATTTTGCATGGTGGTACCTTATATCCCTGGTCAACATCTTAGATAGTTTTTACCGCGGGAAAATATCTCATTCCTGCGGGAAAATGGTTAAATAAGTAAAATTTTCTAATTTCTCAAACACGACGTATCCTATTTCAATGAAATTTGCTATATGGGGGCTTTTGGGTATAAAAAAACGACCTAGATATGTTTCATTATGTAGAAAGTCAAATTCAGCAATATTACTTCAATAAACACGCTGGCTGCAGAATTTAGTTCCCTAAAAAATCAATAGATGGCGTTTTACCGAGGCTTCTTCACAAACATTCTAAACTACAAATTATTTCTCCGATCCTTTTTTTGATGATCGTGTTGGTTGAAAAAATGTTAATTATAAATATATATATAATATTACACAGGGTGTAGGTAAATGAAAACTTAGGAAAAGATTAAAGGAAACGTCGTCTGGGGCATTAAAGCGCCATTTTAGAAAAGTGAACTGTGAAAAGTTTCATAAACTAGATTACTTATATATAAAATGCGAGGCGATTCCGATTTTACGTAAAATGATTTTGATAAAGGTTCTCTTAACATTCGAATGACAGGTGAAACACCATATCATTAAATTTGTTTTTAAATAATATAACTACAGCTTTTTCTTTTACAATCGGATATTTTACTATAATAATTAATCAATATCGGCAATCTGCAAGTCGCCCTATTGCGAAAGTGGTGCGCGAATTGTGATACAATTTATCAATAACCGCGCTCTTAGGCCTGGTCAACTTTTCTCAGAAACGATAAATATAGTTTTCAATACAAGCTGTTCGACTGAAATGATATTTTTTACGGGAATTTCGATTTATGTATTATTTTCCGAGAGACTTTTGGGAAAGTGCTCAAGACCGTTGACTGAGTGGGCCCTTTCAGTGATTGCTAAGTGGTCACCCGAGAGCGTCGTTGGCCAAGTGGCTAGGCCCATTGCCTTTCATGCAGAAGTTCACTGGTTCAAACTTCGGCACGCACCAATGTGTTTTCAATTTTCGAATTCATATGTACTCATTTCTCCAACGCTCTTACGGTGAAGGAAACATCGTGAGGAAACCTGCGAAGTAATTCAAAGGTTGTGTGTGAGGTTGACTAACCCGCACTGGGCCAGCGTGGTCGACTAAGGCCTATTTACCCTGATATCAGGGTAAGCTCGAGCCCCTCGGTGGGGACATAAAATATATGAGTTGTTAATAAAGCCGACACCCAACCTGCATCAAATCCAATGTAAATAAACAAAAAGCAAACAACGGACCCGAAAACATTCAAAAGAAATTTTATTATGGTTACACATTAAATTATCTAATTATCTATTATTGTAAAATAAAACTGCAGAGGTTGAAAATCTCTAGATAGAGAAAAAAATGCTAGAAACCAAGTCAGAAGTCCAGAACTTATCCAGATTTTTTTCAAATTTTTTGTTTCTCTGGTTCCCTGTTTGTACGGGCTAACCTCCGAAACTGTTGGACCGATTTGAATGAAATTTCGCATGGCGGTACCTTATATTCCCAGTCAACATCTTAAATACTTTTAATCCCGGAAAATAAAAACTACGGTAACTCATACGGCTCAGCACAGCACATTGTACGGGCTTATTTCCGAAACTGTAAGACCGATTTAAATACAATAAAATTTTGCATGGTGGTAGGTACCTTTTATCCCCGGTCAACATCATGGATACTTTTAAACGCAGAAAATTAAAGAGTTCCCGTGTATTAATAGTTTAACATTACTCCGGAGAAGTCGAAAAACAACGCGGGCGTAGCCGCGGGCAGACAGCTAGTTAAATCATATTGAATGAAAAGGCTTGTTGTAACGATACAATATAATCCATATATATTTTTATGATAAACAATTTTAGAATTATTTTAGAAAACAGACGAAATCCCCGCTCTTTTATCAGTTGTATCTGAAAATACCGCCATAAACTTTTGAAAAAAAAAACTGAAAATTTAGAACCTATGAGATGAACCTATAGTATTTAAAACAATAGAATTTTATTTCAATTTATTGGTTTTCCTATTAGTCCATGGAATTGGTACATTTTGAGTTGCATCAAATCGGGCAGTTCTGATTTTTTTATATGTTGTATATAACGAGGTGGTAATGACAAATATAATTTTTCCAACTCGAAAGCCTTCCGGAACATTGTAAAATTCATGAAAAACCATTAAATTTTTCAGTTTTTGCCATTTTTTACCACCAAGGACCCGTTTTACGGTAGAAGTCACTATGAATTCTTTTAAAGTAGACTAAATTTGCAACAAAATGAGAATAGTTGGGTCTCGATAAGCTGAATAGTTTCAAAGATACAGCTGTTCAAATGTTTGCAAAAAATTTGTATTATGGTTTTGTTTTTTTTTATTATAAATAATTATATACCCTATACTATATATAAAAATAATAAAAAGCACACCTTTAGTAGAAAAATATTTTTGACAGACACCCTAAACTCTAAATTGTATTATTTAAGAAATTTTGCAAACATTTGGAACAGCTTGTATCTTTGAAACTATTCAGCTTATCGAGACCCAACTATTCTCATTTTGTTGCAAATTTAGTCTACTTTAAAAGAATTCATAGTGACTTCTACCGTAAAACGGGTCCTTGGTGGTAAAAAATGGCAAAAACTGAAAAATTTAATGGTTTTTCATGAATTTTACAATGTTCCGGAAGGCTTTCGAGTTGGAAAAATTATATTTGTCATTACCACCTCATTACATACAACATATAAAAAAATCAGAACTGCCCGATTTGATGCAAGTGAAGACCCCTTTTATGGTACGATTTCCATGTATCATATTGTTTGGTGAGACCACAGACCCATTTCATATCACTGTGTATAGAAGACAGTTTTGTTTACAGGGATTCGTTTTACAAAATCGTGTATTTTTCAGAGTCTTTGAGTTCCGATGAAGAGCAAGAACTAATGGAGTATCTTAAGTAATGTATAGGTTTTTTATTATTATTTCAAGTAGTATTAGAAAACAGCGTCGAACTTAAATATATGAAAGTCGCAAGTAGGAAATGTGACGTAATCATTTTAAATATGTTAATGTAGTTATATTTTTATTTCTTTAATAAGTAACGAGATTCTATTAATTATAAAGTCAACATTCAATAAATAGTTAATTTATTTATTTAAAGTCCCAATATATAAGAATTATTTTTCTTTTCTCCAAATTCTAGCCATATAAAAATTTGTTTATTTTTATTTTATTTTTATTTGGGAAACAAACAGTGAAATTTTTCGTAGTAAATATAATAAAACATAAACCAGTAAAGTTTCCACAGTTACAGTCAATATTATAATACATTGTCTTGCCCTCGGTGGAGACATAACGAGTATATGAGCTGTTTATGATATGTGTCTAGGCTTACTTGTTACATATAAGAATGGTGGATTGAAATATGCACATCTGGCACCCATTTTATGTTTCAGCTTATATGAAGAAAAAGTAAGTTTTTCTGGAAACGTAGTGAGACATATCGCAAAAAAATATATGAAAGCAAACCCTGTAGAAGATACTGGCCGGTAAGTTTATTTTCATATATTTTATCAATATATTCAAAAAAGGTTATTGTACCCAAAGTATGTACTCGTATTTAACGTAATTTTAGTTTGTACTTCCATGAGCTAACAATGCACTGTCTATCCCGTTGTTAAGAAGTTTTTCTTTGTAAATACAAATGTATATTTAGAACAATTTAATATTTTTTATCTTGTAATTTATTGATTATCACGTTACAGAAAGGACTGTTTTACAGATGATGATTTAAGGATGATGCGGTAAGAGCTTTTCAATATTACATTCAAATTTTTGAATTCTCGGTGCTTAAAAACGCTACTATTTTTAAAATGCATTGTTAATAATTTATTTTATTGTTCTTTCAGGATGGCGCTTAAAGATTTTAAATCGAGAGGACACAAGTAACGTTTTTGTTTTTATTTGAATAGTGCTATGATCTAATGATCTAAAAACATGAATCATCTAATGATGAAAAACACACGGTGCCTCGCTCACAGAGGCGCGGGCGGCGGCGTGTGGTAGTCACGTATAGATAGCAAACGACCCTTGGGGGAGGCCTTGGCCAGCAGTGGACGTCTTTCGGCTGAGATGATGATAACGATCAGCAAAAGCGAACGTGATATCTTATTCAAATTCAAAAAGGTATCTCTTTAATACACTTGTGCCGTTCATGCCAATTTATAGCAAGGGAAAGTTTCGCCACCGCCCGCATTCAGTTTTTTTCTGTCTTAACTTTGATAGGTAGTATACGGTCAAGACAAGTACTGTTCAAATTCTGAAAAATGAAAGCTCGCAATTGTCCCTTATTAATTAAACAGATAAAAGAACCCTACAAAGTGTTCAGCTTTATCTTTGCCTTTACCAAAAATTAATTGTTCTATTTTTTAAATTATTTGTTTAGAAAAGTATCATTAAACGTGCAACCATGGTCAACTTCCACTCAAATCAAGAGACGGCAAACTGGATTTGCCAAACCAGAGGATATGGCAGCCATCCGAGTTTTTCAAAGAGACGCGGATTTTCCAGGAGAAGCTGCTGCAGAAGAAGAAGATGAAACCAAAAAATATGAAGAAGAACTTGAAAAGAGACCTCGCAGGTATGTAGAATATACATAAGTATTAGAAAGAAGAACAACAGAAGAGATCTCGCAGGTATTTAAAATATGCACAAGTATTAGAAGAATAACAGAAGAGACCTCGCAGGTATATAAAATGATAGGTAGGTACTAGTTATTGCTCAATAATTAAGCCTCCGTGTAGTTCCGGGCTTGAAATTAGATTAACCCAACAGTTTCTGTAGTGTCGTCGTACGAGGCGACGAAACGTACCTAGATAGCAGCATTCACATATGATGTTTTATTTGAATACAAATTACAATAATTAATTTGTATATCTAGGTAGTTAGGTATGTGTTAATAAGCTATAGAGACACAAAATATTGGAAAGTTACAGAAAGGCTACTCTCGCCATTTTTGAAAATTATGACTAAAGCTTTCCGGTACCGGACCTTATATCTGGAGATAAGGGTGGGCTGTCACTGACTGCTTCACCTAGCTTGTAAATGTCACATCCATTGCGTTCAGATTGGACTCCTTTATGGAGTGAGCCATCTGTTAGGGGCCGCCCAACAATTTTGTTATAAACATAATTTTCGCCAATAATGTTTTAGATCGGTGTCAATAGTCCCAGGGCCTAAAGTCTCTGAGGCCCAAAAAATTGAAAGAAGACCAACTGGATACTTTCCTAGTGATGTTATTCAAAGAACTTTACGAGATGACCTAGGTGAAGAGGAGCACATCGATGATAAGGACCTCAGGTATTTTATTCTGTCGACTCTGGTATCAGAATGAATGAACCACCTAAAGATTCTGACATGACTCGTATACCGACCACATCTGTGTTTGTATAGTACACCAAAAATTTAAGCTTCGAAACACGGAACCATCATTTCTTTAAGACAATCCTTCATAATTTAGCTTCTGAATGTCTTTAGCAAACTGTGGAAATTCTCACTTTTTTTTTTTATTCGAAAATTCGTACTTTAAACTCTGTAATGTGACGTGAGCGTTTATTGAGCTATAACGAGGCTGTCGCTCCTAAAATAATAATATCAGGTACCTATATACAAAAGACTTCATATTTTGGACATAGTACCTATATTAAAGCATAAATATGAGTTTTGGATGAATGGAATATATGTAGGTACTGGTTTCGGGATATAGAATCAGAACACCCCTTGTCTTTCTATTCTGTTTGTTTTCGTGAGAATTTTCTTTGAAGAAGTTTAATTTGGTTTAATGTTGTTGGTAGTGATACTCAAAGATCTCAGTAGATTAGACCTCTAAGCCCACACTATAAGTAAGAATTAATTATAATATTCTAATTTCAGAAAGGTGTCTATAGATATAAAATCCATAAAAGACACAGAATCGCACCATATCTCCAGAAAACAAACCGGGTATTACTCTCATGAAGATTTCTACAAAGAGCGAGAGGAGGAACGAGAGAAAACAATGACGTAAGTCCACATATTTACCTACCTAAATTTAAAAACTGCAATGAAATACTTTTTGTAATTTAAATTCGGCCTTGCGTTAGTTCTATAACTTTAGCTTCAAATAAAAAAGTTCAAATGATTTTTGAGTATTTATAATCATTTCCTTGACATATTAAAAGAAAGTGGTTGTTATTGTCGCCCAGAAAGGATTTAACAATTATTATTATCATCATAATTGTGATATTTGATAGCCTAGCTAGGTGGTAACTTGCCTGTGTCTTAAGAGCTCCACTGGTTCGAATTTATCTTTGCGCCTATACCTGCGGTAGAAGGGGAGTAACATTTAATTAAAATTTGAGGACAACACAAAAAACGTGTTCTTCACGCACAGTAAAGGCCGCGGGCGTCTCATTTCTATAGTATTCAGTTTAAAAGGCTTTTATGTTTTTGCGAAAGAGTGCGCCAGGAGATTGCACCGCAGGATATTTATTTGTTATGTTTGTAATATTCAGACCTCAAGCCAGCAAGAAGAGTTCAGTACGTATCGCGCCTTCTCTCTCGCACTCGGTGTCCGGTGTGGCGCGTCCGAGTACCTACTCCCTCGACAACAGACAATCGGCGATACGACAGTCTGTGCTGGTGAGGCTGCTCGAAGACTTGGCGGATGATGATGACGAGGAGCCACCTACATTGAAAGACTACAAGTGAGATAATTTACGTAGATTTATATTTGATGTGGCTGCGATTAAAAGGATAGACTGGCAACGACTCCAAAATTAAGTCTAACAATGTGTAGTCTAGTCTACTCATGTTTATAATATCATTAGTTAGAAATGAAGAAGTGGAAGGAAGGTGAATGAAGAGGTGGTTAGTGGAAGGAAGTGGTCTCTGCCTACCCCTCCGGGAAAGAGGCGTGAGTTTATGTATGTATGTATGTATGTACTTAGAAATATTAATAGTCATATTAAATTGCTATACTTTTAGATAGATTATTTTTCTTTATACCTTTTAGTGTAGGAGATTTTATATATTTTTTATTTTTTACCTTATTTTACATGTTTCGTTGCATGACAAAACAAAAAATTACATAGTTTTGTAATTCATAAATGTTTGTTCCACTAATATTGTTTTAGTTTATATATTTTGTAGAAAGTTATAATACGAAAATATATGGTAATATATGTATGAATGTATGTATGCAAGTTTATTAGTTTTTAGTTCATAAATAAAACTCTGAGATCGTTACATATTCGTTCTCAGAATGAAGAGACATCTTAATGGTCAATAATATGAACTTAATATTTCCATAATCTACATAACGACTACAAGGTCCCTTTTCACAAAGAACGTCACAATAGCTAAACTAACTTATTTTTAATACTCCCTGTTTTTTACCAGGCCGCATGAAACCGGCAAAAAGCAGATTAAACTGGCTATGTCTGACGCCGATATAACCGAAAATACTCTACTTCGTAAAAGCACGAGGATTCTTCGTCAAGCGAGTGACTCTAATGAGGCTTTGAAGAGAGTCCCGTCGGTGCATACCTACAATCAGTCAGTGATGAAAATGGAACACGTGGGTTACGAACTGTTACCGGCTCTACGTGGCCACACGCGCAGCAAACTTCGACCGACCCTGACAGTCACCCAGTACCAGAAAATCAACGAGGAACGAAGGGCAGAGGCAAAGAAATTAGAAGCTTCCAAAGCTGAAAAAGAGGAACATCTACAATCTCAGGTAGAGTATCCTACTAACATCAATGTTATTGTAGCCTGCCAGAATTAAATTTGTAGATGATTTTGTACCAAAAAATATAGTGAGACCCCTAACTCATGTGGGCGAAACCGGTTGGGTTTACCTTATAATATTAATTCGCGAAACGAGTCCAAATATTTTAATAGTATCGATTAGAATGGAGTTTCACCAAGCGTCAACAATCAAATATAACTTAATATCCTACTAACATGTTGACATTGCTTCTCGTTGAGCAGCAAACTCGTAGTCTAAAAAGGGAAAAAAAAAATATAATCGCAAATGCGTATAGCATAGGCTATGTTAAAGTTCATTCACACATCTGTTTATGATACTATGATAGTGTATATGAAGAACAACTTCTGTAGTCGAGTGGGCTAAAGCTCAACTGACGTTACGGAGGTTCAGGGTTCGAATCCCGGTGGGGATACGTCGAACGAATATCACTTTGTGAGACTTTCCCCAGTTTGGTTAGGTAGGACATTGCAGACTGAATCATCTATTATTATTATTAATGTCCAAAAATAAAGATTATTCCGTGCTTCGAAAAACACGTAAAGACGTTGGTCCCGGCTACTATCTACGGATGTAGTCGTTGTAAGAGCCATGTCGGAAGCCTGAGGCGGCTCAACAATTCCGACACCAGGGTTTGTGAGGTAGGTTAACCTCGAAACCCACTCGATAAGAAGAAAAAGTGTATATGAAAATAAATATGTAGTAAAAAATGGATAGTCAACATAGGTAGGTAGGTAGGTATACTTAGATCCTTTCGGCTCATGAATAAGGACCACTTCCCAAAAGGTCAACTTCCCAAAAGGACAACTTCCCAAAAGGTCAACTTCCCAAAAGGTCAACTTCCCAAAAGGTCAACTTCCCAAAAGGTCAACTTCCCATATTGTCCACTTCCCATATAGACCACGTGACTGACACAAGCCTACGTCATTTTGCGCTGTTCATCCTTGTCTATTACTGATATGTAGATTTTTTTACTGATAATATTTTTTAAGGTGTATCGACCGTATACTTATTGTTTTTATTTTTGTTCCAGGGATCTAAGAAATCCTTGATACCTAATGCGAAAAAAAATTAAATACTTCTAATTCCTTAGATTATATTATTATTTAGATTATTTAATACTTATTTCGTATTTTACAAACTTTTTATATTAACTTCATTATTACATTATGCAAATGATTATTGAAAACAGCAAAGAAAAAGTACTAAAAAGGGTGGTGATAAAAAGCACCAATTTGCCGGTTAGTTGAAACAGTAGAAAACGTGTTTTTAATTATATGATATCTTTTCCGTAATTTGGATATATTTTTTATGGATTAATCCGTGTATTAGTCTAATTATCTTATATGTAATTTTGTTTTTTATATAATCTTCTTTACTTTAGTTGTTGAAATAAAATATTTAAAAATATATTATTACTTTTATTTGTTACTAGCCCTGCCTGTCGGCTCCACCCGCATTGTTTTACGACTTTTCCGTGCACAGTTTCCCGTAGGAATGAGATATTTTCCCGGGATAAAAAGTATCTAAGATGTTGACTGGGGATATAAGGTACCACCATACAAAATTTCAATAAAATCGGTCTAGTAGTTTCGGAGATTAGCCCGTGCAAACAGACAGAGAAACAAAAACAAAATCTGGATATGTTCTATATAATTTCTTACATCCCCCTGATTCGGTTTTAAGCAATTTTTTTTCTATGTACAGAACTTCGACCTCTACAGTTTTATTACATAGATAGATTTCCCAGAGAGCAACACAGCGGCTGACGTGGGAAAGAGCGGACATGCAGGACAGAATCCGAATTTATTTAGAGCTTGTTAAATAGATTGCGCCTGCTTTCTATGTGACAGACAGAATATAAACTCTGATTTCGTCCCGTAGCCCGCGCTTGCCCGCGTCTGTGGTAGATAACAGAATCTGCCCTAAACTGTGCCTAAACCGAAGTGCAGACAATACCAGAGGAAAGCAAATCATCTAAGTACTAGTTTAGTAGCTAATAGTATAGCTAACTTGCAGTCCTCCTTCGTCTCATGCCGTAGCCAGATTTTGTAGCTGGCTTCGATACGGGAAATAAAAATCTCATTCCGAAGTCGGCTTTTGGTTTCGAAAATGTCGTTGTCGTGTACAAGGATATTATCCCCTTACTGCATGGAATTTTGTAACTTTGCGTAAAAAAATATGTTGTAGTTTTGGGTTAAATGAACTCAAAAAAAATTTTTAAAAAATCTAGTATTATATATATTTTGATATTATAATTCATGATTTTAATAATTTGCATATATGGTACGGTATGCATTAACTTGAAAAAAAATGTTCGTACCAAATATGATACCATATGCGTCCAAATCAACCAAGTTTAAGGTATATCACAATGTAAATTATTTAATAGTGAAATATTACAAGTTTTATTACGGCCTCATAAATAAAATAATTATATAATTAAGTAAATTGTCAACTTCAAAAATAAAGCCTCTTTATTGTACCATATCTAATTACACACACACATACTTACTAATAATAAGAATTTCATGTAATTTTATTTTATGTAATAGAAATTGAATTATGGACAAAATGTATATATGACTATGTATACTGTCTGAAATAAAACATTATTTATTTATTTATTTAAAATCAGACATTACTGCATACCGTGTCATATATGAAAATACAGATTCACCCACAACTGCATGCGGTTTCATATTTGAACAGTACAATTATGTCAACACTTCATGTGGTCCCTAATATGCACACAAAAATATCGGTCAATAATTCATAATCCATGAAGATTTCGGTTAGTTTTTTTTTATGTATATGTTTATGTTGAATGGTTTTATCAGTAGATTTTTTTACAAGCCGAAATATTCATAGAATTTCGAGAAATTTGGTTCCAAACACGGAGCTATTCACCTTTCGGTTACGGTCGAGTTCAAACTGAATTTTCTTTTTTTACCAAGGCTGCCAACATGATACTGCCACTAAATGTCAAAGTTCATAATATCTTGTCTATGGATTTTAATACTGCCAGCACTTTAAGACGCAAAATTTCAAATTATTAAACAAAAACTTTTTTGTGCTAATTTGGGACGCGATGCAGTAAGGGGTATAAGTAACGATATACAATATAACATCCTTGGTTGTGTATTAAACTTGTTACACCTCTTTTGTCTGATTTTAAAATAACGGGCTAGGTACCTATTTTTGCGATTTGCGATTTGCCATTTCTCCGTGACATATTATTATGTGTCATGTTGGTGTCATGTCATTCATGATCTTTGGAAATGTATAAACGTGTTTAAACTCGGAGTACATTTTAGACGTTCTTCTTTGATAATATATATGGTTTCGATGACTTTATTTTGTAAAAAAATATAAATATTAATTTGTGTATAATTGAAAAATGACAACATTCAATATTCCTGTTGAAAAACCTGAGAAACCAGTGTTACTACATCCGTGGGCAAAAATTATAAAACCTGAATTTTCAACTCAAATACAAGGAGTACATAATTCTGTAAAAAATGCGATTTATCCGAAGCCAAAGGGACGAATTCCTTCGCAAAATAGGGTGACCTACACGGTAGTTGGAAATAGAACATCAAAGGAATTCTTGTATTGCGTGAACTTGGTACAGGGAATGCACAAGTACCGGTGGAAAATCTTCGATACTCCTGTGATAAGAGGTGACGATTTAATAAAAGTATAAATTGTTTAAGTATAAAATAACTTCACATATTTAAGACAAGCTTACTTACCTGCCTGCTACACACTGCACCTAAGTTATAAATTCACTATATTTTAAAAATTTATCGATAGCTATTTTGGCGCCTTACTCCTACTCCTGCTACACCACCGTAGCAATTTCGTAGCAGTCACAAAACGATTTATTTACATTATTAGGGCGACTGTTACGAAACTGCCACGGCGGCGTAGCAGAAGCAGCGTATAGTTCCTAATAAACAAAAATAAATTAATAATTAATTATGGTCAAGTCAAAAGTCAAAAAGTTTTTATTCGAAGTAAGATTTTATAAATCACTTTTCGACGTCGTCAATACGAGTTCACAATTTGGTTGTCTTCTGTGGAGAAGAACTCGCCGGAAGATACTCCACAGGCGTTGCATCTTTTCAAAATATGGTACACTATATTGTTTATTTTATTAGTTATAGCGTAGACCTGTTATTATTAAAGATACTAATGCAATTTTTAATTTTAGCTATTTAATGTTACCAGGGATGTTATATATACCTACTGTATTTAATGATAATCTCTACATTTAAATTTCACAGCTTGCTCTGGGACTGAATGGTCATCTACCATATTAAAGGAATTACAAAATGAGTATGGAGAGTTAGCACACTGCCTGACTGGTCAAGTAGCCGTTATTTGCAATGGTATTTTAATTGGAGGAGAACAGGAACTTAAAGAGTTGTTAGAAACCAAATATTACATACATCTCTTAGCATTAAACTACCAGCAGGAGAGTGTCAAGCAATTCGCAAACTTTATCAAGAGCACTGGGGTAACTATAGTAATATCTATACTACAAATCAAACATACGAAAATAAAGATGACATAGGAATAATTTGTAACAGTGTGTTCTGCCTGATGATTTACAAAAATATAAAATTAACCAAGCATTATTTAATAATCACTTTATTATCTAGTCTTAAATAAGCCATTGAAAAGTGTATAAATGAATAGATGTTTGTGTATTTTAACCTTGAATAAATTTTATATTTCTAGAGACCGTGCGCTTATCTGCATATCTCCATAGATGAGAAACCTGTCGGATCTTTGATATTCATGGTAAGTTATTATTTGTTTGATTTTCAGCGAAATCTGCTGTATTGATGTGGTCTAAACAATAGACAAACAAGATGGAAAGGGTCTAAAGATAAACGAATACAGAGAAGACAAAAATCACGTCGGACGAAAAGTCTTCTCGAAGTTTTACACCGACTTTTATTGCAGTTGTTTTTACTCCCATCAAACTGACGAGTTAGGTATGGTCTGTTTCATATAAATCCGGACAAAAGTTCATTGACCTCTTTCTTTACTTGAAAGTTATTGAAAATAATGTAACGCCAATATGTCTGGCAAGGTCACACGCTTACCCCGCCTTCTACTACGGTATGCCAGCCAAATTACGTACTTTGCGATAATCTACTATATAAAAATAAGTCGGGTTTTCCTTCCTGACGCTATAACTCCAGAACGCACGAACCGATTTCCACGGTTTTGCATTCGTTGGAAAGGTCTCGGTCTCGGTGAGGTTTATAGCAAAGAAAATTCAGAATGTTTAACGCGGGCGGAGCCGCGGGGCGGAAAGCTATTTCCTATAGTTTTATCGTATCGTTCGAAAAAAATGTCCGCATCGTATGCAGCCGTCAATGACCTTTTGTGCGGATTAAGGGGCTACCCGAGGCTAAGTGGCGCCGCCCTCTGTTAAAAAATAATTACTCGCGAAGTATATTTTTTTTCTAAAATCCGGACGGTCATTTTGAAGTTGGCGTGCTATAGGATATATAGGGGCCATAAACTGTATTTATTATAGTCCGCTGTAGTTACAGATAGAAAAGTTGCTAAAAACGGCCACTTTTGGCAAATTTTCTATCTGTAACTACAGCGGACTATAATAAATACAGTTTATGGCCCCTATATATCCTATAGCACGCCAACTTCAAAATGACCGTCCGGATTTTAGAAAAAAAATATACTTCGCGAGTAATTAATTTTTAACAGAGGGCGGCGCCACTTAGCCTCGGGTAGCCCCTTAATATGAAACCATAGATGCGATGTTGATAAAAAATTAATCATTATTTTGTTTCAGTTATATTCAGACGTAGTTCCTAGGACGTGTGAGAACTTTCTGCGCCTGTGTCGTTTGAAGAGGGGGGGTTACAGTGGCACGCCCATCCACCGCGTCGTGAAGGACGGTTGGATCCAGGGCGGGGGCTTCGGCTTGAAGAGTGTCAAAATGGACTGCGAGAACTTCATGGTCCCACACGATAAGAGGGGCGTACTTGCAATGGCGAACGCAGGAAGGTCGTTCACTTATACACCATAATACTAGCATACAGAACGCGCGCGAGTTGAATGCAGTCGGCATTTTTCTTAATTTTTAGTTAATAGTTATATGTATGTTTTTTAAATAAAACTGATTATACTCTCTGTTACAAGAGTATATAAAGAAGATAATTATATGCTACAAAGTTACATTTTAAAATACCTCAATATAAGATATATCGAGAAAGAAAGTAATTAATGCGCGTACCGTATGTTAAGATAGACATCCTCTTTTCCCTAACAGGCTGAGCAGAGTTTTTACCAAGTGTTTGGGTTAGATTCGGTATGCATCTCAATAATTAAAATACACCCGAACCTCTTAGTCGCCTTTTACAACATCAAGACATGGGATGATTATATTTCTAATGCCGGGATCTCACGACACTAATATAATATCTGTATTAATTTTAGCACCTTTTTGAAGTTTCATAAACCTTTTAAATTTTTTCAGACATTTAGACTGTTCTACACAGTTCTTCGTTTTACTGGAACCTAAACGGTGTTTTAAATTCCGTTTCGTAGCGTTCGGTCAGCTTATAGATGGCGAAGAGACGCTTAAGAAAATAGAAGAAGTGGAAACATTTTATGAAGCACCCACTGCTAACATCACCATCTACGGTGCAGGAGTGGTGAACCTTGACTGTCCGGATGTGAAAATCAATAAAGGTTGCCGGGAGTATATAGAGCGACATATTGATGATCTAATTATTATTGGGGAGATGTTTTATGAGGTTCGCAGAACTATAACTAATTTACTCATTTATTGCATGTTAATTTATTTGTTATAATCCATATTCACTAGGACAAAATTCGGATATAAAAACGTACCTACATTAAGCTATAAAAAGTCACTTACCATTAGAGATAACTGAATAATCATACAAAATATTGTAAAATTTAAATATATTGCAGATGTTAATAGACAGAGTCTTTTTGGAGATTGAATTTAAAAGAAATAAATCACTCGAGATGGAGGGTGAATATGGCGCTGAGGCTTTCGGCGAAGTAGTAGATGAACACGGAAATTATTTGCCTGATAATATTCACGCCACTCGAAGGTAGCTACAATATCTCATTTCTATATTTTTAAAAGTCAGTTTAATAACACTGCTTAAATTCAACCCAATCCCCATTACCCGGTATCATTACTTGGAACAAAAATGATCTTTATTACATAAACATAAGTTCACATAGTATTATAAAAAAATAATAAGAAGAAAGTCGTATCTTTAACTCTTCGGGACCGGCTCTACGTTTATCTTTAAATACATACTCCTCACTATTAGTAGTATATTCATAGTTTTTCTCTAAAACAGATTCATTAAAAAAAAGGAAGAAATGGACGCGCATGCTGATGAAAGAAGTCATATTATTGATATGCAAGAGCGTCACCATAAGGCAACTATGAGCCAACCAATCAAAACCACTAGGCGTAAAGAAGAGAACGACGATGTGAATAATGACTTTGATGTAGAATCCATCTCCACATATGAGCACGAGCAATATTCGTATTCTCAAGCAACTCCGTCTGATGTCATTCCGAAGGCTACCAAACCTTACTACCTTGCGATGACCGACGTTCCATATCCAGGAGAAGTAGATTCCAACTTTGACTTGCGAAGGTTAGCACGATTTAGTATGAAGATTCAGAAAAAAATGTTACAATATTATCCATTAATCATTAACAGCTCATATATGTCCCCATCGAAGGGCTCGAGCCAGAATAAACGTACATAATAATGAATTCAAAAACACATTGGTACATGCCAGGGTTCGAACCCGCGAACTTCTGAACGGAAGTCAACGGCCCTAGCCACTTCGCTCTTCTTTTTCTTTTCGCCCAAGTTTATTTTCACTACATAGTATAAAACAAAGTCGCTTTCTCTGTCCCTATGTCCCTATGTATGCTTAAATCTACGAAACTTAAAACTACGCAACGGATTTTGATGCGGTTTTTTTTAATAGATAGAATAATTCAAGAGGAAGTTTTATATGTATAATACATGCATAATATAGTTAAGGATAACCCACAATAACCATTTTCCCGTGCGGAGCCGGGGCGAGTCGCTAGTATTATTATAAATTGATATTATGTTTACTTTTGCAGATTCCTAAAAGGCGACTACTGTTTAGAGGCTGATTTGGGAAAACCCGGAAAAAAAGTCATGATACATAAAATATGGGCTCGTGAAGAGAAAATGAAAGCCATTTCAGAAATAATTAGCTCTTACGTAAGCCCAAAGATGTTTGTTGAATCATCTGAATCTATTGAAAACTCTGGTAAATAAACTGAACCCTGTTACATTTAATTAATATAACAGTAACTTAAAAGTACGGATCTTTAGATGTAGGTGTACAGGTAGATATTAGTTCCGCTTTCATGTCTTAAGGGGCTCTACCATGATAGGTGGCGCCGCCATCCTGAAAAAAATAATAACTCGGGAAATAATCAATTTTTAAAAAATCCGGACGACAGAACTGGAGTCGGTGTGCTGTAGGATATATAGAAGCAATCACATATGTTTATTATAATTCAATGTAGTTATAGATAGAAAAAATGCGAAAAGTGGCCGTTTTTCGCAAATTTCCTATCTCTAACTACAGCGAGATACAATAAATAAAGTTAATAGCTTCTATATATCCTACAGAACCCCGTCTTCAATCTTGTCGTCCACATTTTTGAAAAATTGATTATTTTCCGAGTTATTATTTTTGAAAGGGTGGCGGCGCGGCGCCACTTAGCATGGTAGAGCCCCTTAACTACTTAGTTACCTAACGGTGTGCAACCTAGACTAACACTAATTATACTGTTTACCGCTGAAAAATACCTCATTCCCTCGGGAAAATGTTACTAACCATTTCCCTCGGGAACAAGCGGCGGTTAAATAACACGGAATGTGTAATGAGTGGGTACTATTTTCTTGTTTTAATTTAGGTATTATATATCATATCTACTACATACAAGTTTTCTAGCACAGATATTTAGTTACGTCAACAGGTAACCTTATTGCTAAAATTGCTATCTCTTCTAGAGAATCTTTAAAAGCTATAGAGAGCACTATGCGAGTTGCATTATATTACACTTTTAAAATATATATTTATTACTCACGTATGTAGCTTATAATTCATCATCATCGTCAATTACGAATAATAATTGGATACCATTATTCTTTAAAATTACTCATTCTCTTTTCAGAAGAATTAGACTCGGATGATGAGAGGGAGATCCAAGCTTATTTGGAGTAAGTTTTTCACTACAGTGCACGCGCAGTACTTACAAGATTTATAGTGTATGGTGTATTTTCCCTGCAGTTTTTACATAAATCTGTACGACTATAAAAGTTTCATAATCGTAATAAGACATAGGTGGTGTATGGCTAGCTTTCTATACCGAAGGTTCCACACACAAATGAGCTTCAATTTTCGTACTTTATTATGTAACTGCGAAGGAATAAATCGTGAGGAAACGAGAAAATAAATTCGAGTGCTTATTTGTTAAGTTAACCAAGCAGTGAGGCACAGGATAAGGAAAACTTAATAACAATACAACTTCTAACCTAGTAAGTTTAAGAGGAAGAATACACAGTGCATTTTGGTGAGAAAAGCCCCAAGCCGTAAGGCCGGAAGGCTTGGGGCTTGCCTATTGAAACTGCGAGCGGATTTTATACAAGTTCATAGTAAAATAACCTTCGTATTACCACCCACGCTGGGCATCCGTTGTCTTTTATCAATGGGCATTGATCACCTGGATGGGTTTAAAACGGGAATAGTACCTACATGTATATGGACTTCTGTAAAATTGTGTATAAAGTATTTGTATTATATTTTTTTTATTATCTCAATTCCACATGAACCTCGACGTCAGTTATTTTAAGCTGCCAAAGACCACTGAAGGGAGAGGTTCATGTCAAAGCTACATAAATAAATAAATTAATTAATTAATTAATAAAGTGAATATTTCAAAAATCTATGTGAATAGGCCTGTATCTTCCTAAAATTCAGCTTGTGGATACTTCTTGCGGTTGGGTTAAAATTGTCTTCGTTTCTTTCAGTCTTTACGGAGAGAAAGTTAGTTTTGCCGGAACTTATATAAAAAACATTGGTCAACCCTACAACCGCATGAGTTCTTTCAGCGAAAAACCTTCGTAAGTTATTTGATTACATAATATTATTAAAGCTCTAACTAAAGGTATGGATGGTAACTCTTATTATATCCTACTAGTAAATTTCGTACTAGTATTAAAAATGTGACAGACAACATAAGTTCAGATTTTTTTGGAAGTGTAGCAGACAGATACGTTTTACCACTGTCATCTAAAATCACAAAAAAGTCTAAAAACTAAGCGTGTTATCAAGATACTCGTTCGTAACGAGTTTGTTTACTCTTTTTCTCTATCAAAATGTATTAGAAAACTTAGGCAAAGGTACTGAAATATTTGCTGTGTTAAGTAAAGACGGTTTTCCTTATTTTTTAAATATAATGTATAACGTTAATAACAGCTTTTTTATATTGTGCCCCTGTTACAGAAATGAACGGTACACTGACGAAGAACTAAGAAGATTACGGTAAGAACGTGTTTCAGCAACTTCTTGTCGTGTCGGTTGGGCGACAAAATTTTTGAAGACCAAAACTCTGCCACGGATACAGCATTACTCGGGGCATTAAAAGGTCTTCACGTGTGCAGGTGTTAGGTGGGACACGCTGGGCAGGACATATAGATGGGCCATTGTTTGTGGGGAGATACCACACAAACAAGGCTTTTCGCTCCACCTAGTATCGTCCGAGCTACTCGTATATCCCCACCTAAGCATGTTTCCTGGGTGCGAAGTCTGTTAAGAGACTTCCATGTCGGCCATGAATGCAGGTTGAGTGTTGCCGTGGGGTATCTCTCCTTCCAGGTATTGAGCCGAACTTCGGAGGCTTCACCATTCAAAGTAGTTATCGTGCAATTTATATGAGCGGCTTTTTATTTTCAACCGACTCCAGAAGGAGGGTTTGTTTCGAATGTATGTGTCTCCTGGACTGGAGAGGTGTCGTTAGATTTCTCACTCAGTGAGAGTGACTATAACTTTTTTATTAAATGTCTACTGTACGTATAGATAGGTACATACAGCCTACTGTCTTAATAGTAATGTTTTATATTGCAGAATGGCCATGCAAGATTTGGAGAGACGTGAAAAGAAGTAATATTTTTTTATATGTACCTATCTTATTTTATATTTTATTATTTTTTATACTTTTTTGTTTTATTGTTTTTCTAATGAAACTAGAAAACTATCAATAGCTGTAGAGCCGTGGGAGACCCACAATCAGATCAAACGACGACAAACTGGCTTCATAAAACCTAATGAATGGGCTAAGGAGAATGTGGAAGAAGAAGAAGAGGAGGAGCAATCAACATCATCAGCTGTTCGCTCTAGGTACTTAAAACCTTTCATAAGTAAGAGTGCGCTCGATTACCAAGTTTATTTGCGCTTGTTGTAGGTACTCCTTTGTTACCCCCGACAAAAAAGAGGGGTGTAATAAGTTTGACGTGTGGGCACAGAATCTTCTTCTATCTATCTATCTAGATAAACTATAATCTATAATATAAAAATGAATCGCAAAATGTGTTGGTAAGCGAATAACTCAGCAACGCCTGAATCAATTTTAACTATTCTTTTTTTTTATGTTCGTTAAATTCCAAGGATGGCTTTTTTTTACAAAGAGAAATTAAAAAAAAAATCTCATTCACACGGGAAAAATGTTTAACCCGGACGGAGCCGCGGGGCGGAAAGCTAGTAAAACGATAAAACTGAAGAATCGCCGTGTCTGTACATTAAATATTTTTTCAAAAAACTGATTGTATGTAATAAAGAGAGTGAAGCTGAACACAAAAATACAGGTTTTGAAAAAAATGTCCGTCTGTCTCTCTGTCTGTTCCACGCGAATCTCTGGAACTACTGGACAGATTTCCGCGGTGTACGAAAAAACTTTGTAATAGTTTATGTGACAACGCTTTCAACTTGTAAAAATTTTTTTAATAAACAAAGAAAAAATGAAACTCTACAATAATATAGCTTACACATCAGAATAACACATAGGCTACTTAACGCGGGAAAATACCTACTTCTTTCCCGCGTAGCCGTGGGCGGACAGCTAGTATATAATATGGTTCTGTCTGTAGCATCGTCCGTCATCATCATCAACGAAAAAACTGAATCAAAATCGGCGCACCCATTTAGCCCCTAAACGTTTCAGTTTTTTCGTTTGCAAGGTGTCACAATCGAGAGTTCTTAGCTATGATCAAAAAAAATATCTTCAGCCATTTGAAGATTATCAGGACATTTCTAGTTGTTGAAAGGACAAGTAACGGTTTTGTGGCGGGGTTTTTATGTAATACTGGTAATTCGTTGTAGTCGTAGAGCGGCAGTAAAGACAACTGTGCAAAGCAATGATATTTTTGCGGCTAAGATTGTCTAATTTGCTTTAGCACTGTTTGGAATGTGTGCGCTCTTGGCTGCAAATGCTTGGTAATCGTGCGCACTCCTACTTGAGACAGGCCATACTTGAAAGTTAAACTTTATTTTACGATTTGGAAAAACCCGTTTGTTTGATCTAAACGCTGCTCTAATTGTATTTGACTCGCGATTAGATAGCTAACTAAAAAGCATCCCTAAGGCAACGCATCAAGTCCGGTGAAGCTTGATTTGTCGTACCTTTTCGACACAAGCATAGGTCAATTCCAAAAAAAAAAAAAAGGCAACGCATATAAAGACGCGGTCCCATGATGTTACAATACAACGACTTAAATACCTATCGGCTTAAATATGTTTTTTCCCCAACACTGAAATCAACTAATGGTTCTTAATGTAGGTACTTGCTAGCTTTTACGTGTTTTTACTGAGATCCAGAGCTTTGTGTTCAATGTTACTTTATGGTTACGACGGGTTATGGTCAATTTTACTTTGCGTACCTATGTTTTTTACATAATAATATGTAAGTAGTTGGTACGTGTTTCCAATAGAACTTACGGCGGTATGTTATGGTTGCTATTTATAAAAATTTCAGGACTGTGTCTGTGAGTATACAAGCACCCAGTAGAGTGAGTGGTCAGATTAAACGGAGGCAGACGGGATTCGTGAAATCTGGAGATTTGACTAAAATGAAAATCATCACTGACGAAGACTCGGATGAAGAAGAGGAAAAGCGAACTGACCAAAGCCTGGACGAAACCGGCGCCCGGTAAACATACACTTTTGTTTGTTGACTAAGATTTTGGAGGAATAAGTTTAGAAGAAATAATTTTCTAATTTATGTTTTTTTATGTATTTCAATTGTTGTCTATTTATTGTATACCTACTCAGCAAAAAAGCTGCAGTCCGGATTGCGCCCAAGTCGATGAACACTGAAGAGGAAATAGCAAAGTCGAAGTCACGGCGGCGGTCAAGTGCAAGTGAAGGTGTCCAAAAGCCACGCCCTTCGGTACTTATACGTCTTTACGACGAAGTAGCCTATGACGATACGGAAGCCACTCCTACACTTAAGGATTACAAGTGAGTTCGAGTAAACGGCGGCTTAGCAAAAATAAGATTGATGAGGACATGTTCGTTCATTAACGGTTTTGAGCACCTGTACTAAAGAAACTGTTTTCGGAAGCAAACAATTTATTTATTTGCTCATACAAACAGTCCTATTAAAACTTGACTTTTCTGTATGAAAAAAGACTTCCCTTCGTTTCCGAGACAAGTCTCTTTGAAACAGCCCCTCTAACATGCGCGTCCACGCGTGACTGACATAATTTTGTTGTGCCTATTCTCTTATCCTATTGGAGAATGTTTCAATATGGCGGCTTTCTCGCAACTTTTTGACAGTAAAATGTGCGACAAACTTTTGTCATTTATGCATGTTACAATGCGCGCAACCAAAGATGAGACTTGACGGATCACGTGGTTGTACCCACGGTTATAGGTATCTGCGCAGTAGATACAGCGATAAAAGCGATTTTGAAATTCAATAAATGTTTTATTAATCCAAACTCATTATTTTGTTTAACTATTTTGAGCACGCGCGACTGTATCTACCAGCGCAAAGTCCCCTCTTTAGCATCTGACAGGTCTCATCTTTGGCTGCGTGCATTGTACGGGGGCTGGTGTGTCTTTTCAGTATTCACTAAAGGAGCGAACCCACAGGCGCGTGGGCTGCCGGACGGAATCCGAGTTTATATGCAGCCTGTAACATAGATTGCGCCCGTTTCCGATGAATGAAACAGGCAGCATCTAAACTCTGATTTCGTCCCGCAGCCAGCTCTTTCCCGCGTCTGTGGGTACGCGGTACGCGGCTTAAGCTGCCATTTATACCCTGTACAGGTAGGTAATAATATGATTAGTAATAACAGTAGGTATGTAAAAGTTAGAATGACGACGAGAGATATAAGCTGTTTTGCCTAGATATCTGGTCTGTCCAGTCTACGTTTACTTTTTCCATTCTACTTCGTTTATCCATTAATGCATGTAAATTGAAAAAGATATTGAGGAACAATATGATGTTTTTACTAAAATGTCTGTTTTGATATTAACTAAATATATATAAGAAAAATCACTGAATCCAGATGTAGGTACCTACAAAAGATATAAATTTAATTTTAGGTCGATGGCAGAAAAATCCAAAAAGAACTTTTACCTCTCCGATGATGTGCACCACAACCCTCTGCTCCGACGCAACGAGAATGTATTCCAGTCGCCGATGCCCAATAAAGATGATGATTTTTCTGATGAAATACCTTCTTACCAACGCAGGAGAAGCGCGTCGCAATCGAAGAAAACTTCCGATAGTGATCAACTAGAATCCATACGAACTATTGAGTTCGCTCGAACGCGCCCTTCTGTAACGGTTTCGCAGTACCAATTGATGAACTTAGAACAAAAGAAAAGGCGAG
This sequence comes from Teleiodes luculella, assembly GCA_948473455.1. Classification (NCBI taxonomy): domain Eukaryota; kingdom Metazoa; phylum Arthropoda; class Insecta; order Lepidoptera; family Gelechiidae; genus Teleiodes; species Teleiodes luculella. Next base: position 8,887,195 of record OX419590.1, on the reverse strand, counting down.
AAACATTTACTAAGGAAAATGCATATTCTCTTCCTATTCAACCTAAAAGTAAGAACAGCCCTCGCAATTCTATTTAAATTGTATCGGTAAATTGAAATTATTTAATAGACATGTTGATGTTGTCATTGGAAATAAAACTATAGCACAGATAATTTTTTTAGATTTTTCATTCCGTGGATTAAGATTACCCGGAGACAGTCCAGCGTATGACCACCTGCCAAGCGACCAATCTTTGTAAGTAGATGGATGCTGATGTAACCTTTTACCCACCATGGTCTGAAATATAAGACTTACCAAATCGAGCTTACAACGTCGCCGTCTTATAAATAACAGTTTTTGACAGATTTTGTTTGCGAGCAACGGTTAAAAGGTTAAGGTCACAAGGTTAAGTTCAACAAGCGTATTTCAGAAACCAGAAACATTTATTTGTAGGATATCACAACGCAGAAATGGTTTAGTTGCTTCAGTTTTATTGTATTAGATAATAAAGCCTGACCAAAGAAATAAAAAACCTGCTCTCGGGGCGCCACCTGTAATTTCTTTTCTACGACTATGGCAACAATTTCCGTTATAAAAGGACAGGAAAAAAATCGTATGGGGCCCGGTCTTTTATTCACAGAAAAATCTAACCACTATATAGAAAAAATATATAGATTCTAGACATAAAACTGAGTCCACATGTCCAGTTGTGGAATTTAAGTGCCCCCCATTTAGGAGATATTAATTTTTTTCAATGTGAAAAAGTTGTACACTCAGCAAGTCTATAAAACGCACCTGCCACTACCTATCTCTTTCTAACACCTAGCTAAGGCTACTCTTGTCTTCTCTTTCTTACAAGGTTATTAAAATAGTTAACTAAACCGCGAAAACGATTTTCAGTGACATTATGCGAGATATTTACAGCACATCGTCGTTGCCAAAACAAGACCTCTTATGTGGCGCCCTGGACGAAAATCACTTTTTTACACCATGTTGTAAAAAATCAAATTCTCCACCTTGTACAAAAACTCCCATGTCAATATCTTATATATTCGCAGAGGTACAGGCGACGATAAAAATCTCCCATGTGGCACTCGAAAATAATTGACAATCAAAATATCTCATGTTGTGCAACTGTGCACATGAGATATTTTAAATATCGCTAAAATGATATTTTGTGCTAATGATAAACACTTGCGAGGTTTTGACTTGCATAGGTACTTTGAATAGACCTTTAAGATGGATATAAGCTGCCTTTTACTGCGGTTATACGTGGGGAACACTAAAAGTTTTGCACTTCTAGCTAATCGGAACTATTCAATGAATTTTGAATGTTATATTTTTGAAACGACTTGCAACCTTCATAGTAATAAAAAAATTTGGCGCGAAATTATGTTTTTTTATCACACATCAAATTTCAACGTAGGTACGCAACGAAAATGGCCGAAAAGCCGAAAATATTTTAGAGCATGAAGGAAAATAAATTACGCGCCCAAAATAAAATAAAATTCTATCATTTTTTCTTCCTACATGTTTTAGAGCGATGACTTTTTATGATTTTAAAAGTTCTCTCTCTCCGCAAGACTGCCGCTTGTCATCAAAATACTTTTGGGAGAGAAGCACCTTGTTTGAGCACCGTGAGGCGATGGTTTGCTGAATTTCAGTGAGGTCGGGTTTCTCTACATGACCAATTTCGTGAAGGGCAGCCTTCAACTGCCGTCAACGAAAATAATGTGGCTACTGTTAAGCGGCTAATTGAAGAAAACCCGCGGATTACCTTTGAGACAATTCGAGGACTATTGGGGATTGGTGTGAGCCAAACTCATAAAAGTTTACACGAAGAATTAAAGTTCGGAAACTTTGTTGTCGTTGGACCCCTTATGAACTGACAGTGGAGCAAAAGCGGGCTCGCGTGGAATGGTGCTCACAGATGCTTCTGAAGTACGACCATGGACATTTTAATGCTGTTTATGACACTGTCACAGGAGAGGAAACGTGGATTTAATGTTGAGAACAGGCCAACAAAATTGAGGCAGGCGAGAAACGTTGGTATAAATTAGATCGCGTTTTTTTTCTCAGCTCGGGTTCCATCTGCACAATTCCACTTGAAGATCAAAAAAGGTGTTAATGCCGAGTGGTATTCTACCATTTATTTACCCAGGGTGTTAGTAAAAGTTTGCAAAAGACGACCAAAAAGCCGCGTTCTCCTACATCATGACAACGCATCTTCACACACGGCCAACAAAAGTCATTTTTAGCTTCCGAAAAAGTAGGTACAACTCGTCACCCATCCTGCACATAGCCCCGACCTAGGTTTCACTTTTACCAACAGTAACTCCGAAGAGGCAGTGAGTGATAGCGTTCAATCAGCTCATAGAATACATACCTTCAGATCTGTGGTCTTTCTGTTTTAAAAAATGGTTCGATCGCATGATTTTTTTTTAAATGTATAGGAGAGTATTTTGAAAAGCAATAAACATAATACTTTGGTTATAACATAATGTTTTTTTTTAAGTTACGTAAAACATTTAGTGTGACCTAGCTACGTAGACCGACTATCATCCATTTTATGATTCTCTTATTTTTGTGCCTGGAATTTATAACTGATTTGTGACTGAACTTCTTCTTTACTGAACAATTTCTTTTATATTTTGTATTTTTGAGAATGTCGACTTAAAATACGTGAGATTATAGAGGTTGATTTTATAGTAGTCTTTTATTTTTAGTTTCATAAAACCTCTTATGTTTCTAAAATTAGCAACTAAAACCTCTCATGTGCAGAAGTCGTGAAAAAAAATAAAAAAAAAGTGGATTAATGTTTCGGTATCGATACTGTAATAACTATAAAAAATGTCTGAAATATAGATACATATATAACAAAAATAAAATTGACATGCCTCCATACATTTTTTTTTCACGGAGAAGTTTTTTTCGATTTTCTCAAAAGTACCATCTGTGCACATACAAGGTCTTGTTTTGGCAACGACGACATGCTATGCTCATTTTTGAAGTTTTGAATACAGAATAAATCGTTTTCGCGGTTTAGTAACTATTTTGTAAGAAAGAGAAGACAAGAGTAGCCTTAGCTAGGTGTTAGAAAGAGATAGGTAGTGGCAGGTGCGTTTTATAGACTTGCTGAGTGGACAACTTTTTCACATTGAAAAAAATTAATATCTCCTAAATGGGGGGCACTTAAATTCCACAACTGGACATGTGGACTCAGTTTTATGTCTAGAATCTATATTTTTTTTCTATATAGTGGTTAGATTTTTCTGTGAATAAAAGACCAAAAAAAGCCATGTCCTTTGCTTTATTGAAATTCCGCAATATGGCGAAGTTTTTATTTCTCTGGTCGGGCTTTACATACCTACAAGTCAACCATTATCTGCTTGTTTCTTATTTTAAGAAATATCGCATAGACTGCATCGCATAACTGGGTAAGGTAATGTTTTGCGATACTTACTAAACTCATTGAATAAAATAACTTGCAAACAACCCATGCCTATTATTCCAGTGTATTAAAAATGTTTCCTTTTTATGGACTGTGGTTCAAGCGGTTAAATCAGTCTGTCGACCACATCACATAGTTGCATGTGAACAATAATGCAGTTATTTGATTTTAGACACCCTCATGGAATATTGGATCAAGTCAAATCAATAATAAGCAATATTAAAGGAAATAGAAAATGATATTTGATAAATTCCAAGCTGCTTTTATACAGGCCTCATTTTTATTAGTAAATTGTTTCACATTTTTAATAGATATTTGACAATGTATATTGTGTTTTTATTTCCTCCGCAGTAGGACAGATAAATCAAAATCCCAGATTAGCAGAAGGATATTTTATTTTACGTTCTATACTAATTGTCAGAAGGACTATAATACATGACCACCTATATAAAATATAATATTATCGATACATTAGAGGTATATATGCGACAGCGCAATAAAACAGGATACTGCGTAGGTAATTATCATTTTTATTAACACTTGAAATTGCACATTGAATTTCCCGTAACAACAGAATTAAACACTAATTAGGTACATAAGCTGTAACGCAATTTCCAATTAAACTTACATCACGCCATCATAAATAAGAGGATCTTCCGTAAGAGTTTATGCAAATGAGTTGCGCACGCCATTTAATTAAATTAGAAATTTTCTTATTTCGTGTGCAATAAAATTATTAATTCGATTTCGTCTGTTTCTAATTAGTTTTAATACAGGCAAATAATAAAACATTTTATTTTTTGCCTGTAATAAAAATATATCTAGACCCCTCACATTTGAACCTGCTTCTATTCTACGAAGACTGTACGAAGTTTCATGGCTTCATTCTTTATACTTGGCACGCTTTAGGTGCAAGTTCGAACTATCCCACATAAATAGTTTTATTATTCAAAAGGTACCGTTATTCAAAGTTTTATGTTACAACTGCAGACTCTGTATGTACAGTAGCCGGCAAATGCGGCTGGACATGTTGACCATGTATTCCGTAGTCGGTAGTGCGAATGTCCAACCGCATATGCTGGCTTCTGTACGTATTAGCACATAAACCGTAATTACACTATATAGTCTGCTCTTATTTTGTGCACAATAAAACCGCTCTTTAGGTCAAAAAGTCACGCTTGATTGGCTATTGACTCTACAATCTTCACCGCCGTCACATAAATAAACTACACATCACAAAAACCGCAAGATTAGACAATGAGCGTGCAATTTCAACAAAAATGTAAAAAAAACATTTTGTTCAAATATTCCTAACATAATCTACTTGCTACATATTCATCAATAATTAATTCAATAAAAAAAAATCAGTTAACGTTTCATAAGTCATTTACAAAACTACCACAATCCATGCCAATAAGTTAAATATTCCACTTCAAAAATTCTATAAAAATCCTCCACATTCTAAAAATTATATTATCTAATACAAATTCCGGGCACAACATTCGAGTGTCCAAACAATACCTACTGAGTGGCATGTCTGCAGCTATCAGCAGTTATCTTTGGTATTATTTACAGGTAGACAAGACATTGCGTTCATTCGATAATTTTCTCTAAAGCCGGGTCCACAGCTCCGTGTTTTCGTGTTTTGAACACTCTAACATGTTAATTTTAACAAAATAGGGGCGTGGCTTAACAAATTTTGTTCAGCCTAAACATAACATTGTTTGCCGAGACGAATGGATAACATCCCCCGGGTTCGCCTGCGGGGAGGGGAAGCGTCGAATTTTTTTTTATTTGCTCGCTCTCGCACTCATTGAATGAAGGAAGACGTCAGTGCAAAAGTCAAAGATAATGTAAATAAAACTAGCGTTGCAAAAATGTTGGTTTGTTTTGTGTGGAACCTTATAAATATTGATTAATGGAGTGGAATAAAGAGAGTATTTGGTTGTTAATACAACTTATAAGAGAAAGGCCGATAATTTGGGATGTAACTTTGGAAGAGCACAAAGATAGGTACAAAAAAGTAGATGCCCTGTCGGAAATTGCAAAAATTTTTGGAAAGTCAAAGGAAACTAAATTAACGATAGCAATAACAGCTTCCACGTCTTCATCGTCGGAACTCATTTTTAAAATGAAATGAAACAAAACATTCACATTTAAGGGCGTGGTTTTGTTAGCCAAAACATTAACATTTATGCGCAGTGGACGGGCGGTTTTGATAAACAAATTGCACAACATTGTTTTGTTAGAATGTTTTGTTAAAAAATTTGAGCTGTGGACCCGGCTTAATGGTTTTACAATTTTGTAGGATAGAATAAAATCAAAAAATATCCTTTAAATCCAGATAGTCCTTTCAGGATTCTCGTCTATCTCAGTTGCTAAAAGGAAAGAGACATTGGGCTCAATTCTGGCGTGGCCCCTAAAATATCTAAATTTAAGTTTTTGGTCTCTTTCATTCATGTGGGAATCGAAAAGGATGGGTGACTATAATTTTGATTATGTGATATTTAAAATAAGCAGCGCAGTTGTCAAATTCAGCTTAATAAATTAATGCGAACTGCGTAAAATCGATGTTTATAATTTAAGTTGACAATCACCAGTCCCTTTTCGTTCTTATGAACGTGAAAGGGACATAATAATATGATTTTTAAATTTAAGTTAGAGCGTAGTAATATGTAGAATCGGGCCCAATGTCAAAAGTCACGCCCAAAATGTGTATTGTATTGAACTGACAGATAAGTGCATACATTTCATAGGCCAATGGCTAATGTAAGATATTTATTTGTATGTTACAATGTTCTTGCAAAATAAATTATTTCATTTCATTTCATAAAGCATCCTGTGATGAGAGAAACTTAAAAGGGGCATCTAGGAACAAAGGACGCATTTGTGAACAGGGACAGGAACCGGGTAACCCAACCGCTTACCTTATGAAGTGGTGTAAGCGGTAATCAGCAGCGTTTAGTGAAATTTGATTCTTATGTTTCCCTACGTATTATTATAGTGGCAAGTATACGATACACAGTCAATCTGATCGACTGGAGTCGCATACAATACAAATCGTTTTGACTCTTTTACACGTGCACGAAACGAAAAATAACCCTTACTAACAGGGGTTTTTATTTTAAGCGCTTAAAAATAAACCGGGTTTCAAGTCCCTGTCTAGTGTCTATGCCCCCTGCGGCAATTAAGGAAAATCCGAAAGGAACCTTCGGGAATAAAGGGCTAAGATCTGGAGTACAGCGATGGGAGCAATGTCTAATTATATTACTCGCAAATATACTTTAACATCGTATGTGAAAAACAGGATACAATAAGCTCTTACTAAAAATGTTTCGTATATTTTGTTCTTGAACTGAATACGATACAAATCTGATTGCTTGTGCTGAATACTAATAATATTATTAATGAAAATACTAATAACGGAATTACGTAATTCCATCATAAACTTGCATCGTTTCCAGTCTGGGCAGACATTTTTTTCACTAATTAAGTAGTTATTATTATATAGATGTTAATTCGAGTCTAGTTATTATTCTACATCCGAAGATGATGGCTATTTTCCTTTCAAGTTTACTCTTTATTGGAGTATTTAGTGAATTATTGTGATAGTACTGAATTCTTACACTGAACATCTCTGGATTTAAAACAATAAACTTAAGCAACAACTTGCTCACTTCAGGAAAAAGAGCGTAATTTTTATTTTAAAAATCCGTTAAATTGTCAGAAATATCGAGAATTATTGCTATCAAGTTGTGGCTTTAGTTATATTTACATACACTATAGGCCTTCCTTCACCGTACACAGTTCACTGGTTCTTAACATTAGATCTTCCGCTTGCAAAAAATTACACTGGCGAAGTGCATATCGCGCCGCCATTAGTCCTTCAGTCATTGTTTACGCGTCATCCCACACGGTCGTACCACCTGGGTGTCCGGTTATAAGTGTCCGTGGCCGTGTCCGAAGGGCGGGGCTCCGTTGTGCTGTGACGGAGCCCTAGGCTGGTTGTTGTTACCCTCCGCCTCGACCGCGCTGCCTCTGTTCTCGAGCTGCTGCTGCCACATCGACGCGTAGAAACCTCCTTGGGCTAACAGGGCATCGTGGCTGGAAAAAATAAAACAATATAAATAAATAAAAATGTATAAAAAATTGTGGTTAGGGTTTTCACATAAAAATATTATAAGGATATCAAAACTTTTTCCTAGCTAGAATTTCCCCACTGGGAAACCACAAAAAATAAAAGTTATCGGAAACAAAAACTCATTGTTTACAAAATTTTGAAGCCTTGCTCACTTCACTGAAATAGCGTCTTTTTTTTTTAAATCCGTGACTAAAATAAGCGTTAAATTGTCAAGGATATCTTGCCATATTAATATCCTACATTCGGCAAATATAATTTATGAATTTTAATTCTGTTTCAATTGCTAATACAATGTTGTATAATGTTATTTGTTTAGCCTTTTAACCGCAATGGTCTGAAATATAAGACTTACCAAATCGAGCTCACAACGCCGCCGTCTCATAAATAAGACTTATGTTTTGACTGATTGATATAGATTTTGTTTCTATGGCTGGCGGTGGGAGCAAGTTCTTAGAAAATATGCTTGGCGGTTAAAAGGTTAATGTTATTTTGTGAATAGTATGTAGAGATATGACGGTAGAGCGATTAACACTGACTTGCCCCTCTCGATGATCTCTCCATCCTTAAGCACCAGGATCTCATCAGCATGTATGATAGTGGAGAGCCTGTGCGCGATGATGAGCGTGGTCCGGTTAGCGCAGACCCTGGCCAGGGCCGCCTGGATGTTCCTCTCAGTGTTGGTGTCTAAAGCAGACGTAGCCTCATCTAGCAAAACTATCGCCGGATCTTTTAAGATCGTTCGTGCGATAGCTATCCTTTGTTTTTCTCCGCCGCTGAGTCGCAAGCCTCTTTCTCCCACCTAGAGCGAAAAGAGTACCAAGATTGTCAATATATCGTATCAATAAATTAAACAATTTAAAAACCCCCGCCACAAAACCGTTGCTGAGTTGCGTTGAAAAGAGCTGATAATCTTCAAATGGCTGAAGATATTTTCTTGGATCATAGATAAGAACACTCTTGATTACAACAACTTGCAAACAAAAAAAAAAAAGATCGAAATCGGCGTATCCGTTCAGGAGCTACGACGCCACAGACAGACACACACGTCAAACTTATAACCCCTCTTTTTCGTCGGAGGTTAAAACAAAGATTGACAAAATGTTTCACAGTTGGAAGAAAGCTTCCCCTAAGAATTTCTACGGTTTTTTTAACACGATATGCGTAAGTTGTTGGTTAGCGCCAATGGTAATGTCTGGTTCGTTTCACCTTGTAAAGATTACTTCCCAACAATTCTTTATAGTGCATGGTTGTTTGAGACTGTCGATTCTAGAATGAGATAGATGCTCTAGGATAAGACAGTCCCATGCACGTACACTTTTTTTACAATTCTTCGTTTATCGTCAGATGGCGCTGTTAGAAATCGTGTTAATTTATATAAAAAGTCGTTTCATGTCATCACTGATTTAAATTGTGATAGTAATAAAATGAAACATACTTGCGTATCATATGCGTCGGGGAATGTGAGTATGCGGTCGTGGATATCGGCGTTCTTAGCGGCGGATATCACGTCAGCCGTCGGTGCATCTTGTCGGCCGTATTGAATGTTGTACCTGCAGACAACAATATTGTTAACTGTTACAACTGTTACAACATGTACTGGGGGGCAAGAAAAACTCCTAATAGCCTAGCTGTGGGATAAAGATATGAATATAATTTATTTTAATGAGGAGCTCAGATCATAGTTAATTTGTATGATTCCGGTCGCGGCAACCACACCTCCCTCGGTAACCCGCTCACAAACCAAACTCGTTTTTGAATTACGTACAAGTACTAGAGATGACACCTCCAATACATTCTATGCGAAGAAAAACAAAAGACAGACGCTATAGCCCATAGAAAGTTGCTCCTATTCATATTTCTATGAGTGCCTTCGCGGGGATTTGATCCGAATGGGTGTCGATTCTATGTACGCTAGTACAATATAGTTAGTACAATGGGCTCTCGCTTTGGAAAATAAAAACGAAATAAGAGTGAAAAACACAAATGTTTTTTCGAGCCCCGCCACTATGTAAATGAATGAAGCAAGCCTTTGTGGCGGCGCACCACATACTACGTCATTAGAAGAGCGACCAGTTAGAAGCCGAGGCCTGAAACGCGCTATCAGAGTTTTCGCAAGACATTAAATCAATACAAGTTCCAACGTTCCAGAGCTCAACACCATGCACGAAGATCTTTCCTTTGCCTATATACACCAAGAAGTATTTTTCCGCGGTACAGTTGTTCCAGAGATTAGCATATTGTATAAACAGACAGACAGACACAGTACTTTTTTTTTAAATCTTGTATTTTTGTGTTCAGCCACACTTCCTTTATCAACTACAATCAGTTTATTGAAAAACAAATAAATGTACAGACACGCCGATTCTTCAGTTTTATTATAGTACAGATAGAAGATAGATTTACTCTTGAATGGCGGCTACGCGCCGGAAGACGTAGCGTGGGCAGGCCCCCTACAAGGTGGACCGACGATCTGGTAAAGGTCGCTGGATGCGGGCAGCGCAGGACCGATCGTTGTGAAGATCTTTGGGGGAGGCCAGCAGTGGACTTCTACTAGCTGAAATGATGGTGACAAGACAAGCAAGACTACTGAAGACGTTCAATACGGGTGCAAGAAATGACCAAAAACGACAAAATGAAACTGAAGATCTCCTATTATCACAAAAGACTAGGCTGTATTAGCTTTGAACCCTTTGCCTTTCCCTAAACTTAAAAATGCTTACCGGACGGTGTTGTTGAAGAGCACGGTGTCCTGCGGCACGACGCCGATGGCGGCCCGCAGCGAGGCCTGCGTCACGGTGCGCACGTCCTGCCCGTCCACCAGCACCGCGCCCTCGTTCACGTCGTAGAACCGGAACAGCAGCCGCATCACCGTCGACTTGCCCGCGCCGCTCGGACCCACCTAACAACACAATACGATAGGCAATAGCCATGTCAACTGTCTTCATCTTACACTGTGTGGGAAATGAATCGGCCAAAGACATTCGTATTCAACTTAGTCAAGAGTTATTTTGACGTATGAAGATTTATTATTGTAAACCAAAATAAAAATTACATAAAAAGCTTAACTTTTTCCTTTTTCTTTCCCTTCTGACAATAATGTCATACCGTGGCCAAACTCGCCAAGTGGCGAGAGAATTAGAGAGGGAAGCAGAAAAGGGTATGCGAGTAGGGGAGTTTGTTCAAACACAGATCGTGAGTGTTTACGTGTGTGTGTGTGTGTGTTACCAATGCGACGGTGGCGCCGGGCGCGACTTTGAAGCTGACGTTGCTGAGCACGAGGCGGTCGGGCCCGTAGCCGAACGACACGTGCTTGAACTCCAGCCCCCCCCGCCGCACCAGCAGCTCGGGCTGTGTGTGTGTGTGTGTGTTACCAATGCGACGGTGGCGCCGGGCGCGACTTTGAAGCTGACGTTGCTGAGCACGAGGCGGTCGGGCCCGTAGCCGAACGACACGTGCTTGAACTCCAGCCCCCCCCGCCGCACCAGCAGCTCCGGCGCCCCCGGGGCGTCCTTCACGTCCGAGTCCACGCGCATCAGGTCGAACATGTTCTCCATGTCCACAAAGTTCTTTTGAATTGCTCTGAAAAAATTAAAGGATACCTTATACACACTATCGACTGATTAGTTTTAATTATTACTGTAAGGGTGTTAGTATTCACTACCAGAAATTCTCATACCATGAAATCTCTATCGCAACCGCTAACTCATGGACTGGCTCGAAGAGGATTATGTTTGGGCGGCGGTGAAATCACGTGGTAGCGTAAGTAAAAAATAAAGCTTACTTTCTAATAAGAAAAGGCAGCATCCATTAGTTTTAATACAAGGTCAGGCGGTCGTGTGAACAATTTAGTATGGAGTTACTTATATGTTACAAAACAACTTTGTATTTGTTTAATCTGTGTTAATATTTGCATTAAATATTTGTTAGTACTAAGTAATAGACCTTACCTATAATAAGTGCCGAACCAATTGAGCGGCACGTAAAGTTGCACGATATATGACGCGAATAATACGTAGTCACCGACAGTTAACGTTTTCAAATTCACCACCAAATCTACGGCCAGTACCGAACCCGCAAGCAAACCTTCAAACCAAAATAAGAGTACATTAAAACACATAAATTGGCTCTTATAGAATACCTGAATGACAGATCTCTTTTAATTGTTTGTTTGTTGATTTCTAAAGACGTCCCCGCAAAATATTTGTGTAAAAATTGGAATTTAGAAATTACTATAATATGTATCAAATACAAAAACAAAGTTTATTATTTAATCAATATATTAATATTAAATGCCATAACTATTCTTACCTGAGCAAATTATAACATTTTGTATTGTATTCAGGATATTCAGAGTTATCAAAGACTTGAATTCTTCTTTCTGGAAACAAAAAATCAAATTAGGATTGCAACTTTTAACTTTTATTTCTGGTTGTGCCTAAAACTTTGTATATAATATTTAAATACTTGAAGTATGTATTCATTATCATAACTATGAAACCCGATTCATAAAGAGGGGTATAAAATTCTTTAACAGACTAAACTGTTCCTTCGTCTATCGAAATTTTATGCCCATGGACAATAACAGTTTCGTCAGGCATAGGTGCGTTTGATTAAATACATATTAGTCAAAATAGCCTTAAGTGTGTGCAGTCAAATAGTCTCGGTGTAAATAACTTTTCTTCAATATAGTCATACCTGATAATTGACAATAGCGTCTCTATAAGAGAGCACCTCATAGGCCTCCGCGCCGTAGTATTTGACAGTCTCGTAGTTAAGTAACGAGTCCACAGATCTCGCCTTTTGCTCATTGTCAGCTAGGTTCATTCGCCGCTGGAACTTCGTCCGCCATTCCGTCACCACTATTGTTGCGACTGTGTTCGAATAAAGATATATTTTCAGATTACATTGCCTTAGGTTTTAATTACTAAAGAGATTGGGCCAACCCGCTTTCAGGTTTATATGTAACAAATGTTTTTCACTCACGAATGTATTTGTAGAAGATGACAGTCGTAGATCGTGAAGCGTCGGTGGCCAAGTGGCTAGGGCCATTGACTTCCATTCGGGAGTTTGCTGGTTCGAACCTTGGCACGTACGTTTATTCGACGCTCTTACGGTGAAGGAAAACATTGTGAGGACACCTGCACACACCTGCGAAGTAATTCAAGAATTGTGCGTGGTCGACTAATGCCTATTAACCTTGATTTTAGGGTAGGCTCGAGCCCCTCGGTGTGGACATATCTGAGCTGTTAATGATGACAGTCGTAGATAGCTTGAGCTGTAGCTTCACCAAAAGACTCAAGTGTTTTTAATTTTCGAATTTATATGTATTTCGGCGCTCTTTTTACATAGATAACGTTATATAACGCCCACTACATAACGGCACCGGCATCCGAGAAAACCAAAGCTTTACGGTTAAGGGGCTCCCCTATGCTAAGTGGCGCCGCCATCCGTTAAAAAATAATAAATCACATATAATAAATACATTTTTTATAAAATCCGGACGGTCATTTTAAAGATTTGGTGCTATAGTATATATAGCGGCCATAAACTGTATTTATTATAGTCCGCTGTAGTTACAGATAGAAAATTTGCTAAAAACGGCCACTTTTGGCAAATTTTCTATCTGTAACTTCATCGAACTCAAACTAACAGAGTTGATGGCTTCTATATATCCTAAAACACCAAATCTTTAAAATGACCGTCCGGATTTTATAAAAAATGTATACTTCGCGAGTTATTATTTTTTAACGGATGGCGGCGCCACTTAGCATAGGGGAGCCCCTTAAGTGAAACATGCACGCACTTGCGAAGTGACCGCCCAACTCGACTGAGTCAACGCGGACCTGTTCACCCTAATTTAGGAGAGGCTCAAACCCCTTAGCAGACATACATTAGCTGATACCGAAGTAGATCGGTAAGTAGATTAGACAGATTCTTCTTCGTGTGGTTAAAAGTCATCGAACTCTGGTGTCATAATAAATGAGCCGCGTAAGGCTTATAGTAGCCAGCACATGCGGCTGGACATATTCATCTTGAGAGCGCCCGTATGCCGTAGTAGTAGGGGTGAATTTCGTAGTGCGAATGCCCAACCGCATGTTCTGGCTTCTGTACATAAATAATACATACTAATATAAAGCAGCATAGTAGAGAACACGATTAGTCCGAACCAAGCGTTGAAAGCCCACACGAAGTATACGACAGCTATGATGATATCTATTATGGTAGGCGTGATGGAGAAGAGTATGTATGACAGCAGATTGTCTATGGAATCTGTGCCTCGGTCCATGACTCGTAGCACCTCCCCGGTCTTGCGAGACAGGTGCCAGCGGAGCGGCAGAGCGTGCAAGTGAGAGAATAGCTCCAGCTGAAACAAAAAATATCTTCATTAAAATCATTTTATCTTTCAGAAGAATTTGTACTGAGTCTCGGTCTACTGCAAGGAGCATTAACCCAACCTGGAGAGCGCACTCACAATACCAAACTGAAGTAGACTGAAATGAACTCGAGTAACCTTTGTTTGATTTTGTTATCCCTCTATCTCTTTCTAAGGTAACTGATGGTCGCGCCAATAACAAACAAACTTTTCCCCATAATGCTTAGAAAATAAATTCGATTACTGTACATTTTTGATAAATGAACCGTTGTTAATTTATGATGCACTATCTTGTGACTTATTACTACTTGTTTTGTCAAGCTAGCAATATTAACTTGCTTTTGTCCAATGTTCTATCAATTTAAAATCCTTTTATTTTTCCTTAAATTTTGGGTATATCGCAAAATGGGTATTGGCAACACTGATACGTTATGTCAAGTGAATAGCGGCTAACATGGCGGATTAAGACGCTTCATATCACGTTTTATGTTGTTGTTTTTTCAAGATATAAGTGTTCTTTTGTAGAAAATGGGTGTCAGATGTATTGTGGCCAGTTGTAGAAAGGAGTGGTATCCTGCATGTAACATAATTTTTCACAAGTAAGTGTATATTTTGCATAAATCGGTACTAGCTTAAATATTTTGTATAAAACATTATTTCTTTACTTTTTGTGTCTTAAAAAGCTTGAAAACCCATAACACTCACTTAATAGGTTAAAGTTATCTATTTTAATTGAACATTTTTTGTTTTTTTATAGCTGTAACATAAATTACGGTGTGTTCATTCAGTATTATGTAGGGTGACAATTAGTTCTTTTGAAGTGGTTTTCGTTCTGCGGTCTTTGATACTTTCTTACTGTTTTTGTTTTTACTTTATTGTTACTAGTTGTTTTTGCTTTTTACAGGTTACCTTCAGACCCCATAGAGCGAAACAGATGGATATCTATTCTAAAAATATCACCTCCTTTCCCTAAAAACGTAAAAGTGTGCAGCAATCATTTTAAAGCAAGTGACTATGAACATTCTGGAAAAAAATTAAAACATGGAGCGACCCCTCCGCGGGAAAATAGAGTTGTCTAATAGTAGTTTAGTTGTATGTTAAATTATTGTAAGAAAATGTGATTTGTGTAAAACCTGTACAAATTAATATGCATCAGTAAATATGTTTTTTACTTCATATATATATTTTTATGCCTATATAACATCTTTTCTTTTTATGCCCCATAGAATAATATTGTTCTAGCAATACTTATTAAGTATTTATTGCTTGACGATGGATAGTTACTATTGAAAATCAGTCCTTAAAATCTTAAAATTAATACATTTTTAAGAAAATAAATAGTTCCGTTTATTGCCGAAGAAATATACTATTATTTACAGCTGCTTGCGCGCAACTGCACCTGCGATCTAGCGGTTTAGGCTCGAATTATATGCGTTCGCGCGAGTCAGTGGCTCGTCGTCCGCTGCACTACGAGATTAGGTACAAGGAACTAGATTTCAACGATTTATTTGAATCCGCGCGACCGTCCATAACTAACATAAAAATGATCCTTGTAATTACGTAGTTTAGCGGACTGACCTGGTCGTGCAGACGCATACCTATAATTCGAGCTTAAAAAACTGCAAGGACGATTACGATTGGATGGAAGTTTATTGCTCCTTCACGACGAAGAAACTACAATTGTTTTGATAAAACTGCAATGCCATTAAAATAGTGCACGGGCTATTTTTTAGTACGAGAAGATGAATAATTCCTACTGAAAAAAAAAACAAGTTGTAGGGCGTAAAGCCAATTTTTAATGTTCTACAATATCCAAAATATATTCTAAGTCATAATATACCGTAATAATAATACCATAACGTCATAACATTTATTTTAGAACAAGAACTGTTTCAAAATATTATGTAATATTTATTTCATATGCAGAATAATATTAAAGAATTATCCAAACTTTGTAACGTGTGGTCACTCTACTTAGAAAGAGACAGAGTGGTAACAAAAAATTTCAAGGACAAATTTTTTGTCTTCATTTAGATATTGTGAGTGCGCTCTCCAGGTTGGGTTAATGCTCCTTGGTCTACTGTCTACTTTATTCTTAGATTTTTAGTATCCTTTGTTCAGGCAGTCAATATAATTTTTTTGTATGAACTTAATTTAAGTACAACCAGTCCCCGTAGTAGCATCAAGTGCTATGACAAGAGTTTATCTCATGTTTGACTGTCAAAAAGCAATAATATTGATAGGAGGATAATATGCATGACAAAATTGTGTCTGTCACGCGTGAAAGCTCATGCTAGGCGGCCAGAACGATTATAGTCAGAAAACTTGCTCTACAGTGTGTCAACGTCGTCGTGCTTACCGCGCCTACGGGGTACAGGCGTTGGCGGGGGCAAGGTTATACGCGGCGCACCAATGGCAACTGAATGAGGCGTGCTCGCTCCCCCTCCCGCCACACCGCTCGCATCCCCGCGGAGACCATGCTCCCTCGTACCCGCCAACGCCTGTACACCGTGGGCGCGGTAAGCACGACGTTGACAAACTATACTCGTAGGCACTCGGGTGTTTGGTGTATTGAGAGATGAATAGACATGCAGTTCCCTGATACTTCAAATGGTTCTAGCAGAAGTAACGTACTGCTTGCTTGTTTTTCGTGTCACAACCTCAACCTCACAAACCCTGATGTCAGAATTATTGATTCTGACATGGCTCCTATAACGACTACATACGTGGATAGTAGCCAAGAACATCTTCCTTCTCAGACAATCAGGTGATTCAGCCTGCAATATCCTAACTAAACTGAGGAAAGTTTTACAAAGTGATATTCGTTCGACGAGTTTCTCACCGGAACCACAGCAGGCTACAGCAATACACAAGAAGTGCGATGTGTGAGGTCTGTCCGTACTGACCTGCAGTTCCCTGGTAGTGTACTGCTGCACGCGGATCCAGAGGAAGGAGCGCAGGTTGTTGAGCAGCCCCATGCCGCCCGTGCCGCCGCCCTGGAGGAACTTGAACAGCACATACACCACCACCAGGTTCCAGCAGAAGTACTGCGATGGCGTCGGCGCGATACTGTCCACTGGAAATAACTGTTATTTTAAATCGAAGCGAAAACACCGACCACGAAAGCTATATCACCTAGTAATTTTTAATATTTTATAGTAGCTAAATATTTCTCCGCGGTAGCCGGTACATTTTCATTCATCCTAAGTATAAATAAAATTGCTCAATTGTTTCAGCAGACGAGAAATTAGAACTAATAATAATATGCTGTTTCAAATAATAATACCGAGCGTGTTCCAATAAAAAATATAAACAACCTATATTTAATTTTCCTTTGGTAAAACTCATGTATCTAGATAAATTAGGTTAACAATTTATTTGCCGCATTTTATTTGCAATTTATTTTGTTTATTAGCCGCTGGATGCGGGCAGCGCAGGACCGATCGTCGTGAAGATCTTTGGGGGAGGCCTTTGTCCAGCAGTGGACGTCTTTCGGCTGAAATGATGATGATGAACAATTTATCAGCGAAAGTCAAAAGGGCTTACCGATCATCTTGCTATAGATGGGGACGAACAAGTTGACGACTCGTCCGGCGATGAGCGCCAGCACGCATATGAACACGTAGAACTGTAGCAGCAGGCTCTTGCCGGGCCACATGAACGGCAGTAGCGTGCGCAGCTTGCCCCACACATTGCGGAACGTCGACCTGTTCTCCTCCTGAAAGCCCCCTCCTAATGTCTCATATGTGTTATCATTTACTTCCTGTCTACTATTTTCTATGTTTTACTTTTTTTGTTTCATTTGTAGTTCTTAGTTTCATTCTGTAGTTCTTAAGGTCTTAGTGAAATTTATTAATTATGTAAACTATGGATAATAATGTATATACCCCTGGCACACAGCTCGCCACCACGCACCGTCTTCATTTTTCATCATCATTTCAGCCGAAAGACGTTCACTGCTGGACAAAGGCCTCCCCCAAAAATTTCCACAACGATCGGTTCTGCTGTCCACATCCAGCGGCTTTCCGCGATATCACACACTTTAGCTATATTCTACCCAAGCCGTAACGAAATATTATCTCTCCACATATTTTCGTGACGACAAAAATATACTATTAAAGCTCCATGTGTGGACGCTTGCAGATTTGTATGAATGTATATCGCAATATGTCGTAGGTAACATGCTTTGATTTTATATGTAGGTATAGTCCTTGGGTATAGTTACAGCCAGGCTTAGCAAAATAAAAGGAATCATACATACTTACATTTCGAATAAAAGTAACGAAAACATCGTAAATAAACACGCATGAGTCCAGCAAGATTTTGCCAGGTAAGCTATACAAAAATGAACTGAATTATAAAAGAAATATCTCACGGGAGGAGTGTAATAGTACTTGAATTCCATTTGAGTAGTTTAGTCGCCAGAAGTCAAATAGTTTGGAAACCAGCAAGTTCCAAGCCCTCTCTATATCAATATAACGTGGATGTTTCCTAAAGTTTTACTTATGAAATGAGTTAAATATTAGATCACCTTGATTTTAAATATATTCTTTTCTTCGTTAGCACTAAAATGATTTCGATATGGACAAGACATCTTAACCTAAACCTAAACCTAGCGTAAATAACTAAAAATATTAACAAAATGACATATTTTGAAAGATACTGTCTGTTTGAAAGACATAGAGAAAGTAAAGTATTCATGATAACTTTTTATCCACCTATTTAAAATTAGTTTTGGGATACAATTATTATACAGCCGCCTCTGTACCTAACCTAATAAGTAATCGATATCTCAGAGGTAAGGGCGTACCTCTAAGGGGCGTACTTACGCCGCCGGAAAGGACGGAAATCCTTAGCGGCTTATTCAGTTAGTACTTAAAATCCGAATCGAATTAGCCGGCTTGGGTTACACAAATGTTTATTAATTTACTGGTTAGCGCATCCAAGTGCTACTGAACGGTACGCGTTGGGTCGACTTTTAATACAATACAAATATTCTATACTCTACTTCTATTGTGTAAATGACAAATTAGATCATTGTGGCCCATTACTAACACCAAAAGAGAAAGCACATACAGTAAATACATACATTTCAATCAACAGAGAGGTAGCCGTCTCCACCAGGCAACGTTTGTGTGAGAAAAGCGACTAAACGGATAGTGCACTGCGGGTTGGCATTATAAAAATCTTGTACAGTTATTTTATCTCACGAGTGCAGGCGAGCCTTACTTGTATTAAAGTGTGTAAAGACACGCGCTGCGTGTGCGTACTGCTAAACTAAACGCTACACACTCAAAGACAATGGGCTCAATTTTGCGTGGCCGCTAAAATATTTAAATTAAAGTTGTTATGTCTCTTTCACGTTCTTAAGAACGAAAAGGAACATGTGATTGTCAACCTACATTTAGACACGTCAAACATTTTACGCGTAATTTAGCAGGAATTTAAAAACATCCCGACTAAATTAAGCTGAATTTGACATCTGCGCTGCTAGTTTTAAATATCATTCAAAATTAAATTCATTCATCTCCACATCCTTTTCGATTCCCATATGAATAAAAGAGACCAACAGCTTAAAAGAGATTTTAGCGGCCACGGCAGAATTGAGCCCAATGTGTGCGCACAAGACACACACAAGCATGGCTCGCCTGCACTCGTGAGGTAAATCATCTGTATGTGTTACCCTTGGCGGTATGTGCCTTCGCTCGTCATCGTTGAGGTATTCGAACTGGTGCATGAGTCCCGGCGCCTTCATCCCCAGGATAAACATCAGCATGCAACACACATACCGGCCCACGAACAACGCCATTTCTAGCCGGTCCTGGGTGCTGCAATAAAGCCCAAACAAAAAATAAAATACCTCGCCATATTGCGGATTTTTAATGGATCTAATTCTATAATGGAAGTTGTTGCCAGAATCTTAGATATACATTTGGCACCCCAGATCAAGTTTTTTTTTTTTCTGGTTGGTTGGGCTTAGACATTGGCAAATTTAGCAAGCAAGTGGGGGTGAAGAATGAGCGTGGAGACAAAATGATGAAGGTATGAATGAATTTGATACCCCATAGAGCAGACGTCGTTTCATACAGTATTATTAATCTCTTGGGGGAAATAAATGTCACACTCTAGAATTTCGACAAATAAAAATAAAAATGTAGTTTAATTTATTTCCTGGTTATCTGGTAAGTAAGTAATATCAGTTTATTATTAATGTTAAATATTTAGAAGTCATAAAATATCCAAGTAATCCTACAGCAACTAAATTACTTGTAAAAAAAACTACATCATGAAAAATAATACTTACTCTTTCAAATGCCACCACCATCCTTCTTTGTTAAGATTAAGGAAAGACAAGTTTTCAGATAGGAAGATTAGTGCCCAAAACACCAGCAGCACCATCGAATGTCCTCTGGGCGGAAGAGAGGGGAGAAGATTCCGTCTTTCCAGCACGGCGAGGTACGCTGACAGAGGAAATACTATTAACGTTGATACTAATGCTAAAACCTGAAACAAAAACCAGTAAGTAGTAAGTTGCTTTTACACTAGCCGCTTTTAACACTGTGGTAAAGACGGAGGAACAGATCCTTCCTTTTTCGCCGGATTAAAAACTCGCCGGATTCTTAGTTTGAAAGATTCAAAATTCGCCGGATTCCGAAACCGACGAAGTATACATTCAGACTGAGTAGGTTTTTTGTATCCAATAATAAACTATCATAGGGTTCACATTGAGCGTTAGCGTGGTGACAGCGGTCAGTGTGACCAGCCGCTTCCGAAAGCGTAGTGAAGGCGGGTCAGGTCAAGGTTATATATGAATTCTATGAAAGCGACACATAGCCGAAAGTTGTCTTACGACGAAGAAGAGCAGCTAAAAGCATACTATTAACGACAATCCACTTTACGCTGCTTACACACATTCCACGGCTTTCCGCAACTTTTTCCAAATCATTGTTCGACGGAACAAATTGAATCTTGTAAACCTTTGGGCAAATAGGTGTCCCTTACATATACGCCGGGTACATACGGGTAGAGAGAGCAGATATAGATAACTTGAACCCTTTTCTTAGCGTCTACTACTCTACCGTCTACTTTACCCGTGAAAACCCGGCGATAATGCTAAATGTATTTCAGTATGAACAAATTTTTGGTACATTTAGTAAGCTATATTAAAATTGTGTTATCGTGTGTATGTGCATCTTGAGACACTTTTGGCAATGATATTTTTCTTTTGACTGAATCAATAATAAGCAGGTTAGTTATCTCATATGCAATCACCTATAATGTCAAAGGTAACGGTTACCATATTATACCTATTCAATTCAGATATAAAATACGAAATATTGAGTCCACGTGAGATTTGCGAATATTAAGAGACGTTTTTGTGTAATGTCAACACACATTCAATAAAGTTTATTCTAGTTATTTGCCGCTAACTATAACGAAACAACGCGAAAATCTAAAAATGTATAATCTTCATTACTTATCATCAGGAATCATTTCCAAACAATGTACTTATATCACGTCACACCTACATTACTGAATATAGGTGTGACGTGATATAAGTACTGTTACACTGTACTGACGTACAGCTAAATATTTTTGGATTTAACGTTTAGCAGAAAGGCGGAATCTTACCATATAACCATAGATATGTCCACCATTGAATAACAGAGCTTGTAGTAGGAACCGTACCACAGCCAGCACGGGTACTAATAATGTGACGGTTAATTGTACAGCAAAAAGACGCGAGGGTCGCACGTCGTCTACTTCTGTAGCATATCTGAAATATACATTTTAAACAATTTTACTATTTTGAAATCTCAGCGGAATATTTAAAACAGACACACGGACAGACACAGATGCTATCTGTACAAAAATAATATATACTATTACATTTTTAAATGTAAGTCTAGGCACACATGGTGATTTGGTACATCCTCAATAGGTGTACCAAACACTATAATTTTCTTTGAGCGAAATTTATGAGCATTACATAATTTACTCTACATAAAATAACATTTGATTTGAAATTTTATAGCTGTCAGACGTAAATGAAAATTGTTTTTATGCATCATCGGGTACCACCCATTTACCACCATCAGCCTTACAGGTATTATATTACTACTATATACTTCTCTGACGGGGCATAAAAGTAATATAGGGTATCGGCGCCGCGTTATCAGTACGTGACTATAAACACAGATGCCTCTTGTTAAAGTTACATCATCATGTATGACACCATGATAAATTGAGACTGATAGATAAAGATCATTATTATTCATTATAGATAACTATTATAATACCTACTATTATAGTATAATATAATATATAATATGTATACATATACAAAAATGATTTTTTTAAGATTCTATTTATTACCTTTTAAGTATGTAATAAAGTTATTGTGTAGTGCTAGCTAAGTAGCTTTGATAATCTGCAAAAATAGTCATGCATGTGTTGTAAAAAAAATGTATATTAACTAATTGTACATTATCCTCAAGGTCTTTAATTATTTATATTATTTAATCACAGGATAAACATACTTTCCTCATGGATAACTTTTCATTCTTACTACACTTTAATTCAAAAATTCATAGATTTACTTTTAATTTATACTGTTGTTTAATTATTGTTGGTACCTATAAAGTAATTTAAGGTAATCAATTTTATTTATGCAATTTTAAAACCTCACTTCTGCATACTTGAATCAGAAGTGTTGTTGCTTTTTAATTTCTGTTAATACAGCTAATACTAAATACTTATCAAAAACATGTGGAATCGTAACATCTATTACTTACATATTTTTGTCAATTTCACTATTTATGTATATCATATCAATATGTGACATTCCACGTGCAAAGGTACCTTATGGCGGGTTTTAGTATAAAGATAATCCATAAAAAAAACCTCGTGTACTTCTCAAACCCTGACACTGGCAGAATTGTCAATAATGACAGAAACCATACATTATAAATATTGATTTGAATACCAACCATAAGGTACCTTTGCATGTGGATGGAACGTCACATATATTTTTTCTGAATACCATAAGAATACATAATCATCACCATAAAATATCCATAATCATCTAGTAAACTATGTAAACTACTGGTAGCAATTTTATTCATTGCACAATATTTTATAACAAGAACCAAAACATTACTCAACCATTATAATATTCTGCCACATGATATTTATAACTAAAAAATAAAACTATATTTTTCTTTGACTATGTAATGTTTTTAATGTTAACAGTTTATATATTTCCCCACCGAGGGGCTCAAGCTTACCCTGAAATCAGGGTGAAGAAATAATAAAACAAAATTAAATACCCATTTATTTAGCAAGTTACTAAACACAAAAACAATTTAACTAAATTAATGAATACAGATATTAGGCCAACAGGCTCTGAGTTAGATTATCTTTATTTATTACTTATATACTAACCTTTTATACATCACCATTTCCATCACACCGCATATGACTAGAAATCCACCAATTACTGCGGCTGTTATAGTTTCCATAAAACATTGTGATATGCCATGGTCCACCCACACTTCTGACAGTGTAACATTTGGAGGACAGAACCTCATGGTGAAAACTGAAATAAAAAAACATAAATATCATGAACATGCAACTAATGCAAAAGTTGGGTTTGTGTGTATTCCTTCTGGTTTCACACATAGTGAAATGAATACGGGTTACTTTATACAGACAGAAGGGCAAATTTTATTCTTATGGTAAAAGTTGAGCAACTTACAAGCAAGACTTCTACTACACAATAGAAAATTATTATTATGCGCAACAATACAAAATAAGTTATTAGAATTATTTCAACAAACTTCTAGTTATGTACCTGAACATTAGATAGTGCTGTGCTGTGCGTGCGTACTTAGTACCTAGATACGCACGACGAAATGATTTTCCAGAAGACTAACATGTGCGTAAAACACTAAACATAAATTAACTGTAGGCATAGGTACCTACTGTAGGCTATATTTTATGAGGATATCAAAACAAAAATATCTTTTACAATACTTACAGTGTAGTGTACTGACTGATAAGCAAAACGTGCTTTTATTTTTGAACAGAGCATGCACCAACGAGCTCAACTACAAAGCCTATCAAAAAATCCCTAATCACGATGGCAAATTAATTTGCATCGTGCGTGCGACAGACAAAACGAAAAGAAAAGAAAATCCGCTGATCGCTCGCTCAAACAAAATTAATGTCAATGTCAAACTTTACTTTTTTTAACTTCATTCGCGCTTATAAGATAGGCAAATAAAACAAAGCTCATACAGCCTAGACATATGTTAGTTATGTTAAATTAAGGGCTTATTTCATATTGCAATTTCTAGCCAGTCTAGGTAATTGTGTTATTAGACCATTCGATATAAATCAAGTCTTAGTAAGACTCAGCCACGTATAATAGGGGCAAGCAAGGGTAGCCTGGCTAAATAGACCGATCGAGTGTATTCAACCTTGCTAACTGGCTAAGCATGCTTGATATCGAGTCGTGCCGGTCGTGCGTGTAATAAGACTATGGAATATATAAGACTAGAGGAAGTGACATACTAGTAATTTTGTAGAAAAACCAGTGTCGCCAAACTCACACGTTTAAGGTAAATCTCACATCATACGCATACCAATACGCATCATACACAGACTAATGCTTGACGAATCCGAATTTATTCTATTCTTCAAAACTAAAACATAACAAGTGCGTCATATGATAATGTAAATTGCATCTAAAATCCTACAAATAAAACTTGTTTCTATTTGTTTTCAAAGTTAGTTCGTGATTGCTTCAAGTAGTTTAAAGGTACAGTTACACATGCTCATAAGTAGCACGAACGAAAGCATGCCACTATTGAGCAGTTGATAATTATGAGCATGCTAATTTCGAGTTTGCTCAAAAATCGACAGCCGTGCGAATTTTGGGCATGCTACCTGCAGCGCGGGTAGAAGGGGGGGTGCTTTTAGCACGTGTGAACAGGTTTGCTTATTGAGCATGCTAGTATCGATCATTCGTTTGCATCAAGTTTTTGGACACTTTGTATTGCAATCAAAATGGTTACTCTATTCAATTTTCTGGAGAGGGTCACTTGGATTTCCATTTTTCACGCACTGACACTGACAGAGAACTTGCTATAATGTCGATACCGAAGTCTAGCCCGTGCTCAATCAGCATGTGTGTTCAATCGTTTGAGGTACAGTTACACATGCTAATAAAACGTCATGCTTATTAGCATGCTTAAAGCGAGCATGCTCTTTGAACTGACACATTTGCTTATGTTTAGCATGCTTCTTTTAAGCAAACTTTTAAATAAGCATGCTCAAAGCAAATGATTAAACACACATGCTAATTGAGCACAGGCTAGGCTTCGGTATCGACATAGTAGCAAGTTCTCTGTCCGTGTCAGTGCGTGAAAAATTGAGATCTAAGTGGCCCTCTCCAGAAAATAACCATACAGTATGTTCAAAAACTTGATGCAAACGATTGATCGATACTAGCATGCTCAATAAGCAAACCTGTTCACACGTGCTAAAAGCACCCCCCCTTCTACCCGCGCTGCAGGTAGCATGCCCAAAAATCGCACGACTGTCGATTTTTGAGCAAACTCGAAATTAGCATACTTATAATTAGCAATGCTTCGATACACATGCTACTAGGTAGCAACTGCTCAATAGTGGCATGCTTTCGTGCTACTAATGAGCATGTGTAACTGTACCTTTACACTTGTCTCCTAAATGGCGCGTAATATAAGATGTATGCGAATATAAACTTTATTAGTGGTAATTAGAGAATAGTTTTCTCGAATTTACTTTATAGCGTTGGTATAAGGTTGGTTTTAGTAACTAACGCTCAGAGTCATTCGTCAAAATACACAAATACAAATTTATTAAAATATATTGAAATATTGGCTTAATGCTTAAGGGTCCGTGGTAGAATATTCCTCCTCGTTTTAGGTTTATTATCCGATTGTTATTTTTGCACTCAAGAATGGCAAAATAAGGCATTATTACACTGTTTAGCGACTTTCGTTTTGCTCGACGACACGACCGATCACTACGCGCGCGCGTTGCGCAGAATGGCGCCGAATGTTTGCGGAGCTCCGCAAACTTTATGCACACCCGCCCGCCCCGCCCACATGCCACTTCCTCTAGCCGGCGGTGTTCGGGATGTCAGGGGTGTTTTACCACAGTCTAAATATATATAGTACTAGCGATCCGCCCCGGCTCTGCACGGGAAAATGGTTATTGTGGGTTATCTTTAAGCACATTACGCATGTATTATACATATAAACCTTCCTCTTGAATCACTCAATCTATTAAAAAAAACCGCATCAAAATCCGTTTCGTAGTTTTAAAGATTTAAGCATACAAAGGGACATAGGGACAGAGAAAGCGACTTTATTTTATACTATGTACTTAGTGATAGTGATGTACTACGGTGGTTTTACATAGCGCCTAGCGCCAGCCACTGATTTGTAATTTGTTATTGTAGCGTAGCGTTTTCTGTTTAAAGCCTGACCCGTGCGTGCCTGACCAAAGAAATAAGAAACCTGTTCTGGGGGCGCCACGTGTATATTTTTACGAAAATGGCAACAATTTCCCTTATAAAATTAGTTCCATTGAAATTCCGCAATATGGTGAGGTTTCTTATTTCTTTGGTCGGTTACTAGAAAACAATAAAATTCACAAAAAAATATCGAAAGTGTACATTGCTAATTTCTACTCTTTTTTGTCAGACTCTCTGTATGTATGTTGTAGCAAAATTATTTTTTTCTCATTGGTATGTAGAGTCTGTCTGCTTAGTAGACCAAGTATAGATTTGGTTGTATTACTCAATACCATTGCCTTCATTATAGGATAGAAGGTCACAAAAAAAAAACAACTGTCGTCGCGACGCGAATTGACGCGAATGACGGACGGGGTGATGGTGAATTTATTTAATTCAATAATCGCGATTTCCTGTTAATCTTAGTTGGTTATTCCAGTACTGACATAAAATAATATTAATAATAAATTATTTGCTGTAAATATGTGATCATGCATTTAGAGGATACATTACAATTCTGATTGTAGTGTAAATGATCAGCATGTGTCACCTTTCATCAACAAATGGTTCGGTGGTGCAGTGAGCAGTCATGTGAAGAACGTTATGACTCTTAAGTGGAATTAGGTGTAAATATAAGTGTTTGTATTGAGTGCTAGTGTTTAGTTTCCTTGTGGTGTAAGTGATAAATTGAGTCTCAAAATGGCGGACCTCGAGGCTGTACTAGCAGACGTCAGCTACTTGATGGCTATGGAGAAGTCGAAATGCACTCCAGCAGCCAGAGCTAGCAAGAAAATAATTTTGCCCGACCCAAGGTATTATATATGTTTCAAAACTATATCTCCCAAAAAGACGAATTGAAATGTTTACATTTTCTGAACCTTATGTTTTCATAACTGGTTGTTTACAAAATTGATTTTGTTCATTTAGTATGTCATTCGTTGTTTTGAACTGGTCCTACAACATCTAAGGTTTTTAATACCTTTTGTTGGGGTGAGAAAACTTGCTAAACTGAGTTTTGGACAATAGAGAAGACTTTCTGAAGATGGTATTGATCAAAACTGGAAAACTATTTTACAGATAACACAGTTAAGTTGAGTCAGTGCAACATTCATCACTTTTATTGCTTTATAATCTTAAAGAAAGCCACACAATAACCAAGTAAGCAAGTAAATAGCTATACCTACTAAATACTACTTATTTTGGAAATTAAATTTACCCCAAATACCTAAGACATTTAAGTTGTTGTCTAAATCTAATATACCTTATTGATATCAATCCAATTTAAGTTTGATTTTTAATTAAAAATTAAAAATGTATTATATGGGTATTTCTCGTTTTTGCAAAATTCGACTGTGACTGGCAGTTTTTGAGCCTGTTATAGCTAAACACTTAAAATGTGCTTTGTCCTTTTAAAGTATACATCAAATACTATAACTTCAGAAAAAAGAAACATACATTTCATTCATACTTTTTTTTACACAAATTTTTAAACCATGAAAAATGTCCCTTCCGTGTGTGTGATCAGTCTGTCTCAAAATACAAAAAAATTTGCTGTGTTATATCTGTTAAAATAAATGCTTAAAAAAGAATGCCAATCATATTTGAAATAAATTTATTCAATAAATATAGTAGTTTAGGGGGTTTTTCTCTTTCTTTTTTTCTTTTATATGGTTACAAAGTTTGTGATCAATTTATTTGTCCCTTCCATGGATGAATGTCACACTTGCCCTAACTAAAAAAATATTGTGAATGTATCCAAACGAATTTGATCATAGGCAAGGGTTGATCCACCATGTTTTGATTTAGTTGTCGGTTACTGCCTGCAGCTCACGTTATCTAAGAATGGAAGCTTTGTTTTTCTATTCTCGCATTTCGTCAAGCATAAGTGGTCACAACTAGGTTGTTTGTAAAAGCTGTGAACACTTTAGTAATGCAGTCATTTTTGCTGTATCGATGCGTTTTTGTATCAAGAACTCCTAAAATAATTTGCATGTTCATTCATGATTTTGAAGTTATGTTTCTTGACCTTCATCTTCAAAATGTCTCTTCCATGGGTGTCACTTCTATGGATCCGTGGATAAAATTACACCCACGGAAGTGACATATATTCCATGGAAGTGAACATTGTAATGGATGAAGGTGTGGATGAGGGAGGTTTGTATGAAAGTGAATCTTTCTGGTTGTGTATGGCATGGTTTTTAACTATTTTTAAGGTTCCGTACTTCAAAAACAAAAAACGGAACCGTTATATGATCACTTGTGTATCTGATTTAGAGCATTGTGATCCAGAATTTAACCACTTAAACTGCATTGTTTGTGGCATCCATCTGGTCCTGCTGCGAGCAGGTGGCAGGGCAGGCATTGCAGGACACCAGGTGGGCTACAGACTGCGCCGTCATCCCGCTCATAGGTATATTCCATATTTGGGTCCTCCCGAGAGTCCCCACCTGAACATATTTTCCTTGCTCCGGCCAACCTGAGACCGGAATATGTTTAAAGACTTCCAGATTGGCCATGGTAGTCTATGTCTGGCGGGTAGGCTCGCTGAAAGCGGTACAAACTGATCTGAAAGTGGTGGTCCACAACGATGAAAAGTCCCATTCAACCAAACCCTGTCCTAAGATGCCATGGGATTGCGTTTGACCACAGTCTCACTTGGTGAAAAGCGGCGACGTGGCCGATGAAAGAACACGCTTACCCAGAAAATGCATATTCACTCTAGACTTGAAGACACGCAGGTTGTACGATTCCGGGAAAACAGATGCAGGGAGAGAATTCCATTATCTGGCCGTACGCACCAAAAATGAAGACGTTTGGTGCGAACCAAGGGGAATCCGACCAGATGTGGGTGGTATTTCCCATGGCGCCGCGTATTCCGGTAACCGAATGTGGTTGGAGGGATAAGTTCGTGGAGTGCCTGAGAATATTCCCCATGACACACTTTATAAAAAACCGAGAGGGTGGCAACTTTGCGTCATGCTCCAAGCTTTGAAGCTTGGTCTTAGTAAGGGCTTAGGGCATCCAGCTGATACTTGGCAGAGCCATCCCATAAGTGACAGCAGTCCATGCATGAATGAACTTGTGCTTGGTAAGCTTTGGTATAACTGGAGCATCTGTTCTTAAATAAAGTACCGCCATCAGTACATAAAGTACATCTTGCTATCATGAAGAAATTAACGGATCCAGGCTGCTTGGAGTGTGGACCAGTCTTCATTTCCCGGCAGAGTGTCCATTGACATCACTGCCAAGATAGGAGATATTAGGCTCAGACATTTCAAATTGACAATCAACCACCAATCTCTGCAAATTCAAGAGAAGTGGGAAAACTGCGGGGCCGAACCAGAATCCTCGGCGATGTGAAGGGTACGTCAGAATACGAGAGGCGGATGGATGTGGATAGTCTTGGCTACGGTGTAACACTATAGCCGTAGTTATCCTATCGTGACATTCTGTTCTGTACCTGCATCCCTGAACAGATCTAAGGTGTTGTTGGGGCATACGGAAGGCGGCCAAGCGACGCCTCCTGAGGGCGACACGTGGAGGCGGGAGGGGAAGCCTGTCCACACGAGTTCAACTCACTCTTGACCGGCTTTTCTATTTATACTGAATAATTGAGACACATAAAAAGATAGCTGTTAGCATACCAACACTGATACTAATAAAAGTTCATCTTATAATTTAGTAGTATTATTATAATATATTTACCTAAAGAATTACTTCTCTGTAAAATTTCATTTCCATGGATGCATTAATGTATGGGAATGTCACTTCCATAGGACCAAGGTCACTACCGTGGATGCCCATTTTTTTTAAACCCCTATAACTAAGTACATAAAGGGCTGCGAGCTCGGTGAGTATTTTTACCTCAAACAGCATTACCAGAACTACCAAAATCCATCATCAGATTAACTAAAAAGAAGAGTACCCATAATTATCAATTTTGTGAAGCGAGAACGAGAATTACCCATATATCTGTAATAATTTTTAAGTAATTCTTCTCAGTGTTTAGTAACAACTATTTTCATCTCGTGTTCACTGACATTAACTTAATAAACAAGTGCAGTCAATTTGTACACCTACCATTTAAATTAGTTTAGCTTCGTCAACATTGGGAAACAAGTCGACTCATAAAAACGTCTGCACTTTCTTGCAGGAAGGAAAAAAATAGTCTGTGCATTAAATAAATCAGTGTATAATATCTACTCACTGGATTTCCTTGTACTTGGTTCAGATATTTTAACTTCATAGTAAAACAATGAACTATTTATGATTTTAACTGTTAATGGGAATAATGTTTTCTGGTTTTTTATAGTTAGTAATCCAGTGAACCATCTGATTAAAAAAGAAACTGTAGAATTCTTTGCAGAAGAAAGATAGATACATTTATGCTCTAAATTATAACAATAATTATGCAAATATCAAATTACCATAATTTTATTAATTTAAAATATATTAAATTACAAAATAAGCAATTTAAAAAATCCATTAATTATTCTGCATTTCTTAATTAACAATGCTTAATGGTTGTTCAGGTTAGTTTATATGTATTTTTAATGTAATAATGTAAGTACAGTGTTTATTTAATTCCCTAACTTACTTACTTACTTTTTGCTATTAAAATCAGGCTTGCACTGGATTTATTAATAATTTATCATTGATAAGAATGTGTACAAAAAATTGTGTGTATTCCAAACACAGGTAAGGAAATTATCACACAGATTTCCAATACAAATTTTAATTTTTAATGTGATATTAAAATAAATGTAAATACAAAATACTTTTATATATAATGTACCGCCCCGCCCTGACGTCAAAAAATGATTTGTGAAATCTTACTTTGAATAAACACTATTTGACTTTGACTTGACTTTGACTTTGATGTAAATGTAAAAAAAAACAAATATTAAAACACTATAGAAATAAATATTTAATATTCACTAGCTGTCCACCCCAAATTTAATTTCAAAAAGTTTTAATGTAAACCTCTTCATCATCATCTCAAGCCTTCTTCTACCAGTTTGGTGTGGGCCTCCTACAACCCCCCCCTCTTTTTTATTTTTAGCAGTTTTAATCCAATTTTGGCCCTCCACCTTCCCGATGTTGTCTTTCCATCTCATCTGCAGTCTACCAACTGGTCTCTTGTAGTCCCACGCTCTCCATTCTAAGAGGTTTTTGCACCATGAATCCGGTTTACATCATGTAAACCTAGTCCTATCAATATCAACACAACAGTAATAAACAAAAAAATTCAATACATGAATTAATTTAATTGATATCTTACTCACTACCTATGCAGTATGCATACATACATATTTCAATGTATAAACAATCCACCACTTCTGGTAATGAGTTATTTTCTTGTTGTAAAATGTGGCCTTGTACTTCTTTCCAACAGTTTTAACAAATATCTTGTAGTAAATAAAATATAATAATAAATAAATAAATTTTAAATCAGTAACATTTATTTTGAAAATAGTTAAAAATATTGATAAAGCTAATTGCAAGTCAAAATAACTTGCCACTTTTGTTTGTTATTATAACTTACATGCCGTCTAGTCTGTTGACGCAACATTGACGTCGTCGCGTCGCATCGCTAAGTGTGGGGTCAAATGCCACGCTTATCAGTACCCTGAACAACTCCCCATGTCACATTATCCTCTAACTGGCCAAGATTAAGTCAAATCATAATTTTTATTAGTATTTTTATGTACTGTTTTCCTAGATAGAGGTCCATGAAATGTAATGAGTCGTTGTCCTAATTGAGAAACGATTCAGCGAGCTGCCGATGTAATTTATTCGCACAACGAAATTTTGCACATAATATGTACTTACAAGTTACACAGCCGCCTTGTTACTTGTTGGCTGTTGCGCTAAAATTACTTGAATAATATAAAATAAAGACATGTCGATTGCGAACTCCCTCAGTTAGAGGTTTCATGAAAGAAGATCCAAACGCTACTTTGATGAAGGCTCTTTCCATCCCAATAGACTAGGAAACAATCTGTCAAAGGCTTAGAGCAACGCCGGCCTTTCCGGTACGGAAGGCCGGCGTTGCTCTAAGGTCAAAGGCAAATCTTGTGACAAGTTGCTATTTATTGGCGATTTTCGGATTCAGCGTTATCCAAAACCCCCGAAAGGCACTATGAGCAACTTGTTAAAAGATTTGCCTCTCACCTCAAAAACTAGAGCGATATTTCGATTTTTTTCCTAGTCTACAATCCCTATGTGGTAAGTGTACGGGCTATTTCCTGCACCCTACCACGCACGCGGTTTCGCCGTCCTGAACAAATCCTTTCCTTCCGAATCAGAGATGCAGTAAAGCAGCCGAAGAATTCAGGTTAAACCTTACAGAATGCCCTTCAGGTAGTGAATACCCTTCTGGTAATATTTACCCTTCAGGTAACAATCCCCTTACTCGCCGGCGGCGGCGGGGGCGCGGCCAAAGTCAATCTAGTAATTAGAGACGGAGCCCCTCAGGCGCCGTCTCCTTCCCGATGTTTTTCCGTATCAACGCGCCTGTCCTATGTTCGAGGCTCTCCCGAGCCGCCCGCACCTATTTTTAACCCCCGACGAAGAAGAGGGGTGTTATAACTTTGACGTGTGTGTCTGCCTGTCTTTGGCATCGTAGCTCCTAAACGGATGCGCCAATTTTTATCTAG
Source organism: Teleiodes luculella (assembly GCA_948473455.1). Classification (NCBI taxonomy): domain Eukaryota; kingdom Metazoa; phylum Arthropoda; class Insecta; order Lepidoptera; family Gelechiidae; genus Teleiodes; species Teleiodes luculella. Next base: position 8,854,030 of record OX419590.1, on the reverse strand, counting down.
TTTTTTTTTGTTTGCAAGGTGTCATACATAATCGAGAGTCTTCTTAGCTCTGATCCTAGAAAATATCTTCAGACATTTGAAGATCATCAGCTTTTGTCTAGTTGTTGAGAGGATCTAAGTAGCGGTATTATGGCGGGGGATATTTAAATTTTTATGGTATATGTATAAGACTACTCTGGCTGGTGTCCGTCCGGTAAAGCTTGATTGGTCGTACCATTTTGGCACATGCGAAGCATAGGTAAATGACAGACAGACACACACGTCAAACTTATAACACCCCTCTTTTTCGTCGGGGGTTAAAAAACGTAGACTATTTATTTACTATCTATCGTGCACGCGAATTTCCCCGAATGTCTTTTGGTGCTTTCCTATCTTCACCATATTTTTTAAAATAACAACGGAAATACCACGAATATTATCTACTAGGCGATAAGCCTTCTACGATCCACCTGCGCCTAGTTTTTGTAACAAAACTCTTATCTAAATAAATAAATTTTATTTTTATTCTTTACTAGCCGTCCACTCGCGGTTTCCCCCGCGTTGTTTTTTGACTTTTCCGTGATATTTGCCCGCGGTAAAAACTTTCTAAGATGTTGAATGGGAATATAAATAAGGTACCACCATACACAATTTCATTTAAATCGGTCCAACACTTTCGGAGATTAGCCCGTACAAACGGACAAAAGAGAAACATAAAATTTTAACAAAATCTGGATATGTTCTATATTACCCCTGACGTGCCCTGAATCGGAATTTTAGCTTTATTTCCATGTACAGATTTTCGACCTCTACAGTTTTAGTATACCTATATAGTTTTAGACGCTATTATTACTTTGCGGGCGTGTGAAAGTTTGCTCAAGATGTTTTATTTCACCATTGCTAAATAATTTGTTGTTTTAATTCAAACCAGCACACCTTGTATAACCGCGGTTATTCTTAAACAGAAGACTTTCTTTGAAATATATATTATGTCATACCGCGGCTTCGCCCGCGTTATTCATTTCTCCCATGGAAATGAGCTACCTATATCCTCACGATAAAACGTAGGTACAATGCGCGCAGCCAAAGATGAGACCTGTCAGATGCTAAAGAGGGGCGCTTTGCGCTGGTAGATACAGTCGCGCGTGCTCAAAATAGTTAAACTAAAATATGAGATCGGATTAATAAGATATTTATTGAATTTCAAATTCGCTTTTATCGCTGTATCTACTGCGCAGATATAACCGTGGGTACAACCACGTGATCCGTCAAGTCTCATCTTTGGTTGCGCGCATTGTACCCCATATCTTTAGACCCTTGTCTGTGCAGGCAGGCCGACAGTATACCTAAGTTACCAGTTGCATGGGAAGGCCCCCCACAAAGTAGACTGTCGATGGTCGATCTAGTAGCGGTCGCCGTGGATGCGTGTGGGCAATGCATGTAAGACTGATCGTTGTGAAAATCTTTGGGTGAAGTTTTAGCAGTTGATGTCTTTTTTGTCTGAAATTATGAATAACTAGCTTTCAACCACGGCTCCGCGTAAACAGTTTTTCTAATAGGAATGAAGAATAACATACAATAACCATTTTTCCGTGCGGAGCCGGGGCAGGTCGCTAGTAAAAAATAATTTGAAGCCTTACGATAACAATGTTCAAGTTAAACAAGTGTATAGGTAAATTATTAGCATTCCGCCGCGGCTCCGCCTGCATTAACAGTTTTTCCCGTGGGAATGAGGCATTTTCCCCGCAGTAAAAGGTAGCCTATGTTACTCAGGGTGAATGTAGCTTATTAATGGTGAAATAATTTTTGAAATCGGTTTAGTAGGTTTTGAGTTTATTCATTACAAACATACACACAAAAATACAAATCTTTCCTATTTATAATAATAGTATGATTTAACATTCACTTACCCACGACCAACTTACATACTCCGCTTTAAGTATAGCGTTACGCTATAGCGTATATGTACTGTAAGTTTCTATCTATATAATATTACTAGCGACCCGCCCCGGCTCCTATTATACATATAAACCTTCCTCTTTAATCACCCTATCTATAAAAAAAAACCGTATCAAAATCCGTTGCGAAGTTTTAAAGATTTAAGCATACATATGGACAGAAAAAGCGACTTTGTTTTATCTACGAGTATGTAGTGATAACAGAATATTATGCCTGTCTGCCGCTAACCTCATAGGATACCTTTAAGTAATATAAATATAACTAAACCCACAATAACAACTTCAAAATAACATACAATCGCGGTTATGTGGATTCCGGTGTAATTTGTTTTTGGCAGAACCATTATTTTGTTAGATCGCAAATTTTAGTAGTTAATCAAGTCGAAAACTTTTCATCTGATCTGAATAAACATAAAAAAATAAAAATCCTGCCGTGGCGTGGGGGCGCCACATGTATAATTTTTTTATGTTTCTGGCAATTAGTTCCATTAAAACGATTAAAACGCTGCAAAACGGCGAGGTTTTTATTTTTCTGGTCATGCTGTTCTTAGCTTAGTTAAAGTATACAAAATAATATTTTAGTTAGACATAAAACGAAAGAAAAGTTGCTTGTCGTAAACATAAGCATAAGATTAGGTAGGTGCAGTCAGGAGCAAATCAACTTGCTCGCGATTCTGTTCCTTATTATATAAGAACAGTGCAAAACTTATGTGTAGGTACAGTTTCAACCACTTCTTGACGACAATGCTTAGACAGAAAACTGCTTCGAAGTGACGACGCTATTTCCAAAGCGAAATTTCACCGACAAAAATGAAAGGAATAAAAAAAAACCTAAAAGGCCAATGAGTTTTTATTGGCGCCTATTCCATAATTATAACTACATCTATGTACAGGGCGTCCCACGACTATGCCACATGGAGGGAAAGTACCTTAAATATTGTAGGTAGAACATTTTACTGAAAGAAGACTTTATTTTATTTCTAAAAACTATTAAAACTGCATATCTATACATTTTTTAATAATTACATGGTTGAATCGGGAATCGAACCCGCTATACGAGAAAAAAATTTATCCTGTAGTCTATCATACCGATCGAAAGGCTTTATCATAAGGGTTATTTTTTGCTAAATAACATAGTGTCATGATTGATAGGTTTAAACCCCACCAAACCGTGTAATGCATCATGTAATGACGTTTAGGCCACGTTCTACGGTCGGGCTTCACAAACTGGAAGACACACCCTCTTATTCATTTTCCGCGAATCACGCGATATCTCCAGCGTACGTCATATTCTTTACAATGTGAGAAAGTGTCATCGGAAGGATTTTTAAAATGACTCACGGTAAAAACCGTTAGAAGAATTTATAAACGTGTTCGAGAGACGTGTTAAAACTATATAATAGGTATGAGTGTATTTTATCCATTCAAAATACATAACCTTTGTCATCTGATAATACACATTGTACTGCACAAGAATAGACATAACAGTAAGTCCTCCATGCGTACTTTGATTGGCATCTTTTGAATTTCGTTATAAAATAGCATAATTATGTTTATCTACACTCATGTCGTAAATCCTTCATTTACTTATCAGAAACGCTAAGCAAATGATATACCTTTCGATGGAGCCGTGACTAAGGATCCATACAAATTTCATTTCGTTATCGCAAAGTTGTAACAAAATGATGTTTTTTTTTTTAATTTTTACGCAGATGCTTGCTATTTGAGCACACTAGCGTGTTTCGGAACGCAACCTTGGCGGCGCGCATGCGCGGTGCGATATTACTGCAAATTTATTTTCGCGCCATTAACGTTTGTTTAATAATTGTACCATACAAAATGTCAATAATTATTACAATAAACAATGATTACTTTATTTTGTCTTTAATTTAAATTTGTTGTATGAGTGTAGATAAACTATTGTATGCAACTGTACATAATTAGTATTTAACACTCGTGTATACTTTTATGAAACTCGCTGCGCTCGTTTCATAAACCACACTCGTGTTAAATACCCCTCATTATGCAATAGTTGCATAAATAGCTATTGTTTTTAACTTATCATTTAGGTGTCGAGGTTAAATTAATAATAAAAATAAACCCTGATGTCAGAATTACTAAGCTGCCTTAGGCTTATGACATGACTCCTGTAATAACTACACATAGATAAAAGCTGGAATTAACGGCTTTATGTGCCTTCCAAAGCACGGAATCATAGATTTTTTCTTACCCAAAACATAGAATAAATAATAGTACGTCCAAACTGGGGAATCTCCTACAAAGTGATCTATTCGACGTGTCCGCCACCAAGAGTCGAACCAGGAACCGTTTACCAGTAAAATCTTATCACGGAGTAAAAAGCGATCCCGTTGGTTTCACGATAACATTATCGTCGGATTATTCCTCTTGTAAAATGCAGATTATATGCAAGTTAAACTTAGGTGTTTATGTTTACGCATCCATGCCGTTTTAAACAATAACATTCCATATCTATCTAATCAGCTTCAGACCATAATATATATCCAACCTTAATATCTAGGCAAGCGCCTTTCGAGTCATAAAAAGTCTGGCGCTGTATTCTATATTTTCACATAAAAAAATCCTCTGCGGTCGTCAGACAGTAAACAAAACGATAAAACAACATTCAATTCTCGATTTAGTGACTGCTATTACCCTTTTTATATTTTTTATGTCGTATCCTATAAGTTTGTTTAGTGGTAATTGGTGTGTAAAAAAACAAGCTATCTATGGTCTTGGAACCCAGGGAAAATGTATCTAATTAATGTAACCACTTTAAGCAAAACACGATAATTTCTAACTTGGTTTTTCTTTGGTTTCAGTGTACGGAGTGTTATGCACAAATATATGGAGAAGAAGAATGAAGTTAATTTTGACAAAATATTTAATCAAGTTCTAGGTAAGTACATAAATAGAAAGATATTTTATAATGTACACTTTCTAATTCTGAGTAATAAAATAAGTGCAAGAATACAAATAAATAAACATCATCGTCTCTTTAATAAAAAAAAAATTAAAGCATCTTTTTAGAAGCGATTATTTTTATAAGTTGAAGGAAGATCGTTTAGAAGTTACAAACCATTTACCTATACTTTCACATGTAGTAATAAAGTACGGAACTGTAGTAGGTCCGTAACCAGTATCCAATGTGTTTATATTCCCATTTTATCTAGTTGAATTAATACGTTAGTATTATACGTACTTTTCTCTTGTAATATAGATATAGTAGGGAACAGTAACCACTTCTAAACAGTATATCACAAAAAACAGCACCCATAACGGAAATCAATCAATTAAAAGAAAAAAAAATCAACGAAAGGTGAAAATTTCGAAAAAAACTTTAAAAATTCGTAACTCCTAATTTCCTAAACTATCAATTATCACGGAACATACAAGCATCTAAATTTTTGTTTTGGATATCTATCAAGTATCAACGAGCCACCCTGTCAGTAGAAATATTAAAAAGAAAATTGGTGTAGTAATCAACTTTGACCCCTTTATGTGAACTAGCGGCGTACAATAGCGAGCTTGCATTAGCCACATAAATTTATGCCAACCCCAGTATTGTGTTTACCTTGAGTATATTTACCTTCTTATGCAAACGGCACGTCTGATCCATATATCTTTCAAAGAACGACAATAAGGTATTTTTGGCATACGTGTCACTGTTAAGATATAGGTAGGTAGACAATTAAATTACAATAGGACAACTGATCAACGCGACACGGTTGCTAAAAGCAAAGTTACTCGATGTTTGACATGCTAAGAAACTAGTTCCACCAAGTTTGCCATTTGTCAGATTTCACATAATATGTCTTGCATGTGAATGAATATTAATGGTCACCGTTGAATTATTATAGTCGCTGTAAATGGAAACTATTCTTAACCGTTGTTATCTGCGATAAAACCAGATTAGATTACCCGTTTTACACGTACACATCAAACAAAATAATTACATATTTATATTTTCGTAAATAATTGTCAAATAGGAATGTTAAATTTACAACACAAGTTTCAAGTTTTCCAATAAAATAATAAATATGTAGCTATTTATGTTTGTTAATACGATTATAGTTTAAATAATCACAAAAGAAACAATGTTGCTACGTAACGTGAATAAATTGGATAATCCCATGTCATTTTCCGTTCTATTGTGTAAGAGAACAACATCTCATTTCGTCTAATTTACTCGATAAAACATCATCATATGAAAAAACGAATCAATAAAATGAATACGAAGTCTGAACTGTATAATAATACTTACCTACGATTTTAGTAAGACAGAACAGATGCAGGATTGAAGTTCGAAAAACAATCAACAAATTAATTGGTCTTTCAAAATGTAAGTAAAACTCAATTTCTTTTAAGTCTATTTCTAGTCACGGGGTAATTCCATGCTTCTGCTGTTGAATCAAGATGTCTATGTAAACAAACAAAAAAGCCCTTCGCTCTTTTAATTTGTAACGATTACTTCGGCGTTTTACACTCTCAATACCACTCCATCTGACGTATATGTCCGTCAAATGATTTTTTATTACTTACTTACTTTATTTTTATGCATTCAGAAATAATTCTTGATCGATTAACAAGGATACCTTGTTTATTTACCCCCCTAGCCTAGCATGACCGTTCACGTGTGACCACGCGTGTGACACATAATTTTGTCGTGCATATATCCTTACACTATTGGAGGATATTTTCTATGCCTATGGCGGATGTCTCGCAGCTTAATTTATGACATGCCAAAGTCATCCTACTAAGGCTGCTCTTTTTTCTCCACTCAAACATACCGTTCACCAAGCAATTTAAAAGATTTACGCAACGCAATAACTTGCAGCATTCTTTATTAAAAAGCAGCCTCAGCTAGTAATATCGCTCCTAAAACTATATTGGTCACAGACGGGACACAAATGTGACCCGGCTCCTTTGACGAGACCGTGACAATATGTCACACTATTACGATAAATTTTATATTGATGTTTTTCATAATTGCCGGGTTATTTTTTTGTGCTATTCTTTAAATTTAAATCATTTTAAAGACTGCAGCGTTCGTTTCTTCGTCGCATTCTTGAGTTCATGATCAAATATCGTCAATTTACGAACAAATACAAACAGACTTTCGATTTGTCTGTTTTTCTAATGATATTATTCGATATGCTTCGCCAATATAACTGTAATTTGGATTTTATTAATAAGATTGTTTGGTATTAGTTGCCATAAACATTGGTTCCATACACAATCGATAAGAAAGAAGCACTTGCACTTGATTTGCTAGAAGTGTGGAAGAAAGAAGCAAACCCTTTTATGGAATTGAGTTTTAGCTGTTTAGAGACAGATTATTGCTGTAGATTCTTACATCAGTAGCTGGTTAGCTACGAAAATAATTGATAGAATTCCTAATTGCAAATGACTTATTGTGACGAGTAGATATTAATTTTGTAGTAATATTAATATTAGTACCATAGATATAGTATACTAGTTATCACTAGTTATAGATTCGCCACCGTGCGACCGGGCGTAAGAGAAAGACATACATTGAGTCTACTATGAAGTGTGCCTATAACCCGACAATGAAAATTAACTAGTACCCATACTATATCTATGAAGAGTATGAAGTGTGCCTATAACCCGACAATGAAAAAATGCTCGGTCGGTGATAGAGACAAAACATGATGCATCTTTTCTATTTCCTCTTTTAGGAATCGCAATAAGACTATCTTTTTCTGTCAAAGTGTGTCAGGCCCTTGATTAGTACCTACAGCTGTTACAACTTAAAAACTACAAATTCCTAAAAATAAACTACCAATCGTAGACTAGCTAGACTTTTACGGTTACGAAAAACTGAGTTAAATATTTTTACTTATAAATCGATTTCAATCTCTAGGAGGAATAAATAGACGAACCAAAATCGTGGAGATTATTTTATGTATCACCGCACTGACTAAGATATACTTTTGAAGATATAGATGTATGATAGACGCTCATTAATTCGCTGCCATTTAGTGGCTCTGCGTACTATTGCTCTGCCCCTAATGAAGTCGGCTCATGTCACTAAAGCTAATTCCTTTCCACCCGCCCTCTCTCCAGCCACAGGGTTCCCATGTCGAACAAAAGATACAGAGCTTTTAAAAAAGATAATAGATGGCGCTACGCATACCGTCTTGAAAATTGGGTTTCAGAAAATTCATCAAAGGATAAATTAGACAGAAAGTTTTAGTTAGGTTCTATTTTTTTTAACGATAGAAGCTTCTAAAGCACAAGAAAACTGCAAAATATCCTATAAATACATTATTAACAATCGAAACACAGTAGCGCCATCATCAGAAATAGGTAGCACTAGGTAGTACTACGTCAAGCCCTACCAACATCAAATTCAACGAGCTGCCGAAAAGCGTCATCTATTCGATTTCACCAGAACTACTATCAAAAGAACCTATATATGATAGATTGTGAAGAAATTGTCTTTTTCCAGAGTTGCTAGTATGATTATGTATGTGTAATTTCGAACAATTTCGAAGCTTTTTAAGAACTATTATGATTAAACTATTTTAATTTACTATTTAATTGTAGCTTACTGTAATCATCTGCAGATTTGGTTAGATTAAAATGAGAATGATTTGATGCTTCGATTAGAACGCGTTGTAGGAGCAGCTTGGTTCAGAAAAACTGTTATTTTAACCTCTTTCATTTATTTTGAAAGTCTTTCATATTACTTTTATTGGTCGTCAAAAAATTCGATAGAAATAAGTCCAGAATAGGCGAAAACGGGGCAGGTGCGGGGGAGCGCGAGGGAAAGCGCATAGGTACCTACTTCATATCAGTCAGATAGATTTCCGACGAGTTGTATAAGTACCTATGGTTTGTTTAATTTAATCTGGACAAAAGGTCATTGACTCCTGCATTCAATGCGCACATTTTTTTCAAACGATACGAGAGACTATAGGAAATTATTACAAAAAAACCCGATTTGGCATACCGTAGTAGAAGGCGGGGTGACCGGTAACATGGTGTAGTAACCATTGAAATATATGTACTAGCGGTGTTACCTTGCCAGACATTTTGGCGTTAGCGTTCGTTACATTGTTTTTATGACTTTTAAGAAAAGAAGTAGATCAGGGTTGTCAACTTTGGTTTGTCGGAATTATAAAACCACCTTAGGCTTCCGACATGGCTCCTACCTATAACGACTACATCCGTAGATAGTAGCCGGGACCAACGGCTTTACGTGCCTTCCGAAGACCGGAATAATATTTCTTTTCGGACAATCAGGTGATTCAGTCTGCAATGTCCTAACCAAACCGAGGAAAGTCTCACAAAGTGAAATTTTGTTCGACGAGTCCCCATCGGGATTTGAACCCGGAACCTCAGTTGACCACTCGACCACAGAGGCTGTTAAAATATAAGTATAATACAATAATAATATAAGAGTAATAAATAAAATAAGAGTGAGTTTTGAGACAGTTTTGAGAACAGCAACAAAGATCTATGTTAATAAAAGTCAGGTAAATACAGAAGTCAGCACATACAGTTGGACATTCGCACTACGAAATTCACCCTTACAGCTACGGAATACGGGCGCTGTCAAGGCCGCATGTCGTCACCCTGCTGAGAAAACCTCGTAAAGAACAGCTTTTGACTAATTCCTTTTTTTACAAATTGGGCAAAAAAACGCGCAGTATTTGCACTATAAAATTTACGCATTTGTTTTAGAGCTATAAAGATAATAATATAATAAATAACTAAAAATCAACAGAATTAATATTTCTATTTCTATCATACTTTTTTCAGTAGATTTCTTTTGTGTCTCCCTCCTGTTGTTGAAAGCATTTAAGTGGCTTTCTCGGCAGAGTAAACTAACGATGTGCTGGCTACTGTACATCTAAGAGCACGTTAAGCTGGACTGTGGGCTTATCTTATCACTATTGTTCTTATGTAGGTATGTACAGAAGCCAGCACATGCGGTTGGACATTTGCACTACGAAATTCACCCCTACCGCAACGGAATACGGCCGCTCATAAGGTCAACATAACCCAGCCGCATGTGCTGGCTACTGTATAGTAGCCAAAAAACAAAACAAGAAACAGAAGCAGAATTTTGTAAAATCGCGGTGCGAATGTTTAGCTTCCTTGCATTTGAGCGTACCAAGCCTCCATGTACTTGCGCGCTATAACTACCTACCTACCGCCCGGCCGAGCGGTCTCAGGGGCAACGCAAATAGAAGACGGCGAGACGAAGGTACGGTACAGACACGGCGATGTATCAATTAAAACTAAACCTTAAATATTTTGACATACGGCGGCGCGGCGGTCTCGCGCCGGCTCTCGTGGCAGCTTCGACGCGCCGCGCGCTACTCGATTTTGGCATGCCGTTTTCAACCGTATGTCAAAATATTTAAGGTTTAGTTTTAATTGATACATCGCCGTGTCTGTACCGTATCTTCGCCGCGCCTCTCCTGGTGTGCGAGGCGCCTCAGGCATTTTGCGGACCCAATCTTAGTAGAGTGGCGCAATACGCGAGAGAGAGAGATGCAGCAACTTCGTCTTTTCGCCTAGCGCCGTGCGATCTAAATCGCACTTTATTATAACTCTTTCCGTTGTTATACTCGTATTGTTGATCTATGGTTTATTATAATATAACGGACATAGAACAACAACAACGCTGCAAAGTCTGAAATGCTCAGCTTAGCGTGCTCTTGATTGTACAATAAGAATAAAACCCATAGAAACCAAAAATAAATAAGTTAATTCCTAATATAAACAAAACATAATATATTCGTAAATTCTTTGTAGGTTACCCAAATTTTGTTTAAAGGGTATAATAAAGCGTTTATCATTTAAGTACCACTTACTACAAAATGGTTCCCATTTACTAAAATGATCGTATTTATTTATGAAAAAAACCTACGTACTTAGTTACGTTTCAAAAACTACAATTACGTAATTAATAACTTCAATAATAAAATAAGTTAAGTAATAACATTTCCCTCTATTCTTTCGAGTTTCTAATATTAGTAGTATGTATGTACAGAAGCCAGCACATGCGGTTGGACATTCGCACTACGAAATTCACCCTTACCGCTATGGAATAATACGGGCGCTCTAAAGGTCAACTTGTCCAGCCAAATGTGCTGGCTACTGTACCTAGTTAATACTCGTAAGTTTCGAACTATTTGTACCAATGTACCAAATGTACTAAATAATTCATTTAAACGTCAAGTAAAAGTAAACACGCGCATTGCAATTCTCTCCCTTATTCAACAGACTTAAGAACCATGCAAAGTCCAAAGTGTTCAGCTTAGCATGCTCTTGCTTGACTGGATGTACCCTATTTTTTTTACTATCCCACGGAAACTCTTTTATTTTTCGGGATTAAAAGTATTTATAGTAAATGGTAAGTACATACAATGCACATGCGGCTAGACATGTTGACTTCGAGAGCGCCCTTATTCCGTAGCGGTAGGGATGAGATTCATAGTACAAAATCAACGGTATGTATGTGCTAGCTTCTGTACTGTAGCACAGAATACCAAATACTGTAGCCAGCCAGCACATGCGGCCATGTTGACCTTGAGAGCGCCCGTATTCCGTAGCAGTAGGGGTGAATTTCGTAGTGCGAATGTCCAACCGCATGTACTGGCTTCTGTACATTCGACTTCTACAGTTTTATTATAAACTAGCTTCCCGCAGATTTTTCAGGTGGGAATGAGGTATTTTCCTGCGGTAAAAAGTAGCCTATGTATTATTCTGATGTATAAAATTATTATTGCAATTTCATGAAAATCCATTCAGTAGTTTTAGCGTAAAAAAGTGACAAACATACATCCATCAATACTTACAAATTTTCGAGTTTATAATAAGTACCTATTAGTAGGATAGGATGTAGTGTACTATGTAGGTACGTATAGGTACCTAGTTAATAAGTTTTAAACAATTTTTTTGTTTACGAAAGAAAGAAATATCAAATATCAAATGGACACTCACTCGAACAACGAAACTTGCTTCTACTGCATAGCATGCTTGTGCTGGCTAGCCCAATACACACACACACACAGCTATATTCATATTAATATAACAATTGTATAGCTCGCCCGCCACCATACTATATTTAAATTTCAACCTTAAGTTTGTAACGAGGTGTCTAAACTAACTAAGCCGCGGGCGTAACAAGTTCAACCTTACTGCGTCTACTTACGGTCTACCTATAAATGTCCAGATTTATATTAGTATGCCTTGTAGGGAAATAAATAAATAAAAATAAAATCGTTTTTTATTTATTAAATTTATTTCAGACTCTTGCTTGGCTCATATTTACAAGTAAGAATTTACAATGAATTTACAAAATACATCGGAAAATGCTACAAATCATAGTTAATACTGAGCTAATAAAATAATAAAAAAGAAAATAATCATACGAAGACCTCTACCTCCCCACAGTTAAGAGCACACCACACACTTTGGTCTGGACACCGTTCTTATATGGCTGTTAAATAAAGGAGAAAATCGTAATGCGCGTGTTCAACTTATCAAGTACTAGACAGTACCTACTCGCTCACATAAACAAAGTCATTATTTATAACACTCACACAATACTGCTCGCGAATACTGCCCGATATTTCAAATAACGCCATCTTTGTATAATGTGATAATATTTAGGATTAGTGAGTGTTCCAATAGATGTCTCTCTTTTTTTGGTTCGCTCGGTGAGTTTACGCTCGATCCTAGTGACATCTATTGAACCAATTACAGAAACTAAATAGCCCGCCCAATAAGCGCGCTTAAGAGCGTGCCGTAGGGTTGTATGGGATGAGGTATCTGTACTAGTGTAACTAGTATTATATTATCTGTGCTCCAGCTAAATCTATTTGAATAGTATTGTATAGTAATGATAGCCTTGTGGCGCTTATGGAAATTATGATCTCCCTCCACCCTAAAATCAAGGATAATTATTAAATTTACAATATAGGTCATATTACCACCTACTGTATAGGTACAGTACAGTGCACTGCTTCAAGCGTGGTTAGGTTGGTTTTTTTATCAACATGTTTTATTGGATCAATAGACGTACAAATACATAGTTTGTGAAAATTTAGCACAGTAAACAAATTTATCTTCACGCCTCGTAGCAGAAGTTAGAAGCGTTGGCGAGAGCAATAATAGCAAAATAAAAAGGAAAATTGCTATCATTTCTTTATTCAGTTTATCTCTGTAGTTTTTTGTAACCAAGATAATATAGTTGAGTGTCTCTTGCAAAACTCGCAGCGTTGCATTATGCTCTAGTAAAAGGGCGAATGGGATGGGTCCAATATAGCAGATTTCTCTCGAGGATACCCGCAACCCGCCACTCGGCTCTTTGTCGCAGCTTACTCTAGTTGTATGAATCTGAAGCATGCAGCTAGCTGTGGAGCTGAGTTTGCGTTCTGCTTGTGAATCTAAATTTGATAGCTTCTGCAATGTAGCATCCATGCTCCAGCTCACGGAGTTCTGTGGGTTAACGTTTTCATTTCAATTGGATTGATTCGATAGAAATCACAAAATAATCGGCTCTGTTAATAAACAAGCAGTTGATGTCTTTTTACTTTTAAAATCATTTATGCATCACAATCAAACATAATGGATATCGAACTGCGAATAGATTGCCCTTAATTGATATACCGGGATCGCGTCTTCAAACAATGGAGATGTGGCCGCATTAGGCTGAGACTCCACCAAAGCGGAGCGGAGCGGAGATGTCTCATTTTTGTATAGAATCTTGAGCCGCGCTGTGCCGCTAAGCTCGCGCGCGGCACAAAATTCTATTGAAAAATGAGACATCTCCGCTCCGCTCCGCTTTGGTGGAGTCTCAGCCTTATCTTAGGTTGTTGACCTCACCAGCTGTTTCAATTTCAATTATTGTACAAATTTCTTGCTCAAACTACATTCTGCAGCCGTGCAAAAATCAATAGAACAATTTATCGCTAAGGATTTAAGGTAGGTTAAGTGAGTTACGGTGATAGGAGGCGTCACGTTAATCGTGATAGCGCACGAGGAAAATACGAGAATCTTCTTATCTTGCGTCATCAATCCGCGGGACGGGGTGCCTGGCGGGGATGAGGTAATAATTCCTTTGATACAGATAGCTGAAGACAGTACCTCTACCTACTACATATATAGCAGGGATGTTGCAGATGCCGTTATTTTCACATCCGCGGATGCGGATGCGGATGCGGAGTTTAGCAGACTCACATCCGCGGATGCAGATGCGGATGCGGATGTATAAGATATTATGAAAAATAACGAATTTCGTCATAAAACGATAATTTTTCATACAATAAAACGTATTACCGGCGTAATATAATAGAATTTACCTTGTGATCTTATGGATATTAGTCTTAAATTATATAAAGTTTTCTTGTAAACTCTTCTTATTTACACACTGTATCACAACAACACTTAAAAAAAAACCTATCTATCTTTATGATACGATAAGTAGTTCACTTTCACTTCACAGCGCAAACAAACACGTAATATTTTATTCACTTGCAAGAAACAAATTCAAATGTTTAAACACGCTAAATGATGCACTAGCTAGCACAAACAAACGTGTCGAATCTTGTCACCAATTTCTTCGCTCCCATTGGTTATTGTCACGTGCGACCGGCACGCGTCAATCACCGGCCCCGCCCAATTTCTTTCTTGTTGCTACTTGTATAATATTCGCATCCGCATGAACATTCGCATTGATTAATGCGGATGCGGAAGCAGATGCAGATGTCCAAATCAATGCGGATGTTCCGCATTTGCGGATGCAGATGCGAATGTTCGCAACATCCCTGATATATAGTACTCAAACATCCTAAAATGTAGGTACGATCCTCGATGCTTTGTTTATTTCTAAATTTCTAAGTTTGTTAGGTAATACGTTTCAGCTGTAGGTATAGATTAGAGCTTGCAAGCGTAGTAATCCTGTTTTTATTTTTAATATTCATCTGTTGAGCCGCGAAGCTTAGCGGAGCATCAGTAAAGCGTCCGATAAGAGACTGGAGATATTTTAGTCGTGTCGATCACATTTTTTCGGGAGCCGTCAATGAAGCCCGCCCGGCCCGTTTTGATTTATGAGCGGGGCTGGCTCATGACCGGAATTAATGTTATGAATGTCGCTGCTTCCCAGAGGGCGAGGCTTGTAACAGTTCACTCACTGGATTTAGGTTAAGCCCGTTCTCGGAGCTACTAAAACATAACTGGTTTCAAACTGAGTTCAAATTAAGCGTAGCCGCCGATAGAGAAGTTTGCATATGAATAAGACGGATCTGTTGATAATCGAGTTCAAGCTAGTTCTTAAGGAGCAGACCCACAGACCCAGAAAAACGCGGGCTGCGGGATGGATAAGAGTTTCTATGCACCCTGTAACACAGATTGCGCGCGATTTCTGTGTGACACGATGCATATAAACTCGGATATCATCATGCAGCCCGCTGTTTCCCGCATCAGTGGGTTTACTTCCGCAGCCAAACATTTTCGAGTTGGATGTCGTCGCGACTCTTACTAACCTTGGTGTCTAAACTCTATTCGCTTCTCTGAGAAGATAGGGGGGTTTAATACCACTGAAAAATTACTAATACACCCACTCGTCCCGTTGAGCTGTGGGAGTCAGCACTAGCTCGGCGTCAATTTCAACAAATTCGTTGTAAGTTATTGCCAAGCAGCGAAATAACTTTAATGTAAGGAATAATAGATAAGCCAATGTAAATTTTTAATACAGAAACAAGACCAACGTAACGGAATTTTTAATCAGCGACTCTATATTGTAGGCGGATGTATGTAACGCCAAACCAAATAGTGAAGTGTGTTTAGTAAGTGGACAAATGACGAAACCGCCATCGATTAACAAGAAATTCAAAGTCAAACGGACTAAGAAAACTGTCTGAAAAGTTGATTTCGGTTCTTGAAAATCGTTACAAGTTTTCGTCCCGTCTTCAAAAGGCGAAAAGGACAAAATGACATCAATATCGATGATGGTCTATTTGCGGGCCGCGATATTGCAGCGGTCGGCTTTGCTATCGGGCGAGTGACAAACGCAATTTACGGTGGCTCCGCTTCAACTTGCAGTAAATAAGTTTCTTGACTGCCCTGGACGTGTGGGATTCACTACATATGGGGCAGGATTTTTACGCATCCCTCCATCTTTATAAATTATGTCACAAAATTTAGCCGTTAGTTCTCAGTTTTCAATAAGTCAGATATGCAAATTAGGGAAAAAAATACATTTTTATCGAGTTATTTTCGATGCAGTCTTGTCGGCGCAGTGGTCCACTGAAGACGAGTACTAAATAAACAGTAGTTAATTTATTACTATTCGATTCATCCTGAACTATTGCTTGCTATTACCCTAAAGTATTCGATGTAAAATGTAAGACTTAATTGTATTCCCGTTCTCAATTTAATTGAAATATTGTTTTTGGAGGCAGAAGATAAAAAATGAGATTTTACATTTTAATAATAATAATAGTCAAATAATAATGATTTATTGCTTTATTCAATAATTTTTAATTCTTCGTAAAAAAAAACCAGTAAATCAATACACACTTTGAGTCCAAACTTATGATTCATCGACGTAGATATATTATATCAATAAATCTAAACTTTTAAAAGTATTAATACAAACAACCCTTTCCGGTACGGTTGGAATTGACATCATGCCCCGGGATACTTCGGTTATTCTATTTATATTGAATACAAGCAGTCTTTGGAATAGCTCGCTATTTTAATATATCCCTGACGAACTTGTTCGACGCGGCTTGAATGGTAAGCAGGCCCTAGATACGGGTACAGATAAATATGTAAGATTTTTTGCGAACATCACAGAGCGCTTCATGTTCA
The DNA here is from genome assembly GCA_948473455.1 of Teleiodes luculella. Classification (NCBI taxonomy): domain Eukaryota; kingdom Metazoa; phylum Arthropoda; class Insecta; order Lepidoptera; family Gelechiidae; genus Teleiodes; species Teleiodes luculella. The sequence goes on along the minus strand of OX419590.1, from coordinate 8,837,219 downwards.
ACTTTATGGAATGCAGAGTTTCGGATTTTTGTTTAGCTTCTCCTATAATATACGAGTGGATTTAAATTGCTATCTCACGTTTTCGTATATCTAATGCCTTCCTTATTATTACGTTTTGTTTAACGGATTTATTGCATACAAGAAATAAAAAATATTTTAGAATTTCATTTCAATAAAATACAAAAAAACAACTAGCCCTACTACTGCTGTTGGTATACTATCATACAGAGAAGTCAGAAAGTTAGATAGTTGTGCTTTTCTTCTCTGTTTCTTATAGGGTTTGCTCCCGGGAATTCTCGGTACTGAAATAACCGAGAATTCCCGGGAAATTTGAAAAAATGTAGTACCGGGAAATCTAAACTATGTCCCGGGAATTCCCGGTACTGCACAAACACTAATATTCTAGTACGAAATTTTGATTTTCAAAACTGCAAGTGAGCCGCGCGAACGCAACCACGACCACGACAGAAGTACGTGGACGCAAATCGTTTCGAGAGTAATCGGTACCATTCGGCAATTTTTGGTTCTCTGGTCGCATCTTTCCTGCCACTCGGCTCGTCCGCCACAGTACCGCACCAAACTTAGTACTACGACAAGTAGCGAGGGTTTTGTTAAGATTAGTCCGGTGAAGGTTGATCCGTCGATTGGACTATTTTATTTACAAATTGTTTTCGAGAGTCATCACAAATCGTTTCCGCGCAGGTTCAAAGACTTCCAACCCCCCGAACAAGCCAGTTTCCGAAAGGACCATAGTTAGTACTATTAGAAAACATCTACACGCTGCGACAGGTTATACAGAAGACTATAACCAGAAGAACCAGACCAGAAAAGACAGAAGAGTATAGGAGTACCAGCAAATATGCTTAGCGTTCGTGGACAATGAAAAAGCCTTCGATTCTATTGAAACTTGGGCAGTGCTGCAGTCTCTTCAGATCAGACGTGCCAAATTGACTACCGGTATATCAAGGTGCTGAAGTGATTGTTCGAGAACGCCACTATGTCAGTCCGACTCCAGGATCAGAACTCTAGACCAATCTAGCTGCAGCGAGGTGTAAGACGGATACGTTATTTCTCCGAAATTGTTCACCGCTGCACTGGAGGATGTCTTTAACCTTCTGGACTAGGAAGGACATGGCATCAACATTAATGGCGACTACATCCATCACTCATCTTCGTTTTGCCGACGATATCGTAGTCCTATGACTCCAAGGAGGAGGGGGGGGGGGGGTTCTCCAAGGTCTCAGCTATCTGAGACCTTAGAGAACCTCGGCACAATGTTCGATGACCTCAATAGAGTTACCCAACAAGTGGGTCTGAAGGTGAACATGGAGAAGACAAGAAGACAAAAGTCATGTCGAACGCCCATGTAGTACCCACTGCAATACAAGTTGGGGACTCTGCTCTTGAAGTTGTAGACCATTACGTCTACCTAGCTAGGACAAACAGTCCAGTTAGGTAGATCTAACTTCGAGAAGGAGGTCAATCGTTGAATCCAACTCGGATGGGCAGCATTTGGAATTTGCGCAATATATTTCTTTGTCCCAAATACCGCAGTGTCTCAAGTTTAAACCAGAGTCACCAACATAGCACGAAGAATCGCTAAACTGATGTGGTAGTGGGCTGGGCACATTGCGCTTAGAACCAACGGCTTTAGGACAGAAAGGTTCTTGAATTGCGGCCGGGCGCCGGAAGGCGTAGTGGCCAGGCCCCCACGAGGTGAACCAACGATCTGGTGAGGGTCCCGGGAAGCCGCTGGATGTGGGCAGTGCAGAACTGATCATTATGGAGATCCTTGGGGGAGGTCTTTGTCCAGCTGTGGACGTCTTTCGGCGATGATGATAGATTGAACTGAGTGTACGCTTGAATTTAATTACGTTCATAAATATTTGATTTGCTGCGAGCATTGAGTTCAAAGTATTCTCTTCTAAAGATCTCAATTACTGAATTTATGTTATAATTAGTGAATTACTAAGTTAATTATATATTTTAAAAAGTGTTTTGGTGCTTAATTTCATCATACTCATAAAATAATTATGAATTTAAATTACTTTTTCCCAGTACCGAAGTCTCGAAATTTCCCGGGAATTCCCGGTACTGGGTTGGCTCCAGTACCGGGAATTCGAAAATCCAGTTCAGTTCCGGTACTGCAAACCCTAGTTTCTTAGTAAAACCTAAAACTATAATTTTGTTGCTAACTTACCTGACAAATAATAAAAGGATAAACATACACCTACAAACCATAGAAAATAAAATTCAACTATAATCGTGAATGCTGTAACAAGAGATCTTAGTTTATTACCTTACAATCTAACGCAATCTTCTCGTGATCCATTGACAGTCTTATAAATCTTGGAGTTCCCACTGAATCCCGACACAAAAGCTACTTAGGCGCTGATAAGAGTTTATTCAAGCGAATGATTCAAGCGAGCCAATGGAAAGAAAATAACTGAAAGCACTCTTTATCCAAGCTTATCTAACTAGGACGGTAATGTCGAAGCTGTCTGTTAAATAAATACTTAGATCAAGATTGTTAACTTACATTAAGTAAATACCCGGGATTAATTATAAGATTTTTAGTTGAGTCTATGAAAAATACTAGCTTGAACAATTAGAATGTTCATAGATACTCTTAGGTATTAATATGTCCCATTTGTAACTTTTTTATTTATTTAAGCGCTGTGCACTTGTCGGTAGAGTGTGATAGTGTATTCGCCAAACTTCTCTTTTTTGTTTCTAACATACCCACCTACCTACGGTGCTGAAAATGTTCATTCATGACATGTACTATTCGTTGTATTGCATTACATCATGAAAATGACACTAGGCAGCTGGTTCGTGTACTAGATCATAAACTGTTATGGCACAGTAATTTAAACAACAGGCCTGCAATTGTAAAAGAAATTGTTTCCTTTAGCGCAATAAGTATTCATAGTAAGGTAATAGTTAGTAATAATGATGATCAACGTCATCTTCTGACGTCACGCATTGCGTGCGCGTGAGTGCGGTGTTTGTTTAGCGTTCTGTATACATTTCTACACATTATATAGGTTTATGTGTACGAAGAGCAAACCATCAAAATATGGCATTGACATTATTGTTGAAGATCATCTCTGACGCAAATCTTACCCACCGTTTGATTAGCTCCACTTTGTTATTTAAATGTACGTTTTAACACCAACACATGATAATTGAAAGTTAACTGGATATTTATCAGCCTATCATGTGATATGATGATGATGTTTAAAAGTAACAATATTGCAAGTGTGTAATAAAACAATCGGTCCACATACATAAACGTTTTCCGTTTGTTTCAGGTTATTTATTATTTAAGGAATTCTGTGAACAGACGTCGGAGGAGCCCGTGCCACAATTAAAATTTTATGAAGAGGTAACCGACCGCACATCTAAAATGCATTGCTTTTGATACGATCCACACTCGAGCTGCTAAACGTACTTACCAACTCGTTTCTGTTTCCAGATAAAATTATATGAAAAACAAGAATGTTTAGAAGAGAGGCGGAGGATCGCAAGAGATATTTATGACAATTTTATTATGAAGGAACTTTTAGCACATTCACATGTAAGTACCTACTATAATTTAGAACAAAATTACAGACTTCAAAATTAATCTTGCAATTATCTAGAGCTGTCGAAGAAAACTTGCTTGAAATAAGTTTGTTTTCATATTATACATATAACACGTCTATGTAAAAGACTTCTTCTACCCTAAAATTCTTACTTTTCACGCGTCAGATATTTGTCTATAGATATTTTCTGTGGCCCAGCGAACACAACAAGTTAGGGGGAATAAGAGATGTTCCATTGGAATAAATAACCAGTATCAGTGCCCTCAAGTCGTATCGAGGACGTACAAAGGTTACAGATCTACATAGAAGTCGCCAAAAAACTTGGAGAATGATAAGCAATTTCCATGTCGTCGGCAGCGATAATGTTGTTCTTGCCGAAGATTTACTGTGTTCGGTTCGGCGACGATCGCTTGGCATCTCGTAGTTCTGCTGAGTTCTATTGAGAAACTTGCACTAAACGTACTCGTAAACGAACTACATTTTGATCGAATCAAATTGAACATGTATGAGAGATAATTTTACGACACGAAACACGAGTACATCTCGCAATTAATAATGCGCAAATAGGTCAGTCGGCAACGCATTTGCAGATACGAATTACGATAAGATAGCACATAAAATCGGCCATCGTCTATTTTGTTTTATGTTTGCAATTCAATCGCAATAATCGTCACAGATTTATAATCGTAATAAAATTCAGCAGTATTTTATATTGTACTCATTTAATTCAGTCGTCACTCTTTTTATAAAAAGATGTAAAGAAGTCTTTGACTGAATTGTGTGTTCAGAAAGTATACAACATAAAGTTTCCAGCATATTGAGACAGACAAACTCGTCGTAGTCAGACTTTCGATTAGATATACCACGACAAGTTTACGACGCAGAAGATATGCGATCTTCGTACTATTTTATTTAACGTGGAATGCATTCCTGCGTAGGTTCGGTTAAACGATACATATTTCTTTTTATTTAGATGTCAGCATTTATTTTACGGTGTATAATTTAGATGTGTACCGATCGAAATCAGCGTTGTTCGCCTGTGCACGCACATTATTAGTGCAATAAAGAATTTTCATTAATTTGCATCCATTCATTATTTTAAAGGTACACCACTGGCATTTCTCGTTAAAATTCTATCTCCATGTAAGGACATTACTACAGTAGAATAATATTATACAACCATTTATTATTTGGATCGTCTGAACAAAAACCCAATGTTCTAACTAAACTAAATAAATAAATATTTCGGGACACCCCACACCTCACCTCACACACTGATCCCAAACTAGGCAGATCCTTTGGGTTTCAGGGAGCTGATATACATACAAAAATTATACAACATCCAGACACAAGGCAAACACAAGTTTTCATCACAAGAATATTTGCCCTGGGCGAGGATCAAACCCGTGACTATTGAGGGCAGGCGTACTACCAACTTGGCTATACGGGAACTATTTATTAATCTGTGATACGGGGCCGACAACAAACTGTATATGACTGGATATCGAACTTGTAATTTAAAACGTGTGTTTATTTTAGTTAATGAATTAAGTAAGTAACATTTATTGCATACATATAACAAAATTCACTGGATGTTCCTCGTTTGCTCTTCGTCTGTTGATCAAACAAGACTGACGTTAAAACACTGCCCAACACTGTTTGTCACATTCGAGGTGGTTTACATTGTTGTTATTATAAAACGGGTTGCACAACTTATTTTTTTAAAGGCCTTTATTAACGTAAAACATACAATACAGAAAAGTTCAGATTACAACTTCTAAACCTACTTACAGTCTGGCAAAAAAGTCGTGAAACGGAACTAATCTTACTTCTCAGAAATAATTATCCTTAAGTTAGACCGTGACAGACAGCATGATATAAAATGGCAACACCGTAAAGGAAGTGGCGCCCCTATTAATTTCACAGCTTTTTTGCCAGACTGTACAACTTAATTAGTCCTGATTGCAGGCTGGTAACACCAATTCAAACATTTACCGTAAGATATAACATATTTTTTAATGCACACACTCAACATAAAATTACTAATTAGATGCAAGCTTTACTTCAGTGGCACAAAATTATTTACATTTAGTAATATAAATGATCAATGTACAATGTGATGTATTTTTATTGTGCGGTAGTTAGGAAATTATTTCTGCACAACAACTGTGCAGGCTGTAGTTTCAGTATTGCAGGGGCGCTGCACCCACCCGAGAGGCTAGAGAGAGAAAGCTAGAGACTTGTTTGTGTAATGAGCGCTCGTTAGTGGCCGCTTGGCACCTAGCCCGGGAACTTTCAATCGGAACTCTTCACATGTCGAAATTGCCGCAAAATTGCACCTTGATTAAAGGAATACCTATTGAATTTTCGATGTCACAACTCAGATTTCTTATATCCATACGTTAGTTGTGCCAAACTTGATATAGGGCTAATTTGATTGGTAAATGTAATTTTAATTATTTGATAATATTTAAATACTGTGATGTTAAAAAGCTTCTCATAAAAATATTAAAATAAAATTCCGGTAGTATTCAGATTACTCGTATATTTATTGTTTATCGTGATGTTTCGACATTCGACGTGATGTCCTAATAAATTATTAGCTATGTTTAAAAATATAATACGGCAAGAACACGACAAAATCTATCGAATAGAATACGATATACTGCCAAACATTGTTCCTCTGAATTTGGGTAAGGCTTACAATATACCTACGTACGCAAAAACGAATTCACGATGGTGACGAAGATAAATCGATTTGAAGATTCATTTCGATCCAAAGCTTCATTGTAATCAGTACCTACTCACACCGGCGCAAAGCGAGCCGAGCCGAGCTCATCCCAAATCTAATACAACATAAAAGGCAGAGATCTTGTCAAATCCTTTCACAGATATTTGTGCGCCACTTCACCTACTTCCGAAAAGGATTCTGCTATTTTCAGAGGAACAAAACGATTGAGCTACAAGTACTTCCTAATATAGACTTTTATACTTATGGATTAATTTTAATGACGGCCACGTAGGTACGTAGCCTAGATACACCTGTCCGCGAAGCACGGGGTCGCGGGTTCGAATCCCGCTCAGGACAAATATTCGTATGATGAACACTTGTATTTGCCTGGAAGTTATCTATTCTGACACCCTAGTACAGGCTCTGCCTAGTTTGGGGTCAATAGCCATGTGTGAAATGTCGCCACATATTCGTAGTAAAGTTATTATAGCAGACGACATTTTTATCTTCATACTTATCGTCACATTAATAATATCAAGTAGCTATTTAGATTAGTTATTTATTAACCTACTCGTCAAGAATTATAGTTAAGAAAACTGCGAACTCACAGGCCTCTTGCGTCATTATTACATTTTCTTTGAAGCTCGCGTCCTGTAGCTTATGTCCTCCTTGACTTTGATCTCTTTGTGTGCCCCACTCTGTATTGGGCTGGCCTAATTGCCAGAACTTCCCCTGTAAAACTGAGGTAAGTACGTTCAAGCGTACCGTAATGTACGTACCTACCCGATTATTTTATATCTAATGGTTTTCGACTTTCCGCTTTCTCTTTACTACACTATGTGTATGACCTAATTTAAGTTCTGTGGTTCTTAATGAAATAACCGCGTTTCTGCGAAAATTTTAGATTGTTCAGGTTTTTGCCGACTTGGCAATTTCAGTCATTTTATGAAGTGGGGCGGGCTTGCAGGCAATACATACCTTACTATTTTAGAATTAATATTCTCTATCCACTATTCGCTATTTTCCCGTGGTAAATGTTGATGCTATCTCCGTCATCGTGTGTTAATTTATCTTTGTATGTAACAGTCTGTATATACGAGTATTTACAGGTATATATATAGCCATACTATTGATAATAATATGAAACCAATATAGCCAAACTTGCTTTCCGAAGCTCGGAATCATTTCCGAAGGCAGTTGAAATAAGTGATTTTGTTTGTGAGTCTATGACCAATATCTGTGATAAAAATACGAGTTAAATATGATATTTATTATTATAAGCGTCTTAAAAATGTTGTTCTTTTTTAAGTTCTCCAGGGAACTATAGAAACAGGAAAACCTTAATCCAAAATATATACCCAGTCGTTTTGTAAGGTTAAAAGTTTTTTTTTGTTTCAGGATTATTCTAAAGAATGTGTAGCACATGTACAGAAATATTTAATGAAGCATGAAGTACCACCAAACCTATTTGAGGTAAGGACTACAATATTTTCTTTTGACTATAAATAATAGGTCACCGACAAATGTTTAATTACATTTTTGTTGCAGCCTTACATTGAAGAAATTTTTCAACACCTACGAGGGGAGCCCTTCAAATTGTTCTTAGAAAGGTAAAATATATTCACTGAACCTTTTTATATCTGAACTATTTTTTTATATTTTTGTACACACAAAAAAGCGAATTTTCGCCATTAGGCAATTAGTTGATCTGTATAATATTCCCCTAACTTTGATTAATTTGTTACAGTGATAAATACACAAGATTTTGTCAATGGAAAAACTTAGAATTAAACATTCAGTTAACGATGAACGACTTCAGTGTCCATCGCATCATCGGTCGAGGCGGCTTTGGCGAGGTGAGTTTAGGGGATTATAAACCAACTATGAAAATAATTGTTCCAGCTTTAACATCCACAACATGAAAAATTATACATTTATTATATAATTATAGGTTAAGGTCGACTAAACCGCTAACATGTTTGAAACAATAATTTCAAACACTCACTTTAGATGCATGCCAACTTTCCTATGTCCATCAAAGTGCAATGATTAATGTCAATGCTGAAAATTTATTTTATTACTAGACTATTAAAATAATGTAGTACATTCGATTATTTTCATAGTGGCTTTAAATGCATCCCCCCCCCCTTAGTTTAGTTCGGATCTATGGCGTCTTATCCTTGAGGTTGTGCGTTTACTTACAAAAAGTAGGTTTATTTACCGAACGTTCCCCGGGTGTTTCCTTAACATTTAGGTAACCTTCAAAGTTTCTAAGCCACGTACAAGGCCTCTGGCTTGACTTAGCGACTGGTGTGTACTAAAAGTCAAGAAAGGCAGAGCTTTCCCACGATTTCTGTCTTATCTAAAATATGCCTATAAAATAAGACCATATCATTTACGTTTCAAATTAAAATTCACGTTTTTGTAATGTTTACTTAATTTATTTAACAGTTTCATTTTCAAATCTCAATCGAGATTTATTTATCCTCCGCCCGACTGAATAACTATTGACTAATTTTATTCTTTACTAAGTCGTGTAGGTTTTTTAAAAACAATTTGAAGTTTAATCTATTATTTTTCTTTTTTACGTCGATATTCATTTAGCCTGCTATCAGAATAATTGAGCCGCCTAAAGGGTTTGTTCGTTTGTTGTGACGTGATTTATGTAACGGCTACATCTGTGCATATTAGCTGGCTTTACGTGCCATCCGAAGCACGGAATCACTTTTTTTCGGGACAATCAGGTGATTCAGCGTCCCATGTATTGATCAAATATAAAACATACTATATTCTATTGACTTAAAGTCGAGGTTAGACCAGAAACGTTTCTTACTACAAAAAAAGGCACACAAATTCTCTATGTAATTTGAATCCCTTTCATCGGAGATTATCATTCCCCCGCAATGTAATTTCGCCGGTTTTGTTTGTGGCAGGTGTGAGTGTGAGGGTGTGACGTGTAAAGCACTTTCTTTGCGATATTAACAACACCGCCTTAGGGCATACATTTTTATACAGAACCATGCAATAAATATGTAGATACCGTAGCGAAATGGTTCGCTAACATGAATAATAAATAACGTAGTGATCTAAATTTCATATTATATTAAACAAGATTTCCACTCCACGGTTTCGGCCTGAATTACTAATTTTCCCGTGGGAATTAAATATTTTCCCTCTATAAAAAGCCTGTACCTTAGATATTCCATGATAATCGATCACTAGGCATTAATTATTCGCAATCTAAATTACGCATAAAAGAGGAACAGACAGGCAGATTAATTTCCACAAATATTTATTCCTATAGAGAAAATAACATGCCAAAATTAAGATATCTCACTTAAATAATTAAGAAATTTTAAAACTGTTTAACCTAGGGGTGAGAGGGGTAAGTCTATAATTCCATAAGTTAAAGAATATGATTTACCCTCTGGTTCCTGTAATACCGTATAATATTAAAAATATTCACGATATAATATTAAATATTATGGTAGTTGTTCAAAAGTATTCAAAACCAACAGCTTAGCTTTGAACACTGTAAAAAAATATGTGTTATATTTAAACATGTTCATATGAATCTACTAATTGGTCAGAGAGTCAACTTCATGAGCGCGTAGCGATTACGCACGTTATTGCGCTATTATGCAGTTACTTTTAAATAAAATGTAATATTGTGTATAAATAAAAAAACTTAATGCTAATACGTATTTGTGGCGGCAGGTATACGGGTGTCGGAAGGCGGATACGGGCAAGATGTATGCGATGAAGTGTCTCGACAAGAAACGCATCAAGATGAAGCAAGGGGAAACGCTCGCCCTCAACGAGAGGATCATGCTCTCTCTAGTCAGTACTGGGGTAAGTTGCTCTACTATCTTTATAATTAACTAGCGACCCGCCCCGGCTCCGCACGGGAAAATGGTTATTGTGGGTTATCCTTAAGTATATTATGCATGTATTATACATATAAACCTTCTTCTTGAATCACTCTATCTATTTAAAAAAACTGCATCAAAATCCGTTGCGTAGTTTTGAAGATTTAAGCATACATAGGGACATAGGGACAGAGAAAGCGACTTTGTAGTGATGAACCGCCAAAGAATTTCCATCGATATGGGACCGTATATACGCATTACGCAGCCATACCATACCGGTATTTCAGAGATTTCAACTAGGTATATGTAATGTAGTGTAGGACTATAACGTGGTGTCGAAATTCTCATGTAATTACAATATATTTACTAGTTTGTGGCTGATAAAAAAAAAAAAAATGTTTTTATATGATACATTTTATAATATCACGGAGGTCCCCTCTGCAATCTTATACAGTTAAAGTATGGACTCGGCTTTATTCAGTCATTTAGGGAAGTCCATTGCTTTCACGACGCTGCGCTGCTGGCGATTTTATTCTCTAATCCTTTGTTTTATTTTTATATGCAAATAGGAGTTTCCTTATTCAAACTTGTTTAAAAGAAAGCTCCATCAACGCAAATGGAACAAAAAAAGCGAATCAGGGAGGATAAGCGGAAGTTGAGAAAAGGTGACTTATTCCTTTGAGATTTTTAAATTGTTAATAAATCTCGCTAAAAGCGCGGGCGAACCAAAGCTCGACTCGATCGTGCATTTAGTGGAAATTCAGTTCTGTTGTGAATTTGCCAAATTCAGAGATTAGAAGATGTGGAAAAATTGCTACTATTAGTGTACTTATCCTCTAAGTCTTATTGAAAAGGCCAAGGTGTATCTTCCTTAATGCAGTAGTAAATATTAGACAGATACTGCAGTTGACCAAGTCGAAGTTCGAGAATAGTTTATCGGGTTCGTCTTTCCCCGAAGCTGGCGAAGCATTTAAAAATACTCCACGACCCAGGTTAGAGGGGCGCCGCGTACCTATTGTTTACCTTAGTGAATCCGGAACATCTGCTTTATTGCACAGATGTAGGCAGCATTTTACTAATTTCTAATCTTTGAATTATTGTACATTTTCAAAATATTTGTAGATATGATAATGAACAAGCCTATTTAAATCAAACACATAATATAATCTCGACAAAACCTATTGCATTCAGCCGTTGCCATGAATTCAACCTTTTCTTCTCTTTACGAGAATGTCGTTCTTTATTGGAGGGACACAGTCTGCCCTACCATTACCAGGGCCACAGAAAGTATAAACAGTAATTGAATGCGTACACGAAGAAACAACACTGACGTAAACGATTTTTCCGAGAACAATAAAGCGGTGAGCTAGCCTACAGCGAATATATACGTAACTCTTCTTGTGGCCAATATACGAGCGAAATTTTGCTCTCGAGGAACAGAGTCCCGAATTGTGTCGTACAAAATAGGTTAAGGAATACGCGGCAGTGCGCAAACTCCCCGAGTAAAGGGTGTTGTAACTGTGATGTATATCTATGCTTATGATGAGCTACTCGAAATGTATTCTGTGAGCCGCTATAGCTGCTGTAGCCTCGCTTCGCGGGTTAACTTTATTTTTGCTTCGCGGCGTGTAAGCACCGCTGATGTTCATTGTAATGAATTCGTGCAGAAATGAGATAAGTTGAAGACAATTTATTTCTCGGTCTACGGCGTGCCGCCTTCACTCCCACTCGTTTGTAGAGCTGAACTATTTATTATTTGACTTATTTTCTGAACAAGTATACGACGAAAACGACAAGCCACGGTAGCACATAGGTATTTCTCTCTGTCGAAGTTATTGACAGTGGAAACGCATATGTACTCGTACGTACGTATATAAAAAAGTGCACCTTTTAATACCCTAAGAATTTAATTATGACAAATTAATATTATTTGAACAAAAAAATACTGGTCGCGGCGTTGTGTAGATATTAATAAATTATTTTAAGTTTTAATCAACAAACTAAATAAATTACAGTTTGCATTGTCGAAATTATTTTCTATATTCTAAACCTCCGGGTGAGAAGGCAATCTATACAAATAAGTAATATTTTTTATTTAAAAAGTACTGTATTTAATACACTATTCTTAATTTTTTAAGTACCATTAATAATGCTTTCTTGTGCCCGATATTTAGCTGGCTGTAGCTGAGCGCGGTGGATAGTGATTTAAACGGCTATCGCTTATCGATGGGCAGATGTTTTGATTCAGCTCAACACAAGTATCCCATGATATCTGTATAAGCGGGCGATATGGCATCAGGGACATAAACGATATCCAGCCAATTGGACTGAAACGAATTGGCTCGCCCTCGATTTGCTGTGTACCTATCCGCTTCCGCTGCATTTTGTTGTATCCCTCGCGCTTGATTGGAATTTTTCATTTTACACCACTGTACAGACTGCGATGCGACCGGAACTCTGTACCATGCTGTTGGCAGTTTTTATTCCTTCAGTGACCTAAAAAACGTTTCCCCTAAACTTCGACCAACGCTGTTATCCGAAAGTTTGTTACACGAGCAACTGCCTATCGTTTTGTTACATTTGTAAGGAGAGTCAAGTTTTTTCATGAATTTCTTTTTCTGTGGCTTCGCTTTTAAAAGTTTTTGTTGTGTGGTCGGCAATAAAATGTTTATATTTTATGTTTACGGCTGTGCTGTACCGCAAACTCGGGGTTTATGTTGTATAAGGAACGTCCCAATGGGATTAAGTACATATATTTATTGCTATGTGAGTAATATAGAAATTTGACCTTTAAGCAACAATTTGATTTAATCTGTCTAGGGGTCGATGACTGGATAAAATCGGGACTACAAATTATTATCATAAAATCTGACACTGAAGTTAATAATTTTGTACCTACCTAAGGATAGGGGTTGTTTACATAGCTCGACAAGCTTCGTCTCCGAGCGATGAACGGATCTGCACTCATCTGGAAATTGCGACGTATTGAATGCTTTGTTGGGCGTTCACGCACATGATTATCGAATTATGAACGCCCGCCATACATTCCGACGTGTACTTATCCAATTACTTTCGGTCTGGCGACAGAATTTTGAAGTCATCGGATTTTTATGAGTTCTGTATAATGGATTAAATATGAATCGATAAACTGTAACGGTGGAGGCAAGGCAGTTGGGACTGAAGGGGGTTCATATTTTAATGGGCAGTTGTTGGTCGCTTGGCGCCGCATCGTCTGCCGTATTTGGATCCTTAAAAGAGCCAGGGTTACTCAAATAGTTACTCAAGTTTCTACGTATTTCTAGCGCAATGCAAGTGCAATGCTTAGTGAGTTACAAGGCAGGCAAATACTCTAAATTATTATTCTTCATATATGCACTTACAAAATTTGGTTATGCTATGATTATGAAGTAGCTAATACGAGTACCTATTCATTGAAGCGAACTAAGTAATAAATATAGCACGACCGTTAAGGAGATATTTACGCAGACATTCGTCTATTTAAGTCACGTCTTTGGCTGTTGTATTGGTATAACCAGAAAATTTTCTATTTATACTCTAAGGTATAAACATTATCGTCGCTTGTATCTACCGTCATATTTACCGTTACTCGTTGATTTTTCAAGAGTAAAGACGTGGCAGCCCTACTTGTATTACCAATCAGAGCGCAATTCACAGACACGCCTCGTCTCGCCTGCACTCGATGCCATGTGTCAGATACTCCTCTACCAACGCAGATTGATTTCACTAAAACAGACTGTTGGCTCGCTATTTCAGTGGGCGTTTCCGTGTATACCAGTACAATGATCTGCTGAGTTCTTCCATTACAATAATAGTATCTACATCTAACCTAAATGTGATCCGTAAAATCATCATCGTTCATTTCACCTAAAACTTCTTGATTATGGTGGGACGTATGAACTACAGGTTTTTATACTATGTTAGATAAATTAACAATATTTTGCTGAATATTCTACGCGACAGTATATTAAAATCTGTGTCGCGTATTTAAATCCCAAGAGGAATAAAAAAGTAATGCGTCCACTGTATAAAACCACGGATTTTCATGCTGTTACCTGAACCTGGATGTAGGTCAGGCGATTACAAACTCGGCAGACTGTATGCGGCTCAAAAATAATTAAAATTGTATTCCTATAGGCACGGTATGGATGTGATTGTTACCAAACTTGTTTTATTAAGTAATAACTGTAATAAGAATGCAGAATACAGAATTCAAATGCGCATTTTCAAACCAATTTTTTATATTGTTGTTGGGGCAAGTAAATAATAGAGCTACTGTTAATAACCATGGATCTTGTAGCGTAAGAATTATGTGATTATTTAATAGATATTTAAATGTATAGTATAATATATAAAAGAAAAAACAAATTAATTTACACATGTATGTGTACAATGTATGTATCTTATACAAAACAAACACACTTATATTTTGTGATGTATTATTTGCTTGAACTGCAGTTAATATGGTAGAAAGTTAATCAAAATTTTAGAATGCTTAGAAAAGTTGAAAAAAAAAGAAAAAAACCTTTTAATGAATGCTCTATGTGTTTATGTAATACTTTATTGTTGATGAACGAATTTTAATTAAAACTTCCATAGATTGTGTATAGTCCAGCGTAAACTGCTCGACATAAACCACGGAGTTTCAGGTTATTGTCTGGAAATAGGTCAGCCACAATTTCTGTTCGACGTTGGATAGGAATAACTCTGTTAGATTCAGTTACGTATTTAACCTTCGTGCTTTTCCAATCAAGCTATTTAATATTAAAACTTCCATAGGCACTTTTGTAAAGACTTTTAAGAAGATGAAACTATCTTTAACATGAGTTTTTTTTTCAATCGCTTAGATCTATGAACCACCAATCGCTTAGATTCCATTGTTTGTGATTTATTTGATAAACTTCAATCTCTCCGCTTATACTTTGACCTTTTAATAAAACAAAACATTTATTCCTTCCTTTATTTTAATCTACGAATGTTGCTAGTCCTACCACCTTCTGTCTTCCGCTCTACCTTTCCTTTAATTATGTTCTTGCTTGATTTTGGTGTAACCTGTCAGATAATATCAGAAAGGGGATCGGTGTTAGGAAGTATCTGTCAGAAATCCTTCCTATCCTAACACCACCCACCCCCTTGTGTAATTGACGGTCCCTACAAAACTTTCGTTTACAATACTTTTTGCTTTTCTTTACTGCTAGAATGCAAAAATACTTGACAAACTCTCGTAGCATAAAGATAAGATCCTTTTCTTTCAAATTCAACAACATAGTATTTGTTTTCCACGTTTTAAAATCAGTGCGTGCGTACTCTTGCACATTTTCCCATTAATCTATGTAACGTTTTAAGTATCTATGAATAAATGTTTTATGTAGTTTATATAAGTTAGTGCTACTAAGTAATCTTCTCGTTTTAATATTTATCTTAATTGCCTGGAAGAAACAAGACCTACAGTTGGCGGTTTTTGTTTTAAATACCATCATTGTTCTATTTATTATTTTTGGTGTCAATACAGAATTATTGAAGTGTATTGTTTAATTTTATTCGTTTGTCTGTACTTGCTATATAAAATGCAATTTTGCATTCCAGCCGACCACTACTGGCGCTATATTTGTCATTTATCCGACGACGACGGCTCTACACGAGCCAATTCTCGATGCTTGCTTACGTTTTCCACTCGTTCATTATAATATAATTCCTCAGCACACTGCATGAATAAGTAGGTACCTATTCAAATGGAAAATGTAGTACTCGTATCATACAAACAATGTCAAATCACTATCACTACATATTATAAAACAAAGTCGCTTTCTCTGTCCCTATGTCCCTATGTCCCTTTGTCCCTATGTATGCTTAAATCTTTAAAACTTTACAACGGATTTTGATGCAGTTTTTTTTAAATAGATAGAGTGATTCAAGAGGAAGGTTTATATGTATAATACATGCATAATATACTTAAGGATAACCCACAATAACCATTTTCCCGTGCGGAGCAGGGGCGGGTCGCTAGTTAGTTATAGTTAAAAAATAGTCGTATATTGTACAACTTTGTATATTAATTTTAAGAATCGTTATTTTGTTTAATTATGCAATGAATAATATATTTATAAAAGCTAGCACATGCGAGTAGACACTCATTACTTTATTCGCTCCTGCTGTTAGGGAATAATGTTTTGTTCTTAAGGTGAGTGTCCAGCCGCATTTGCTGGCTAATGTACATACATAAGGACGTATTGTATAGGATTAACCATCTACCGATGAATCCCTACATGTGCACTTAAACACATTAACCAACACACACACACACACAGTAACTTGACCTACTAGCGTCTGCTCGTAGGTGGGTATTAGCTGTTCCTAATCTTTAATTTCTACGACCTACTTTGTGCAATAGAGTAAGGTTGCAGATGACGCGAGGATTAAACTTAAACCGATACCTAAATATAAAAATATACCAATAGGTAAATAAAAGTAATCAGCAATGTATTAATTGGGATTTTTGAATTCATATGTGCATTTATTTGACAATCATGAGAAAACCTGCACGCACGAAGAAATTCAATAGGTTGTGTGTATGGGTAGGTCTCGTTAACAGCTCATATACGCCTCCATTGAAGGGCTCGATCCTATTCTGAAATCAGGGTGAATAGGCCTTTGTAGACCATCCTGGCCAAGTGCGGGTTGTTCAATTTCACACACTACCTATGAATTTTTTCGCAGTGTTTTCTTACGATGTTTTTCTTCACTGTAAGAGCGTACATATAAACGTACATATGAATTCGAAAATCGATAACACATTGGTACGTGCCGAGACATTGAACCCGCGAACTTCTGAATGGAATGGAAGTCAATGGTCCTAGCCACTAGGCCACCGACGCTCTGCAGTAGAGTGGTAAGCCAATAGGGGGAGAATACTCCCTGGCACATTTATATGGGCTGTTAACTAAATAGTACTAATATAGAGAATATTTATAATAGCTACTGTTTCATTTGTATTTGGGTTTGTTTTATTGTATTTGCTTTTAGATAATACTATAAAACAAACCCAAATACAAATGAAAAGTAAGTAGGTACCTACCAATATCCTGATAATTATTTCTGGCTTTATACCAACTCAACTCTCTTTTGATAGTGTAATAATAATAATAAAACTAATTTACTTTTCAGAATGCCAGTAGTAGTAGTAGGTATTTAATCTCGTTAAATACCTAAGTACATAACGAAATACACTGTAAGACCATTGTTTTTTTTTTCACAAATTCCACGACTTTGTCTAAGGGTCAAGATTGATAACAACAATTGACTATTTTAATTTATAGAAAAAGAGGATTTCATTATAGTAGCTACTATTTTATTTGTATTTGGCTTTAATTATACTGATGTATGAATGTGTTGACAGGTGGACTGCCCTTTCATCGTGTGTATGACGTACGCATTCCACACGCCAGACAAACTGTGCTTCATTCTCGACCTGATGAATGGCGGCGACCTCCACTACCATCTCTCGCAGCATGGGGTCTTCAATGAGGCTGAAATGAAGTTCTACGCAGCTGAAGTCATACTGGGTACGTGAATTATGTGAAGTAACAAGATTTTTTTTATTTTCTACGATTTGTTATCTAGATTTAGGTAGTTCAGTTGGTGATTTTCTTATAAGATTTAAGACTGTTTCTAAAACATAGTAATTAGGTATTTAAAGTGGCTGTTTCTCGCCGAGAATGTGATAGTTTATTTTATTTTATATTATACCTATCACATCACGTATCATCGTATGTATTTCGGACTCTCAGTCTTCTTTTCGAGTCGACAGCAGACTCGTACACAAATAATGAAATAACTAACGTTTTCGATAACCTACATCAAACGTAATGTGACTCTTAGTTTAGAAGTTTATTTTTGTTAATTATTTAATCAAATAAAAATTATATTTCGCCTTCCATAATGAAAAGAAATATCTGGTTTACGCGTGCAAAAAAATAATTGTCTTTCGACCGACCTTATAAACTTTAGCAGTTAAAAACGGTATCGGATATGTTTATAGGAATACGAATTATATGAAGTAACCGTCTTGATTTCCAATTTTATTACCCGTAAATAATATCTCACTCGATTCAAAATAAGCTTGCTTACCTCCATGTATGTAGTCGTCAAAACAACAGTCACGTGCGGCGAAGAGATGTTTCTATATATGTAGTAGATATCTACGCATTGTACTTGTGAGTCGCTTAATATGCAACTGGCAAACGAGCTTGTAAACAAGTTACCTCCCATGCTCTCAATAGATTCCATGCCGTGTTTCCAGAATGTCAATGAGTCCGTCTTCAACCTGTATAATAAGATATATTTTTAGATTAGGAAGAATATTTTTGATTATGGTTTATGATAAGTAAGCGATATTGTTGCTTGTACTTGTTATTTCTTTATTAGATGTCTAGTAGATTTCGTCGTATCTTCCATCATAGCCTTAAGTAAAGTAAACCAAGGTATTACTGGCCACTTTGTAGTTTAATGCTCCGAAATAAGATTATATATAACGTTATAATCTTATTTATATTCTTCTATAATAAGATTATATTATTTTATATAAGTTACTCATAATTCTGTGGGTCATACATAACGTTATAATCTTATTTATATTTATTCAAAATCAATTTCACAACTGTCAAGCATTGTCCTCATTTCCGTCCAAGCAGTTAAGCTTTTCAACAAGATGCGTTCGGAACTCAAAAGTTCAAAAGTATTACTAATATTCATACCTTTAAATACAAACTTTAAGCAAAAGCTTTTGAAAAAGTGTTTATAAAGGGTGTTTTTTTAGAGGTATAGAACATTAAATTGCAATAAAACAACGATGGATTATTCGATTGACATGAATTTTATATATCCGAAAGATAATCTTGTGGCATTACATTTTAAATATTATTTCTGGCATATGACCGCCACGGCTGGCTCGGATGTAGTCCAATCTGGAGGTCCAATTTTCGATGACTTTTTCCAACATGTGGCCGTATATCGGCAATAACACGGAATGTTATCTTCCAAATGGTCAAGCGTTTGTGGCTTATCAGCATAGACTAATGACTTTACATAGCCCCACAGAGAGTAGTCTAGCGGTGTTAAATCACAAGATCTCGGAGGCTAATTCACAGGTCCAAAACGTGAAATTAGGTGGTCACCAATCGTGTCTTTCAATAAATCGATTGTGGCACGAGCTGAGTGAAATGTTGCGCCGTCTTGTTGGAACCACAGCTCCTGGACATCATGATTGTTCAATTCAGGAATGAAAAAGTTAGTAATCATGGCTCTATACCGATCACCATTGACTGTAACGTTCTGGCCATCATCGTTTTTGAAGAAGTACGGACCAATGATTCCACCAGCCCATACAGCGCACCAAACAGTCAGTTTTTCTGGATGTAACGGTGTTTCGACATACACTTGAGGATAGCTTCACTCCAAATGCGGCAGTTTTGTTTGTTGACGTAGCCATTCAACCAGAAATGCGCTTCATCGCTAAACAAAATTCGCTTATGAAAATCGGGAACAACGGCAATTTCAGAACCATTATTTTCGAAATAAAATTGCACTATTTGCAAGCGTTGTTCAGGCGTGAGTCTATTCATGATGAATTGCCAAACCAAACTGAAAATAAATCACTTGACAGCTGTTAAATCGGTCGCCATCTTGAACAGTAATGCCAACTTAAAGTTCTATACCTCTAAAAAAAACACCCTTTACATGGTAGAAGAATTTTTATTATAATTAAATAAAAATAAATATTTCGGAGCATTAAACTACAAAGTGGCCAGTAATACGTTGGTTTACCCTATATTTTTTCACTGAGGAGTACGGGTCTTCTTTACCAATAATGTTATAACGTGATTTTGAACAGTTATTGATATTTAATCCAGGGCCTTATACATAACAAAGGATATAAGAAAGCAGAAGGATCAATCCGACGGAAAATTCTAATATTTTAGAGACATGCATTTATGAAATAAATTAGACTTTCATCAGATTTTTGGACCAGATATAAATCAAACACTTATAGATTTTCTAATAATGCACAAAGATTTATCTAGACGTTTATATCGACGCCGGATAAAACAATAATGCTTACATCATATTTCAAACCACGGCCGAATTGTTGTTCATGTGAGCGTAACAGTTCGCGGCGCGGGTTGTTCTGTTTATAGTTGAATGTCGTGTTAGCCAGCCCATAAACCCAATACAACACGACCGGCGCTGGATCGGGAACCAATACAACGTTACACGCTCGCACTTACCCAGAGAGGGATTCAGAGTGCTCGCTAAAGAGGGCAGTCGATAACACACCCGATTCGCCACTAACACTTTGAAAAACTATGAAATGAGATGTAAAAACATGGTCTAAGAAAACAAGATCTAAGACTCCGACCACGTGACTGACACAAGCCTACGTCATTTTGCGCTGTTCATCCTTGTCTATTACACGCATTCGACAAGGATGAACAGGCAAAATGACGTAGAAATGACGTAGGCTTGTGTCAGTCACGTGGTCGGAGTGTTAGATATTGTTTTCTTAGACCATGGGTAAAAAGAAGAAGAGGAAAGATAAACTGAAAACAGTATAAAGACGATGATGATGACTGAAAACAAAGAACGATTTGTGGTTAAACACTAAATCATTTCAAGTCACTGATATATCTCACTATTGCTCGTTTGATATATGAGTAAAGATATGCATGCATCTATACATATTTTTTAAAATACTCGCTTACGTTCAGAAAGAAAGGTACTCAGGGAAAGGGTTTGTTTGCTGAGAAGGGAATCACCACGAAATTACCATTTTTTACCCACCTAAATTCGTATCTGGTATTCGAGGACCAATAAAGATCATTGGTTAAGATTGCGAGGATTTTGTAGACAAAGCGTTAGGTATTCCTGAGTCAACAGGCCATATATTTATTTGGAAAGTGCTATCCCGAGATAGGTTTAGTTTATTCCATCCAATTTTTATCGACGGTTCTGGCTTTGTTCTACACGAGCTTTAGTTCGACGCCGCTTATATTATTATGTAATGCTGATTCGTAATGTTGGTAATTCATATAATATTAATTTATATCTTACGAATTGTACTCTCAAAATGGCAGAGACTATGAGAGATTCAGGAAAATTATGAATACAATAAAAAATAATTATGTTCTATTTATTTTAAAAATAATTAAATATAAAGCGACTAGCTGGCTGTCGCGGCTACGCCCGCGAAGATTTTTGCATTTTCCGATGGAATGAGTTTCCCGCGGTAAAAAGTAGCCTATGTCACTATCCGGCCTTCAATTTATCTTTGTGCAAAATTTGGTCAACCGTTGTTTTGTTTCTGTGTGAAAGACAAGTCCGGTGAAGCTTGATTGGTCGTACCATTTGGTCGTTCAATAAAAAAAAAGTGTGAAAGAAGGACAAACGAACGAACAAAAACACTTCGCATTAATAATATTAGTATTAATTATTTCATTAGTTTGTTTTCCAATCAAATACCGTATAATGCGTGAATAAATTCATAATAAAACGCTTGTTTATATAAATAAAAACCTTTTATGCTTATTATTACGTCTAGTCTATTATGCCTACGTGTAGGATATGACAATGGGTTATTAGAGTAGGTCACTGTCTACGGCTAAAAATAGGGTCTAATATAGGACATAATGCCCGTGCTGTCATCCAGTCCTGCAAGTACAGAACTAACGCGCGCATAGTCCGACCTTTTGGTAACATTTAAGCTCAACTATCTCAGACAAAGACGCGACTTTATACAATCTTATTGCTGGGGTACTCGAAGTAATATTTTTTTATAACCAAAACATTCCTTACGTTTGTTTATATTTTTTGAAAATATTGGGGTAAATTACCCGTCAAATACTAGAAGAAATTAAAATATGAGTGGTTTGAAAAAACGACATAAAATCGTAGGCCGTAAACGCGTATACGTAATTCCCTAGCAGAATTATCTACTTATTAGATTTGTGATTAGATTATCTGTACTACGCTTATCCTTATGAATGACGATGATTTAGTGGGATGTTTTTAAAAATTAAATCCTCATTTATCGTTTTATCACTACTCAACAGTCACAGATTAAGCAGTTAGGTACGTTTTAAGTCATAAAAAAATCGTTTTAGATAGTTTAAATTTAAAAAAATCATAAACAGCACGTACGACGCACACTACATCCGATTCCGTTCGGAATCCGAGAACAACCATACAAAAATAAATTCAGCCCGACACAGTTTGTATGGGAGTTCTCGGATTCGTATCGGATTCAGACGTAGTGCGTAACCGCGCTTATGGTAAAGGAAAACATCGCGAGGAAACCTGCTCACACCTACGATTTAATTCAAAGGTTGTCTGTGAAGTTGACCAACCCGCACTAGGCCAGCGTGATCGACTAAGGCCTATTCACCCTGATTTCAGGATAGGCTCGAGCCCCTCATTCGGGGCATATATGAGCTGTTAACAGCAATATAAAAAGATTAGTGACATGAACTTTTTTTGGTTTCATGAAACCTGAAACCTTTTTTATGAAAATTCGCTTTCTAATGCATCAGAGAAAATCCGAAACGTCTTAGCAGCGTCATGAATTAAAATGTATATTTTTTATTGACAATGAGTGGGTGAAACCAGATGGCTAGTTTCTCTTGCGTTTCTGATATTCTATGTTTAGCGCGCATAAATCAAATACCGATGAAATTACGAGTATAACCATGATTTAAGATTTACTAACTAGGAGTATGGTTGAAGTTTACCTTTACTCTTAACTTCAAGTTGTTTGGTATTGCAGTTTGTTACACAACATATCCGTCCAAAACTCTCGTTTTCTTAGATCGAAACCCTCCTGTGAAGAGAAGTTACAGGAAATTTATTATTTAGGGCACTGTTCTCGGTTTGTTTTGTCTAATATACCCGAAATGATGATCTTGTGTTTCCTCGCTTCGGTTATTTACGAAAGTAGACGGTAATAATAAGCAACGTTTTTAACTGACACTGAAATTTAGATCGTTCATTGATAGGCTTTCAATCAGAACATACTTAGTAATTGTAGTTTAAACAGTTTAAACAAATAAAATTAATAAAGATAAATACATTTATTTTTTGGAGCAATATACAAAACGATAATGATAATTTAATATAACATTATAGGCGACCTGGAATATTAAGAACCTCTACTTCCAGGGCAATTGTTTCCATCTGATGGAATATTAAGAGCCTAAAGAACTTAATTTCATAATTGCCAGAAACACAAAAAAACATGTATAGGGCCTCCACCTCCATACCTGTTTTTTTTATTTTTGTGGTCAGTCAGGCTTTATATTCACAGCAGTCCAGGCTAAATTCACGCACAGATGTAATATACTTACTAGCCTTCCGCCTAGTATAATAAAATTGGATTTGGTAACAGTTTTTCCCGTTAGAATGAAAAATATTCCCGCGATAAGAGGTAGCCTGTGATACTCCTCAAGGTCTATTCTATCTCTATACCAAGTTTCATTCAAATCGATTCAGTAGTTTGGGAACCTATTCAATGCAAACAAACAAACAATAAAATCTTTCCTCTTTATAATATTAGTATAGATAGATAGATGGATACCAAAATCAAGCCTGTCAAAAGTCGACTGAATTGGTTATCATTCTGGAGGTAATAATAATATATTATGTTTGTTTGTAATCCTTAGGCCTAGACCACATGCACAAGAGACACATAGTGTACCGGGACTTGAAACCGGCGAATATCTTGCTCGATGAACACGGCCACGTGCGAATATCCGACCTCGGGCTCGCCTGCGACTTCTCCAAGAAGAAACCCCATGCCAGCGTGTAAGTACTAAGCTTTATTATATTTTTTGACAACATTCCTTTTTTGTTTTAGACCACATTTTGAGTATAGTACAATATTTTGGGTAATGCACAAAGAGAAGAAGTGAATGAAAAAGCTGCTTATCAGTTAACGAAACTTTTTTTAATAGCAATCGGCCATTGGTTTCGCTGTATTATTTTTTAGGTGTACAAACCTGGACCTAACTATCTATAACGAATACAATTTACAGCAAAATTGTTATCCAATTCGGTGTTGGTTTGATTTGAAGTTGGTGTAGATACATTTCGGCACAATTATTAAATATTGAAATATGAATATTTTTAAACGTCATGTTTAGTTACGCGTTTTAAATGTACTAAACTGACCGCAAATTTTCTGTAACCTATCTCTTTGTAAAGTAACCAATAGAATAGTGCTGCCGCCGATTGTAACCGATGACGTCACAAACATCAGAATACAGATTTTGGAATAACGGTCGTGTTCAAACCACAAATAACCGGAACCCCACCAGCAAACAAAACGCAGAATTGCTGACGTGAACACAACTTTGTCCTCAGAATAATGTGCGTAGGTGGAGACATGGAGCCATTGTTTTTAACTTTGTAAGGTACCTGAAGCTGACATACAGCTATTACAGTTGTTTTCATGTAAGGTTTTGACACATCCTGATTCTGGCATGTCACAGGACTAACTTTAGCAAGTAAATTGGCAGTTTTGTCTTTAAAAAAACCGGCCAAGTGCGAGTCGGACTCGCGCACCGAGGGTTCCGTACAAACCTGCAAGGTTTACAAAGTTCTTTCATTACGACAATCGAGTCATAACTATGGTAATCTTATTGCAAAATGAAATTCATAACATTACAATGGGGAAAGATGGAGGAGCATAAATTTAAGACAAAGATCTCTTTATCGTTTAAGTAACTAAGTACTAAGTAAGTATTTCAACTTGATAGCTCTACGCGTTCATGAGGAAAAAAGTAATAAGTTTATATTTATTAAAAAATATATATTTTGTAATGTAACTAAAAATTTAAGGTTAACGGAATTTTTCCTTTATGTGTGCTATAAAACGTTGCTTCATGCCAAATTTCAAGATTCTAGGTCGACTGGAAGTACCCTTTAGGTTTTGATTCCCTTGCGAGTACTTGCGAGTTTCAAAATATGCAGCTTAAATTGCTGTTTCTTTTGATTGCGTGGACATAGAAGTTTGATTTTGTTACAGCTTAAAGGTATTATAGACCTGAGTATTTGGTATGAATTTCAATTTAATACCTCTACGCGTTTATGAGGAAATGGGTAGTAAGGTTAAAATTATTAAAAAAATATATATTATGTGATGTAACTAAAAATTTATGGATTTCGTAATTTTTCCTTTATCTATGCTATAAGACGTTGCTTCGTACCAAATTTCAAGATTCTGAGTTCACGGGAAGCACCCTGTAGGTTTTGATTCCCTTGCAAGTGTCGAAAATTTGCGGCATAAACGGCTGTATCTTTTGATTGCGTTGGCTTAGAAGTTTGATTTTTTCACAGCTTCAAGGGACAGTAGACCTGAGTAATTGATATAAATTTCAGCTTCATACCTCCACGCGTTCCTGAGAAAAAGGGTCTTGACAGACGGACAGACGGACAACAAAGTGATCCTATAAGGGTTCCGTTTTTTCCTTTTGAGGTACGGAACCCTAAAAATGAGCAGAGTAAAAAAAAATAGTAAGTGTACTGTAATCCAAACGTTACCTACCTAGTAATGATTGGTCCAACCAAACTCCCTGTGGGGTAAGACGCGACTAAAGGAACTTCTAAGGGATGTGCAACAACATTCATCTGAGTAATCAAGAACAAATACAATCCCCAACCTGCCTACTAAGCGTGTAGATTATGGCAATACATATTTCCTTTCCAAGAGAGAGGTCACAGCCCAGTAGTGGACTATTGTAGCAAACGTTAGAATACTGAAAATAAATAAATAATATTAAATACTATTGTAAAATCTACATTGTGTTTTGAACCTGTGTAGTCTGAATATCCATTATAACATCTTTTTTTAACAAGAACATTTTTCGAGTAGATCAGGTGTAATTTATTGACAACAATGTTCTGTGTCCAGTTGTCTTATCGCTTTTGTCTTTGTGAGAAATTTTGGACATATTATTTAGAGGGTTGCTGTCAGAATTGCCACCGGGCACACCTCGGCGATTACATGAACAATTCCCGATAGAGCATGACCTAGATTACTCCACGTTGAATCACGTTGAATAGAAAAGTTAAATGAAAACTTATTCTGAATAACTGAATAACATACAAACAAACAGGTAACTGAATCACTGCTGACTAAGTTTTTCTAAGAATCTCTTACCTGTTCAAATGCGACCGTTACCACAAGTACAATAAAAGTTAATTATTATCATTATTATGCTACAAGAATTTCGAATGAATGTACATATTTTATTACACGTTATATAATAATAAGTAACCATGCGTGTCATTTAAGTTACGTCATGGTTAATGCAGTATTTTTTTCAAAACACGTCTTACTATACACATTGAAGTGTTGGAAAAGGTCAGATATTGTTAAACTTAAGAAGATAAGTAAATGAATAAGGCATTAAATTTCGGGAAATATTAAACCTTCACTCAAAAAATACTAAATGCTCACCAAAATAACTGGATTGCACACAAAACATTGGTTAGGTTAGGTTTAGAGTGCAAACCATTTATTTTGATGTCCTTTTTTTTATAATATCGATTTAAATACATGCCTTAAATTTCTTCTATATTGGGTCTTTCTAACTTGAACACAATTTTTTTCTTCAGCGGCACCCACGGCTACATGGCTCCGGAAGTGCTCTCCAAAGGGACCGGGTACGACTCTTCAGCGGATTGGTTCAGTTTCGGCTGCATGCTGTACAAGCTCTTGAAAGGTCACTCACCTTTCCGCCAGCACAAGACCAAGGACAAACACGAGATAGACCGGATGACGCTCACTATGGTAAATATGCTCATACTGTGTGTGAGAGGCTGCTTAGCTAATACTCAAAAGAGTTAAAAATACATGCTAAGTCCCTTTCGGACCCACCGCTCAACTAGGTTGTTCAACTAGTTGAGCAGTTGAGCAGCAGGTCATATGTTTTGAACAACTTTTCTAAAGAAAATCCATACAAACTGTCCAAACGACTAATTTGTGAGGAAGTATAAATTCTTTTTGGTTTCTGAGACAAGTATTATTTTGAATGTTGCTCAAATCCATTGATTGAGAGTTCTTTTCAGTATTTGCTAAGCCTTCACTTACACCTTTCGCGTAAAATAGTTAAATAAGAACTCGCTTTCGTTTATAAAATTGAATCATAGCTAATATTTTTTCTAACAAACTTTGTCCCGCCAAAAGAAGGATCATCCAATTTGAAATGATATGTACGCTTAAATACATTTCTTTAATTCACTTTCATATGTGTAAATAGATTATTCTTTGTATCTGTCGGTTAGTGTCCCTTAATTAATGTCCTTGAATTATGATTATGATTGTGATTAAGGATGGCAGACCAGATTGCGATAAAAATTTACAAGGTCATAGATGACTACACGAGGAAGGCTGAGTTCACATTGTTGGCAGAAATAATGACATCCTTACAGGAAGAAATAATAAAATAAAGGCAGACTTATTTTCACAATAATTTAATCAGTTTATATAACAACAATAACATTATACAAAATAGTGATCAAGAATCGAGTTGGTTGGTCAAAATAGGATTTATATTATTATTACCCATTCTATGTTATGGCGCCATGTTCTTGCTTTGTTTAAATTAAGGTTGCCTGAAGAAAATTGCTTCTCAGCAAAAATACCGCCTACATGTACACGTTCTATCCTTTTTGAGAATTATACTATACTGTATTTAGTATGCAATAAAGTATATTCTATTCTAATTATAATGTGCAATAACTTTAACTTTTTTTTGTTTAATTGCGTTGAACCAAGGACATTTTACAAAACTACAAAGGAACTTTACAAATTATTATACGCAGTTTAATTAAGCAGCGGCACACGGCTCATTCATCACTTTATATTACAATTAATATTTCCGCTCGAACTAGAATAGAATGAAATGATATGATACCTATTAAATTATAACGTAAACTTAGCGTGTAATATTATGTATTTATTTTAAATACGGACCAGGAAACTAGCACTCAACCTACGCAGTTGTTGTGGGAAGGAAGGGAGAACCGATTTTAATTTTGTTTAAAATAAAGATTGAATTGTGATTTCAATATTATAAAGTCTTCCCCAGCCAGATGTCGTCTATCATTTTGCAAATTTTTATCTACTTCATTTTCGTAATATATTTAGCCATGAAGCTTATATAAATTAATTGATTTAAGTGAAATAAATTTACTGGTATCGTATAATAATATCCTGTAGCATTACAATTATTGTTTGTTTTAATTACTTGATCAATTTTCAAATTGACATAGTAATTTAATTAATTACCTTATCAGAGGCCCGTTTTTCGAAGTCGCAAATTTTCAATTATGCTCATCGGTTACTTAAATATATAATTATATTATTGCTACGTATCAAATTGAACTTGTAATCAACAAATTGAAACTTCGTGAATCGGGCCCGAGGTAGTTAGAACATTTTATGATTAAACATTTAAATCTTGTAACCGCAGACGCGGAAAGCGGTGCGTTTCGGAGCGATATTGGAGTTTATATGCCAACTGTCACATAGAAAGCGGGCCCAGTCTGTATGACAGGTTGCATATAAACTCCGATATAGTCCCGCTTCTCGCCCTTTCCTGCGTCTGTGGTTTCCGACTTTGAGTCTTAGCGGCGCGATGTTTGCAATAGCAGTACGACGTGTTGCAGAATGTGGAGCTGCCGGAGTCGTTCAGCCCGAGCCTCAAGAGCCTTCTGGAGGGACTGCTTCAGAGGGACATTAACAAGCGGCTCGGATGCAAGGGCAGAGGGTAAATTATCACCTTTATAATATTAGTATGTTGGTAGACAAATTGGCGAAATCGCAAAAGAAGTTGAATTGATTTTATTAAACTAATTTGCAGACTGTTTTATTTGACGTCGATAGAAAGGAGAACCAGGGATGGAAACCGGTATTTTCTTTACCTGGTTAATTATGGTCCTAAAGCTGTCATTTCATAACGAATCTATTCGAAAGCGTTATCGCATCTGCAATTAACCTGGTGAATCATTTGACGAGGACACGCGTCGCGACTGTACCTCCACTACGGTTTTTCTTTGCATAAAGAATGCGAGTGTGTTTGTAGGCGTGCGGAGAGAGCACAATTAAATAATTTACTAGAAATCACTATTATTATATGTTACGTACGGCTAGAGCTGTAGAATGCTGTTTAAGACATTGTGCAATAGTGATTCCTTCTGAGAGCCCTATGTTCCTGACAGTAGAATAAAATAATATAAATTTCATCAACATCCACATCAACAGCTTAGACCAACAACGCGTTGATTACCTATGCCATTTTTATGTAACTACTAAAACGGAGCTATCAGTTTAAGCGAAAGAAAAAATAATTCACACGTTTCAATGCCACTCACACGTTTCAATGCCACTCTCCGGCCTATTAAAAACCTCAGTGCGAAACCACATTGATTCATTAAGTGTAAGGTCAAAGTATGATTCTTATTCCTAACTAACGTCAATCAAAAGTTAAAAGAATAATGCATTTGTAATATGCGTCATAAATATGCGGTATTGAAAAAAATAATAATTGACGTATACTTACACGTACGTGCTAAGGTAAACACATCATATCGCTTTTACTATAGGATTTTGGAGCTTTGATTATTATAAGACCATGTCCTAATAGCGTTACTTTTTACTCGCAGTATAATGAATGTACACGAATTTTGATCAGGAAATGAGATAAAATAGAGTATAGGTATTAAATATTTAATTTGATTTTTATAATACTTTTTTTGGTCGTTTCCGCTTTGATGTGGTGAAAAATCTGTGATTCTTTCTCGCTGTTTCGGATCGATATTGTCATGTTAATCTCCCATGAACATTTAGTTAAGGTTAGTGCAGATTAGAATAAGCGAATTACTATTCTAAGTTTTTAACAAAGAAAATCCTAAATATGTTTGATGCTGTGCCATTGTGAGAAAACAAAAGATAGTATTGGCGTCGGCTCGATACGTCGTTGCGCAGTTACCTTTTGCTATAGGGAAATAATCCAGCGATACATAGACCGGAAATAATTAGCAAGCCTGCCCTTGTTTATAAGTGAATCGATTCACATACGGGTCGACCACTTCAAACAATGAAGAATGACAACAGTGGCGCATTACCATTCCAACCTATTTACATAACCCGCATGCTCTATCAGGATCTTTTGTCAATCAACTTATTAACTGCACAGGAACAGTAAAGAATAATATATTCGACGATCTTACTGTAAAGGAAACGTCGTCAGGAAACCTGCACACACCTGCGAAGAAATTCAAAGGATGTGTGTGACGTGACCAAACCGCTATTCACCCTGATTACAGGGTGGACTTCAGTAACAATTACCCTTCAGGGGGAACAACGCCCGTACCCGCCGGCCGGGGGCGCGGCCATAACCAAAATCAAAATTGATAAATCAGAGACGGAGCCCCTCAGGCGTCGTCTCCTTCACGATGTTTTTCATTTCGACTCAAGCATAGGTCAATTAAAGAAAAAAAAAGGTAGGCTCGTGGTCCAAGAAAACAAGGTCTAACACTCCGACTACGTGACTGACACAAGCCTACGTCATTTTGCGCTGTTCATCCTTGTCTATTACACGCATTCGACAAGGATGAACAGGCAAAATGACGTAGGCTTGTGTCAGTGACGTGGTCTAATTGTAAGACCTTGTTTTTTTTGGACCATGGGTAGACTGGAGCCCCTCGGTCAGGTCTCCGTCACTCCATGTACTTGCGCGCTATAACTACCCACCGCCCGGCCGAGCGGTCTCGGGCCTTTTTGGGACCCAATTCCCCATTCCCTAAAGGTGTTAGTAGAGTGGCGCAATACGCGAGAGAGAGATGCAGCAACTTCGTCTTTTCACCTAGCGCCGTGCGATCTGAATTGCACTTTATTATAACGGAGCTAGGGTTGCAATTTATATGAATTATGTCGCCTAGTGCAGCTTCTGTAGGGACTACTATTTGGTATTCTGTGCCTCGGTGGGGATATATATGAGGTGTTAACAACATATTAATGTTAAGCGATTGGTATTTCAGAGCCGACGAGGTGAAGGAGCACGTGTTCTTCGCGGGTATAGACTGGCAGCAAGTGTACCACCAGAAGTACACCCCGCCGCTGATCCCGCCGCGCGGCGAGGTCAACGCGGCAGACGCCTTTGACATCGGCTCCTTCGACGAGGAGGATACTAAGGGCATCAAGGTAACTTACTTCTGTAACGAGGTGCATTGCATGCTACCTCGTTGCCTCGTTTCTACTTCATTTCTCATCTCATTTACCATTTATTTCTCTAAATGTGAATATTTAATTTTGGAATTCATTCGAAAATCATCCATTTTTATTTTCACTTCTCATTCAGGCCGCTTCATGGCCACTCACGTTATGTATTTTTATATTTACCTAAAGTTTTGAAAAAGTTGTATAATTTTAAATTGAGTTGTTACAGTGAAATCTATAAAAGTTCTGTGCCAATTTTGTGTTTCTATTCGTCGCTCAGCGTGTAACTTCATCTTCCTTCGTGATAACGCTTCGCAGGCGCGCCTAAGTCCTGGGCGTGCCGCGGTCGTAACACTTCTATCTATCTATCTATTCAGCCCACATCAGTCCACTGCTGGACATAGGCCTCTTTTTTTTGCGCCATTCACACCGGTCCTGAGTCTCCCTGAGCCACTGTTTACCCGCAACAGCAACGATGTCATCTGACCATCGGGCGGGTGGTCTGCCATCTGAGCGCTTTGCAGTTCTTGGCCGCCACTCGGTTATTGCTCTAGTCCATCTCCCGTCTTCTTGTCTTGCCAAGTGTCCCGCCCACCTCCACTTAAGCTTAAGCTTAACTTACTTACTTAATAACAATAATAATAGATATGTGAGGACATCTCACACACGGCCATCTGACTCCAAGTATATTCTATTCTATTTTATTCCAAACTAGGCAGAGCCTGTACTATGGGTGTCAGACAGCTAATATACATACATATACACAAGGCCAACACAATTGCTCATCACACGAATGTTTGCTCTGGACGGATTAAAAACCTCGACCTTGTGTTTCGAAGGCAGGCGTACTACCAACTAGGCTACCGGGCCAGGTAGGGTAAGCGGATCTAAAAAAATGCGCTATTTCTTCCCATTCTGTGCCAAATCTGACCTCCACTTCCTTCAGGTTTACATGAATCAATAAGCGAATGGATTTTTTTGGTCCCATTTTCTCTTATCGTTGTGTTTCTTATTAGGGCGCGTTTAGACGACGCGCGAGGCCGACGCGCGTCCAGTTGAAATTCTATGAGAGTGGCTGCCGCGCAGCGATCGCGCGTCGGCCGCGCGTCGGCCGCGCTCTTAGCCACTCTCATAGAATTTCAACTGGACGCGCGTCGGCCTCGCGCGTCGTCTAAACGCGCCCTTAGCGTTAAAGACCAAACAGTCTTTTTCCTCTTTGTTGAAAAAATAAGTCGACATGTTATCGGTGTGCATACAGTGTTGTTCCATGTTACCGACTTCGTTCTAGGTTAGTCATCATAGAATAAATAGGGTCAATTGATTCGCACTTTATCCTACAATGCATGTTATTTTTCGTAGCAATGTAATGTGGTTTATTTAAGATGTATATAAAATTCGTAACTAAACTAGGACTGTAGTACAAATAGAAATGTACTAGAAGTCCAGATGAAAGATGACGAGATCTCAGATCTACAGGCAAAGTTATGTTTTCGACTTTATAATAGTCCAAAAAATGCCCTAATTGTGTGGTAACAAGCAGACGCTGTTCCCAGAACTAGAAGTGGTAACTTTGCATCGGCACAGTGATATCATTTATCTGAAAGGTTGAGGACCACAGTTGTTGCTGCTATCTAGCAATATCCAGGGATATTTTCCTTTACTCGCTTCATATTATATTCTACCCACATAAAGAGTTGGGTTGGGCCACTCGGCTATACAAACCAATATTTACAATATTTTACTCACAGATATAGATTTGATTTGGTTTGTGCGAACGTAAACGGCCGCGATTTATTAGTCTGCGCTCGACCGCTATTGGTATCGGATGATGAAATGATTGAAAAATTACAAATTGTGCACTGAGTTGCGCGGTGCATTTGACTCCATTTCGTGCGGACAGGGATTACCATAACATCACTAAAACTATCTTGCGACGTCACAAAATGTGGCGTGCTTAGTTTTCATACTGACGGAAGGAGATATGTTCCTTATGAAAAGTAGTTCAATTTCATGAGTACTACTATGCTGCGGATAAACAAATAGTTAAATTTCACGGTGTTTTAACTAGTGTTGTAAAAATTTCAAGTCTTTTAGTCTTCATTTCGAGACTCAAGTCGAGTTTCAGGCCTAAGACTCGTTAGTCACATGAGTCCGAGTCCTTTAAGTTCCCTGAGTCCTTTTGAGTCCTCTTGAGTCCTCTTTGAGTCCCTCTGAGTCTTGGACTTAAGTTGGTGTATTATTATAGGTAACACTGTTTTGCGTTATTAACACGTTGTATGATAGTATGATAATTTGCTACTTGATATTTTATTTACTTTAAACTAAGGATTAAAAGTACTCAGCCATGAGTCCTTTAAAAAGAGTCAGTCTTTGAGTCCTAGAGTCAGTCATTGAGTCCTTTTACCAAAAGACTCCAAATTCGGAAGGACTTGAGTTCTAAGAACCATTTGGGGTAGAGTCTTCCGCTCCCCCGCAAGTCCGGTGAAGCTTGATTGGTCGTACCTTTTCGACACAAGCATAGATCAATAAAAAAAAAGTAACATTTATAAGGCTCTAGTCTTCAAAAGAGAGTCGAGTTTCTTATAACACTAGTTTGAACTTTGAACGGAATGTTTTGTTGTCAGCTGACGGAGACCGACCAGATGCAGTACAAGGACTTCCCGCTGGTGATATCGGAGCGCTGGCAGGCCGAGGTGGCGGAGACGGTGTTCGAGACCATCAACCAGGAGGCCGACAAGATGGAGCACAAGCGCAAGGCCAAGCAGAAGCAGAAGTTCGACGCGGACGAGAAAGGTACCGCTTCATGTTAAACTGTATATGTGTCGTTCCACGTGAAAAGGTACCTTATGGCGGGCTTTAGTACGCACGCACATAATATTTTTGGATTAGAAAAGCTTAGTTTAGTAGCTGATTACAGGGATATGCATAACTTAATACCGACCATAAGGTACCTTTGCACGTGGAACGTCACATATTTTTATTTGTATTGAACTATGTTTGTGTCGAAAAAGTACGACCAATCAAGCTGGATTTTAAATACTAAGCTATGTCGAATTAGGGATGTTATGTTTAAGTTTACTTGGACAAAATATAAAAAATAATGTTATATCTTGTATAAAAAAATCGCAGATTGTCTAAATATTTTTTCGTTCTGGATCTGGTTCTTAATCAAATCTATTGACTAAGTATATTCTATCAGTAAGTAAAAATTTGTCGCTTACTTCCGGTATAAGGTAATTAACGTAACGTTGCCTTACCAGACTAGATCTAGTACTACTTATATTTAAATCTTGAACTTAAAGGTAAAGTAACTTTAGATGAATGGGTTTTCATTAGTCTTCATTTGTAGCAAGCAAAAGTTTGATACCTCAGTTCACTAAAAAGCGGGATTAACAAACAAAAAAAAAGTTTTTCGAAGAAATAACGAATCGGACTTTTTTTTTTATTGACCTATGCTTGTGTCGAAAAGGTACGACCAATCAAGCTTCACCGGACTTCGAATCCGTCACAAACCTGTCACGTTTTCAGAATCGGACTGCATCCTCCACGGCTACATCAAGAAGCTGGGCGGTCCGTTCGCGTCCGCGTGGCAGACGCGCTACGCCAAGCTGTACCCGAACCGGCTGGAGCTGCACCTGGAGAACAGCGCCAAGCCGGAGATGATCCTGCTAGACTCCGTGGAGGAGGTGTCTTCCGACCTGGTGTCCGTCAAGGGAGAGCAGTGCATCGTGCTAAGGACGCGCAACGACACCAAAGTCGTGCTCACCAACACGGTATGACACCTTTATTGACGTGACAACGTCTTATAATTCGATGGGGCCGGCTGCACGCACGAAAAAACATGACGAAATGCGGTGTTACCGCGCGGCTGAGGCGTTCCATTTAAGGCTTGAAGTGCAAGCAAGAGCGCAGAACGAGCGACAAAGAGGCACGCACAATCGTTGTCACGTTCAACTATCGTCAGTAAACCGACTTTACAGACAACCGTTTTTTTTTACTATTAAAGCCCTACCAGAGAAATAAGAAACCTCGCCATATTGCGGAATTTCAATAAAACTAATTTTATAAGGGAAATTGTTGCCATAGTCGTAAAAATATACACGTGGCGCCCCCAGAGCAGGTTTCTTGTTTTTTTGGTCAGGCTTTACCATAACCCGACGACCTTTTGAAGCCATGTTTAGACTCAACTCACATTGGCGCAGAGTCGAAGCGTCGCGACGCGTCATAATCCTTCACCCACAGCATATTCATCTCTGTTGTTCCATTAATAAAGTACTGATTTGTGCTATGCAAACATGGAAGCGCGCTTCGGCTGGAGTAGGTAGAGCGGTTGCGCGCGTTGATTCGCGTTACTCGAACTAGACCACAATGTTCGAACGTCTCTGAACTGGTTCGGTCACTGTGATGGCGACGCATCGCGTCCCTTCGACTCTGCCAGTGCAGTGTTGGGACTTACTGACACGGTATACAGTCAATACAACTGTAAAACAAAATTTAATGTCTGCACTCTGTAGCATCGAAATATGGTCCTTTCCCTTTCGCGTCACACCCCGGCACATTGCACTGGTGGCCGTAGTTGCTTATATTGTGATTGTGTCTCTAGAATCGATAATTAGACACGTTCTCGAGCTTCTCAAACTTCTGTAATAGCCCCAATGGTAGACGAATAGTAATAAGTAAAGAATAAATTGATGAACAGTCCCAATAATCAACCATACCCATATATTTCAGGACGAGATCGGTCTAAAAGAGTGGGCGTTGTCGCTCCGCTCAGCTCACAAGTGCTCCCAAGAGCTGCTGGCGTCGATGGCGAAGAAGGCGGGCAAGATCTACGGCACTGACGGGTCCAAGGAGGCGCCCGCCCCGCGCCCCGCGCCGCCCGCCGCCTCCCCCGCCCTCGCCCGCGCCTCCAACGGGAGCAACTAGCACGAGCTAGCGCCCAACAAGGGCGCTAAGATGTTCCGCCGCTCCAAGAGCGCCGCGCAACTCATCAAGTGAACAACCACTTGTGCAGTGCGGGACTAAACAAAACTCATTTACTGATCGCAATATCTCGCGGGCAATACGATGTGGGAACGAGACGCCGGCTGTTGAAGCAGTGAGGCACTATAAGGACCGGCAGTGCGACAGGAAGGCAGCAGCCGGCGTGTCATTGCCACGTGTGAGTGTCTCTTATGTTGCGTGTAGTGTGGTCGGTGTGTGGTGTAGTGGTAGCGGGTGTCGTGTGTGGTAGCTCGTCGCGCTATGGACTAGTGACTTTAGGACTGCCAATTATTACTAAATGAATGCTGTTCGCATTTTATTGTTGTACGAATTAATGTGATAGGACCGATCAAATTTAATAAAATGTATAAATATTCCGTTTACCTACAGTCAGTGGTTTTCGATTGTGGATAAATAAATGAACTTTTGTAATCATTTGCACCAATTGAATTTTGTAATTATTAACGTATCGTTCTGGATGTTGTATTTAACTTTGTAGTACGTATTGTAAAAATCAATAACTTATAAATCGAGTAGATAAGTATAGCGATTACCTACTTATATGTGTTTGTGCAATAGATCAAAAAGTAATAAAGGTTAAAGCAATTATTGATCGGAATTGAAAAAAAAAATTAGATCGTCTCGACGATTTTGGCGCAAAATGTTCGTTGTGCGTTATATTATAGAAGCTTCGACTTATCGATTTAAATGGTAAATTAGAGATTGTAGCACTTTGTTTAACTTCCCGACTATTGCACATGCGGCACGCCCGAGCGCGCACTCTCTTACACTCCAAATAACAATAATAAATGGTACTTAAGCGTAAAGTTATCGATTTGTGTTCGTAATCGACTATTCTAAGTTCAATGTTATGTATCTATAGAAAACAATAAGTAGATCTAATAAAAATCTCTTTTCATGTAATATTTAGAGGCAATACTTTTCTAACAACATTTAGGTGTGGTGATCAATAACAAATAGTTGTAAAGGCAATATTTAGACAATTTTAAAACATGTTCAATGTCCATGAATTTGTGTGGGAATTTATTTTACAAATTAGTATTTATTCCATAGTGAATTTTATTATGGCCTGGCCACTATGACATTTGTATGTTTTTTAACAATGCAAGTTTGTTTTACTGTTTTGTATCTGATGCAGATTTAGTTACTATGTTGTACTAACTTACATTTACAGGGTAGGCTTTGAATCATTCGCCAAATTTTGAAGGATAATCTAAGGGTTACTTATGAACATACTCAATTTTAGGGACATTTTTGACTGAAAAATATGATGAAGAGAGAAAAAAAGGAAACGAAGGGTCCTTATTGTTATTGAGATGCAACTCTCAGACCCTGCCTGTCATAGACCTAGGAGTGTACGAGCTATGGGTACAGAAACTTATTTTGTCAAAAAATATCACTTCTATTAAAGTTGGGCGAGTGATTTTAAAATTACCACATAAAGATGAAAAAAAATTAGCTATGATTTCTCTAAACATTTAACTGTACATTTTACTACATGAAGCAATATAAAATGGACCTTTTAGTATGTCATAATTTTACTGAGCTAAGGTACTATTGTGTAGACTATATCTATGTGCCCCTTCAAATTGTATATTCTATAATTGTATATATAGCACAATTTAATATAAGGTATTGTATAATAGGAAAGTCTGAAAATATCAGCTACGCAAATCGGATATTAAAATGAGATAAGATCGCCATATAAAATAATACAAAACATATATTTGTAAAGTTTTAAATGTTTATAATGAGAAACATCAATCATACATCACATCACACATATTCGAATTATAAATAGATACAGTCAACTAAAGTAATCTGATTTGCTTGGATTGATCGGGGCGAGGCCGGCTGAATCGATGTTTCTTTGTGTAAAGATTATATTATCATAGCTTAAGTGACATATTGTATGTATTGCTATATAGTTTTGTTTCATATATTAACATAATCGGTATCAGTAAACGTAATATTGAAAGGAAATCTAGATGCTAGTCAATTGAATTTAGCTAAAATCAAGTAATTTGATTCTATGAAATTAGATATGATGACTAAAATAGCAGTTTCAGCAGTATTATAGGTTAGTTTTTATTTCTTGATAAAATCAATATCTATTGTGATATATTATTTTGAAACTTTCTAGTTATTTCTTATGACTTGCCGTATCTATCGGCCATTAATTTTGTCCCTTAGTAATAAATTTATCCATAATAATGCTTGTGTAGCAGTTGGTAATTTGAGAACTTATTACAGACGGCCAAATTAGTTGGGGATTCTATACATTCCGGTTTGCCAAACTAGAAAATATTAGCCGATTTATAAGGAGCATTTAACTTTATATTTATTTACATTTTTCTAATAAATTGGTCTACACCAATTTTGCAGTAAAATAAGTTTGTACTATGTTGTCAAAAGTACTTCATGTTTAAACAAACTTTGTCGGTGCAGTAGGCACAAAAATCAGCAATGTTTACAGAACAATGTGAATTGTATATCAAAGTGAATTCAAATTCGTGCTTAGCAGTACTTAGTATAAACTTATTTTCTGTGCCCATATATAGCCACATAGGGGTTTTAGTTGAAGGGTAGAATGAATTGACTTTATCTATACTTAAGTTAAAATAAGTAGTGGCAACTAGATCTGCATCAGACAATTTTGCATACCTCTGTTAGAAAATATTTTTATTGTAAACCTACATTATGTGTAGTAAATTGTTTATTTAATCAATTGGCAGTTTTATTTTAATGTAATCTTAATTTACTCCTGAATAGAGTGCTAAATGTAGGGGGAACGTATAACATGCATAATATTACGTACTTTGACGAATAACTAATCCACAGAGATTGGATGAGATGGAGAAATTACAAAGAAGAGCCTAAATAAGATATCGTAACACTCATTATTGATCTGTGGATTCCATAAAACATAATTAAAATACAAAGCTTTTTTGCGACACAGGACACCTTAATTTTAAAAGAGAAGCGGTGTAGTAACACGAAAACACGGAGCTGTGGACCCGGCTTTATATGTATCCTTCTGAGTCTATAATATATATTTACTCTGTGTTTGTATCGTCTTATAGTTCTTTTTCTCTTTGATGTATTGGACACATAATGGACATGTGGCATCAATGTGGCATTGGCAGAATCGTGAATACGCGTGAATATAAATATTATGTAAAAAATAATAATCAGTTCTTCAAAATCTTAAATATGAAAATTATATATTATCAACAGTAACCTCTTAATGAATTCCAAGTACTTAACATAAAATGTTATTATTGCAAGATTTGATTTTCTATTCATCTATCATCTTATGCATGGCTTTAGGCAGCTACTACAAAAAGATCGATGATTTGGAAATGAAGCGGAATTACGGAGCTGGTCTCGGATTGCTGGTGGCCTGCCTTATCTGTGGACAGCAAATATACCATTCAGCTATCGTCGTGTGGGGCAATATCATCATTATGAAATGCTGCGACAGAAGGTATCCTCTTACCTTTACATACAATACGACCATTTAAAATCAATTAATATACCTCAATTCTTAAGACTTGTGTGTTACTATGGTTCCAAGTTAACAGAGAATGTTCTATCTTAGATGATTCTTACTTTCGAAAATAAGTTTGCTCTTACCTTTATATACATACAACCATTTAAGATCAAATAATATTCGTCTATTCCTAAAATCTGTGTGTTGTTATCGTTCCAAGTTAACAGAGGATGTTCTATTTTAGATAATTCTTACTTTTGAAAATTACTATTGAGATTTTTCTCTTTCAGATACAGCCATCATTTGAGCTTAGTATATACATGGACCTACCTAGTCTATTTGAGCTTTAATCCTAATATTACGATCTACATACATTGGTTGCATCAAACGATTGCGCTGCGGTTGGTTGGTTTGGCAACGGAAATGCATTTGGCCGAAAAAACAAAAATACTCAAATTAAAACAGAACAACGTACAGCAAATTCAGGAAGACCTGAATATCATTACTCGAGATCCGACAGCTACTGAGATTATCACTTATTCTTATTTCTTCATAGGTTTACACAAAGGTAAAATTTGCCTAAGAGCGATTATAGAGTAGCCTAGCCTTTAAAAGAGTCAACAGTCGTTACCTTCTTACTTTGAAAATTGGTTCATTTAATTGCTGCAAGATGACGAGGTTTTCTGGTCTATGTATTTAATTGATTTGTCATGATGATGATGATGATGATGATGATGATGATGATTTGTTTGAAGGGCCGTATTATAGATGGAAAATATTTGAAGACCACTTCACAGCTCCTTTCGGGGTATTGGGCGACTGCCGCATCATAACTGAGCACAAGCTGAGGAAAGCGTTGGTGTGCTGCCTTGGGTATTTGCTGCTGCGAATAAAATTCAACCCAGACGTATGTCTCAAGGAACTTTATTCTTCATTCCTATTCATTCTATTGCCTATTCTTGAAATTCAACCCTTAGACATTTAGCCGCCTAAAGTAGGTAGTAGGTAGGTAACTATCTGACGATGTAACTCAAAGAACCAACGAAGATAGCTGTGTAGCTTAACTGGCCCTTAGAAGCAGGAATCATGTTACCTACTCTTCAGTTCAGTCAATCAGGTCACGAGTAGGCACGGGTATTTTCTAGATACCCTCTCAAAATCGGATTACGGAATCATCATCATTAGCAGCAAGCGGCAGTTCACTGCTGGACTTAGGCCTCTCCCAAGGCGCGTCATTTGACCTGATCTTCGGCCGCACGCTTCCATTTGCTGCCAGCCACTTTTCGCAGATCGTCACTCCAACCTTTGGGGGCGTCCTACACTTCGTTACCTAGACGTGCCTAGACATAGTCTCCACCACAGAACATTTAAAAGAGGTTAGAATGGCGATAATGCGCCGTCCGTATGAAATCCGGTGTCGCCGATTCCACCCCACCTTTCACCTCCACTACATCTGTACTTCAATAAAGATGAAGTTTACGCACATATTTGCAATTTCAAATCTAGCCAATCATAGCGCCGCTCAATCACGCGATTTCAAATGGAAACGAATCATACGCATGCACGCACACTGATGTAGATTTTTATAGCTATGTGTGAGTTAGACAGCGCGATCGTTTCTTTGCGTGAAGTATGAGCGTTTTGCTCATAGTTTTGGCGCGCCGGCCCCGCCCACATCGCCTTTCTAACCTCTTTTAAATGTTCTGTGGTCTCCACTACAGAACCCGCTTACTCCAGCGATTATCTGTGGACGTATATTTAGACGCTGCTGGCT
The DNA here is from genome assembly GCA_948473455.1 of Teleiodes luculella. NCBI lineage: Eukaryota > Metazoa > Arthropoda > Insecta > Lepidoptera > Gelechiidae > Teleiodes > Teleiodes luculella. The sequence goes on along the minus strand of OX419590.1, from coordinate 8,795,475 downwards.
ACATTATCCAAGTGAGAGGCCTTTGACGACAATTTAGGTATTGTTTTAAATATTTGTAACTTCACAGGCATACTACGACAAGGAGTTCTACTACCAATTCGGTAACGAATATCGATACTTGTTCAGTCTCCCGCAGCTATTGATGTTCTTTCTTCACCGGCAACTGATCATGCTGCTTTGCACGGCTGTGTTTACCGAGACCGGGTTTGGTGTGTACCCGGCCAAATGCCTGCCCGCCCCGGGACACGGGCCTACTGTTCAAAGCAGTCTGCTCAAATTGGCGTTAGTAGATAAACTCGTCATAATCACAACACATTAAAACTTTTCCCTACGCTATTAGTAGATAATGGCGTTTCGGACGGGTGATAATGGTTCGTTAACAGTTCATATTATATTTCCACCGAGGATGGGTTCGAGCCTAATCAGGGTGAATAGGCCTTAGTCGACCACGCTGGTCCAGTGCCGTGGTCAACTTCATATACAACCTTTGCATTACTTCGCAGGTGCAAATGCACGATTTACGATATTTTACTTCACCGTTAATAGCGTCAAATAAACGTATTAGACATTCGCACTACGATATTCACTTCTACCTACCGCTACGGAAATTTAAGGAATACAGGCGTTTTCAAGGTCAACATGTCCAGCCGCATGTGCTTGCTTCTGTACCTACCTACATATTATGATTTCGAAAACACATTGGTATAAGTGCCGAGGTTTGAATTGAACCCACGAACTGCCGAATGGATGGTTGTGGCCCTATAGCGACTTGGCCACCGACGCTCTCAATCTTAGTAGATTTACCTATCCATTTTATTTAGACGCCAAAGGATCCAAGGAAGATTTGCTTGTAGGTACCTCTTTTCACGCGTTATAGTATAGATTATGTATACCTACTGGAAATTTTTAATATTTCAGATAACAGCAAATACTAATTTTAAAAAACTTGCGTTTAGTTCAATGAAACAAGAAAAATGACATTCATAATCTACGTTGAGTTTTATAAAATAATATCCTAAGCTACGCCCTTAGACATGTTTCGGGCCGTTTTTAGATAGGTACCTAGATTAGATAGATATTAGATACCTATCTAAACCTAGGGCTTGGAGTAAATACTCCAAACGGCTGTCCAAAATAATCCTAACAACATTCTTATAGGACTCTTTTTAACGATATTGTTGTAGTTCTACGGCAACGGATGTTGCGCTACAGCAAGAGTACAACTTCGCGATGCTGAAGTGCTTCAGCATTAAAAAAGTCTTATTCGGTCCTAAAATGCGGGACACCCTCAACGGTTGGGACCTGGCTACCAATTATTGGTTTCGCACTTACATCTATAACCAATTCAAGGCAAACAGAGAAATAAGGTAACAACTGTGGTAACAAGTTAAACATAAGCATCAAATGAAATCGTTTTGATCATGGTCCAAGAAAACAAGGTCTTGCAAATAGACCACGTGACTGCCACAAGCCTACGTCATTTTGCGCTGTTCATCCTTGTCTATTACACGCATTCGACAAGGATGAATAGGCAAAATGACGTGTAGAAATGGGGTAGGCTTGTGGCAGTCACGTGGTCTATTTGCAAGACCTTGTGTTCTTGGACCATGGTTTTGATTAAAAAACTCTTACAATTTTTTTGTTCAAACAGAAGCGCGTATTCGTTCGGCATTTGGTGGATGTGGACAGGGATGTCATTGCCGAAACTGCTCATGGCAGCCACTCTCTGGGTCTACGTGCAGCTAGAGGTCGAATACTCGCTACTCTGCGGACCTTGTGACGAATCGGTACTCGTATATAGCGTGCTAATTTTTTTCATAGTAAATAATAATTGCCGAAGGGCGCCTCTGAGGCAGAACGTTGACCTCGGAAGTGATGGCAGGATGATCTTGACGCCATTAAAGCAAACACATCACACGAATGTTTGTCCTAGGCGGGGTTCGAACCCGTGACCCATTTTTTTGAGTTCGATCGAAGTTAGGTGCACTACCAAGCACGGCTCGTCCGTCGTAAATACTTTGACGGCTTGCCACGATTAAACTTTTGTTTAGTACCTAAACACGATATTCCATGATGTTTTGTCACGCACGACACGATGGATGGATTCTAATCGTAAGAAAATAATCTTGATTTATTCTAGCTTCTTAGGAGTTGTGGGTTATCAAAACTATGAAAACCAGTGAATTTGAAACACAAGAATAGGTCAATTTGTCAAACAAAAACTAAAAGACAAAAATTACCAATGGCATTTATCCAAACCCTATTTAATATTATTTATTTGCTTTAACAAGGCCCTAACTACTGGTTGGTTTTCAGACTCAACAGACACGACAATTGGGTTTTTCTTTAATGCGATTCTTCTGTTTGCTATACCTGACGCCGTGCTTCATAGTGAGTGACACCTTCACAGTTCTCCGATACTACAACTCGATGTACTGGTCTTACCACATCCTTCTTTTATTCTTAATAATAGCGTTGGCCGTCATTTATAAAATGAGAAGCCATCATGAGAATATGTGAAAAATAAAATCTGTGAATCAGAATTGCATTGTGCATTGTTTCATTGAGGAGTATTATTTAACGATGGTCAGAAGAGCAACAGTGCGATAACTCGCAAGTGAAATTTATGAACCTTGCTCTGGGAGCGCCACATATATTTTTTTGTTTCTGGTAACAATTTCCATCACAAATTTTATTCTAGGTATTGAAATTTTGTATTATATGGCGAGATATTTTATTTTCTGGTCTAGTAAAATCCTGACTTTACTAGTTGAAGTTGAAAGGGGAATTATTTTAAAGCCTGACCAAAGAAATAAAAAACCTCTCCATATTGCGAAATTTCAATGGAACTAATTTTAAAATTGAAAATGTTGCCATAAACAAAAATATACACGTGGCGCCCCCAGAGCAGGTTTTTTATATTATTTCTTTGGTCAGGCTTTACAGCGCCATCTTATAGTGGTTTAGGAATCTGTTGTTACATCTTATTGTTGCTATTCGCATTCTTACCTCCGAATCATTTACCCAAGCAAACTATTTTGTGACAAATTCAGTAGAGTCAAGAGCACGCTAAGCTGAACACTTTCGACTTTGCTCTCGTCTTTGATAAAAGATAGAATCACAATGTGCGTGTCCAGCTTACCCTGCGCTTGACCTTATATTTTCATATTTGAAAGAAGGACCAAGAAGGATATAAATAAATATACATGTAAAAACTAATAACAGTTTATTAAAAGCATAACATTTTCATAAAATTGCACTAATTGAGACAGGCTACTTATTACACAACGCGATTATAACTAATTGATCTCACTATTTATAAATTGTCTAAGAGGGCTGCGCTGCGCCACACGTAAACTTTCTGCAGAATCAGATAGTGTTTGTCGAGAAAAAAAAGTAACCGCCAATAATAATATAGTATTGACCCCGCGAAGAAAAATAAGTAGGTACAATGCTATTGGCGCTTGACGATGATAGTTTCAGCTACGAAAGTTTACGCGATTCACTATTTAATCTGAATATTTATAACGCAGCATGGCTCTTGTGGTCAATAGTAACAAAAACCGAATGTAAATTTAATCATATCACATATCACAGTTAAATTTTATACAAATGGAAGACTTGAGATAAAACTTAAGTTATTTATTCGAATGTGTATGTATGTATCTTATTATTTTTAAAATACTTATACCTAGCTACGGGGCGAGTATGCAACAGCGATAGGAAGTTGTAATGGGTAAACGAAAGTGAATTTCTTTCAGTATGTAGGGGTTAGTTTAGTTAGACAGAACGGAAATTTGCCCAAACAGTTATGATAACTCTCTATATCAAACTGGCGAAGTGAGAATCCGACCTGTTGCGAATCCGACCAAGTGCGAACAAACGAACTGTAGTATTTTAGATTTAGATTTTAATCTAAGGTAATTTTTTTAAGAATATTGAGGTGTCTCCTAGTGTACCTACACTTGCGATTTCGATCTTATTCTGTATAAACTGACCATGACATCATGTATAGTAGGAAAATAAATTTAAAAAATATAATTATGATACTAAATTTTTTTTCGCTACTTATATTAGAGATTGAAGCCTAATAAAACTTGCAATAACAATTAACATGAACAGTAAAATTGTACTTAATACCTTACTTTTTGTACACTATATTCTAAGTTTCAAAAATAGACAAATAGGCTTAAAATAAATTCTGTAACCACGATGTGCTACAAAAGATTTGAAATAAGATTATTTTATTTTCTTTGTAGTCAAGTGCAAGGTAAGCTGAACGTGCCCTCGATTCTGTCCTCTATTCAATCGACATAAGAACGTGCAAAATCAGAAAACTGATGCAGACGGCATCTGTTTAAAAACTAATATACTAGAGCCAAAGCTTAGCGTGCTCTTGACTATACATACTATTCAACTAATATAAAAGGAAATTCGATAACAAAAATACAGTAGCTAACTGAATAAAGTAGTAATTTGTTCTCTCACGACTAAATTAATTATTGTATCAATAAATAGGTAACTTTAGATGATATTTATCTTAAAATGTTGTCTCTGAAGACGATCGACTTATATACCTATTGATAATTCATCTCTGCAAGGATGCCAGAGGTACCAGGATTTTTCTATACAAAGAACACTGGGCCGCATATAACCCTATAGTCTTCCTGTAGTCGGCGTCTGTTCAGACACTTGCACTTTGTGACAATATTCGATTTCAGTGCACTCTCTATACATTCATATTCCACAAGTCTAAACACGTAAGAACACTTTTTTATTGTCTTGCTTACTTTACATTACATTGTCTTCATTACACTACAGATTATATGCACATATTAGGTCCTTACATATGAAATTGCCGTTCAGTATCAAAAAAGTGAAACAAGGTTTTTTTTAATGAAATTATTATTTAATCAATCGAAGTATGCGCCGTTGTTATCGATACACTTCCGCCATTTTATAGGCAGATCATTGATACCTTTGGAAAAAAAATCCTGGGAGCGAGAGTCTATGAACTGTTTGAAGGCGGTTTTGACTGCCTCATCAGATTTGAAATTTTTTCCTTGTAAAAAGTTATCCAAATTTTGAAAAAAGTGGTAATCGGTTGGGGCAAGATCTGCGTCACCCACCATACTCTTCAGATCTTGCCCCAACCAATCGGTTGGTAATCACCACTTTTTTCAAAATTTGGATAACTTTTTTCAAGGAAAAAATTTCAAATCTGATGAGGCAGTCAAAACCGCCTTCAAACAGTTCATAGACTCTCGGTCCCAGGATTTTTTTTCCAAAGGTATCAATGATCTGCCTATAAAATGGCGGAAGTGTATCGATAACAACGGCGCATACTTCGATTTATTAAATAATAATTTCATTAAAAAAAACTTGTTTCACTTTTTTGATACTGAACGGCAATTTCATATGTAAGGACCTAATAGTTTGTCTTCTGTATTTGCACGCGTATTATATGATGAGTTATTTATTTTTATACTATGTTCCTAAGGCTCAACTCAGGTGCAGAGTTGAAGCGACGCGACTTGTCTCATGTTTTTCTACCCACAGCATATTCAACCCTATTGCTCTACTATTAAAGTACAATGAAACTCGAAACCGCTTGACTCCAGCCGAACTTCGAAGCGCGGATGCGCAATTTGCATAGCATAAACAAGGGGGCGCGCTGGGATCCGTAGTGTGGGCAGGCCCACGAGGTGGACCGACGATCTGGTGAGGGTCGCGGGAAGCCGCTGGATGCGGGCAGCGCAGGACCGATCATTGTGGAGATCCTTGGGGGAGGCTTTGTCCAGCAATGGACGTCTTTCGGCTGAGATGATGATGATGATGGTGAATAAGGAACAATAGCGCGCTTCCATATTTGCATAGCATAAATATGTATTTAATAAGGGAAAAATAGCGCGATTCCATATTTTTATAGCATAAATATGCAGTTTAATAAGGGAACAATAGAGATTAATATGCTGTGGGTGTGGGTCGCTTCGACTCTACGCCAGTACAAGTTGAGCTTAAATATCGTTTTATTACTTCATTTTTGCTTAACGCCAACTATTGGTTAATTGTTAGCAAATTATTGTTAGTTGAATTCTTGTTTTTTACGACTGTTTCACGGCAACTGCCTCTATGTTCACTTTAGGATCTTCTATGACGGTCTTGTTCTGAATGAGTCGGAGCTCGACCAGTGCCGCCGGTAACTTATCCTTAGGTTGTTTTACTGAAACAAAATTTAAACAATAAGAAACGAGTAAAAAATAAAATGCATCCTTAAAAAAATTTTATAGGAAAAACTGGGCGACTCCATCATTCTGATTCTGGGTCTGTGGTGTAGGTAGGTTAACTTGGAAACCTACACGATAAGTAGGTATAGGTAAAAAGAAACAAAGAAAAATTTCCAACTAGGGATAAGTTGTGGTAATCTGGGTCTCTGGGTTCTAAAAAATATCCTGACATTAAAAAAAATCTCAAGGTAGTATATTACTTTACGACCTTGTAGTTGCAGAGTTGTTTAAATTACGTGATAACGTTTAACATTATATTATTAGTTATCTAACACAGTTTGTGATACTATTTCATAAATAACTCAGTTTATCAAGTGATAAACGATGTAATAGCGTAATAGTTGTTATTATTACTGATCTACGACAATTACAAGTAAATACGTTGACTTTACTTTTAAAATACTATTTGTATGTACCTATATCAGAAGATAAAAAAATAAGTACGGAAATAATTATCACACACATACAAAAGAGAGGTAAGTACTGTTCTGCAATATAACAATAACGTTTAGTCTTTTGTCTATGATAGATAACTATGAATAAAGCTAACAAAGAGCCTTAACAGATCTAGATTATATCCAGCTACCGGAACGGAAAGCCCGCGTTGCTCCAAGATTCAGCTACGTGACCTTAGTGGCCAACCTTCGCTGATAAGAAAAAGGCAAACTTAATACTTAAGGTATAAAAAATTCAGTCAGAATAATTCTTTTACCTGAAGGATAATTATTACCAGAAGGGTAACTAACTACCAGAAGGGCATTCTGTAAGATGTAACCTGAACTCTTTGGCTGCTTTAACAGCATTTGTGATCTCTTCGTCTGGCTCGGAAAGGGCATGGCGGCGACACCGCGTGGTAGTGTGCGGAAAATAACCCGTACACCTCACCAAATAAGGATTGGGATGGCAAGAGCCTTCATCAAGCCTTCATCAAAGTAGCGCCAGTACGCTTCTTTCATAACGTCTTGTAGGGAGCTATCACATGTAGGAAGTTCAGAGTTGACATGTGTAATATTGTGGTATAACATCAGTAATTCTCAGCTCGCTAACACACACCTATTACAAATGACGAGTCCTAGTCTACTCTAAATTACGAGTAATTAGAATATTGGCCGGCACCACAGCCGGTACACTGGTCCAGTGAGAGTTGGTCGACTTCACACAACAATGTATCAATTTATTCGGTATTCAACTGACGCAAAGCAAATAAAGAAAATAAAAATATGCATACCTCTAGCTTTCTGATATGTGTCTTTGACGATAGCCTGCATGGTGGCTATGGTCTTTTCTAATGTGAGTTTGATGTTGTTATTAGTCTTGTGAGACCATGCGAGAAATAGCGCCGCAAATAGATCCCCAGTCCCCGTGAAGTTGGCACCCACTTTTGGAATCTCAATCTTGAAGCATGTTCCACCTGTAATTAAATATTATGACCGGTAAAAAAACTTTCCTGTTGCATTGATTATTTATTCTGTAAATGGGTTGAAACTTGATTGAGTAACAAACATTTATACATCCAAACTTTCGCATTTACATTTTTAATGGTATTTTCCAGCTATATCCTTCATTGTTTTGTATGTATTGTATAGTATAGATAGATGATTTTAAAAAAGTACTTTCCAATTAACAATAATTAAAAGATATCTAACTTGCTTTGTAAGAAAAATCTTGCTTGACTGCTTGGTATCTAAATGAGTGACAAACTACGTACCTACATGTAGTTATGTAAGAAAGAGATACATAATGTCGCGTAACTAATTTTGCCTGTTGTGTCAATTACTAATTAGTGTAGCACTTATTCACCTTTTGTACTTGCAATACCCATCATATTCGTGTCATCTCCTAAATCGGTACTGGAAAGGACAACAGTTTTAACTCCTTTCTGATGCAAAGCTTCAATTACTTTGAGAGCTCCATTCAGGTCCTTCATGGTTAAACCAGTGATTTGTTCAGCTTCAAACTGGTTTGGCGTGAGGATATCTGCTAAGGGGACCACTACATCTCTGTAAACTGGTAAAATTTCTTCAGGTACATACATCTTGCCATTGTCACCCATCACTGGATCACAAACTGAAAAAGAAAAAGTTGCATATTCAGCAAAAAGGCCGCCTACATGTACAGGCACGTTCAAAAGTGCAGTCATATTACGTGTTTTTGTACTTTAACATAACTTTTTCACAAAAGCATATTAACAATATTTTTTGTTACCGTGTTACGAATACTCTATCAGGGACTTGACATTTTAGTTAAAATGACATAGGTACCCTAGAATGCATTTGGTTAAAAAGTAATTTTGAAGTATAATTTAAAGACATGTGATATGACTGCACTATTGAATGTGATTGTATCTCCACTTTCTATTCGTTTTGTACATTCACAGATGTACTGTTTTTTTGTGTGAAATTAAATACATTATTTTAAGAAAAGTATACATTTTGGGTACCTCTACCTACTCAAGATTGGCTTTCAAGTAACACCTGATAAGAAACATGCTCACATGTATTATGTGCTTTAATATCCAATTTCACAGTGAAATAGCTGAATATTATTATCATAAAGTTTAATAGGTAGGTAAGCCATAGATAAACAAACATTTATTATTATGAAATACACACAATAAAGAATTGTGCTTCTTATCTTTATTAAATAGAAAACACATAATGAACATATAATGAATCTAGTTAAGAGTTAATAATCATTAAAAGGAAGATAAGGTAAATAGGTTCTTATCTATCACATTTGAGATAAGTTCAAATGAAGAGATATTGTTTAAAAGTTGTTAGATTTTACCAAATTCTTATAAATTATCATGTCATGGACTAGCAGAATTGTCACCCCTGACAAAAGCCATAATTATAAATATTGAATAGTCTCAGTACACATTTTTTTTTTTTAAGTTTATAGGTACCTACTTATTCCTTAAGTGGCACCCATGTTTAAAATTAATTCTGTCATCACAAATGTATATGTCGTAGCCAACTGGTTAAAATAGCCGTTCAATCAAACAGCTAGCCCTTTGACTGAACATCGCCATTCAATCACACGTCTAGCTTCTTAATTGAATATTTGAGGCGCTCAAAACGTTCAACATTACAGCTGACTCAAAAGCCGCCTTTTAATTGAATTAGTTTAGCTTACCACCGCGACGGCGCTAGGTGTGTTTTGTTTTCAATATGGCGTCAACTTACCTGTGTTATTGATTGTTTCAAGATATTTTTCGGAAAGAAAGTAGTAAATATATGTACGTTACTAGTGTTGAAGAGCCAGAAATTATGGAGGCACATACGAGTGATAAGAGTGAATTAAAATTTTAAAAGTTATACGAAGAGAAATCACAGGATTATGAAATGCATCACCAAGGTATTTGAAGTTATTAAAGAACGCCAGGGTGTCCATGACTAACACGAAATGCAGGACTTCTATGTCTTATTTTTTGGATATCAAAATACGATTTAATGACAACTGGAAGTAAATAATATCTTGTTTTAAAAAGAAAGAGTACTGATGATCCTGTGATACGCATTGTACCCCGAAAAGAGTATTTCACCATGCTAAATACTATTCATAAAGATTATGGACATGGAGGCAGAGACAAGATGGTGTATAATATTAAGAGTCAGTTTTATATAGCAAAAAAAGCTGTTATAATTTTTGTATCGCTCTGCCCAACATGCAACAATAAAGAATATTACGATTATTCATTTGTTTTTCATGTTTACTAATGTGTTCAAACTTTTGGTCACCTCTTAAACCGTCCTTAAACTTAATCCAAGAAAAATCTCCGAAGAAATTACAAAAAGTTTTCCTATTTTTTCGAATCACATGCTAAACTAATGGTCACCCTAGTTAATTTGCCATTTAACCATTTGGCTAAGCGTCGTCAAGCTGTAGTGTTGAACGTTGCAGTCAACAAGTCGGCTAAGCGACGTACAGCCGTTTGATTGAATGGCGATGTTCAGTCAAAGGGCTAGCTGTTTGATTGAACGGCTATTTTAACCACTTGGCTACGACATATACATATGTACCTACCTACCAAACAAATTTTAACTCTGTTCCAGTTCATTCAGGTGACAGTAATATACTTTGTACAGCAAGTCTTTCCACGGGAGTAACTCATACTAGACACACATTTTCAAATAAAGTAAAAAAAAAACCCTGTGAATAGTTAAAAACCCATGTGATAACAAAGCAATATCTATCACCTCATCTTATTGACCATACTTACCATATATTAATTTAGGATTTCTTTCTCTGAGCTTCTTGATAATGCCGGCAATTTGTTTCAAAGATTCTGGTGACCTGGAATAACCAGTAAGGAAGTGCGTGTAGAAGTCAAGCCCATTCAAAGCAAGCCCTTCCATGAGCTCCTCTAAGTCCTTGTTATCTAAAATTGTTCCCTTCACATTTTTGTAAGCGGTGTGGTTTGAAAATTGTACTGTGTTTATTGAATCAACTTCAAAACCTAACACCTGAAAAGTTAACAATTACAATACAAAATTTTCCTTCTAATAACAAAAAAGTTGTAAAGGCCAACAAAAAAAAAACCTCGTCATATTGCAGAATTTCAATGGAACTAATTTTATAATGGAAATTGTTGCCATAAACATAAAAATATACAAGTGGCACCCTCAGCGCAGGTCTTTATTTCATGGTCAGGCTTTACCTAATATTTACATAAAATGAGTGATATTAATGAAGCTTATCACATTTAAATAATATACACTGCTTGACAAAGGTGTATTGTTGGGTGTAGTGTATCTAAAGAAAATTGATATTCAGTCATTTATTTTAATAAAATAATTTATTCTGTCAGAATAAACTTAAAGATAAATTAGCTTGAAATGGCCTAACCAATACATACAAGGGTTATTAAATTATCATAAACTTTTGCAAGAATGCTTTATTTCAAACTCTGTAATTATAGTTATGCTATGGATAATTGGTAAGAAGTCAACTTCAATTTATATTTGTTATCTTTGTCTATTTAATTAACTATTAACATACAAGGTTGAGAGATAAATTAGGTGGTTGGTCGTTGATATAAATAATGAATGATATTACTTACTTGAAGGGGAAATATTGCACTCTTGTTGCCAACATAGCCGTGTACAACATGGCTTTGAATGGAGAGAACTCTAGGAGTGTCTGAAGCCATAGTTGTTAATAGTTAACAACAGTTTCAATAAGACGAGTAGTTGAAGAACTGAATCCGACTAAAAGCGTCTGGCTTCTCCGATAGCGCACCGAAACACTGACTGAATGTGCTCTTCACATCACACTAACGACACAGTTTGATAGCGAGCTAAGAAATTACAGTAGAAGAGAAATAAAACACGAATGCACGCACAAGGCCGTATTAATCAAAGAGAAAAAATAATTAATTACGGGAATCAAATCAGCTGATACTGCACAAATGCAACTATCAAAAATTTAAGAGAAAGAAAGAAAATAGTCATTTTGTATAGAATTTGTCTCTGTCGAACACTGTAATTATAGCAATAATAGCATGCAACTGAAGACTAGGCAGCATGGTCATTGACCTTAGCCTGTTCGAAATAACAAACGATTAAAAAAAAAAAGCAATAATAGCAATCTGTAAGGAGTTTTACGCGGGAATCGAGAGGAAATGGCGGGTTCATTGTTTCGTCCTTTTTAAAATTAGTTTTTCATGGTAATTGTGGTGTTAATAAGGTGGAATTAGTGCGATAATGTGCCGTTAAAGAAGAACTATTCAATGAAAGTGAGAAATAATGAGTGGTTAGCTGTTTCTGGTTTGATACCCCGCGTTAAACTTCAGTATCATTGGAATGTAAGAACCACCCTTGCATTCCAATGATCCCGTAACAAGAAATGAAACTACTGAAGACGTTTAACATAGATGCAACAAGAAATGACTAAAGACGACGAAATGAAACTGAAGAAATAATGACTGAAGATAAAGACATTAAACTTGGATAATGCAAGAAACTACTAAAGACTAGGCTGTATGGGCTTAGTTCCCTTTGCCTTTCCCATAAGGGAGAAAGAAACTAAAAAAAAAAAAAAAAAGCAATCTGTAATGCCGGCTCCACACGCGGACGCGGGCCGTGTTTGCCAAACAGAGCGAGATGCAGTTAGGCGTTAAAATGAGAAACAAATCACCGCGCTCACTCCAACGTATAACTACGTCTCGCTCTGTTTGGCAAACAAAGCAAGCGTGTAGAGCCGGCATAGAAAAAAGCACGCATATTGAATATTTTTTTAAAGTGATAAAAAAGTGCTGTCTATACGCCATTTACAACCAAACCGATGATTCTAAATTAAAATTAACACAACCACAAAAATATAAAAATTGAACAATGAAGTAAATTAAAATAACTACTACACAAAGTAATAAGGCTATGATACTGACGAACAATTTGCAACTTTACTATTGCAACCATCTAAATATAATTTGTGTTAGACCCTGTTTACTGTAGTATGCATGCACAAGCTGCTCATAAATGTAATCTTTTCCTTTACATACCTAATAAATAAATAATGAAATAAATAATAAGGCAAACATTTTAATTTTATACTATTTTAATGCTGGCTACTACTGCTAGGTGCTGGTTGTTCTTGAGTTATTTCATAAGCCCGTTCCAAAGTGTCTGTGATTATCTTCATGTCATTTTCAATGCTCCGTGCCCAGTTTTCAACATCTCCTATTTCTTTGAGTGCACTGCTAAAGTTCTCAACTAAGGCCAGCCATTGTTGTGTCTGTTTCGCAAAATTAATGGCACCATGGTGGAGTAGTTTAGCCTCTGCATCTAATTTTTTCTGATTTAAATAAGCTTGAGCTACCCTGCAATAATATAAAAAAAAAATATCAACACATAGATATACAAAATAAACATCTTTATGTATGTTAAACAGTCACCAATAATAATAATAATAAAAAGACCTAACTACTGCTTATTGCTCTGGTCAAATGTAGGTATAAAAAAAAACCTGGAAACCTACCCCACATTCAAGTGATCTACAAGGGCTTGTGTTAAATCATTAGCAGCTGCTATACATTCCTTGCGTTTTTGCTCTGAAAACAGAAGTACTTTTTATTGTTACAGCTCTGCTGGTAAAATGTTTTATTTGCCATGAATTAAACAGTCAGTAGGTATCCAAATAAACAAAACAAGAGGCAGGCTCTAGTGTACCTACCTTGAACTACTCTTTTAGCTGCTTGTCTTGCTTGATGTTCTTTGATTAGAGAAGACAACATCTTTATAAGGGTTGCACTATATTTTCTTTTCAAATCGCTATCTATAAAATGAGAAGAAATCCATTTCCTTTGTTTTTTTTTTTTTTTTGTTTAATTTATGGCCTGGTTTCAAGACCTTTAGGCCATTTCCTTTGTAGTTTCAGGAATTACATTTTTTTTTTTTTAGTTTCTTTCTCCCTTATGGGAAAGGCAAAGGGATCTAAGCCCATACAGCCTAGTCTTTAGTAGTTTCTTGCATTATCCAAGTTTAATGTCTTCATCTTCAGTCATTATTTCTTCAGTTACATTTCGTCGTCTTTAGTCATTTCTTGCATCTATGTTAAACGTCTTCAGTAGTTTTATTTCTTGTTACGGGATCATTGGAATGCAAGGGTGGATCTTACATTCCAATGATACTGAATTTTAACGCGGGGTATCAAACCAGAAACAGCTATCCACTCATTATTTCTAACTTTCATTGAATAGTTCTTCTTTAACGGCACATTATCGCACTAATTCCACTATATTAACACCACAATTACCATGAAAAACTAATTTTAAAAAGGACGAAACAATGAACCTGCCATTTCCTCTCGATTCCCGCGTAAAACCCCCCAAGTACTGACACTGACATTGACAAATTGTTTTTTTATATAAGCATCTTTTTTGAAAAAGGCAAGTTATCACATACTGCAGCCGTCGTCTTCAGTATTTTTCTCAGGATTGATAAAAAAAAGGTAATTTTTTTGAAAGATTCCCATGTGAATGAAAAAGACCAACAACTTTTAGATATTTTAGAGGCCACGGCAAAATTGAGCCCAATATTTGATTGTTTGTTTGTTTGCATTGAATAGGCTCCAAAACTATAAAATCTTAGAACCAATTATTAAATAGTAGGGATAAAATAATATAAAATAATTACTCCAATGATTACTTTAAATTACTGTAAAATTTGTTTAGGTATCAGTGATGTGGCATGCGCGACACTGTTATGAAACTTGGTACAAAGACAGAACAGACCTTGAGAATGAACAATAATGAACATAGGCTACCTTTTACCGCGGAAAAATTCCTCATTCACACGGGAAAAACGGTTAAGGCGGGCGGAAAGCTAGTTGTATGTAATGTAAACAAGACTCGAGTAGAGTGGGTAGGTCTATATTGCTATTGTATTGTTAGGACCGTTGTTTTAAATTTTAAAGGTGTGGGTTCATAGAATAGTCGACACGTTCTAACGTATTTTTAATTTCCGAATTTAAAATTATATTATTTATTTTCGTACCTATATTCGACACTTTTGGTGAAGGAAATTTCATGAGGAAACTTGCACACACCTGCTAAGAAAAAAGTTTGTGTTAGTTAGATCATGATTGATGATGATGATGATGATATACTTATATATAAGTTTGTGTAAGTTGACCTAGTATTGGACCAGCTTGGTCGACTAAGGCTGCCCTAAAATCAGCTCCTCGGTGGGAACTGGGGTAGAATACGTGCGAAAAGGGTTGCGTGTAGAATTGCGTGACTATCCGACCGAAAAGAAAGATAATGCCGTGCTTCGAAAGGCACGTCCGGGCTTCTACGAGCATACCATAATGTCATTCACAGTAGGTTTACTAATGACTATTGGGGTAAACACCTGCAAGTAAGTAAGTAGGTAGGTACCTAAATTACACCTTAGTTAGCAAGACAGTAAATATATACCTATTATTATTATGATATAAATAAAAATACACTTAAAAACCAAACACTAGGTATGTCGTACATACCTAGTGTTTAGTGTTTAGGTACTCGTGTACATACCATAAATTCTCTTTAGAATTAAATAACGTATATTTGTTTTCTTATTTGTTAGAAAGAAAGACCTAAACTGAATAAAGTGGGTGGGTAGATAAGTATAAAATAAGTTTAGATAGCGTTAGTTAAGTCCGGAAAACAAACCGAGCAACAAGTACTTTATCACAACATTACTGTGAGCAAAATGAATTTGAAAAAATATATTTTTGTAGTTGTTATTATGACAGTTGTAATAGGTATATCTTCATTTATGGTAAGTTACTTTATCATGTTGTCTTTATAAGTTACTAGCGGCCCGCCCTAAGTTATTTATGCATTGTTACATACCTACGATACAATAAAGATTTGTGTGCAAAGTCGACATAAATTTGCACTGCAAACGCTAGATTAGGTGACGTAATGTACTTATAGTAGGTAGGTTAGGCATATTCCTACTACCTATTAGGAAAATTTCAATTGTATTATTTAGGTACTAGCTGCCCGCCCGCGGCTACGCTCGCGTTGGTTTTCGACTTTTCCCTGTACCATTTCTATCTCTGTACCAAATTTAATTAAAACTTTTCGTCTACTTACCATTTTCCCGTGGGAATGAGGCATTTTCCCATTGTTTAAGGTAGCCTTTATCTCTCCCTAAAATCAATTATATCTCTTTATCAAGTTTCACCAAAACTTCCCTCGCGACTTACCTTTTTCCCTTTTTTTTTTTTTAACATATTAGTTTGCAAGCGAAAAATTACTTTGTTATTGTATTATGTGCAAACTATATTCAATCTTATTAGGGTTGTGTATATTTATTGGTCGACTGCGTTTACGCTTGCATTCGTAAATAATTTAGAGCTATACTAGCTTGTACTAGTATTGTAATATGTTTGAATCTGCGGTTTTCCTATCTTCATGAGTAACGTTTCCTAGCCGTTCCTTGAGTTGTTCGGTGAACTCGGGGTCGTCCCAACCCCACAAGTGGTGAGAGCCGTCACCGGTGCGCTGCGACCGCTGCTTTATTATGTCGTCTGTCACACTCTTGAGGTCGTAAGCTTGCCCAATCTGAAAGATATTTAAAAAATACTATAAGTTTATAAATTAATTGCAATCCCATCTAACTTCTAATATTAGAAATGCGAAAGTAAGTACCTTTATCTGTTTGTTACGCTTTCACAGCAAAACCGGATTTTGGGGAAACTTGGGCGGAGATACTAGAATAGAGCTTGGGGAAGGACATAGGCTACCTTTTACCGCGGCCAAATACGTCATTCCTACGAGAAAATCTGTAGCGGATAGCTAGTTTATCATAAACATTTCTGTCTGAATGTGTAACCATCTGGCACGTGCTCTATTCTGCCCTCATGCAGAATTTATTATCTTTTATTTATTCTGTAATGTATTCATTTATTAATTCTATGTTATTTTGTCATAAATATCATTAAAACTTATTTGCTGCTATACTATTAAAATATACCGTAAAGTGAATATTAAAAAAAAACATAGTAACTAACAAGTTTTTATGTAATATTTATCTAAAGATATAAAACTTACTATCATTAATTTTTAGACGCCGCCGAACCGAAACAAAAACAAATACATTCTTGAGGTATCTATAGCAAATAAACAGATCTATGTCACTCTATTTCGATTTTTTTTCTGCCCGCACAATGTTTTTCGCCTACACTATACTTAGGTACTTACATCCTTTTTACCTCAGAGGTAAAGCACTACTTTAAGTTTATTTCATTACTTTCTTCCGATTGCTTGCAACGATCCGGAAGGACTTTTAAATGTCAGAAAAACAAGTTAGGCATTTTTTTGTAGCCCAAAAATATGTTTTTATTACGAATAGGACAAAACTCATCATTCAAATCACTATTTCTTTTTAGATCTACATACATACCTACGGCTCATAAAATATTTTTCCTTCTTTAAAACATCTCCTACCTCATCTTCTTTAATTTCAATTGGCCAAAATGCCAATCAGTATCGTAATCAGGCGAGGACAGGCTCAGATTAGAATAGTATAGTCGACGTTGCTCCTCCGAGAGACAAAGCAAGTTGGACAGGATCTATTAGGCTAGTGCCAAGTTGGCTGAGGGGAAGTTTGGTCCGACATTGAGGTATCCACAGGAACTATTTGACAGCACCGGTGTCCGCACTAAGTTCTAACTTGTGAGATTAGATGTGTCATGTCCATAGTCCATTCGTGAAATTGTTTGTTTCTTTTTCATCTTAGATTTTTAGGTGTATGGTTATGAATGAGTACCTTATTTTTGTGAATGTGTGCCCTATCCTTAGGATCACTAGAAAAGCAGAGTAGTTTTTAGAACGAACAAATGAGTTCCTTTAACTAGCTAATCTAAATCTATTACAGGGCAAGTTAGTTTGTTACTAATGCAATTTATGGGCAACGCTTGAAATAAATACAATTTATTATGTTCTTTTCTGCGTGGGCAATATTGACTACCGACCTCAAAAATTTTTGTCGTCCTATTTTTAGTAGCTCCAAACCTCAGAAAAGAAGATTTAGTCGAATATATTTCGAGAGGTAGTGCGTTTCACCTCCTTCTTGAAATGAAATGAAATGAAATGAAATGAAATCATTTATTTTAATCATTTATTCTTGGATCTCAAGGTGCCTTTCGATTAACAGTACGAAGCAGAGAGTATTAAAAAAAAATTGCGCAAATAAGCATTGGTCTTATTATTTAATCTTGCGACGGAATTATTAGAACGAAATTGCAGGTACTAGTCTAAGTACCCTCGCTAGCCTAATGTATGCGGTGGGCAAGATGTAAGACCGGATGTTTTTGGAATTTTTGATGTTGGCTTTCTTCCAGCAGTTTACGTCTTTCGACTGATATGATGATGAGACCAACTTACCTTAGCCATAAGTTCAATGAACACTATGGTGGGAGTGAGCATGTTATATAGAGGATACTCTGTAGCCCTGTAGTCCCAGGGGAATGTGTGGTGGTAGTTGTGGAAGCCATCGACGCAGATCATCCAGACACCAATATTCTCACGAGGGTTTAGGGACCTTGGCGAAAAGAAAACGGACGTTGTATAAAAAAAAACTGAAGAGCTTTCATGACCCATAAATTTTATACACATTGATGGTTAAACAAATTGATTTTACACGCAGTTACTACACTAGTCATACACAGTTCTCTTAGATTGAATGTCACGTAGGTATCATCATCATCATCTTCTCAGCCGAAAGACGTCCATTGCTGGACAAAGGCCTCCCCCAAGGATCTTCATATAAGTATAGGTACTTGAGAATAATTTATCAGTTTGTAAATCGCCTTAAATCTTGATACCATAGTATTTAAGTCCAGTCAATATAACCAAATTCTGCTACAATAGGCACGTCTATGAATATGAAAGCAGCTAATTAAGTACTTAATGAATGGATGGATATCCTAATAAATGTATTAAGTATTCATCACTTGTAACTGGATTATAGGAGCCATGTGACATAATTGATTTGGGTATATAGTACTATATAATTTATTGCGGTACACTGGAATCACACTGGAATACATTAGTGCGATCAATTTGTGGTCGTTAGAGCAACGCGCGTGTGTGAGAGATTACCCTGTGATTAGATTAGAAGACAATGTACTGTACATAATAGTATTCCTGAATAATTCAATTACATAGGTACTAAATCTATGGCCTAATGGGTATATAATAAATTTCTTATTGATATGTGTCTAATTCGCATTAAATCTCGAAATTAGGTCACAACAAAACAGTAGTTTTTGTTTAATATAGGTATTTGTAATTATTTTCTAGTAAGGTTCTTCTTGTAATACTAGATATTATAGTTCTAGAGATCCACGAAAAAAAAAGTGTTTTATGACAATCATGCTTAGGGCAACGCGGGCTTCTTCCGGTACGGAAGGCCGGCGTTGCTCTAATAAGCAATCATGTGAGTTCGAATTTTGAATTTAGATACACAAAGTAGGTATATGCTTTTTCTTCACATTCTTAAGGAGCAATAAATTTATGCAATTTTATTCGTGAGTAGCAGGACTGCTTGAAAGTGACACAGAAAACTCTTTAGGTACAGCGTGTTTGAAGTATCACTACAACATAGTATAAAACAAAGTCGCTTTCTCTGTCCCTATGTCCCTTTGTATGCTTAAATCTTTAAAACTACGCAACGGATTTTGATGCGGTTTTTTTTAATAGATAGAGTGTTTCAAGAGGAAGGTTTATATGTATAATACATGCATAATATACTTAAGGATAACCCACAATAACCTTTTTCCCGTGCGGAGCCGGGGCGGGTCGCTAGTTCAAAATAAATAAATGAATATGTGGGGACATCTCACACACGGCCATCTGACCCCAAACTACGCAGAGCCTGTCTGCCTAGCCTATGGGTGTCAGACAGCTGATAGCAGCAGCCATGTCACACGGCAAACACACACAAGTGCTCATCACACGAATGTTTGCCCTAGACGGGATTCGAACCCCCGAATATTGTCACGGAAAAGGCAGAAAAAATCGGCTTAGTTAGATACAATACAGGCCATATTTAATGTTACTAATTTTATTGCTCTTATAAATAACAGTTTCTATGTCATGAGGTTCAAGGCTTAGAGTTAGGACCACTTAACTCGTCTGGAGGGTTTCACACGAGGCGCGGCGTTCATTTGTTTATTAACCAACAAAAGCTACAAATTCACAAATCGCTTGCAGTGCCGTGGTGTAAGATTGCTTTAGAGTGCGTAATAAGTTTGACGTGTGTCTTTGTCTAATTGTGACATTGTAGCTTCCTCACGTGTAGACCAATATTAATCTAGATTTTTTGTTGGAAAGGTAACTTCATCGAGATATTCTTAACTATGTTTCAAGAAATTATCTTCAGCCTTTTCAAAATTCGGATCATAGGCTATTTTTTAGATGACGAAGGGATCTGTGTGATTTCTACCTTTCTCATCGGTCTAAAAATTGGTATCTTGTTACTTCAATGACTTGATTTATTACTAGTGATGAAGAGAAGTTGTGCAACTCCTCGTTATATTACAGCAGAATTGTTGGCTTATCTGACTGTGGCGGAGCGGTTTATACGGCTTCAAATTGATTCTATGTATTTTTTGTGTATTTGTTCTTATAACATCTCCGCACATTATGAATCAATTTTTAAAATTCTTTCTTTATTCGATACGGTTTATTTAAATGTAATATGTAGTAGTTACTTGTCATAAGTCCGATATCCAAATTTGTGTGCGAAGCTGTTGACGCTGCAGACGACGTTGATGCCGCAGGTGTAGCGCAGGATGGTGGGGATGAGGAACGCGTTCATCCAGGTCTCGTTCCAGAAGTACACCGGGATCACCGTCGGTAACACGAAGCATAGGATCGGCATCATCTTTAAGTAATGTCTGCAGGTGGGGGATGAATTTTTGACAACATATAATATATCTCAGTGTTTTAAGCTTGGATATAAAGTTTATTTGAAATACAAATTACAATAAAGGATAAGGATGATTTTTCTATTGGTTTTACATTTTCAGTCTTGTTTTACCACAGAATATACTATTACGTACTAAAAATCATTAATAATTCTCATCTTATAAATATTATTATTTAACTTACTCAATTTACTATAACTACAACTTAAATACCCAAAAAACGTGTTGTGTTCATTAGATAATGTTTGTCTACGATGATCTACAACCTATCAAGTCAATATCTACATACAACCTTATAAAGATTTACGAAAACTTACTTTTTTTGAAACATGACAACAGGATCGGCGTACAGGTCAGTGAGGTCTATGCGCCGGCCCCCCTCGATGACTTCTGGACTCTTCTTGACGCACAGCCAGCCCATGTGGGAAAAGAATAGTCCTCGTTCAGCGTTGTGAGGGTCTGCATCAGTGTCTGCGTACTTGTGGTGCGTGCGGTGGTCACGGGCCCACTCGAAGATACAGTCCTGGGAAATGGGAGATTTTTATAGGTGGAACTCAAAGAGAAACAAGTCTTACCCCCTGGCCACAGCTAGGGCCTACTATTTGGTATTCTGTGCCACAGCTTCGCGCGTCGGCGGCGACTTGCGGCGCAAAACTTGCCAGAACGTTAGTATTGTAACATTTTACGATATTTTGGAGCACTTTACGTCACATGACTTAAAACGTTACTTTTACTTATTTTTTTTCTTATTTGTGCTACATTACAGTGTTGAAGTCGTTTTCTAAGTAAAATAAGAAAAACATTACTTTTTGCATCAAAATTGAACATTTTTTGTAATAGTTGGGTAATTTCACGCCTTTAAAACAATTTCTTGATTTCGGTGGTACATTTTTCTAGCGGGTTTTAGAAATGAAAAATTTTTTTAGTTCTCGCATGTTAATTTTGACTATGGGTTACTGGCAACATTCCGCTGGTCGCCGCCGCCGCCGTCGCCGCGCGAAGCTGTGGCCAGGCCCTTACTTTCTAAAGCCGCCTAGTGTTTACCCATTGTACCCCTTTAGAAAGTCTCTATGTAAATCTGGTGGTTTGCGACCACTGGTGGCCCCTACGCCCCTTGAGACATTCTAGGTATTTCTAAGTGGTCCATCCGCAAAGCAATTGTAAACAAGGGACGTGACGAGAAGAGATGAGTCGAATGAATCAACACAACGCGAACTGCTTTTCTATAACCAATTTTTCAAACTAAAGAAGTGTATAAATACACCAATTATTAACTAAAATGAAAATTAGTTAGAATGTAAGATATTGGATGAAATATACTATCCTAGTAACGCGAGTTACCGTGAACAGACCCAAATGAATGTCAGTAGTAAAATTATGCGTGTTTTATTTACAGATATATCAAGTAAATTTATTTATTTACATTACCGTTTTTTACCAATTTTTTATTCTGTGGATCATTTGTCATTTAGTAGTATTACCTGAAAGCCCATCGTTTGCCAGATCATGAGCAGGACCCTGAGGGGTGTTTTGGCCTTGAAACATCTGTGTGTCCATAGCCTGTGAGATCCTGCGCCGATTCCAATCGCGCACATGAGATGGACTGCGAAAGCTGGAAACAAACTGCATCGTTATCGCATCTTCTTAGTTAGAGCATATAATAAGCAATAATGAGCTATAGTAGTTACTAGCGTAGATAGGCGGAGGTTTAGTATGAGATAATAAGAAACTATAGCATAACAGTCACCTAAAATTTATGTAATTCCTTCGAGCAGATAAGGGCCTTTTCCTGCGTTAATCTTTACCACATTCATAAGTTTATTAGTTTCTTTGTTAAAGATAAAGTTACAGTACATAGCCTAGGATATAAGGAAAGGCGAAAGACCTTAGCCTTCAGGCTATTAAATAACTTTTAAAAGATGTACTCAGGCTAATAAAAATTAAATCTGATGAGTCCATCCAAAATGCCAAAAACTCACCAAAAACATTGGTCTGCCACATCGCCGAAGTAAAAACCCGGTAGATTCCAAACAAAGAGGCTATGTGAAGGAACAGGAACCAGGCGATGTTGCCCCACACGTACTCGTGCTTCTTGGGAGTGGCCTTCTTCAGGCCTGAGACGTCTTTGGCCAGGCCCAAGTCCGGGGTTTGGGTGTCTGACTCGAAGAGCACTCCGCTCACCGTCGGGTTCACCGCAGCCTTTTCTTGGGGTGGCATTTTCTGGAAAGGAGCAGTCTATAAATATCAAATTAAGGCTAAAAATATTCAAAAAAAAATATAAAAAAAAATATTCAAAAAATATTCTGATTTTTGGATAATATACATTACATACTCATACTTGATCATAGGTATAATGTAAATACCGGAAATAAACACCGTAATTTAAAATTGTTGTAACGTTTCAAATAGTAATGTAACTCATGAACATATAAGGATTGTATAAAATTTTGAAATATCCACAAAAAACACACCAGTTTCACAAATGAACTTGAATAATACTTGGTAAGTACTTACTATTAAACTAAAAAAAAGAAAGTAACTGTCTTCTTCTTCTTTTCGTATCGATTCGGCGACTAGATAAAATACGTACTGATAATGATTATTATAAAGGTATTATCCTATTCTCCGCCATGTGTGGACTGATGTGTGGATCTATTTAACCATTTTATATAAAGCACGGAAACAATAGGATGTTAGTGTAACATGCGGGGTTATTGGGACGCGGGAGTTAAAAACGGCGAAACGAGATGATTGTTTTTAAAAAGTATTTATTTGAAGACTTATTGTCTAATTACAAATAAACTTAGTTCCTATGCCTATGGCGTCAGGATGGACAATGAGCTCCTGACTCTAAGGCTGCGTCCTCGACGCCAGCGGCCAAAGCGGGCGGTGCGAGCGGTGGCACGCGCGTCTTGATCAAAATCCATAGATTTATATGAAAATGTTCTGGACGACAGCGGGCGGCACGCGCGTCGAGCTGTAGGTTACCGCCTACACCGCCCGCGCCGCCCGCGCCGCCCGCTCCGCCCGCGTGCGTGGAGGACGCAGCCTAAGGGTTCTTATATAAAGGGATGCTCTATACGTGACGTTTGAGATTATACAAAAAATAAAGAATTCATTATTATTCAAAATGTAACTTGACGTTCCCTTGTCTATTCTTATCTATAATTCTTATCTATCTTAAATTCGGGAATGGGGTGCGTCCTGTCGTTTGAGTTTCCTTTATTGTCCCGATGCATTTGGATAGGTGATTAACCCTTCCTTTATCGCTTTTGAGCGTGGGATTGTTTGGGTTAATTCTTCCCCCTCAAAACTGGAAATATCCCTTCTGGACGGGGGGATATTGAAGGTTCCGCTACTGCAGGTTCCTCCCTGGTTACCAGCTCGACATCTGCCGACGTAGGTGCGTACATGTGATTTCTCTTGAAAATGCATAGGTTTAGCCTACCGTAGCATTTCTTCCATATTAGTAAAACCAATATGATAGTAATTGTTATCCACAAAACGTAGGCGTGTGGCTTAGTGATAGGTGTGGCTTCAGGTACTTGCAGGTCTCGCATGCGCTGAATTTGTTGCCTAATGTGGTCTTCATTGTTGCTAAAGTATATAGGTTTTGCTTGTTCCATCCTTTGTATTTTTAGTTCAGGAATCCTTAAAATTTCCTCTGGTGTGTCGATTGCTTCTATAGTGTGCTCTCGAAACGTTGTTCGGCAGTTTTCATTTCTTATTAGAAACGATCCTTTTATAGTGGTTTGTCTAGCGCCATCCTTGCATTCCATGGTTATCTTTTCTGTTGTAGATGTGTAAGCCAAATAAAGATTGTTGCTTATTTGCGTCCATAAGTTCGCTGGGCAGTGTATCGTTGTAAGATTGCAGTCTTGCTCTTCGAATCGTATGATTCCCTCTTCACATGGTGACAACTTGATTGCTTGTTTGGTGCAGATGTACTCGTCGCTCTTCGTACAGTCAACTGCCTCGAATACCTTATCGTGTCGCAATAATTGTCTATGTTGGGATACGGGGTAGGTACATAAGGAATTTTCGTCTTGTTGAATAATAGGGGTTATATCCAAATACTCATACTTTTGTTCTTCTACTAAAGGTAAAGTTATTACAAAGTAATATTCATTATTTAGTTCATGCAGTTCGACTTTCAAGTAAGTAGATAACATTAATAAGTTGTCTGTTATTAGTTGCTTTTTGGGTACAAATTTTAGAGAGTCTAATAGAACGTTATGTTTTACGATTGAATAGTGGTACATTCCGTGCTGAGCAAAGGTTATCGCGGTAGATAATCTTTCTAACAAATTGTTTAATGTTTCAGCATGGTATGCTATGGTGAGATAAATAAAGTAGTTATTAAGTTTGCCTTTAATGGATTCAATGTCTTCGTATAATTTCTGTTGCGTTGCTGTAAGATTTTTTAATTGATTATGAAAGTCGTCTAAAATTGAAGACGTCAAAGAAATTTGTTCCTTAAGTGTATGGCGGTTTTGTTCAATTTCTTTCGTTAAGCGCTCTATGTCGTCGTTATCTGCGTTACCTTACCGGTAATTGATTTCACTATTGAGCCGAGTCCATTAATAAGACCTCTTTTCAGTCGTTCCTTTAGATTAATGTGATTTAGAATTTCGTCGTTCTGTGCTAATAAGTATGTGATCCTGTCAATGGTTCCTGTCTCTTGAACCAATTCGGCGTGAGTCGATTTGTTTTGCAATAGTTCTAGATTAATTTTCGCTTGGGCCTGCTGCTGTTTAAGTGTGTTTATGTTTAAGGAGTGAATAATTTTCCACTCTCCTGATCTTACCTTCGCATTACCTAGGTTAGTAACTGCGAAGTGTTGATTCGGCTTTAATTGTTCGAAGTGGACGGTTGCGGCTGCGATTCCGATTCCGCATCTGCAATTTTTATTTCGTTCACATGAATCTTTTGTTTCATGTTCTTCCTCTGGTAAATAATCGTATTATGTGGTCCTATTTCTAAAACTTCGAATGGGCCTAAGAACTTATTTTTATTTTTACCTCTAAGCGTATTCTTAATATAAATCATTTGTCCTACTCTAGGCATGCGTACTACTCTAGAAACCTTATTGTTACGTTCTTGTATCCTATTTTTAACTTCATCTATGTTTTTATAAATTTCATGGTAAACCTTGGTCATTAATTCGCGGTGTTTGCTTACGTAATCAGATACTATTGTACTTTCGGACGGTTGGAATTCGAATGGGATTTTAGTGCCAAAATGAACTTCGTACGGGGTAAATTTGGTCGTGCTATGGATCGTATTATTATACGCCAATAGTGCTAAGCTCATAATTGTCTCCATAGGAGTTTCTGGATTGCTCTCTGTTTGTATTCTTAAAATTTCTATTAGTGTTGAATGAAAACGTTCAATATCTGCTGTCGAAGTTGAATGTTTTGGTGTAGTTATGTGGCACTTTATTTTATATTGTTTCAGTAATTCTTGTGTAACAGTGGATACTACTCCTTTCTCTCCGTCTGAAATTATTAATTCGGGTGCACCGACATTGCAGAATACCCCTACTAAGGTATTACATATATCTATAGCGTTTACCGATATCAACTCCTTACATAATGCATATTTAGAAAACTTATCAATTATTGTCAGATACCTACGGTTTTTAAAAAAGAAGATGTCAATCATCCATTCTTTCATGGGGCCTACCGGCGTTTGCGTTCTCTCTAGTGGAGCTACGTTAGGGTGTCGCTCATATTTAGCGCGATTACAAATCTCACAGTTTTCAACATATTTACGTATCATTTTCTTCATTTTTTCCCAATAATACTTTCGTTTTATTTCTTCTATCATTACGGTTATTCCTTTGTGCCTGTTATTGTCGTGGTGGGTTAGCTTTATAATTTCCATTTGCTGTTCAACGGAGCTAGGCTCCTCTAGTATTCTATTGTACCTGATGAGCTTTAAACTAGCTTTGTCTATCTTCGTACGATAGACTTCCGATATAATTTGGAACATATCTTCGTCTTGACATATTACAGCGTATTTATTCTGATCTAGGTATGCGAGAACAAACTCGAAAAATTCTTTTCCTACGTCTGTTTCGCTAAGTGTGAGATGGTGGTCCTTATTTACTTTCTGGTGTGTGGATGTTATTCCGTATTTAATAAAAATTCTATTCATTTTTGAACTAGGGTGTTCGTTTTTTATGGGTATACCTGTATCGCTGTCGTCAGCATTGCTATGTATCGTACCGCTATCTGATTCGCTGCCTGCCTCAGCTCGTTCGCTTTCGGTCAGGTTTAGTTCGATTCTAGATAGTGCGTCTGCGACGTGGTTAGTACAACCCTTTTTGTGCCTTGTTTCGAAATCGTATTCCATTAATTTCAATCGCCATCGTGTTAGTTTTGTATTAGGCTCTTTCAATTTATTTAACCAGGTAATGGGTTGGTGGTCGGTTTCAACTACAAACCTACGACCGTATACATATGGGCGGAATTGTTGTAGGGCCCATAGTATGGCTAAAAGCTCCTTTTCAGTGGTGTTATAGTTTTGTTCGGTTGTAGATAGAGTCCGTGAAATGTATGCAATTGGCCGATCTTCCTGACTAATTACGGCGCCTAATGCTTTATTGCTAGCATCTGTTGTGACAACGAACGTTTTCTTGAAGTCAGGGAAGGTTAATACGGGCGCGTTCATCAACAACTCTTTACATTTTTCGAACGCTGATACGAATTCTGGTGTATGTTTAATTATCGCGTTTTTCTTTGTACAGTCAGTCAGGGGTCGCGTGATTTTACTTAAATTGTGTACAAATTTCCGGTAGTAACCTACCATACCTAAAAATGATTTTATCTCTTTTACAGTTTTTGGGAGCGGAAAGCGTTTAATAGCGTCTAATTTTTTGGGGTTGGGTTTAAGACCGTCTTGATTAAGTACATGTCCTAGGAATTCTACTTCTCTTTGAAAGAATTCGCTTTTGTTAAGCGAAACCTTGAGGTTTGCGCGATTTAAGGTCTCAAAAATGGTTTTTAAATGTTCTAAGTGTTCTGCTTTTGTTTTAGAATACACAATGATGTCATCTAGGTATACTAGACATATTTTTCCTATATATTCGCGGAGGACGTTATTCATCAGTCTTTGAAAAGTACTAGGTGCGTTTTTTAGGCCGAACGGCATACGTACGAATTCGTAATGTCCGTCTGGTGTAGTAAATGCGGTAACTTCGATGCTCTTTTCATCCATACGGATTTGGTGATATCCGCTAGTTAAATCCATAGTTGAAAAATATTTATTTCCATTTAATTGTGTAAAGATATCGTCTATTATTGGAAGTGGGAATTTATCACTTCTCGTTAGTTCGTTCACCTTGCGGTAGTCTATTACTACTCTATATTTTACGACACCGTCTTTGTCTGCCTTTTTGGGGACTACATGTGCGGGGCTACCCCACGGTGAGTCGCTATGTCTGATTATGCCTTTATCTAGCATATCTCTTATCTGTCGCTTAACTTCTTCGCGTTGAATTTGAGGTAAACGATACGACCTTTGGTAAACCGGTTCGTTTTTTAATAATTTAATTTCATGAGTAATATTCGGCGCGTAGCTATTCGAGACATCGTCTGAGAATAGGTCGTGATATTGATGCAATAATGATTCTAAATCGTCCATGCGCTCTGTATAATTTAAGTTTATTATCTTAGTCGGTGTTTGAAGTTTGTTGTCGTGTATTCTTATTTCGGCTTTCATAAGTTTTAATAGGTCCATGCCAATGAGGACATCATACCTTTTACTAAAATCGAAAATATAAAATTTCATTTTTTCTTCGCCTGGACCGAATATTTTCTGCCAGAACGGTGTTATCACTAGGCCTTTATGAGTCGTTGCTTGGTGCGCTGTTTTGACTGTAAAAGTTTCCGGTATGTACTCTTGGTCATGAAAAAGTTTTTTATAAACGAAATTCGTTATAAAAGATTTACTAGAACCTGTGTCTATGAGAATTTTCAGACCGTAATTTGGTTCCGTTATATATGGGAGGTCCGAAAAGGTGCAATTGTTTAATTGAATTATGTTTGGTTGTTTGTTGATTCTACCTCCTGAAAATTTTCATTTTCGTTCTCATTTACGGGCTCGTCAAATTGTTCTTGGTTAAACAACTCCTGTGCCACTAAACCTCTACCCAGGTTTATAACCGGGCCCCGATGAGGGTCTTGTGAGGATCTGTTCGCGGTCCTCATGGTAACATCACGAGGGTATTCTTGATCGTTGCGAGGGCGGTTGTTATTATTATTATTATTGTTGTTATGCCAATGATTATTGTAATGGTTCTGTCTGTTGGCATTAGCTTGCCATTGTTGGCGCATAAGCGATTGTGGGCGCGGCGGATATGTGTGACGTTGCGGGTTTTGTTGGTGATTATTATTATTTCGCATAGGATAACCGCGATTGTAAGGTGCGTTATAATTATTTTGATGGTTGTGATGCATATGATTTGGTGCGGGCGGTCGCACATTACCGTGTACCGGCGGCGGTGGTCTATTTGAATGACTGGGAGCGCTGCTCCTACCTTCGTGTAATAAATTGTGTGCACATAGTTGCTGCACATGGCTACAGATATCAGCATAATCCGAACTGATTACTTGGCTTTGCACATGAGGCGGCAGTTGTCTTAATAACGCCGTCTTGGCATCTTGCTTATATATTTCGATCGCAAACCGTGCATGCTCGACACCGTGAAGATCTATTAACATTGATTCCATTGCAAATAATTTTTTATCTAATTTAAAAATTAGGTCCGCGTATGTACCACCATGCAAACGCAAATTTAAAATTTCATGTTTTAAAAGGTCAATGGTTTTTCCATCGCCACATCGACTTATAAGAGTGGCTTTGATAATATCCCAATTGTAGGCATGGGTTACCATGCAGACTACATCAGCTGCTTTGTCCCTTAGTCTAGACAAGACATGCTCAATAATTCGCGGATCATTGCCGTGAGTGGCTATAAATTGTCTGGCCGAATTCAAAAATGGGTAAAGCCTATCAGAATCACCGTGATATGGGGGAATAGCGTGGAGGCTTTGTCCGATATCTACATAGCGATCTGCCATTTTTTATTTATTATTTACTCACAAAAATACTCAATTAAGGTAAAAACAATTCTCAAAAATGCAAAAATAATGTAAAAGTCGTAAAATTATAGAAAATTAAAATTCTGACTATTTGGATATAGTAGAATGGATAGGGTTTGTTTTTAGGGGGTCTAGGTTCCTTTATGGGAATAGACAAATTATGTGCAAACACTTACAGTATGAGCGTTGCGCTGATCATCTCGCTGGCTGCCTTAACAGTGTTGGTTCGAGGACGTCACCTTCTGGTCTTGAGAGACCGACGAAAACTGCTTTTATTCTTATGTAAAATCGCAATGCGGTAGTTCTCGCGATGACGCCCCACGTTGGGCGCCAGTTAAAAACGGCGAAACGAGATGATTGTTTTTAAAAAGTATTTATTTGAAGACTTATTGTCTAATTACAAATAAACTTAGTTCCTATGCCTATGGCGTCAGGATGGACAATGAGCTCCTGACTCTAAGGGTTCTTATATAAAGGGATGCTCTATACGTGACGTTTGAGATTATACAAAAAATAAAGAATTCATTATTATTCAAAATGTAACTTGACGTTCCCTTGTCTATTCTTATCTATAATTCTTATCTATCTTAAATTCGGGAATGGGGTGCGTCCTGTCGTTTGAGTTTCCTTTATTGTCCCGATGCATTTGGATAGGTGATTAACCCTTCCTTTATCGCTTTTGAGCGTGGGATTGTTTGGGTTAATTCGGGTCACCAAATAAGAACAACACGGCTTTGTTCATTCCTATTTCGTAATTTGTAGGTAAGTAATTCTATTTATTCAGGCATATATTACATTTAATTTCATAGGATGGGTTGGTTGTTTCACGAAAATATTTACGTTTTGATGGAAGTATGGGGAAAAAGTAAAGACCCCTTTATGAGTACAAAAAAAAATGTACATCAATATTGCTGGAATGATTGAACAAAAATCTGAATTAGTTGTGACCTAATTTGTATTAAAAAATAAAAACTAAAAAAACGACAAGAATTAGGCTACTAATTAAAAAAATATGATTAACAATTATTTGTTAGTTTCTTCACGCAGAACCTTGATTTGAATTATATTATTATTCTCCTAGCTTTCCGCCCCGTGGGTTCGCCCGCGCTAACAGTTTTTTCCCATGGAAATGAGGGATATACCCTATGGTAGCCTATGTGTTATTCTAATGTATAAGCTTATTGTAAAGTTTCATTAAAATCTATTCAGTAGTTTTTAGTAATAAACATCCATACGTCCATCCTCTGAAACTTTCGCGGATAAAGAACAAAAACAACGTGCCTGCAAAGTGAGTGGTAGGTAATGGTATTTCATAGCTGAGTTCGCTTTTGGATCACGCAGTTTCTTTGATTATTAGAAGAATGTACCTACCATTTATGCATACTTCTTGCCTACAAGTATTTCTTCAGTGACTGTCTTTGTTAAAAAACATATGAAGAGTGAACGTATGAATGAATGAATCCCGCCCGAGCGGAGCAACTGGAGCGTAAACAAGATTTTATTTGAAGGAGGCTCGTGCCCATTCTGATTTTTCCACCTGGGCGACATTTTTCTGCTTGGTTGGCGCTATATCCCAGTTGTTACGCGTCTAGTACCAACGAAGGATAGCGTAGAGTTTATGCTCTAGAGATTTGGATATTCGAGCTATTTTGTGTTAAAATACACAAAAAAAATTTTTATACCAAATACTTCTCAAATCAACTACCTAAGTACAAACCTAGCGTAATTCAGAATACCTACTCTTAGCAAACTAGAGTTTCAGAAAAAATATTGAAATCACAAGAATAGGCAGGGTAGGGTTGTGACATTATATTTTTTATCTTAATTATTTTTATAATGAGGCGGAATTCGATCCATTTGTATTTTTTTAGGGTTCCGTACCTCAAAAGGAAAAAACGGAACCCTTATAGGATCACTTTGTTGTCCGTCTGTCCGTCTGTCAAGACCCTTTTTCTCAGGAACGCGTGGAGGTATGAAGCTGAAATTTATATCAATTACTCAGGTCTACTGTCCCTTGAAGCTGTGAAAAAATCAAACTTCTAAGCCAACGCAATCAAAAGATACAGCCGTTTATGCCGCAAATTTTCGACACTTGCAAGGGAATCAAAACCTACAGGGTGCTTCCCGTGAACTCAGAATCTTGAAATTTGGTACGAAGCAACGTCTTATAGCATAGATAAAGGAAAAATTACGAAATCCATAAATTTTTAGTTACATCACATAATATATATTTTTTTAATAATTTTAACCTTACTACCCATTTCCTCATAAACGCGTAGAGGTATTAAATTGAAATTCATACCAAATACTCAGGTCTATAATACCTTTAAGCTGTAACAAAATCAAACTTCTATGTCAACGCAATCAAAAGAAACAGCAATTTAAGCTGCATATTATCGGCATGTGACGATGCACAGCATCTGTGAGAGTGCGCCACCTACTTCCGATTCGATTTCCACCAATTAGAGGCCATTTCCTGTGAATATTGGTTGCTAATTTGACTTTGTGTCACCAGAGGACGGCTCGTTCGACCTTACCTCATAGCGTCGTTAACTTCCGATCTAACAAGATCTCAGTTTAAAGTCTGTCAAAATTTAAAATTATTTTTTGTAAAAAAGAATTTAATTTTAAATTTTATATTTTGCATTTAGAAGCGTATTCTAAATATTAGTCTAAATTTATTTATTTTTCTTATTCAAGAAATTAGTGACAGTGTAATGGAAATTTTTTGATAAAAATTTTAAATTATTTTAACGGATTTAGAAGCGTATTTTAAATTCGTTGCTCATTACCGTGAAATAAGTGAAAATTAGTCTTTTTCATGTCATGATGTTCGCTTTTGCTACAAAAACGAGTATCTTAGAAGGTAACAGCTTCAATTTCACGTGAGTACTTCCAACTTTGCTTTTGTTTGAATAAGTCGTTCGTTAGCTGCGACGACTCAGAGGAGAATGTTTTCGAGCGTATCGAAGTTATAAGTGTTAAGGGCTCCGCAAGCCCATCTCGATATGATTGTGGGAATGCACCTACCCTACCATTACCTAAGCCGAAACTGAATAACTCGGTTGTTAGCTGTGACAATGACTCACAGGAGAATGTTTTCGAGCGTATCGAAGTTGCTTATAAGGGTTAAGGGCTCCGCAGGCCCGCCTAGATATGATTACGGGAATGCACCTACCATTATCTAAGCCGTTGTTGTTTGCTCCACTATCTGTTCATGTTATCGCTAGAACCATTATTGTCTAAATTAATTCAAACTGGGTGTTCACCCTGCGGCTTCGCCCAGGTCGTAATTTTTACTTGAGAAAAATGGATTTTCCCGTTTTAAAACATTACATACAAACTTGTCAACTAATTACGTACACCTGACAATAATGAAGTCTTATCCTGCATACAATGGCTTATATAATGGTCACCTAGCTTTTTCTCAAAGTGGCCTCAAGCTGATCTACAAAAATTTCTTCATAGAAAGACTTGAGTAAGGCTTAAATTTTTAATTTAGCAGTTATTGAGCTTTTACAACCCGTCACGTGAATATCGTTAAGCCTCTTTATTAAAGTAACTGTATCCTCTATGCATTCTTCTTATCGAGTAAAGGTCAACCTATCTCAGAAACCATGGTGTCGGAATTGTTGGGCCGACTTGACTTCCGACACGGCTCCTATATTGGCCACATCCGCAGATAGTAGCCGGGACCAACGGTTTTACATGCCTTCCGAAGCACGGAATGCATTGTAATAATATTTCGATGGAATATATTTTTCAATAAATCTAATACAAGCTGCTCCCTTTTTTTTGTGTAATGTATGTGGTCTATAAATGTGAGTAATGTATGTAAATAATGTGGTCTCATCTCACCACACTCAGGAAGATCTGTATTGGTTAAATTCTAGACAGTGTTCAGACAGTTCTAGCTGGTCGTGGTGATTCACTATGTTTTGTTTCCGTATATGGCGCGTTGGTGAATTTAAATTTTTACTTAGCACAAAATCTGTACTACCCTCCATTCGAGTAGATGATCGACCGTGCCCGAACTGTATCTACCGCCTGACGTCTAGAGATATTTTCACAAGCGACGACAGCAAAGCAAACTATCGGCCGCCTCTCGGATTGGCTGGATACATTGCACTTCAACACAAGGCGATTAACAAAGAAAGAAAATTATTTATTTACCACACGTTGCGTTACACATGTAACGTAAACAGGAATGTAATTCAGAGCCGTGAGATACACATGTGAAATAAAAATGTACATTTGGCGTTATATGCAGAAAGAAGTGAAGTTTGTCAAACCGCAAGTTTAATCAAGTTGAGTGAATCCGTTATTATCATGAAATAATTGATACATGGGGGCTGTTTCCGAGCGTATCGGTATAACAGTGATAGTTCCGTCTGGCTGCGTAGGCCAACCTGATGTCTGTCTTGAAATGACGTCAGGGGATGTGTCTATCATTAACCCTCGGCTAGTGCTTGCCTCTCAGCAACACTACGCAATTTCCTGTTCGGGGGCTGTCTTCGAGCGTATCGGGCAGTTTTCAGGCTTATCTGGCAGCGTATGCCAATTAGTGATGTCTAAATATGACGTCAGATGTCTGTCATGAACCCCCACCAGTGCTTGCTTCTTATCAACACTGCAATATAGCGGCGTCCTATTTTTTACATCTTCAACCAAAGATTTACGTCGGCTGCCTCCTAGCGTTACGCGGCAGCCTCGTCTATACTATAGGATAATCGCATTTGACTTAAGGGAACGTATCCCACCGAACTTCAGCCAGAGCTTGGCTCACTTCAATCCTGTACAACCTAGTGGCGTCTTAATCCCACATAAATTTTCTTTTGTCTGCTTTTCAAGCTTAACATGGCAGTTTCGCTCGCCTGTACCCAAGGACATGCCATTTTTTATTTCGGGGAATATAACCTTCATTAACCTTTAGCAAGTGCTTGCCTTCAACACTCTACAACAACAGCGGCGTCTGACATATCTTCAACCAAGGATTTCTGTGGTCTGCCTGCGTGCGAATCGCACCAGTTTTCTCTAGTATAATAACCATTAGTGTCGTCAGGTAATGTCTCCGCTTCTGTGATAGCCAGCACTACGCTTCTAATAGGGGTCCTATTTTCACCTTCAAGCAAGGATTTTTATAGAGCGTATCGTGACGCTCGATTACACTACCGACACAGAAGAAAAGAACAGGTCGAACTGTTATTGATGTAAGGTAATGTTTCAGAGAATAGCATCCATTCAGTGCTTGTCTCCAAAACACTATGCAATCTGCTTACATTACAATTTAGTAGGTACTTTATTAATCGCAACAGATTATAATACGCCTCGTAGCTCGATTTTACTTAACAATTTAGTTCGTCAAGGATGCATTTATTATTGTGTGGCATGTGATGCGCGGTAACCAACATTGACCCAAGTGTGGTGACTCGAGGCAATGTTCCAGCAGTAGTATGGCCGGCAGCTGGGATACTTACAGGCCTTCGGGTATGCGTAGTAACATCACTTGCCAGTGTTTTAATAATGTAGATATAAATAGTACTTTCAGGTCTTTCTACAGTCAACAGCTTTGGCGGAAATGAAAGTCGGAGCCCAGATACCGCAGCTCAAAACAAATGGCATCACACCTCACCCGTGTGTCACTGGTAGTAAACAATTCTAAAATTACAACTGAAAGGTAACCAAGTTCAAATTACAATTTCCTTTGGTGCCTAGACCACTCTCATAGATTCTTTCTTCGCAAGAAAAAGAAGGGGAGGGCGCAGTCTAAGAACCCATAATATGGTAGTCAGCCTACCGAAAATACAGCTATAACTACCGGATACCTTCTAGTCTTGGAACGGTAAATTATAATTCGGTTGAAACTGTTGTTGTTAAGAATATGAATTCAAGGTATATCTGCTAAGTAATTAAGCAAACCAAAACAACCAATTGTCTATTTACCCTCATCTTACCAAGTAATGTTATAATTTACCTTAATAAAATTCTCATACATACTTACAAGTTAATGTTATTCGCGAAAATAAATTACCGTTCTTTGTCATACTTTAGTAAGTTTGCAGCTGTTATACATACATATATACATACAGTTGCGTGTCTTTCCCCGAGGGGTGGGCAGAGACACACTTCTTTCGCGTCATCCACATTGTTTTATAACTGGAATTTGTTGGGCGCAACCTCGTTCGTCCGTAAAATTCAATATGCGTAATATTCGTTTGCTGATATTATATGTAGGTACATGAATGCATATTGTATAGTATGAATTCTTTAGAGGGTTGTCGAGTTAAAACGCTTGTATAACGAGCTAGTATGTACTAGGTCGTGTGGGTATGTGTGATATGTGTTGTTTTCACCTTAGTTTCAAGTTTCAATATACCCTATGAGTGAATGCCTCTAAATTTCTGGGTGCAGTGGTGATCATACTCGATCTTAAAATATTCATTTGGAAACATTTAATAATTTGCCGTTGCGGTTGAGTTATGGGAATTCGAATAACGTTTCAAGTGGGCACATTATATTAGGTACTAAACGGAGGGGCAACCCTTGACGGCGATTCTGTTTAATGATTAGACGTGATTAGTAAAATATTTTACCTTGGTTAGATAATGTTTTAGAACTGAGTATGCAGTCATAAATAGCTAAATGTAATTTTTTTCTACCCTCAATAGCTTCTCGCAGCTATTAACCATACCTCTCTATATTGTGATTAATTTTGCAAATTTTTATTCGCACCTCGCGGATGAAATAACTACACAACGTCATAGTCTACCTTTCTTTCACGAATAGTAATCATGAGAGGAAGAACTTTCATTCTATAATATCATAGCAAGGATGATTCTAAGAAATGAGTCTCCTAATTTTGCAAATGATCCGATTATTTTCTAATAAATTTGTTTAAGAGTTATTTTGCAGAGAACTTCAGCACAAGCATATGCAAATGATGCACATGCAAATGATCCGATTATTTTCTAATAAATTTGTTTAAGAGTTATTTTGCAGAGAACTTCAGCACAAGCATAATTCCTCATCACATAGCGTCGTTTAGTCACCAGGAGATATAAACACGTCTCTCACAGATGCTGTGCATCGTCACATGCCGATAATGATCCAAGTTTTACATAACAATAAAACTTGTATTATTGAGCAGAGACGATGCACAGCATCCCTTCAAGGGCTCCTGGTGAGAGACTTATGAGGTAAGGTCGAACGAGCCGTCCTCTGGTGACACAAAGTCAAATTAGCAACCAATATTCACAGGAAATGGCCTCTAATTGGTGGAAATCGAATCGGAAGTAGGTGGCGCACTCTCACAGATGCTGTGCATCGTCTCTGCTCAATAATACAAGTTTTATTGTTATGTAAAACTTGGATCATTTTGAAACTCGCAAGTACTCGCAAGGGAATCAAAACCTAAAGGGAACTTCCAGTCGACCTAGAATCTTGAAATTTGGCATGAAGCAACGTTTTATAGCACACATAAAGGAAAAATTCCGAAAACCTTAAATTTTTAGTTACATTACAAAATATATATTTTTTAATAAATATAAACTTATTACTTTTTTCCTCATGAACGCGTAGAGCTATCAAGTTGAAATACTTACTTAGTACTTAGTTACTTAAACGATAAAGAGATCTTTGTCTTAAATTTATGCTCCTCCATCTTTCCCCATTGTAATGTTATGAATTTCATTTTGCAATAAGATTACCATAGTTATGACTCGATTGTCGTAATGAAAGAACTTTGTAAACCTTGCAGGTTTGTACGGAACCCTCGGTGCGCGAGTCCGACTCGCACTTGGCCGGTTTTTTTAGAAAATAGTAAGTAAATATAGTAATTTTTAAGAAATATAATCCCGATTATGCGGTCGGGATAAAATCTCAGTTATAGGTGGCCAACCATTAACCGGTATTATTGCAATGGAGGAGCTATTCCGATAACCGGTTCGCTCATGTGGTCCTCCATTTAATTTGGGCTACGGTCGTCATACAATAAAATTTTAGCCGCACTTTCAAAACGCCCGATGAGAACTTTACTCCTATTTTATTTATTAAATGTTCGAGAAATCATTAGCCATATAAATCTATTTAATAACAATTAATATGTAACAGGTTTTCACTAATAGAAATTAAATTAAAACTTAAAGGCTTATGTATATCTTGGATAAATTAGTACATCTAACGTAATAAATAACTATATTATGGTCTTAAAGAACATGGACAAACTCCTTGACTGGCTCAGAGACACTTGCAAATTATTTTTCTGCCTTATTTTTCTGCCTTTTTTCAAACTCTGTAGGTAAATATAGAAGCTATGGATAATTGGTAAGAAGTCAACTTCAATTTATATTTGTTATCTTTGTCTATTTAATTAACTATTAACATACAAGGTTGAAAGATAAATTAGGTGGTTGGTCGTTGATATAAATAATGATATTACTTACTTGAAGGGGAAATATTGCACTCTTGTTGCCAACATAGCCGTGTACCACATGGCTTTGAATGGAGAGAACTCTAGGAGTGTCTGAAGCCATAGTTGTTAATAGTTAACAACAGTTTCAATAAGACGAGTGGTTGAAGAACTGAATCCGACTAAAAGCGTCTGGCTTCTCCGATAGCGCACGAAACACTGACTGACTGACTGATCGTGCTCTTCATTCACATCACAATCTAAACGACACAGTTTGATAGCGAGCTAGGAAATTACAGTAGAAGAGAAATAAAACACAAATGAATGCACGCACAAGGCCGTAATAATGATAGATAACCACAATCAAATCAGCTGATAGGTACACTGCCCTTGCCTCAAAGTAACTAGTATTATATTATCTGTGCCTCAACCAACTTGCTTGCACAAATTTTTCAACCATCAAAAATTTAAGAGAAAGAAAGAAAATAGTAATTTTGTATAGAATTTGTCTTTGTCGAACATTATAGTTATGGCAATATTAGCAATCTGTAATGCCGGATCCACACGCGTGCCGTGTTTGCCAAACAGAGCGAGATGCAGTTAAGCGTTAAAATGAGAAACAAATCACCGCGCTCACTCTAACGTATAACTACGTCTCGCTCTGTTTGGCAAATAAAGCAAGCGTGTAGAGCTGGCATAGAAAAAAGCACGCATATTGAATATATTTTTTAAAGTGATGAAAAAGTGCTGTCTATAGATACGCCATTTACAACCAAACCCAGAATGATTCTAAATTAAAATTAACACAACCACAAAAATATAAAAATTGAACAATGAAGTAAATAAAATAACTACACAAAGTGATAAGGCTATGATACTGACGAACAATTTGCAACTATTGCAACCATCTAAATATAATTTGTGTTAGACCCTGGTTAACAGTCGTATGCACAAGCTGATCATAAATGTAATCTTTTTCTTTACATACCTGATAAATAAATAATGAAATAAATAATAAGGCAAACATTTTAATTTTATACTATTTTAATGCTGGCTACTACTGCTAGGTGCTGGTTGTTCTTGAGTTATTTCATAAGCCCGTTCCAAAGTGTCTGTGATTATCTTCATGTCATTTTCAATGCTCCGTGCCCAGTTTTCAACATCTCCTATTTCTTTGAGTGCACTGCTAAAGTTCTCAACTAAGGCCAGCCATTGTTGTGTCTGTTTCGCAAAATTAATGGCACCATGGTGAAGTAGTTTAGCCTCTGCATCTAATTTTTTCTGATTTAAATAAGCTTGAGCTACCCTGCAATAATATAAAAAAAATTTATCAACACATAGATATACAAAATAAACATCTTTATGTATGATATACAGTCACCAATAATAATAATAATTAAAAGACCTAACTACTGCTTATTGCTCTGGTCAAATGTAGGTATAAAAAAAAACCTGGAAACCTACCCCACATTCAAGTGATCTACAAGGGCTTGTGTTAAATCATTAGCAGCTGCTATACATTCCTTGCGTTTTTGCTCTGAAAACAGAAGTACTTTTTATTGTTACAGCTGGTAAAATGTTTTATTTGCCATGAATTAAACAGTCAGTAGGTATCCAAATAAACAAAACAAGAGGCAGGCTCTAGTGTACCTACCTTGAACTACTCTTTTAGCTGCTTGTCTTGCTTGATGTTCTTTGATTAGAGAAGACAACATCTTTATAAGGGTTGCACTATATTTTCTTTTCAAATCGCTATCTATAAAATGAAAAGAAACCCATTTCCTTTGTAGTTTCAGGAATTACACCAAAAAAGTACTGACACTGACATTGACAAATTGTTTTTTTATATAAGCATCTTTTATGAAAAAGGCAAGCTATCCTATACGTACTGCAGCCGTCGTCTTCAGTATTTTTCTCAGGATTGATAAGAAAAAGGAATTTTTTTTTAAAGATTCCCATGTGAATGAAAAAGACCAACAACTTTTAGATATTTTAGAGGCCACGGCAAAATTGAGCCCAATATTTGATTGTTTGTTTGTTTGCATTGAATAGGCTCAAAAACTATAAAATCTTAGAACCAATTATTAAATAGTAGGGATAAAATAATATAAAATAATTACTCCAATGATTACTTTAAATTACTGTAAAATTTGTTTATCAGTGATGTGGCATGCGCGACACTGTTATGAAACTTGGTACAAAGACAGAACAGACCTTGAGAATGAACAATAATGAACATAGACTACCTTTTACCGCGGAAAAATTCCTCATTCACACGGGAAAAAAGGGAAAATCGGTTAAGGCGGGCGGAAAGCTAGTTGTAATGTAAACAAGACTCGAGTAGAGTGGGAAGGTCTGTCTATATTGCTATTGTATTATTAGGACCGTTGTTTTAAATTTTAAAGGTGTGGGTTCATAGTCGACACGTTCTAACGTATTTTTAATTTCCGAATTTAAAATTATATTATTTACTAGCGACCCGCCCCGGCTCCGCACGGGAAAATGGTTATTGTGGGTTATCCTTCAGTATATTATGCATGTATTATACATATAAACCTTCCTCTTGAATCACTCTATCTATTAAAAAAAACCGCATCAAAATCCGTTGCGTAGTTTTAAAGATTTAAGCGTACAAAGGGAGGGACATAGGGACAGAGAAAGCGACTTTATTTTATACTATGTAGTGATGATGATTTTCGTACTTACCTATATTCGACACTTTTGGTGAAGGAAATTTCATGAGGAAACTTGCACACACCTGCTAAAAAAGTTTGTGTTAGTTAGATCATGATTGATGATGATGATGATGATATACTTATATATAAGTTTGTGTAAGTTGACCTAGTATTGGACCAGCTTGGTCGACTAAGGCTGCCCTAAAATCAGCTCCTCAGTGGGAATTGGGGTAGAATACGTGCGAAAAGGGTTGCGTGTAGAATTGCGTGACTATCCGACCGAAAAGAAAGATAATGCCGTGCTTCGAAAGGCACGTCCGGGCTTCTACGAGCATACCATAATGTCATTCACAGTAGGTTTACTAATGACTATTGGGGTAAACACCTGCAAGTAAGTAAGTAGGTAGGTACCTAAATTACACCTTAGTTAGCAAGACAGTAAATATATACCTATTATTATTATGATATAAATAAAAATACACTTAAAAACCAAACACTAGGTATGTCGTACATACCTAGTGTTTAGTGTTTAGGTACTCGTGTACATACCATAAATTCTCATTAGAATTAAATAACGTATATTTGTTTTCTTATTTGTTAGAAAGAAAGACCTAAACTGAATAAAGTGGGTGGGTAGATAAGTAGAAAATAAGTTTAGATAGCGTTAGTTAAGTCCGGAAAACAAACCGAGCAACAAGTACTTTATCACAACATTACTGTGAGCAAAATGAATTTGAAAAAATATATTTTTGTAGTTGTTATTATGACAGTTGTAATAGGTATATCTTCATTTATGGTAAGTTACTTTATCATGTTGTCTTTATAAGTTACTAGCGGCCCGCCCTAAGTTATTTATGCATTGTTACATACCTACGATACAATAAAGATTTGTGTGCAAAGTTTGCACACAAATTTGCACTGCAAACGCTAGATTAGGTGACGTAATGTACTTATAGTAGGTAGGTTAGGCATATTCCTACTACCTATTAGGAAAATTTCAATTGTATTATTTAGGTGCTAGCTGCCCGCCCGCGGCTACGCTCGCGTTGGTTTTCAACTTTTCCCTGTACCATTTCTATCTCTGTACCAAATTTAATTAAAACTTTTCGCCTACTTACCATTTTCCCGTGGGAA
The DNA here is from genome assembly GCA_948473455.1 of Teleiodes luculella. Classification (NCBI taxonomy): domain Eukaryota; kingdom Metazoa; phylum Arthropoda; class Insecta; order Lepidoptera; family Gelechiidae; genus Teleiodes; species Teleiodes luculella. The sequence continues at coordinate 8,753,441 of OX419590.1, read as the reverse complement.
TGAGGCATTTTCCCATTGTTTAAGGTAGCCTTTATCTCTCCCTAAAATCAATTATATCTCTTTATCAAGTTTCACCAAAACTTCCCTCGCGACTTACCTTTTTCCCGTGAGAATAAGGTATTTTCCCGCGGTAAGAGGTAGTCTATATTCTACTCTAAAGTCAAATCTATCTCTGTACCAATCTTCATCAGAACTTTTCACCTGTTCTACTATTTTTCCCATGGGAAAAAGGATTTTACCGCGGTAAAAGATGACCTTTATACATCCCCGAGATCTATTCTATCTCTGTACCAAGTTTCGTCAAAAATTTCCACTCGCGCTGTCATTTTTCCCGTGGGAATGAGGAGTTTTCGCGCTGTAAAAAGGTAGTTTATATCCATCTCCAAGATATCATACCACAAGTTCGGGGGCGATCGCGATCCGTTCATCGACACGGCCGTGTCGATGCCAAGAGGTTTGTCGGAGAGAGAGGTCCAGTTGTGAGGTAATTGAGGGCCAGAAGACGCTCATTTGGTGATACCAAGTTTCATCAAGTTTCCGTCCCACGGCTCCATCCGCGCTTATAGTTATTCCCGTGGGAATGAGGTATTTTCCCGAGGTAAAAAGTAGCCTTTGTCCGTCCCCAAGGTCTATTCTATCTCCATACCAAATTTCATCAAAATCGGTTTAGTGGTTTTAGCGTGAAAGCGTAATAGACAGACAGAGTTACTTTCGCATTTATAATATTATATTATACTACTGCGCGCCCGCGGCTACGCTCGCGTTAGTTTTCGACTTTTCCCCTGGGAATGAGATGTTTTTCAGCCTGAATTTTGAAGCCTTTATCTATACACAATTTTTTTTATATCCCTGTAGTGAATTTTATCAAAGATTTTCGCTCTCGCTACCATTTGCTACTAGTTACTACTATTACTACTACTAACCCTAATGTTCATTGTGGTCCTAACTTCTTATTAACAGGTTAAAGAGAGTGAGGAATCCAATAAAATCGTCCGTTATTGCGGCCCCAATACTCAATGTGCTTGGTTATTCTACAAACGGAAATTCCACTACGATAATGAACCTATTCTTTTAATAGAAAACACATAGTAAGTGCCTTTGATACAAGTATCTTTGAATATCTCCAACATATTTTTAAGTAAAAAATTGTAAAGGTGCATCCACAAAAGGGCTTCGTGGTCCACAAGCTACGAATTTAATAGTTGTTGTATTAATGCACCAGGCTACTTATCAAGGAAAATAATAAATTTACTTACAGTCGATCTATGCGCATATCTGGTTCTAGAGGCTATAATATCCTTAATTTACGTTTTATATATAATAATACTGTTACGGTATATAATACATTATTTTATTAATGTAATGGTTGGTTTGGTTCCAGTTGCGCATGTCGAGACAACCAGACGTGTAAACCTGACAGACAACATGAGGTGGAAGGCTTTTTCGACTACCGTTGCTACGATAATTTCAACTTGAACTAAAATTAAACTTTTTTTACTACTATTATATTATATTTTTTATATACTTTGTTTCTAAATATATTTTATAAAATACAGTTTACATTTCTTGAGTACGACCACGTACGACTTACCATGCCCCTGTATGAATAAACTTACATTACCAATGGTTATAGATGGGCATTTAAAAGCTATTTAGTATGTTTACTCACTCGTACTGTGTTAAACTTCTGTATAGTCACATAATAAATAATAGTTGGTATAGATTCTCTATATCTGCGTACGTAAAGTAATGCTTATATTAAAGAACATTTAGATATACACACACAAATTTATGCTATTTTGCTAAAAATGGCCGTTTTTAACTAAAACACAAAGTATAACAATTACAAAGAAATCATCCATAGTCTCATGTACTCTAAACGTACTTCAATATAAATCATAGTTAATAGCGGGTCCAAATTTTTGATAAATTTCCATTTTTATTCAGTAAATAAGGAATATCGAATGAGGGCGCTAATGGACTGTAATAATAGGCCTTTTAAAAATAAAATAAAAATGTCTTATCCCGTGCCCATGTCCACTATTCTGTAAAAGAATAATACCTATGCAAAGATTCAAAGATTTATATTCTTTAGCTTACCTAATATTAGTTCTGACTATTTCGAATTCGTAAAGTTATCGACGAAATATTTGTTTTATAAAATTAATTATTGCTGACGTTAGGTACTATGGTGCTATGAGGTAATCAACCTACTTAGGTGTAAAATAAAGACATGCTCCAGTTGCACAAAACATGCTCACTACGTTTAATTTGACTCCTCAGTCAGTCCTTAGGTACATATATTAATTATACTTACTAATGGATACAGGGCATTGATTTTCACTTATCACTTATCACTTAACACTCTAACTTCAAACAATGGAATTCGTGTTTTCAGTCGATGGGTTTTTAATGATCCTCACAATATACTAATTTACTTTTGTAATAAAAAAAAAAGTGGTCAAGTGCGAGTCGGACTCGCCCATGAAGGGTTCCGTAGATGCTAGTAACATTATATAAAAGTTCTTATAGTTCGTTGTAACTTTTAAGGTTTACGATTTATGACGTATTAAAAAAGCTAGGTACTTACTAGATCTTGTTCAAACCAATTTTCGATGGAAGTTGTACATCATATATATTTTTATCACTCTTTATTTTAGAAGTTACAGGGGACACACACACACACATTTTATCACTTTGGAAGTGTCTCTCGCTCAAACTATTCAGTTAAGAAAAAAATAATATTAGAAACCTCACCATCATTTTTGAAGACCTATCCATATGTATCCAGTATGGAATTAATGAAAATTTTTTTTGTGTTTCAGTTCTAAGTATGGGGTGCCCCCAAAATTTACTTTTATTTTTTTCTATTTTTGTGTAAAAATCTTAATGCGGTTCACAGAATAAATCCACTTTATAACTTTCATCAGTATAGTTTCGGAAAAAAGTAGCTGTGACATACGGACGGACAGACAGACAGACATGACGAATCCATAAGGGTTCAGTTTTTTGCCATTTGGCTACGGAAACCCTAACAGTGGTCATGTCGTTTTATTTTTGTATTAAACAGTACCCTTAGAGACTAATAATAAAAATAAAGTTAGATAAAGGTATCTAATTAATTAGGTAGTTAATTTAGAAGCACCGTTAAGTATCAGGATAAAACTTAAGAATTCATTCAGTCATACCATTCTAAAACTGAAATAATTATCTGCTGCTGTTGCAAGTGTATATTTTTACATTATGTTATTTTGTAGACTATATGTTATATTCCTAATATATATTCTCGTTTCTTCTGTTATAAAATTTCGTAGGAAGTCGTAGCTAAAGGCAGCGAAAGTGTTACTTACATCGCCAGCTGCGCGGTTGAGATCGGAAAAACATTCCACTCCGCTTCTGTTTGTTTACATTTAACCTCGTTACCTCGAGAATCCTTGATTGCGGTTTAATCTCGGTTTAGCGAGCGGGAAGCGTTAAAACAAACAACATTTGGATAAATGCTTAGTATCTTTATAAGGAGAGGTTTTCTGGGGTTGCCTTATAAATCATAAATCAGTCTTTCAATTTCTTGAAATGACCACGAAAATAATTCATTTTACGGGTAGTAAAATTACGTTTGGCATGCTCAGAATAAAAAAATCTTGGTATCTATTTAGTACTAGAATTTGTTTATTTGTAACCTACAAACTACAAATATTTACAATCTCAAGACCAAATTGATAACGAATTCACTAAAAATATAATTTTGAATTTATTGCTTCTTTCGGTCGGTACGTAAGGCGTACAGTCGACTATGATGTGCTCTACTGTTATATTGTAATTTTTAATCAGTGTATAAGATTAACATATTAGTTGCAAGCGAAAAATTACTCTGTTATTGTATTATGTGCAAACTATATTCAATCTTATTAGGGTTGTGTTGTGTATACCTATTGGTCGACTGTGTTTACGCTTGCATTCGTAAATAACTTAGAGCTATACTAGCTTGTGCTCGTATTGTAATATGTTTGAATCTATGCGGTTTTCCTATCTTCATGAGTAACGTTTCCTAGCCGTTCCTTGAGTTGTTCGGTGAACTCGGGGTCGTCCCAACCCCACAAGTGGTGAGAGCCGTCTCCGGTGCGCTGCGACCGCTGCTTTATTATGTCGTCTGTCACACTCTTGAGGTCGTAAGCTTGCCCAATCTGAAAGATATTTAAAAAATACTATAAGTTTATAAATTAATTGCAATCCCTTCTAACTTCTAATATTAGAAATGCGAAAGTACCTTTATCTGTTTGTTACGCTTTCACTGGAAAACCACGGAACGGATTTTGGGGAAACTTGGGCAGAGATACTAGAATAGAGCTTGGGGAAGGACATAGGCTACCTTTTACTGCGGGCAAATACGTCATTCCTACGAGAAAATCAGTAGCGGATAGCTGTCACTACATAGTATAAAACAAAGTCGCTTTCTCTGTCCCTAGGTCCCTCCCTTTGTACGCTTAAATCTTTAAAACTACGCAACGGATTTTGATGCGGTTTTTTTTAATAGATAGAGGGATTCAAGAGGAAGGTTTATATGTATAATACATGCATAATATACTTAAGAATAATCCACAATAACCATTTTCCCGTGCGGAGCCGGGGCGGGTCGCTAGTTTATCATAAACATTTCTGTCTGAATGTGTAACCATCTGGCACGTGCTCTATTCTGCCCTCATGCAGAATTTATTATCTTTTATTTATTCTGTGATGTATTCATTTATTAATTTTATGTTATTTTGTCATACATATCATTAAAACTTATTTGCTGCTATACATACATATTAAAATATACCGTAAAGTGAATATTAAAAAAAAAACCTAGTAACTAACAAGTTTTTATGTAATATTCATCTAAAGATATAAAACTTACTATCATTAATTTTTAGACGCCGCCGAACCGAAACAAAAACAAATACATTCTTGAGGTATCTATAGCAAATAAACAGATCTATGTCACTCTATTTCGATTTTTTTTCTGCCCGCACAATGTTTTTCGCCTACACTATACGTGACTATACTTAGGTACATCCTTTTTACCTCAGAGGTAAAGCACTACTTTAAGTTTATTTCATTACTTTCTTCCGATTGCTTGCAACGATCCGGAAGGACTTTTAAATGTCAGAAAAACAAGTTAGGCATTTATTTGTAGCCCAAAAATATGTTTTTATTACGAATAGGACAAAACTCATCATTCAAATCACTATTTCTTTTTAGATCTACATACATACTGTGGTGTGCATGTGTCCTTCATGCACGCCGTTTCATGCTGGCAGCCTCTTTTGCGTTTGAGGCTTTATAAAGATGTAAAGTAATATCAGTTTGAATTTCGTTGAAGAGAGAGATGGCCGTAGCCCATGCTACGAGCCGGACGCCATTTTCATGCTTCAAAAAGCAAATGTAAAATATTTCGTATTTCTGATATAATAAACGTGTGCTAATTTTCCCTATAACTGTATTTCATTCAGCTAGGGATCAGCCTCCACCCTTAGGGCGCGACTTGGTGGAGGCTAGTGTTCGATTTAGTGCCTCTCGCACAGAAAAAAGAAGAGTCGAAGCGAGAAGAAAGAAGCGGCAGAGCTGCTTATTATCTGATGCCCCCACCACTACCACGATGATGATGAAGAAGAAAAATGAAGATGAAGGCTTCCAGGATGGCAGCCAAAACATGATGACATGTCCCGCACGACGTGGATGTTGATTTTGCAGCGTTGCTGACGAATGAGGATATTTGTGTTCTCCGAAGGATGTGTTCTGAAAGATAAGTGCTAATTTTATTAATAAAGTGTTCTCGACGAAGTGTCCTGGATGAAGTTAGCGAGCTTCGTGTGATTTGCTACGAAAGGCAAATGTGTCGATGTTTTTCCCGATGCGATATTTGAAGAGTGCGAAGTGGAGTGACGACTGAATAGTCGCCGTTTTTACCTACCTAGCTTGTAGAATTAGTGTAGACAATGTATTAATGTGTATATAATTTAGCTAATTTTCCCTTATTTTTATTTCAATTTCTTATTATTTTCGTAATTTGACGTAGTCATGGTGATAGGTTCGTTGCTCGGCAAATAGTATTTTTGTTTGTGTCATGAACAAAATGACTCGTGACAATTTTGTCGGAACTATGTCAAACAATTTGTAAACATTGAAATATATGAATTTTTGATTAATTTTTACGCTAAAATATATAAAATATAGTAAATATAGGTTAGTTTCAATTCTTTATTGTCTTGTTAGGTTTGGTTAGGATGTACGAGTGTTTTCCTGTATTAATGCTTTAAAATGTTTCAGATATGAAAAACTTGATAACAATTGTGATGACGAATTTATTATGATGATCATTTCTGATGTGATGACCCTTCGAGAAAGCTGGACGACTTAAATCTAGATGACCATACGGTATGAAGAAAGAAAAACGTGCGCGTTTAACTAGAATTTGGGTAGTTTTTTTTTTTGGGGTTAATTGGGTTGATGCTTAGTTAGGTGTGTTCCGTGACGGAATATTTACTGTCACTCCACATCAAGCACATAGTGCTGTGGAGGAACTTTGGTTGGGTTCATGACTTTGAGTACTCTCGTTACCGGTACCGCAGCTAGGTGAATTCCCACTAATCTTTTCAGAGGATAGGTTGGAGCTGAAAAAAGAAGATAGCTCCCATTCCCATGTCTTGCCCAAAGCTAGGTTTTGATATTCGAGATAGTCGTGAACGTTTGCTATAAATATATATTATGATTTGTTATTGAAAATCAGTGGTCGTCCAACTTTTTCAAATTTATTTTTATAACTTTTCTTAATTGATTATTTGGTGACTATTGAATTATTAATAACTAGTTGATATTATTTTATTCATAGTATCCGACACAGATAGGTTTAGTAAACTTTTTCAAAATTTTATTGAATGTCTATTTGGATTAACTGTAGACAGACATGCTTAGCTGTGTTGATTCTTTTTTGATGGTTTTTGATCAACTTGGTTGGATAACAATAAAACACCAACTAGCTGGTAGCAGCAGTCAGTTTTTGACATGTCTGTGACTTTGTGATGTTTTGTCCATCCTTAGGCAGGTAGCTTAGCTTAGGACGGACATTTGTAACGAAATATCGTAAAAAAATATATTTTTGCAATGGTATTGCGAATATATTTTTTTTAGCTGTACCGGGCGGGATGTGGTGTGCATGTGTCCTTCATGCACGCCGTTTCATGCTGGCAGCCTCTTTTGCGTTTGAGGCTTTATAAAGATGTAAAGTAATATCAGTTTGAATTTCGTTGAAGAGAGAGATGGCCGTAGCCCATGCTACGAGCCGGACGCCATTTTCATGCTTCAAAAAGCAAATGTAAAATATTTCGTATTTCTGATATAATAAACGTGTGCTAATTTTCCCTATAACTGTATTTCATTCAGCTAGGGATCAGCCTCCACCCTTCTCACCCACCCTCCACCTTCTTGAGGTATCTATAGCAAATAAACAGATCTATGTCACTCTATTTCGATTTTTTTTCTGCCCGCACAATGTTTTTCGCCTACACTATACGTGACTATACTTAGGTACATCCTTTTTACCTCAGAGGTAAAGCACTACTTTAAGTTTATTTCATTACTTTCTTCCGATTGCTTGCAACGATCCGGAAGGACTTTTAAATGTCAGAAAAACAAGTTAGGCATTTATTTGTAGCCCAAAAATATGTTTTTATTACGAATAGGACAAAACTCATCATTCAAATCACTATTTCTTTTTAGATCTACATACATACCTACGGCTCATAAAATATTTTTCCTTCTTTAAAACCTCTCCTACCTCATCTTCTTTAATTTCAATTGGCCAAAATGCCAATCAGTATCGTAATCAGGCGAGGACAGGCTCAGATTAGAATAGTATAGTCGACGTTGCTCCTCCGAGAGACAAAGCAAGTTGGACAGGATCTATTAGGCTAGTGCCAAGTTGGCTGAGGGGAAGTTTGGTCCGACATTGAGGTATCCACAGGAACTATTTGACAGCACCGGTGTCCGCACTAAGTTCTAACTTGTGAGATTAGATGTGTCATGTCCATAGTCCATTTGTGAAATTGTTTGTTTCTTTTAGAGGTTTAGGTGAATGGTTATGAATGAGTACCTTATTTGTGTGAATGTGTATCCTATCCTTAGGATCACTAGAAAAGCAGAGTAATTTTTAGAACGAACAAATGAGTTCATTTAACTAGCTAACCTAAATCTATTACAGGGCAAGTTAGTTTGTTACTAATGCAATTTATGGGCAACGCTTGAAATAAATACAATTTATTATGTTCTTTTCTGCGTGAGCAATATTGACTACCGACCTCAAAAATTTTAGTCGTCCTTGTTTTAGTAGCTCCATACCTCAGAAAAGAAGATTTAGTCGAATATATTTCGAGAGGTAGTGCGTGAAGAGTAAGAGCCAAATTGTAGAATGAGAATTTCTTTTCGCCTCCTTCTTGGATCACAAGGTGCCTTTCGATTTACAGTACGAAGCAGAGAGTATTTAAAAAAATTGCGCAAATATGCATTGGTCTGATAATTTAATCTTGCGACGGAATTATTAGAACGAAATTGCAGGTACTAGTCTAAGTACCTCGACCCTCGCCTGCCTAATGAATACGGTGGGCAAGATGTAAGACCGGATGTTTTTGGAATTTTTGATGGAGACTTTCTTCTAGCAGTTTACTTCTTTCGACTGATATGATGATGAGACCAACTTACCTTAGCCATAAGTTCAATGAACACTATGGTGGGAGTGAGCATGTTGTATAGAGGATACTCTGTAGCCCTGTAGTCCCAGGGAAACGTGTGGTGGTAGTTGTGGAAGCCTTCGACGCAGATCATCCAGACACCAATGTTCTCACGAGGGTTTAGGGACCTTGGCGAAAAGAAAACAGACGTTATATTAAAAAATCTGAAGAGCTTTCATGACCCATCAATTTTATACACATTGATGGTTAAACAAATTGATTTTATACGCAGTTACTACACTAGTCATACACAGTTCTCTTAGATTGAATGTCACGTAGGTATCATCATCATCATCATCTCAGCCGAAAGACGTCCATTGCTGGACAAAGGCCTCCCCAAGGATCTTCATATAAGTATAGGTACTTGAGAATAATTTATCAGTTTGTAAATCGCCTTAAATCTTGATACCATAGTATTGAAGTCCAGTCAATATAACCAAATTCTGCTACAATAGGCACGTCTATGAATATGAAAGCAGCTAATTAAGTACTTAATGAATGGATATCCTAATAAATGTATTAAGTATTCATCACTTGTAACTGGATTATAGGAGCCATGTGACATAATTGATTTGGGTATATAGTACTATATAATTTATTGCGGTACACTGGAATCACACTGGAATACATTAGTGCGATCAATTTGTGGTCGTTAGAGCTACGCGCGTGTGTGAGAGATTACCCTGTGATTAGATTAGAAGACAATGTACTGTACATAATAGTATTCCTGAATAATTCAATTACATAGGTACTAAATCGAAATGGGTATATAATAAATTTCTTATTGATATGTGTCTAATTCGCATTAAATCTCGAAATTAGGTCACAACAAAACAGTAGTTTTTGTTTAATATAGGTATTTGTAATGATTTCCTAGTAAGGTTCTTCTTGTAATACTAGATATTACAGTTGAAGGATCCCCGAAAAAAAAAAAGTGTTTTATGACAATCATGCTTAGAGCAACGCGGGCTTCTTCCGGTACTATTATTTTCTTCTGTGCCGGTACGGAAGGCCGGCGTTGCTCTAAGCAATCATGTGAGTTCGAATTTTGAATTTAGATACACAAAGTAGGTATATACTTTTTCTTCACATTCATATGGAGCAATAAATTTATGCAATTTTATTCGTGAGTAGCAGGACTGCTTGAAAGTGACACAGAAAACTCTTTAGGTACAGCGTGTTTGAAGTATTCAAAATAAAGAAATGAATATGTGTGGACATCTCACACACGCTGACCCCAAACTACGCAGAGCCTTTCTGCCTAGCCTATGGGTGACCAGCCATGTCACAAGGCAAACACACACAAGTGCTCATCACACGAATGTTTGCCCTAGACGGGATACGAACCCCCGAATATTGTCACGGAAAAGGCAGAAAAAATCGGCTTAGTTAGATACAATATAGGTCATATTTTATGTTACTAATTTTATTGCTCTTATAACAGTTTCTATGTCATGAGGTTCAAGGCTTAGGCGTTGTCCTAATAGAACGCGAATGCGCGATCATCGTAAGTTCGCGTTCTATTAGGACAACGCCTTAGAGTTAGGACCACTTAACTCGTCTGGAGGGTTTCACACGAGGCGCGGCGTTCATTTGTTTATTAACCAACAAAAGCTACAATTCATAAATCGCTTGCAGTGCCGTGGTGTAAGATTGCTTTAGACTGCGTAATAAGTTTGACGTGTGTCTTTGTCTAATTATGACATTGTAGCTTCCTCACGTGTAGACCAATATTAATCTAGATTTTTTGTTGGAAAGGTAACTACATCGAGATATTCTTAGCTATGTTTCAAGAAATTATCTTCAGCCTTTTCATAATTCGGATCATAGGCTAATTTTTAGATGACGAAGGGATCTGTGTAATTTCTACAAGACTCATCGGTCTAAAAATTGGTATCTTGTAACTTCAATGACTTGACTTAATACTGGTGATGAAGAGAAGTTGTGCAACTCCTCGTTATATTACAGCAGAAGCATCGTGTTTGGGCTTATCTGACTGTGGCGGAGCGGTTTATACAACTTCAAATTTACTCTATGTATTTTTTGTGTGTTTGTTTTTATAACATCTCCGCACATTATGAACCAATTTTTAAAATTCTTTCTTTGTTCGATACGGTTTATTTAAATGTAATATGTAGTAGTTACTTGTCATAAGTCCGATATCCGAATTTGTGTGCGAAGCTGTTGACGCTCCAGACGACGTTGATGCCGCAGGTGTACCGCAGGATGGTGGGAATGAGGAACGCGTTCATCCAGGTCTCGTTCCAGAAGTACACCGGGATCACCGTCGGTAACACGAAGCATAGGATCGGCATCATCTTCAAGTAATGTCTGCAGGTGAGGGATAATTTTTTGACAACATATATCTCTCAGTGTTTAAGCTTGGATATAAAGTTTATTTGAAATTCAAATTACAATAAAGGATAAGGCTTGGACAAGGATTATTTTTCTATTGGTTTTACATTTTTAGTCTTGTTTTACCACAGAATATACTATAACGTACTAAAAATTATTAATAATTCTCATTTTATAAATATTATTATTTAACTTACTCAATTTACTATAACAACAACTTAAATAGGTACCCAAAAATCGTGCTGTGTTTATTAGATAATGTTTGTCTACGATGATCTACAACCTATCAAGTCAATATATACATACAACCCTATAAAGATTTACGAAAACTTACTTTTTTTGAAACATGACAACAGGATCGGCGTACAGATCAGTGAGGTCTATGCGCCGGCCCCCCTCGATGACTTCTGGACTCTTCTTGACGCACAGCCAGCCCATGTGGGAAAAGAATAGTCCTCGTTCAGCGTTGTGAGGGTCTGCATCAGTGTCTGCGTACTTGTGGTGCGTGCGGTGGTCACGGGCCCACTCGAAGATACAGTCCTGAGGATTGGGAGATTTTTATAGGTGGACTACGAAGAAAAATAAGTCTTACTTAGTGTTTAACCATTCTAACCCTTTAGAAAGTCTCTATGTAAATTCGGTAGTTCGCGGACCACTGGTGGCCCCTAGAGACATTCTAAGTGGTCCGCCCGCAAAGCGATCGTAAACAAGAGACGTGACGAGATGAGATGAATTTCCTAAATTGATGCCTAACGTATTTAGGTGACTCTTTGTGCAAATTTTGTTTTAACCTTAAAACATTCTTAAAACTGCTTATCTTATCTTAATGAGCCCGCTTAGAGCTTACGAAATGTCCTAAGTTGTGCTTTTTATTCTGTGGGTCATTTGTCATTTAGTAGTATTACCTGAAAGCCCATCGTCTGCCAGATCATGAGCAGGACCCTGAGGGGTGTTTTGGCCTTAAAACATCTGTGTGTCCACAGCCTGTGAGATCCTGCGCCGATGCCAATCGCGCACATGAGATGGACTGCGAAAGCTGGAAACAAACTGCATCGTTATCGCATCTTCTTAGTTAGAGCATTATGATATACAATAGTAGGTACTAGCGTAGATAGGCAGAGGTTTTGTATGAGAAAATAAGAAACTATAGCACAACAGTCGCCTAAAATTTATGTAATTTTTTCGAGCAGATAGGGCCTTAAGTCTATATATTAAGTTATTCATGTTTTTTTACGTTTTTTGTTTAACATAATGTTCGAATGTACATGGCCTGGGATGGAAGGAAAGGAGAAAGACCTTAGCCCTCAGGCTAGGTATTAAATAATCCTCAAAAGATGTACTCAAGCCAATAGAAATAAAAATCTGATCAATCCATCCAACCCATCAGAATTAAATAAATGCAAAAGAAAACTTACCAAAAACATTGGTCTGCCACATCGCCGAAGTAAAAACCCGGTAGATTGCAAACAAAGAGGCTATGTGAAGGAACAGGAACCAGGCGATGTTGCCCCACACGTACTCGTGCTTCTTGGGAGTGGCTTTCTTCAGGCCTGAGACATCTTTGGCCAGGCCCAAGTCAGGGGTTTGGGTGTCTGACTCGAAGAGCACTCCGCTCACCGTCGGGTCCACCGCAGGCTTTTCTTGGGGTGGCATTTCCTGGAAAGGAGCATATCAAATTAAGGCGGCACCTTTAAAATTTTTGTGTTTTATGATTCGATAATCCTCGTAATTCGTACAAGAAGGTATTCTGATTTTTGGATATACATTACATACTCATACTTGATCATAGGTATAATGTAAATACCGGAAATAAACACCGTAATTTAAAATTGTTGTAACGTTTCAAATAGTAATGTAACTCATGAACATATAAGGATTGTATAAAATTTTGAAATATCCACAAAAAACACACCAGTTTCACAAATGAACTTGATTAATACTTGGTACTTACTATTAAACTAAAAAAAAGAAAGTAACTGTCTAAAATACGTACTGATAATGATTATTATAAAGGTATTATCCTATTCTCCGCCATGTGTGGACTGGTGTGTGGATCTATTTAACCATTTTATATAAAGCACGGAAACAATAGGATGTTAGTGTAACATGCGGGGTTATTGGGACGCGGGTCACCAAATAAGAACAACACGGCTTTGTTCATTCCTATTTCGTAATTTGTAGGTAAGTAATTCTATTTATTCAGGCATATATTACATTTAATTTCATTGGATGGGTTGGTTGTTTCACGAAAATATTTACGTTTTGATGGAAGTATGGGGAAAAAGTAAAGAAGACTTTCTGAGTACAAAAAAAATTGTACATCAATATTGCTGGAATGATTGAACAAAAATCTGAATTAGTTGTGACCTAATTTGTATTAAAAAATAAAAACTAAAAAACCGACAAGAATTAGGCTACTAATAAAAAAATATGATTGACAATTATTTGTTAGTTTCTTCACGCAGAACCTTGATTTGAATTATATTCTCCTAGCTTTCCGCCCCGTGGGTTCGCCCGCGCTAACAGTTTTTCCCATGGAAATGAGGGATTTACCCTATGGTAGCCTATGTGTTATTCTAATGTATAAGCTTATTGTAAAGTTTCATTAAAATCTATTCAGTAGTTTTTAGTAATAAACATCCATACGTCCATCCTCTGAAACTTTCGCGGATAAAGAACAAAAACAACGTGCCTGCAAAGTGACAGTGGTAGGTTGGTATTTCATAGATGAGTTCGCTTTTGGATCACGCAGTTTCTTTGATTATTAGAAGAATGAGCCCGAATGTACCATTTATGCATACTTCTTGCCTACAAGTATTTCTTCAGTGACTGTCTTTGTTAGTAAACATAATATGAAGAGTGAACGTATGAATGAATGAATCCCGCCCGAGCGGAGCAACTGGAGCGTAAACAAGATTTTATTTGAAGGAGGCTCGTGCCCATTCTGATTTTTCCACCTGGGCGACATTTTTCTGCTTGGTTGGCGCTATATCCCAGCTGTTACGCGTCTAGTACCAGCGAAGGATAGCGTAGAGTTTATGCTCTAGAGATTTGGATATTCGAGCTATTTATTTATGAGCTATGTGTTAAAATACACAAAAAATATTTTATACCGAATACATTTCTCAAATCAACTAAGTACAAACCTAGCGTAATTCAGAATATTCTTAGCAAACTAGAGTTTCAGAAAAAATATTGAAATCACAAGAATAGGCAGGGTAGGGTTGTGACATTATATTTTTTATCTTAATTATTTTTATAATGAGGCGGAATTCGATCCATTTGTAATTTTTTTAGAAAATAGTAAGTAAATATAGTAATTTTTAAGAAATATAATCCCGATTATGCGGTCGGGATAAAATCTCAGTTATAGGTGGCCAACCATTAACCGGTATTATTGCAATGGAGGAGCTATTCCGATAACCGGTTCGCTCATGGGGTCCTCCATTTAATTTGGGCTACGGTCGTCATACAATAAAATTTTTGCCGCACTTTCAAAGACGCCCGATGTAACTTTACTCCTAGATTATTCAACTTATATTTATTTATTAAATGTTCGGGAAACCATTAGTTATATTTTCAATTTTCAATTCTTTATTCATACTAATTTCAACTATTACATTATCTGACAGGTTAATACCTAAATTGACAATGTATTTACAATTTTATGTTTATTTATACCTAAATAACCTAGTACTACTAAGGGATCTATCACACAGAGAGCGGTCACGCGGTCAAGCGTTCTGCGTTCGCGTTCTGCGTTCGAGCGTGCCATTTGCTCGCTGTTGAACGGTCGAACGCTTCCTGTGTGAGTATATCTATGTAACGTAATACAATACAAAGAACGCCTTGAACGCTTGACCGCGTGACCGCTCTCTGTGTGATAGATCCCTTAAGTACAAGTTATTAGTACAAGTTAGGGTTTAATGGCTACATAAAGGGAAAACTATAAAAACTAGGATAATCGAAGATCTGGAGTACGGTGAGTGACCCTGATTAGAAAACACAAGAGCCCAACCAAACTATTAGAGATCGAGACATACCGCCTTTACAAAAAATATTCAACTTGGTGGGCCGCTTCATTTGATGTCAAAAATCGAAGGCCTGAAGTATATAAAACTCACATACAAATTGATTAAAAAAACTATAATGCAACAGGTTTTCACTAATAGAAATCAAATTATAACTTAAAGGCTTATATCTTGGATAAATTAGTACAATAATGAGGAGTGGAATTTACAAATGGGCTAAGTCAGTACTAAAATAAAAAAATAAAAAAAAAGTAAATAGTAAATTCCACTCCTCTTAACGTAATATTTCATGGTCTTAAAGAGCACGGACAAACTCCTTGGCTCAGAGACACTTGAAAATTATTTTTCTGCCTTATTTAGGAGTAGGTATTTATGTATATTATATACTACAGTGTTTTAGCTTTCACTGACGGCAATTTCTATTCAAAATTGTAATTAAATCGTTTGATTGGCTGTCAACCTCATTTCTATGCAAGATGGCGGATAGAATCTACTCGTTGGAATATTCATAGTGCGCGTTGTGCAAGCTCGATTACATTTCTGGATAACAAAGGGCCTAGACGTTAGATTATAGCAAGCTATAGATAAACGAGGTAAAATGATGTAATATTTTTAGTCATATTTTTTCAGAAAATAATATTTAAGAATCTGATTGCTGAGGATAATCCGTAAGGAAATTTTTATCATACTTGAAATTTTTGGAAATGATTTCGTTTCTTTTTTAAATTTTAAACTAATTTAGTTTAAAAATTTCTTAAAAATATAAAAAAAATACATATTTTAATCGGTCTTCTTGTTTTATCGTCTCTACAAAACATTATCTATTGTCTCGCTTTAGTCAAAGTCTTGAAAACATGAAAAAATAAATTCTGCTATCGACAAAATTATTGATAATTTATTTGTCAATTACATAAATTGATGATATGAGTTATTTTCAAACAATCAGAAATCATTGGGCGTTTTACACAAAAAAAAACGTACTATTATCGTTAGCGCTTTATTTGCAAATTAAAACTTATTGCTGCAATGAAATTTTAACCTTTTACTGCAAATAAACGAAGTGTAAATTCCTTCTGATATTCCTATAATTTAACTAATCTAGTATATTTTAATGTATTTTTTCCATTTACATATCCTAGTCTAGACTCTGCTATGATTGACGCCAGGGAATCAATTTAGAGTTGGAGGCCGGCGGTAGGTCGATATTGCGCATACTTCTTCAACTATTAACTTGGAGGTCGTGCGGCCGATCAGACCTCAGGCCTCACTCGTCTCGTCTTGTGTTGTGGGGCCTCAATCAATCGCGCCAACTTAAGAACGACTATACGTAAATTGGAAAAGTTCTCTTTAGATAAGAATTTGTGAGTAAATTCGAGATACATTAGGCTTTTATCCTAATTCTGCCTTTTATTGGTTCAGAGAAAGAAGCGAGCGTGGTTGAACTTTTTGACTACAAAACATTTTTAATCGCGGATATTTGACGATGGCAATGACGAAAAAAGAAAGAATAGCAACGTAATTAATTTACTGATATATCAAAGTGAACAAATCTGAAAAATATCTTCCACTCTTGAAATCTGCTAAAATTCAACCTTTTTATTTACCAAGACAGTATTTTTTTACTGCTTATTTATAGCCCTACGCTAGTCCATTAACAAAAATACGACTCAAATCAACTGAACGCACTTTTGTTTTAAAAATTGTGAAATAACAAGCACAAATCAGAATTGTGAAACAGTAAAATTGTAACCTCTGTTCGCAACACATTTGTCTGGGAATTGCGTTTAGCTCACAATGTTTTTGTTTTCTCTTCTCAATCCGCTCGCCTCGTTCGCTCCGAATCGGCAACGTTGTTGCTGGCTTAAACTTTAAGCAATCAGATTATCCAGCTTTAGACTCGGTAATGATTTTAGTTCGGTCAGAATAGTTCTGCAATGTACTGTCCAGCTAAAATGTACGCCGTAGTGGGTTTAATAGGTTTTACTCTCTTTATGTGGTTGTACAGGGGCGGTGTTGGTTTTACTCTACCTTATCTTTAAAAAATTCTGGTGAGTTAGGTATAGTGCCTGAGTTTGTTTTCTAAAATAACTAACAGTAGCTTACTCTTAAATTTAGCGTAAATTTGGACTATCTTTAACTAATACAGGAAGATTTTGCTTAAGTCCTATCCTAAGTATAAGATAGGCAAAATGTGGAACTTTAAGTAAGCTAGGATTAATTACATTTATAGCTAATATCAGAACCCTTAATAATTTGCAGCTAATGTTGGTAAAATAGGAACGACCCTTAATTCCGCCCCTTTGTATCGCTCAGGTGCATCTGTTGTGGTCATGCCATTAGCGATACATTCTATGAATTTTATTTATACGAAACGAACTATTATACACAAACGTTTTGAGCTTTAAAAGTGTTTAACCTATTGTTCAAAACAAAACAATACAAATATTTATTATTATACCTATATATTGTTTAGAAAATGTTGGTATAATTGTTGTTATAGACTTTACTGGGAGGATTTCAACTAGTCCTCGAGACTACAAAGTGACATGAAAAAAAAAAGAGAATGAATAAATTAATTTGAATTGTATGCTAACAATAATTCATTATCAAATCGTAAATTATATTAAATGCTAAGTTCTGTTTATTATAAAGTTCTGGGTCGAAAATATTTGATTCATCATCGACAAGCAAAAAAGAAAGGAACTGAAAAACATTTAAAATTATTCAAATTACATGACGTAGGTATGTTCGAATAAGAAAAAGTTAATTTATCACTGGATTGTGTTGAGGGTCATAACACCACTTTTAAGTGGCCAAGTTTTCGGGTAAACAATTAGGCAATTTCCTTGACAAACACAACGCTCTACATTACAAGATGAAGATTAATGGTTGCGTTGAACCAACGCGACTCGATGAATTTACAAAGGAATTTTTCAAGGTTCCTTGTACTAAAGAGCGGTTCTACCAAGGAAGAAAGGTCTGGAGATAAACATTCGAGGATAATATTATGTACTAGCTGTCCGCCCGCGGCTATACGCCCGCGTAGTTTTTTTTTTTCCATTTTTTTTTTACCTTTTAAACCTTCCCTGGACTTCCACAAATATTTCAAGACCAAAATTAGCCAAATCGGTTCAGCCGTTCTCGAGTTTTAGCGAGACTAACGAACAGCAATTCATTTTTGTATTTAAGAAGATTGTCAAGCCTTTGCCAACCAAGTTGTTTTTAGCAGTTTGGTCACAGAATATATAATAGTACTAGGTACAGAAGGCGCACTCTCTGATAGCAAGCTTGCGAATTTAATTCTAGCTACCACGCCACTAACGTTCAAATTACATTGAACGCGTCGAATGTGACCCTGGATAGCCTACCGTTTGTCGTTGCGCTCGTATTAAAACAAAATGCACCTTAAGAGCGCGTCGCGAAAGTCCGTATTACCACAGACTAAATAATAGCGTCTTCACAAGCGCGCGCGTTTTTTCTACTAACTGGCCCCAGATATGGGGCCGTCCGACGTAGGTTACATTCTGGAGCTCTGGCGCGGAGTGCGCCGCCGGGCCTGGTTTGGTCGACTTCGCAAAGTTTCTCTAAAAAGATCGTCTGCTGAGCAGCTGCGATTCGTCGTATTCGTTGCAAGTTTAATGCGAGTATGAAGTTTGTTCTACGTAGGACATATTGTGTTACCTACGCTACGTCAGATATTTTTTGCAATATTCCAGAAGCGCTAGCTTCTAATAAGTATGCTGGCTTCTCTTAATGTCAGCGTTTTTGTAGAGCGCGCAATGCGATTCAAGCACCATAAAAAGGTTATGCTGTAATTTGAGTTTCATATTTACACTAGCTTTCCGCCCCGCAGCTCCGCCCGCGCTAACAGATTTTCCCGTGGGAATGAGGTATTTTTCCGCAGTAAAAAGAAGCCTTCTCGTATGTTACTCTCCATTCTTTCTTTTAAATTTCACCTAACTCTATGCCGAAAATCAAGTCAACTGGTTGCTTAGTTAGAGCGTGAACCTAGAAGGACAATCAAAACAAACACACTTTTGCATTTATAATATTAGTATGGACTACATATGTTTCATAATAATATGAATCAAGAATTTTACCTGCAGATTCTCTATTGATACAATTTCAATGATGCGAGCACTGATAATACTTGTATGTACGTATAAGCGTATCCCAAGGATAGGCAAGGAAGTACATACTTATAACATCCTTGGCGTATACTAGTTAAAATACTTTTTTTTAATACTGTGTATTAACGTAATAAATAACATACTTATTCCTTTTCTTCTTTCAATTGGTGGATAAAGAATCCTTCTAGCATGAGTTAATAACGCACTTGGCTGCGTTTTAAATCCCCGTCGACGGTCTCAACGGCCCTGTAATCCCGCGACGGTTTCCCTAGATTGGCTCCATAACTTTTTCAAAACAAATTTACATATTTCCGGACATCGCGAATCGCGATCTGTGATGCAAACGAGGTCGTGTGTCAGCTTTCGTGTAACATATTCGGATGAGAATGTTTAATCGAGTCTTATGCTAATATTGTGCATAGCAAATAGGCAGATTGGATTTTCTGGAAACTACTTGTTACTGTGAAGAGATAATGCACCAGCTGCAGTTTTATAATAGGCAAGTAAGAGTTTGAGTTTGCTGTCGACTCGAAAAGAAGAAGAAGAGTATCTACAGTGTTTAAATTTTTAGTCAGCCTATAAAGTGAGTGGATACTACACTTTTGCGTCATAAATCACGTCGAATAAAAGATGACCTTTTAATACGGGCCACATTTAACAAGCAATTACGTCACTGGTCACGAGATCGGGTCGTTCGGGAGATTGAGGGTCGTTCCACAAAAACGGAGGAAGAGCGTCGAGGCCATTCGTCCCGGAATTAAGGGTGAGTATGCCGCAAATGTCCCACAACACTGGACTGGCTTGCGGAGAGCGGGGATCGACTAGTGTTTACACCCCTGTCGTTGGATTAGTGTGATAGTTGAAATTTAAATTCCGGTGTTATTTATAAAGGTGTAGTTGTATACATTTTCTTGTTTTTAACTTTCTAAATGGCTATTTTCACTAGTCGGGTTGTAGTTCTTTAACGTTTTTTTTATATGTACTAAAAATATCCATTACTTTTATAATATTTTTTATTTAGATATCACAAACAAAAAAAACAAGGTTTTCGTCTGAGTTATTTAAGACTTAAATTGGAAACCTAAGCAAACTGAAATTTTGTATTCAAAAGAACCAAAAGTAGAACCTTCATGAAAAATTCAATGAATTTCCGAACCACGCCAACGCAACGGAATGAAAAATCTGATGAATTTTGTAAACCAGTCACGACTGGCAGCCCTATACAAACGGAAACTCAATACGCTTTTTAAAGTTTTCCCGATTTTCCCAAACTTGGATTTTCAAATGTAAGTAGAACGAACTTTCCAAGACTTTCACCGACATCGTTCGAGAGTTCTCTAGGGGGGCTACATTGTAGAGCGGGACGCTACCTCGTTGGTCCGGAGTCCGGAATATTTGACGCAGATACTTGAAGGAGCAGACGAATCGAATACGTCGTATTATGTTGGTTCATTTTTAAACAATTTCTTTTGAGCCAGTCTCCTTTTCACTACTTATTTACGGTAATATTTCTTACAAAATTCTTTTTTATTGGATACTATGCCATTCGTGCCTTACTTAACGTAATAAATACGGCCAGTTTTTTGACAGTAAATAAAGTTTTCGAATAAAATATGTATGTAGCAAAAATACCTACAATTATTGATCAACAGATATTGAGATTTAGGAATCTCACTCTCCAATAAATTTTGCTGTTTCTATATATTCCTCTGGTGCCTATAGTATAGGTATTATTATTTGTAACACCACCGTTTCTTTTTATTTATGAAGATATCTAGAATTTCTAAAACATGTTACTTTCTCCGGAATCTAAGGTTAACCAAGGATCAGCTTGAACCGGGAAACATCATAGCCCGGTTCAACTCTATTAAATTGGGGATAAATTTCTGAACTGTGGAAAATCTCCCCGCAATGTGTGAGGTGAGATCGCGGGAGAGGAATTTAATTAGCTGCAGGGGGATACAATCGGAACATTTCTTTTAGCTACTCACCGAGTATTGTTATCCTTGTGTCGGATTTATTTTTGTAGAAAAAAAAACAAATATATTTTTTAAAAAGTGAAATGTTTCCGGTTTTTAAAATAATAAAAATGCTTCGACAGTATGTTTTAATAAAAAAAATGAGATCGTGTGAAATAATGTAGTGTTTTTCTTCTTCTAGAGATTCACCGTCTGTGCAAAATATTGCACTCTTTTAAAATGCTCTTTTAACTGCCAGTAAATTAGTTTTGAATTCACGGCAGATGGGCAAAGGCTCGTATCTCATGCGGGTTCATAAATCATGTCTGGGCAAATTGTTATTGGATGAGATGAGTAGTGGAGCGCACCCGTCGCCTCTCGGACACTAGTTCAGCAAACCCGAGGAAGTCCCGATGCAGATACTAATATAAAGGGGATAACACACGGTATCGCTTGTCTAAGCTAACCTTAATATGAACTTGTATAAAATCCTCGCGTTCACTTCACAAGGACATCGCAGCGTCGACGTCGTCGTCCTGTGAAAAGTTCGCAGGAATTTCATACAAGCTGAAGCTTAAAAAAATATAACACAGAAGGAAAAACAAGAGTTTGTAAGAAAATTGAATGACAGTAATGTACTATATAAAAATCAGTGTTACCATTATATTCTTTATTGTAATTTGATTTTTATTCTATCAAACATTAAAATCTCCCCCAGGTTTTTGACCCTATTTAAAACGGACACAGTTGTCAAGCCAAACAAAGGGGCGATGACAAGCAAAAAAGAATGAAAATCCTCGTCGCCGAAATACAAATTACGCGCTACATATACGCGTGCGTACGAGTTAAAAAAAAACCAACCGCATAAAATACACAACAGGCGATGTAGAATTATTCAGACGTGTCTCCGAGCAATGCAGGATATTCCGCCATCCGGTGTTGCCCGGATGCTTGAAAAAAAGGGTTATATTTTATTACTTCTTTAAAAACTTAAGTGATCTGTGAAATAAACGCCCATTAAAATTCATCGTCGACTACTTTCAAGCTGGCTCCTCGTTACTGAGTAAGTACTTGTCCACCGAAGTAGTAAAAAACAAAATAATTTGAAAAATGTGCATTTGTAAAAAACTAATCTCTTTCATCCATGCTTTTATCCCTCCGGGTCACAAATGAAAAATGATCTCCGCCAAAATTTGTGGCAAAATAAGAATTACCTTTGACGTGATGTCAAAATCACTCGTGAAAGATGGCATAGAGGAATGGTTGGATAATGGAAGCAGTGACAGTTCGGGACGGGGGCGGGTGGATTCAATGGATTCAATGCATTGTGCACCGCGGGGCATCGAACGATCGACATCGCATTCTGGTTAATACCATAGTAAATACTTAACGCACGGAGTCGTACTCCTAAAACAGAGGAGGTAGCGAGTGAAGTTAGAGTTATAGCTTTTTTTAAACGTGAACTTGCAATATTTTGGAGCAAGTGGACTCGTAAATATTTTCCAAGTAGGTGTACAATTAAAGTCCACTCTCTCTCGCTATTACCAATAATTCATGTGTTATGTTTTTCTTATTTATTGAGTTACAAAAAACATTGAAGTTCGATTGAGTATAACAGAAATAGTAAATCGAATCTGTAGAATAAAAAGAAAAAGACTATGGGCCCGATTCTTTGTAGGTATTACGCTCTAACATAAATTTAAAAACCTTAGTTATGTATCTTGTCTCTCTTAAAAACAAAGAGATACAAGTGATTATAAAAATAACAGTTTTACAGAAGTGAAGAAATACAACATAATATTCAAGAAAAATTCTAATCAAAACAGTTAACTACATAATTTATTATTAACTTTTAAAATAAGAAATATTTAACTTTCACACTTTGCAAATATCTTTTGCCTTTGATTCTACTTCTTCGTCTCACGTGTCGATTCTTTGATTTAAATTATGCTTTCGATGGAAAGGTATTTCAGATACTGTTTAAGTTATATTTTTTCACTTGCACCACGTTGATCAGTGTACCAAATTGAGGGGTCAGTGCAGCGCGGCGGGGCCCTGCGGGGTGACACTGCGCACCCCTAAATAGAAAGGGCTCTGTTAGAAACCCACCCGTTTCGTCCCCATCATACAATATTGTTGCAAAGTTTCGGCAACAGATTCTAGTTGCTTCGTCAGATGAAATCACGGCGACTTCACACCCTACTTGCTATATATTAATGTTTTGGGCCATACTATGCGCTGTTAACGATTAAAGACCTCGTTTGCCACAAAGTACAAGTATTATATTGTATTCTCATTCCATTTAAACTAGGACACATAATGTAGTGAAAGATATCCCTTCCTAGGTGCGAATCCGTAAAGCTGGTTCCCCTCACCCTGCCAAGTTTCGCAGGTTACGCCGAGGCAAACTATTATTAACCTGTGCTCCGAAACATTATCTTTCCTTCAATTTCAAGTCCTTGTTCAAATCTAATAATATCTGAAATGTGAGCTTGGTTTACTGGTATCAATCAATACTTAATTTTGGTTTAAATACTCGTATCTTTGCCATCGGTTTAGCTTGCTAGTCAGTACGAGTAGTAGATGCATGGCGTGACTTGCGGTGATATGCGTCATCAAAACTTTTTAAACTATGCCAATAAAATATGCATAACTTGTGCATAACGATCACGGAAACATAATATTGTTTGTAACTTTCGAGACTTTTCAGCTTTCAAATCAAATATGCACATAATTTATTGACGAAAGAAAATAAAGGGAAGAAACTGCACGAAGATTATGTGTGAATCTGAACAAACCACACTGGATAAGCAGCGTAGACAGGGCCTGTTCACCCTGAATTTAAGAAAGTCTGGAGCCTCTCGATTGGGATGAAAATGAGCATGTAACATGCACATAATAAAGTACATAACATAATATATTAAATCCAAATGCGAAAGTTTATAATTTGAGTCAAATTATTATTCCTTTATTTTTTTTATTAATACTCTAAGTATTTTTCTTTCAAAATTGATAATTGGATGTTGCAATCATTGCACTGTCTGTACAAGCACGTACAACCGTCAAAACTGAAATACAAAATTTAAGATAGTTCGCTTTCGCTGTGCTACAATAAGAATGTTCCGTTACTTGTCAATAAAGTCTGATAAAATAAAACTGAAAATACCTGAGCTGGGGAAAAGTGCATTATATACCTTTGAGTCGTATCTTATCTATTCCAGGATATAACGTTATATGGAAGACTTACTATTACTCCTGCGAGAGTACTATAACTTGACATTATTATGGCTGTTTTGAGAATGAAAAGACGTGGGACCTGTCAAAAGCTCCGAGTGACGTGTGGCGGGCTGTCAGCGCGTTGAGACGTGTCCACGCGTGAACACCATCCGCACATCATTCATATGTCGTCGCTACAGGAAGATACCATCACAGGCGTTCATTGCTTGCTTTTCAAACTCAGTTGGAACAGATTTTTAGTCATAAGCATCAATGTATGCGACCAGTGTCTGGTTCGTAGAGCTCCTTACGAGCGGAGGAGAGGGGAGGTGACGTCACTACGCGCCTGCGCCGTGTAGACAGGACTCTTAAATGGTTAGTATACGGGAAAAAGTCAGATGTAGCTGTGTTAGTAACTTAATTAACTTAAAAGATTGATGCAAAGGAAATTTATTTATTCATAAATTTCAAAATTTTGTTACATTGAAAAGTATGTTAAAATTATATTATTTAAAGAAACTGTTGTTAATTTTTATAATAATTTAAAGATTTGTACTATTTTGAAATTCCAATCAGTATCCCTTTTTTGTTTGATTTAATAAAAAAGATAATTGAATCCATAAATCAAAATTATTGAATAAATAAATTTTAACGGCGGGACAATTTATCTATTTATTTAACATGTTCTCTGGCCACAATTCGTGCGAGCGTCGTCGCCGGGCGGCATGCGGCAGTCGACTCGGTTCCGCGCTACGACCGCACGCTACGGCTACGAGCGTAGCGGACGAATTCGCTACGAGACGCTACGCCGCCGCCGGCCCGTGTCAATAGTGAAACATTTACTTTGAGTGATTGTGCCATTACACACTGTACTGACGTGAAAAATAAACATACGAGATACGAGGTAGGACTATGAATATTTACGCTTGTTCTCCAACACGCTCTAATGTCAAGGACAGTCATATCGATCAAGCGACAGATGTGACGATTAACTAGTGTTTACATCTCCCTACTTGTCTAAACTACTTCCTTCCTGTGAAATTTCCTGTTTGTTCTTGGATGTAAAAACAGTTGGACACAGAAAGCCTTTTAAAGGGTCGTTAAAAGTAATACCTACGCAACAAAGGGATAGGTAGTCGAAGTGGGGTCCCGAATTATTTATAAGGACAGGTGCCACCTTGCACTACGAGTTTCAGTTGTGAACCCGCCTCGACGTCGAAAAATGATTTGTAAATCTTACTTCGAATAAAACAATTTTCATTTTCATTCATTTTCATTTTCATGAGTATAAAACGTTTCAATGTCAAATTGAATGGTGAATCAAAAATAACTATTTTGTTGTATAAAATATTAAACTTTATGTGACGAAAGAAAATAACCGAACAAAGGATTTTTATGGAGTCGTAGAAACCTTATTTTGCGTTTCACAGAGTACAATAACATTTCACGGAATGGTAGCTTTTGTACGTTCTCATTTCTTTCTACATTATAATGAAAAATAATTTTATTGAATATCAGAAAAACAAGGTATTTGACCTCTTAAACGGTAAGTAAGGTAACGGCTAAGGCTTATTTTTAAGAGTTATATACGAGTACGGTACTTAAAAGGCTCCATAAGGCTTATAAGAGTCTTTCAAAGAAAACGTTATGTTTATAATCACGTTTTTCCGCGCCCGTCAACGTGGCAATTTTCTAAAAACGAAATCCAGAAATACCTTTGTTATTTCAAAGAAAGAGTTCAAAGAGTTCAAAGATTTTATTTTTTAACTTTTGGACATTATTACATCACTTAGTTATGTCATTTAAATTATCTTTTCTGGCGAGTACAAAAATTTGGCTGTCTTCTGTGGAGAAGAGCTCGCCGAAGAAACTCCACAGGCGTTGCATCTTTAAACATATTTTTACAGTTATTCCTTTGTTTACTCTTAAATTTATATTTTTTATTTTTATGTTGAATAGTTTTATTGTTGCTTTATACATTTAAGGTACACTTTTCTTCAATACAGAACAATAGAAAAGGCAGTCTAATGGATTCACTTTGTTAACTTTTATTAGGTCACAATTCTGATTATTTCAGTTATTTTTATATTAGATTTAAATATCTGCAATTCTGAGGAATACATTTGACTATTGTAGAATGCAGAAAATTTCGAATTTAGTCACTTTCAACTGCAGTTCTTTTAATATAATGCCTTAATAGTAGATTGTTACCCAAGGGCTCATGGGATGAAAGTATTGTATTTTGTTGGTACGCCATGGTGCTAAATGCGAGTATTATGTGATATGAGGACAAGGAAAGCTAGATAATAAAATTACTAAGCAAGAAACAGCCACGTAGTAGTTCGACAGACTCGTAGAATATTGTTCTTTCTCATTTTCTCTCCTGCTCTAAAATAAGCAGTGAACTGAATGTTTCATTGAATAGATGATTAGGTTACCAGCGGCAGCGCTGGAGTAGCATTTTGATTGTTTTCCTCTAGGCTTTTATTATTTCTGTTGTTTCTGCTATTGTCTGGTTAAATTGATTTTATTTATTTAAGACTATGCCTTCTCTTTGTTAGTGTTATATCATGATGATGCTTTTTTTGAGTTCAATTAATCAACCGAGCGATTTTCAAGGTAGTAGAATTCATTATCAAATACAAATAAATTCATGCAATTTTGTACTGCAATCAGTCAATCTTTACAAATCCGATTATTATTATCGTTATCATTCTGGTCGTTACAGTGAACAGGTAACGAAAATTTATTCGGAAGAATATTTGGATAGGTAGTAAGGAAAAGATTTTCTTCTTTATTTCAAATTATTAAATAGGCATAATCATTTAGCAAATTAAAGTGTTTGGTCACAAATACTGCAATGGTTTTTTAAGTTACGAAATTGTATAGGTACAAAGTTTTTATTTTTTTATTTTTATATCATTGATATCCGACGACTATGTGAACGTAAGTACAATAATGTACATGTAATATAATACACAAAGGGTTGGTACTCTTTGATTATTTCTACTCTCAAACAGACATGGACATTCTGAAATAACGTACAAGCTTCTGCAAGAGTTGCTTTCTCCTTCTCAAAGCAAATGAAAACTGTTTGCAAAATAGCGAACATTGTAGAATAGAGAGGACAGTTTGTTAGGTATTGCAATCTCTTAGGTAAAACAGTAAGGATCTCTATGTTACAGATAAACAAAGGTACATTATAGACAGTGGTATTGAGAACGTGTGTTTGTTTGTTATTATAAGATTGAGCGAACATTCTCGTATGTTGTTAGACGGAATCTTATGTGCTTTGCCTCAGCACCCTCTGTAAACTGACATACCCTTTTGAAAATAATTGCAAATTAAACTAGCTATAATATGTATTTGTTTTTCTTTCTTATTAGCAGTATTTAACCGATATAATAAACATGTTCAATTTTATTAATGTTCGTGTTCGAACAATAGTCGAGATTATACACTTTTCAGTACTGGTTGGAGGACTATTTCTTCCAATAAGTTGGGATGAGGCAGTTAAATAATAGTGTCTCTATTTTAAAACAAAAAGCATAATAAATAATAATCCCTCAGAGCCGGACAGTCAAGTTTGTTATATCCACCCTCCGCAGGTTACACAAGGTAGGTATTCACTGTATTGTTTGATTCATAATTGAATACTGTGGCATCGGTCATGCCATCTCTTTGGCCTTTGGTACTGGCCGCGTTGTTCTAAATTTGAATTATTTAAAATTAAACTGATTTTGATAGATTCAGTCAGTTCTATCACGATTCTGGCCTGGAGCTGGTAAAATAGGCTCCAAGAAGCCCTATCCTCGATGTTTTGTATGGTTTAAGAGTTTGTAAAGTGTGGTGAAGTTACGTTGTTGTTTTAATATAGTAATTGAGTTCAAATCAACTTTCTGGTGTTATTATTTAGTATTTTCATAGCATCGGTAGGTCGATGCTATATTTGGTGGAAAAGCGCCAAACGGGATCCTATTAGTGGTACTTTCGCCGTAAAGCGAGTGGCAATTATAAAGTGAAGTAGTTTTTAACAAATTGTGAAAAAAATCCGATTGTAAAAATGTCAGATTCTGACATAAAATTTAATGGCGTAAGCCAGGACATAAATATATTTTTGAAAAAATTCAAGAAAATATGTATCTTGAAGAAAATATCAGACGATGAAAAATTCGTACTGTTAGAAAATTATCTTGCAGGACCAGCATTAATATTCTACAACACAATCGAAAGTACAGTATCCAAATATGAAGATTTGGAAAAGCTATTGAAAGAAGAATTTCCCAATACAATCGATTACCAACAGTTTTTCTACATGGCAAAACAAGGCAAATCTGAGGATATTTTATCTTATTATTATCGCCTGAATGAATTAGCGGCAAAAGCTAAAATAGATGATGAGACTATCTTCATCAGGCAGTTCTTAATGTCATGCTATGGCTTCATTAAGCATAAGCTGACAGGATCAGTATTCGAAAAAAAGCTTAATCTCAAAAAAGCTATCATACAGTTAATGGATATTTATAATGTAAATGAAGAACGCAACATCGTGCCGGCGAGGATGCCGTGCGGCCTCGAAACGTTTTCTCATCCTGCACAATATTCCGGCTGTGATATACATCACCAACCCCTTATGGATACTAGGCGTCAGACGCCTTGGATGACTCCTAGAGCAGTCTTCGCTTCGCCTGTTCCTGGGAATTCAGGAGGGGTACGCCCAGCGGGTACCCCTCAGGTTAGTGAACCGTCCATGGGTACCGGTGACCGCCCAACACCACAATCTAACCGCTATGATCTGAGATCAAGACCAGATCAGTCTGTGCAGATGATAGCCGAGGAAAATATGACAGTGAGAAGTTCGTTTACGCAAACAGAAAACTTTATTCCTATTTTCCCTAATTATAATGATAGTGTTCTTGATAAGAAACAAAAACCTTTTATTAATGTTGAATGTAAGGGATTTATTTTTCCGACCCTTATTGATACAGGCGCAAGTGTTTCCTGTATAGATTTCAATGTATTGGAAAAAATTAATTTGTCCCTAGATGTAGACAAAAATTTTTTTTTAAAGGGCGTGAATGGCCAAAAGTTATCGACTGTAGGCGCGACAACGTGTAATTTAAACATTGGTAGTGTTATTTTTGCTTGCGAGTTGGTTGTTGTTCAGAATTTAGCTTGTCCTATAATTCTTGGTCAAGATTTTCTTAGTCGGTACAACGGAATTATCGATTTTGGCTCAGCAAAATTGATGTTGGGTAGCAACCGTGTTGATTTTTTATCTGACGTATCCACTTTTGTTTTATCTTCGAACAATCGTCAAGTTGACTTTTGCACCTCCTTTTTCAAAGATGACGTTTGCTCGGAACAAATAAACGTCGTAGATAAGCAGGTGGAGGAGATGCTCCGCTTGAGGGTGTTTGAGGAATCTAATAATTCCTATGCTTCCCCAGTTGTTTTGGTGAAGGAACCTGAATTCAAGGATGACGGATTAGAGACATGTAGGATCGAAGCTGTGTCGTTTCGCGAGGCGCAGTCAAGTGATGATTTTTGTTTGCAAACAATTAACCGTTTGCATTTACATGGTTCATTTAGAGGTTTTTTCGTAAGAAACGATTTGTTATTTAAACGTGTTTTAAGACACGGTGTTCTTAAGGACGTACTTGTTTTACCTAGAAGTATGTTTTGTGATGTTTTAAAGGAGTTGCACGATGATGCGTGGACAGGAGGTCACTTGGGTTTTTCTAAAACTCTTTATCGTTTTCGTTCGAGGTATTTTATGTGTAATGCTGACAGGGAAATCGAAAACTACGTTCGTTCTTGTCTTCCCTGCCAGGAAAGGAAGGGTGGTAATAGAATTGCTCCTCTTTTACCTATTTCGGTTTCTAATTTGATGGAGAAGGTGGGAGTAGACGTTGTTGGTCCTTTCCGTTCTTCGTCGAAAGGTAATAAATTTGTTATTGTTGCAGTGGAGTATGTTTCACGCTATGCTGTTTGTAAAGCGGTTCCTCGTGTGACTTCTGAGGTCATTGTTGATTTCTTGTCTGAGGAAATTTTTTGTCGTTTTGGTGGTGTTAGGGAGATTATTACGGATCGTGGCACAGTTTTTACTGCGCAGGTGGTGAAGGAGTTGGTTGAATTTTTTGGTGCTAGGTTGTTGCATACTACAGCCTTTCATCCGCAAACCAATGGATTGGTTGAGCGATTTAATAGAACTCTTTTATCAATGCTTTCTAAGTTCGTTGCTTCAGATCAACGTGATTGGTGTCGTTTTCTTCCTTTGGTGGTGTTTTCTTATAATTCGAGTTCGCAGGCTTCGACTGGAGTCGTGCCGCACTTGTTGTTTTATGGTAGGGAGCCTCAAACTGTCTTAGATATGGATTTGAATATTAATGTTGCAGTGGGTGCAGATACATTGGATCAGAAGATTGCTTTGGTTAGGAGTCTGACGTCACGGGCTTTAATTAATATTTCTAAGGCTCAAAGGAGGCAGAAAGGTTTATTTGATAGGAAAGCTAAGGTTACTATCTTTCAACCTGATAGTCTTGTTTTGTTGTACTCACCTAGGAGAGTAACTGGTAGAACTTTTAAACTTTGTAGACTTTTTAAAGGGCCTTATGTGGTTGTAAGAAGGTCTGGTGTAAATAACTACGTTATTCGGAAAGTTGGTCGAAGTACTCGTACATATGTGGTACACGTAAACAGATTAAAAAAGTTTTATGTACGATGATGATGATTTATTTTTTCCCCTTTTTTTGGTTTGGTTTGGTAGTCGGAGAAGTAAATTTCTTTTTTCTTTTTTTATGCTTGTTTTATTATGATGGAATCTTTTTAGGTAATATTGTTCCATATTTTATCTTTATGTGTGTTGTAATATTGTTTTTCTTTTCATGTAATATGAGGATAATTTTAAAATATATTAATTAGTCATATTTTTATAAAAAAAAACAACTTAATGAGATGGCTGCTGCAGCCTGATATTCAAGACCGAGATGGCAGCTGAAATATTAAAAAACATTGTTAAAAAATATTATCATTTTTCACTCTAAAACTTAAATAATTCTAAAACATAGTTCATACTCTGTCACTTAAAAAACTTAGCTAGTATTTAAAAAAAAAGGTTTCCTGTGAAAGGTAGGCAGTGAGGTGATTTATTTTAGTTAGTGGGCATTATGTATGCAGAAGAAGAGATAGGTATTTGTGTGATATAGAATATGTTCTTCTTTTTTGGAAACATGCATGGCACATAGGTGGCTATATGTATGGAAGTACCTTATGGGCTTCATTTTCAACGTTGAATTCATATTTTGTTTTTCATAAATATTAGTTCTTTGCTGGGTTACGTTCCATTAACTAACTTTAATATTTTTGAGTTTGTCCAACTTTGTGTAAATTCTTTTATATTTTCTGTAAATTTCAGATCTTCATTTTTCTTGATTACTGCTTCTAATTTTGAACACCTCTTTCAATTAAAGTTTTCTTTTAATAATTATTCAATTACTGTCATATACAGGTTGATTGAAATATTTTTCTTATACAGGGTGTTAAAAAATTTTATTTGAATTTTTTAATTAACAATTTAACTTTAAAATAATTTATTGAAGCTATTGATGAAGTTACTGAATTTAATTTCGTTATGAGGGATTAGGTTTGTATTTAGGTAGTTTTAGCTATTCGCGTGTTAGGTTTAATGGATGTGGGCTTTGTTGTAAGCGGTTTTTTCAACGGGGGTTTTTCCCTTGCAAAAGCAAATAGGATATTATTCCTAATTGCTAGACTTTAGAAGTTCTGAGTCCCTATCTATTCTTTTTTATTTAATTCTCTGTTTTGATACTTGTCCCCCTTAGGTAGGTTGTTAGTTTGAACTTTGTATTTTTTTGATGGGGATGTTTAAAAAAATATTTTGGTCGTTACTGACCAAAATAATTTTTTTTGAAGAGGGAGAGGGATGATGTGGCATCGGTCATGCCATCTCTTTGGCCTTTGGTACTGGCCGCGTTGTTCTAAATTTGAATTATTTAAAATTAAACTGATTTTGATAGATTCAGTCAGTTCTATCACGATTCTGGCCTGGAGCTGGTAAAATAGGCTCCAAGAAGCCCTATCCTCGATGTTTTGTATGGTTTAAGAGTTTGTAAAGTGTGGTGAAGTTACGTTGTTGTTTTAATATAGTAATTGAGTTCAAATCAACTTTCTGGTGTTATTATTTAGTATTTTCATAGCATCGGTAGGTCGATGCTATAATACTATCTGACCGAACTAATATTTATCTTTTTGCGAAATAAAATAATACACAATTTTACTTCAACAAATATTTTCCAGAACTAAGTTTTTGCCCTTTTCGGGTGGCAGCTTGAATCATTATACATCCTATTTAGATAATTACAAAGATAGACGTGTAGTGTTGTGTTCCTATAGGAGGAAGAGGTAGATACTAGGAGGAGCTAGGATTGTTCAGGGCTGCTTTGTACCTGCGCTGCGCCGTGAATGAGACTCGTTAGCGGAGTAGCGCGCCCCACTGCCCTCGTAGGTACCGTGAAGACCACGCTAAGCTGAATACTTTCAACTTTTCACCGTTCTTATGTGCGTTGAATAAGGGAGTGAATCGCGATACACGTGTTCTTCTTACCTTATACTAGATCGTACCAAAGATCCCTGGAAACACTCCTTCACCTGATCATTTCACTAATTATTATCATAACGATACACTTTTCCGAGGAAATAAATAAAAACATACTTAAGTACTTTTTGTAAATATTGCCCGTGATAAAATATTGCAAGGAGTAAATTTTTTAGAGAAATAACCTCACAGAAAGGTATTTCGGTTATTTCTATATTTATAATATATTTATACCTAAATAATAAAATAATACCTAAATAATAAAATAAAATAAAATATGTTTCTTAGTCAGGTTTCCTTTAAAAATAATTCTAAGAAGTTCACTTTGTAATTTGTTACGCATTAACATTTGAAAATGTCACAAAAATGACATTATTATTTGAAAATGTCTAACAGGAAAGACACAGTAAAAACCTTCATGAAAACATTTCCCAAATCGGCTCGCGAATCTGTTTTATTTACTACGAAACGTTGACAAAACCGAAGTAAGTAGGTACTATCTCCAGATCAAATACATCAAACAAGTAAATAGAAGATTGAATTTCGCGTTGTACGTTTATACAGATGACTAAATAAACATTGTTCCAAATATCTGATTTATATTATATTTGCTCAGTTAAAAGGTTTTCGCATCAGATGATACGTTCCGTTTGATACGCGGAATAACAACATTAAAATCGGCTATTTAAGGAGTTTACCGAAGTATTGGTATATATAGGTGTACGTTTATTACGTATCATTCGCATTTCGCACTCAAAAACCAAGGTCCTACCGAAAAATCTGATGAACAGGATTTGTAGAAAATTTCAAACAGTTTACCTTCATAGCCTGAATGGCATAATTTAAGTGATACTGGTGGGCCAGCGGTCCTCAGTTCTACAAATATCAGAATATGGGGCAGAATTATTATTAACTCAAATAATAATAATTGCTCTGGGTGGAATTTGAACCCGCGACCCAACTCACAAGGTTATTTTGCTAACCAGCTTTTTTCTTAGCCCAATATACAGTCCGCTTTATTTAATTGCTTCTTTACTTCTTCACTCAATGTTTCTTGGTGTCAATAAAAATATTATTTTATATTTTGTATTTTATTAATCTATCTTTCCTGAAATAATAACAGGCAACCCCAACCTTAGCAATAATTAGTATACTTTAAATAAACCTGCATATTTTTCTTCTTGTGTAGGCATCATGTGTGCAATAAATATGTAACTGTATTTATTCCAATAGTAGACTTGAAATTGAAAATAAGAAATATTACCAACATGACAATAAAGTTATCTGTGAACGTAATATTGAATCAAATACCGTATCAAGTGCGCTAATATTACAAAGCGGGAAAGCAATATACCGTGGAGGATGACGTATCTCATTCGAGGGAGAGACGACGACGCCGCGGCTCGCTTTGTAAAGTGTATGATTCCCTATCTTATCGTTTTATATCTCGACGAAAAGGAGCAAGAACCATATGAAAAAGAAAAAATATTTTCATTTACAAAAATACAAAATACAAATTCAAACAAATACAAAATACAAATTCTCACCTGTCTTCTTTAGAAATGTTTTCCAAGAGAATGATAAATACTATTATAATATTATTTGTTCTTTAATATACCACAATTTTTCGAATTAAATATTGGTAAAAGGTAACTAACTACATAATTTTTAACTACATCATATATCAGTCATTTAGTAATTTCGGTCGAAATATGAGAATAATCAGGTATTCACGAAAAGTCCTTTTAAGATATATGAGTTAATGTAATACTTATAATATTGGAAATATTTTTCTGTTTACTCTTAAAATAGAATACTGGAGGAATTCCATATCAAAAGAAAATCAAAATGATATTAAATTAGCTTCGATACTGAGATATTATTTATTACTAAAATAAATACAAAAATGATATTATAATTTGTGACTTATAAAACCTACTCTATTTAATTATAGATATTTTATTTAGCAGTTGACACACATCCAAGTTTCTATTTATAGTAGAATAGCAAGATGAGTTTGTTTGTACGTGGTTCGATCTTAAGAGAGGAATTTGTCGTCTTGTGCCGCTTGCCCCACGGACACGCACGTTCAGCAAACAAGGGTGCCCCTTTGCACCCCTACACCCCTAAACCCCCGCACCCCTGCACCCCTGCACCCATTGAGTTTCGGTCCCTATCGCCCCTTATAAAGAACAACCAAGCAAAGCGCACGGACCATTGAGCACCTTATCAATTTTGTACAACCT
Organism: Teleiodes luculella; assembly: GCA_948473455.1. Taxonomy (NCBI): domain Eukaryota; kingdom Metazoa; phylum Arthropoda; class Insecta; order Lepidoptera; family Gelechiidae; genus Teleiodes; species Teleiodes luculella. The sequence goes on along the minus strand of OX419590.1, from coordinate 8,718,123 downwards.
TTAATGTTATTGTAAAGGGAATTCTATTGAAGCTTTTATTGATGCCAGCATACGAGTACGTTCCGGTTATGAGTTCGCCTTCAAGTAAAACAAAAGTACCGAAACCGTGAACAACACAATTTAAACTACCCGAATTGTTTTGTGGCAACCGGAATGTTTGACGACGCGTTCCGCAACGAGAGGAATTGTGTGGAATCCGGCCACTGCAAAAAATAAAAACTGACACATATAGCCTGAAACAAATTCCACGCAGACATATAAAAAAAGAAGTTACTTTGTACGCGTTTCGTCTAGCTTTGACAATAGAGCGCGAGCTCACCTGTACACACTCGCCTAATGAAATGAACATATGACAGCGATGGGCTTTAAACGTGAAAATAAGGGAATGAGCTACCGTACTAACCCCTCACTCTATAAAAGGACTTTGCGTGATTTGTTTTCTAGCCTTTTCCTCTTCAAAGGGCCTGACAGAGACAAAACGAGTTTTACGAGGAACTCCAAATCGAGGACACTTTACGCTCAGTGTACTTCAGGGACTCTCAGAACCGTTTCCGACTTGAATCATGGTATTATATTGTTTTGATACGGAATAAAAGAGTTTGATTGAATATAGTTTCAACGAATGTCTAAGGTAACATAATACAAATTGGAGTAGGTATATAAAACCGAAGCGTAATTTCTATTCTCAGTGGCAATTCCTACGCGGTTGAATAATAAATGGCAAACAAGAGTTTTGTCGCTACAATAGCCGTAAAGTACAAGCAGGTACTTAAAGTTGCAGAGACTTCGGGAATTTTCCGGCGGATTTCAAACAATATTCCGGTGCTAAGTGCCTCAACTCACAATCTAAATGGAAATTGAAAAAGTTTTGGCCGCTAGACATATCATAAGCGAGTTTCGAGGATTTCGGGTATAGGTCATGTCCTAATAAACGTGAGGTACCTACACAGGGTGGGGACTAAAGGGGGGGTAATATTGTGATCTAAAGTTAGGCAATTTACCCCAGTTATAGTATTGAACAGGCCCTAGAGTATTGATATAGAGACTGACAGTTCACGAACATAACTATGCAAAAGTCCATTATTCTCGGTGAGTAAGCAATATCGTAAATTAAATTGTGAAATTCCGGTTTCCTAATGAAAAGGCATTTCGAAAACAATTTCCTTAATAGCCACTAAAAGTATACGAATTCTTTTGAAATAACTCCGAGCAAAGCATCCTTAGAATGAGCATCCGCGTTTTCCAATCAAACAATAATTTCCATTATTCGCGTGGAGCCCGGGGGCGCCCCCCGGCCCCCGCGCACAACAGGTAGCACAATCGATATTTCCGCAGATGAGATGGGGGAGGCGCCAGATGAAGCGACTACAGCTTTTGTAACGCCACGGTGCGTATTGTCTTATTTAGCCAAAGAAGGGACCCCTCCGATTGCCTACACCTTGTGAGCAACAAAGGAAAAGCGGAAAGATTGCGCTTGTATAGCATGATTTTAAATAAGTCCTGAGACGCACGCTAATAATAATGAAAGTAAAAAATATATATGAATCTTTGGTACAATGAATACTTTATCAGTAGGAACAGTGATTTAAAATGAGCTCAATTGAGGATAAACCGATTGAAAACGAGCATCCACGACAGCTTTAGCAGTGTCTGATTGAAGAATAAAGGGTAATGCCACAATGACATAATGTGGATCGGTCATTATCCTTTAAGCTCTCGACGTTGCTAGCTCTGTTCCCGTAATCCGTTCACAACTCTCCCACGGCTGTAGAAAAATACGCTCAGTATCCTAGAGAGAGGGTCCATAACTTACAGGGACAAGAATATAAGGGTAACATTTACTTATCGACGTGGAAGAGGCTCTCATACATCTCGGCACGCTCCGCACCAATCGATCGTAAAATTCAAACTTTTTATTTGCTCAGCAGATGTGCAGGCACACGTTGAAAATGTTAGAATGCCATGACAACTTTTTTATACGGGAGCCGAACGATTTTATAGGCGCTTGCGGAAACTGCTGTGTTGTCTATTCCAAGTGTTTTTATTTATAAATTCATTCGTGTAGTCCTTTGAGAGACCAAAAATCTAAAAAAAATATTGTGACTATAAAAATATCTGTGCCTGTGTTGCGGATAAAGTTCTCACTTATTTTAACTTAAATTACCTTCAGTTAACCCTGAATCGATGATTTTAATAGTCTTCACCAGAGAGATGAGAAAAAATCACACTTACTAGGGATCAATTATTCTGAGGTTTTCATGGTCCAAAACATTCTATCAATTAATATAACGGTCATCCTCTTCATCAACGTCGAACTAAGAGTTGTTTACTGTTCAATGAATATATGAAAGTGCCTGAAAGTGCTTCATTCAGTCAGATAACCACTTATGAGCGCAATATGTGGTGCATTGACGGTTTTCAAACGGACGGGTTCAATAATTATCTCACAAATAACCGTAATGATGTACGCATCGATCAGTGCGTAATTAGAACCCCCATTCAACGAATATTATGGCTAATTAACAAGCTTTGATTTCTGTAAATAAAACGGTATTGGCGGCCAGAAAATGTTCGTTACCTTTTGATTAGGGGCTGTTTACGAAAATGTTTGATAAAAACGGAATTCAGAGCGATAATTAGAGAGATAATTTGCAGGGTCTGTTATCTTAAACAGAATTACGAGATTGTCGTTTCTGGGATGACAGTATTAATGGCATTCGATTAGGGTTGTATAATCATTTTGTTTTACAGACCATTCTACAAAGCTAATTGGTCTAAATTACTCTATGATATTGTTTAATTTATAATACCAATGTCAGACATCATCAATCATTATATAAGTTAGTTAGTTGGGAATTTTTGGGTCGATGATCCAATCACAAATTGTAAAATGGCGGTGTATGGCAATGTTAAATTATCATACGCCGCCATTGCTTCTGCTTTTTTTTATAAAGGGTCATGGATCTCACAATTACGAAAACTGGAATTGATTACTCTTCCGAAATATTTAAGGACCAAGAGATCAAGTCGCTGGACATCTTGTAACAATCATGGTCTCAAACGTACCTATCAGAATGTATGTACAGATATGTTGACCAATTTGTACCAATTGAGGCACGACCGCTCTACAAATAGCTCGCATTCATCCTTGTCCACTTGCTTATGATTTTGGCAACAATGTCAACGAATTGTGGTTCGGTCACATCACTTTTAAGGTGTTAAACAATTGTATTAATATTATTATATGGCCAAAATTAACGCCGATCGGCATCGAGAATCTTGTACCTCTAGCTGTCGTTTATGTCACTTTTTTCGGGATAAAGAGTATCATATGATTTAATCCCAGTATAAAGCTATCTACGTAACAAATTTTCCAATCTGCAAAGCCGTTTTAGAGTGATTGAGTAACAAAAAGCACTTATAAACTTGAGTAATCATTTAATAAAATAAAATACCCTCATATACATGTCAAGACAGTTATTAGTATTCTTTCAAAAATCCATTGATATGTAGAGGTATTTGTCAGCCGTTTCCAACAGTCAGGTGCCAAACCAAAAATTTGAAACATGGCATACAATACATCACGAGGCTGTGGCATTCCACCTCCGACAATTTTATGACAGGCCCGAAATTTTGGCTGCCTGCCGTGCCGCCGCCGCCGCCGCTCGTTGGAAACTCGTCAAACTAGGTAGAGAGCTCACGAGGGATGCAATGAAACTATTGAATAACTAGTCACATAATATAATACTGGTCTATCTAGTGTAAATCATACTAATATTATAAAGAGGAACGATTTGTATTTTGTGTGTGTGTGTGTGTGTGTGTATGTTTGTAATTAATAAACTCAAAAACTACTATGGCGATTTCAAAAAATTTGTGACCATTTGAAATCTACATTCATCCTGAGTAACATAGGCTACCTTTTACTGCAAACTACCTCATTCCCACGGGAAAAACCTAAACTGTTAACGCGGGCGGAGCCGCGGCGGAAAGCTAGTTATTAAATAAAATCCGGCAGTAATTAATGAATATTAAATTAATCAAGCCAAAAGTTGCGATCTTTCTTTAGTTATATTTTTCTTAGTTTAGTCTAACTAGATTGGAAACAAGTCAGGAAAAATGAAGATTGTTTCTTAAAAATGTTATAAACGCGATAACACTATTTACAGTGTAATTTCACCACTTTCATTATTATAATTACACTGCCGTAAAGAAAGTTTATTATCTAGTATGATGTATTCATGATTTATTGATTGATGAATTGATAAATCAAAGACATAGGCTCTGCGCTACGCATACAATATTGTGTGTGATCAGATTGCGGTCTAACTTGTTCGTTAAATGAAGCGAGGGTAGTTTGTTCATGTGCACTGATTAGCAGGACAGTGCACTAATGGGGCATGCCTTAATCTATCACAGTGCAGAAGCAACGTATATAATCTGTGGCAACCGAATTATGCAGCAGAGCAGAATAATTACAATACAACTACAATAAAATGATAAAATCATGCACAATGTTTTTTTTTGGTCATATTATTATTACAGAATTTCGCCCAAATTAAGTTGCCAGCAAAAGGTTTGGTAAACCGGGAATTAGTTAACCATAACAACGACACCATTGGACAATAATTGAGAATTTTTTAAAAGACTCGCACTTTTTCCAATCAAAATTGTTTTGTAAGTGCTTAGGTACTCCAAATAGGAATTTATTGATTCAATTTTATCTCAGTTTACACAAATCTAATGTCATAAAATGGTAATGTTTTGGCAACCCTACGGCGGCAGTGATACGATTTGCCGTTGATTCATTAATCTGGATCGACGCACTCACGCAGCGCGACTCCAACCCGATGCATGTTGTTCATGCTTTGATCTCATTAGTCTGCCTGCTGATTGATTCGTATCTTCATTTAAATAAGTATTGCATCTAGTTTGATTTTTTCTTTTTGATGAAGAGCTTTGGCTGACATCAAAAGTTAAGAATTTAATTTAATTTAATATTGTTGTTTCTTTTTATTTTTTTAGTATTTTATATTTAATACTCGTAGGTTTGCTGTCAGCCAAAGGGTCATGATCATGTTTGGTCATGTGTGGTTGATATGATGAATTGTACATAATCTTACTTTAGAGTTAGAGTACACACAATTTCATAATTAAGTATACATTATGTACAGGCAGTTCCATCCAAATATGACCTGTGCGATACCTATATGACGAATCATGTGTTATGTTGACGCTGATTGTACCGCTAATGATCATAAAATGCCTTGTCCTGCGATCGAAATAGTACAGAACGCTCGCAACGAAATCGAGTTGTACGTACAGTCAAGAGCAAGGTAAGCTGAACATGCTCACCTCGATTATATTCCTTACTCAAAGGACATAAGAACGGTGTACATTCCAAGGTGTTCAACTTGTTATGCTCTTGACAGTACATGTCAGCCGAACGAAACGAATTGTAGTTTGATAGGGGACGGTGAGTTCTTCAGTTCGGTCAGATTTCAATTATAACTGCATTTGTGCATTCGACGTTGATTGGATACTGCGTCTGCGGTCGGCCAGTGCGACAGAGATAGACAGATATGAATGATCGCCATGCCATATAACCGATGCATATAACTTCGATTTACATGCTTCTATTTTGTAAGGGTTTCTACACATTTTCGATCTTTCTGCGAGCTAGCATCGAACTTGCACGAATGCATCGCAAGAACTTCTGATCCAATAAAACTACTTTAGTGTAGGGTAATAGAGCCCTCTGTGACGTCAATTTTGTTACACAAACGTAAGGCATTTAAAAATACCATTATTTGCAACAATTTTTCACACCTGTTGCACGATTTTAGATCATAGAAAATAAGCAACATGTCCGTTTTTATACTGTCATTTCAAATGTGATGCGTGATTCCTCTACAACTAAGCACCCAATAATATGAATGGAATCGCATCGCAGTTTTGTATGTAAGCCCTAATTGTTACAGTTATATCCGAGAAAATATTTACACTCTACATTTAGATCAAAATTACAAAAAATAAAACAATGAGGAGCCCCGAACATCAATTACGTAAGAGTTACAGATATAAGAAAGAGTTAATGAACTAAACTAGACTAGACTAACTAATCCTCATAACCCACACGATAACTAAGCAAGCAACAAACTAGACGTAAGCAAGCTGCCTTTTTTATAATAAAACTAGCGACCCGCCCCGGCTCCGCACGGGAAAATGGTTATTGTGGGTTATCCTTCAGTATATTATGCATGTATTATACATATAAACCTTCCTCTTGAATCACTCTATCTATTAAAAAAAACCGCATCAAAATCCGTTGCGTAGTTTTAAAGATTTAAGCGTACAAAGGGACATAGGGACATAGGGACATAGGGACATAGGGACGGAGAAAGCGACTTTATTTTATACTATGTAGTGATGATAAGTGACGTAAGTAAGAATTTTATTGGAACTAACTGTTTAGCGAGCGAATAATAAAACCTGTGTACCAGTTTTTTCCAGGCTTACCTGTGATGAAAACATGTTTTAAGCCCGGCGTTGTAAGGTGGCTCGCGGGTAGTGGAAAATAACAGGAACTATTTACCCAGACGTTTATAACTCAGGCTCAAGCCATAAAAGGTACAGCGACCCTACCACCTGTTTTCCTTTTTGCACTTTCGCATAAAGAACTGCCGGATTTTCTCCACGCGAAACCCGTACCTACTTTCCTCATACTGTTTTGTTTAGCCAAAACAAACTAGGAACAACTTCAGTTTTTAAGAAAAACAAAAGGATTTTCATTGTTAAATTGATTCTTTTTAAAGAAAGTAAATTTAAAATATAAAGGGAACTATTAGAAAATGGAAAGTAGAGCTAAAAATAAATCATTTTCAAGCTAACACGTTATACAGAAAAAAACATGGAAAGTCATAAGAAACAAAAAATAACATTTTATGTTTTTCATAGCGGTTCCAAAGCAAACATTTGTGAAATAAAAACAATAATCTGACTTGCATTACGGAAGGGCTTGCGGAGTTGTACCGTGGGGCAGCGAGCGGGGAAGGGAAAGGCAATCGATACGCACCCCAGCGGCCTAATGCACCCCTAGTCGCTAGGGCTAGGTACACCCCGTGTTGCAGTGCATACGTGCGGTTACTTTCAATACAGTACATCAGCAATTATATTCGCTTCACCAGTTTTTCCCGTGGGAATGAGGAATTTCCCCGCGGTAAAAGGTAGCCTTTGTTACTCCTCAATGTTTATTATATCTTTAGTTTCGAAACCTATTCAATGTAAACTAACAAACAGACAATCAAATCTTTCTTCTTTATAATATTATATTAGTATATATTAAAATATATTTGTTCTACTTCATTAAATTAATCTAAACACCATTTACAATTTTTTCCGTTTTGTATTAAAAATGTATAAGTGATTGAGAACTGTTGTACTCGTTTTTCTTATTAATAATTACGTAAAGGTGATAGTAATTTGTGCTGTTTAAAATTATTTTGAGGCATTTCGAAAGTAAATCTGGTCACTTATCTTTAATTTATGCAGAATAATATTCTTAGATGTTATTTAAACAAAAAACATAAATGGCAAGTTCATAAAAATTTAGTTAACACTGTTACATTTTATAACATGTTCTCCTGCAGTGAAATAGTGTTAATCGTCTGCTCGACTGCAAATTAGTTACTTTTTCTCTAAAATGTTTTGATTTTGATGCTAGAACTTAAAATTTATCTAGGGGTTTAATTTTTGCATAGTTGTTGTCTGCAGTGGCGCAGACTACGCATGCACTACACATTGTGTTGAAGATTGATTAGTTTAACGTTTATCGTTATTTCCTTGGGTTTCAAATAAACGCATCTTCTTTAAGCCAAAATTGAGGTATGTCCACGTTTCGGCTTGTTTTTAACCCCCGACGAAAAAGAGGGGCGTCATAAGTTTGACGTGTGTCTGTCTGTCTGTCTGTCTGTGGCATCGTAGCTCCAAAACGGATGCGCCGATATTGATCTAGTTTTTTTTTTGCAAGGTGTCACAATCGAGAGTGTTCTTAGCTATCCTTCAAGAAAATATCTTCAGCCATTTGAAGATTATCAGCTCTTTTCTAGGATCAAGTAACCGTTTTGTGTCGGGGGTTATTACATTTTTTTATTTAATCTGAAAACAAATTATTACTATATTTTCACTTCCCTTCTTTGTTTGCTGTGTTGCATAACACTTTCCTTTTCGTGTAAGAAAAACAGCCCTATTTTCAATAGTGGAAAGGGCCGCCTGCGCGAATGCTAGCATGATAAAGCGCCTTCAGTCGAAATGGGTCAACATTTTCTACCAGCTACATCATACTTTAAGAAATAAGAAATTGGATTGAGCCCGATTTTCACTTGACTTTTTTGTACTACTTTGATTATACAATACTAGTCAACAATGGAATAACTTTTTGTAAAAATCTGCTTACCTATGTAACGTTCTGTAACCTGCTTACATAATTTATTAGGCTCTTTCTCAAAAGGTATTTTTAAAATAAGCAGGTTCAAATTTGGAGTTGCTGGGTTGGTTAGACAAGTTCAACATATCGTGTGAAAATATTTTGAATTTATATACCTACATTTTGCAGAAAAGGTGCGGCAGTATTGCATAGCGTCACATGTAGTTAATTTAATACATTTTCTGCTTTCGTTTGAAATGCACACAACACTACACGATATCAGTGTATCGTGTTTGTCCGAGGTAGTTTGCGTGTCTCTCTCTCTACCCATTTCAATGTGGCATTGTGGATGCTTTTAATAAAATTGCTGTGTCAAGCATAAACACTTTCCGTAGAACAGTGATGCGCTGCCGTCGATAGAAAACATATCGACGTCGTAAGCAAAGCATATTTTAAAAGACTTTATTGCATGACACTATTAACTAGATTAATACACATACTTGTAATGGTTTGCCAAGATCATGTGTCAAATAACCATCAACACCACAGAAAAAAAGATGTTTTACCGAATAATTTACTACGATTAATTCAGCTACCTACTTACATTTATAAACAAAGTTGTTTTGTATTTAGGGGACTTAATAACTATATCCTGAAAAACAAAGTATTTAAAAAACGAGCATGCATGATGAGATTCATAGAAAATAATTTAGTATAAAGGGAAGAAAAGTGTCTGGCTAAATGGTAGCTAGTGCAATGGCAAATAATTATAAACAACTGCAATAAACAAAACGTACTTTGACACCACTTTCTGTACGCCGTTATTCCGTAGCATTATGGGTAAAGTTTCCAACCGCTTTTGCTAGCTACAGTACAAGATAAGCTAAGTCCCGTCAGTAAACCAGTCAAAGACTTATTTCCACACTCCATTACGTTTATCGATATGGTTATTTGCATGATAATATTCTTAAAGACCGTCTCTTGTCGTCAGATATCGATATTCACACTCCACAGTCGGTTGTGCACTATGCACTATGCACCATGCGACTATGCAGTGTCTCCCGGGATCGTCTGATGCAACTGTTATTTCGTATGCAGCGCCCGGGAAACCCTTTTAGAGGACATTAATATTGAAAGGTTCTGGCTCGAGGAAAATATTTTGTGACGTTTTTTGAGTCTTAATGGTTTAAGTTTAAACACATTTGATGTTTATTGATTACCTACAAAAGGCAGAGACCTGTTCTTTTCACTTGTTACGATCCAGATATACTTCTTTTGCTTTAACAATACAACAAATATTACATCAATCTCGTCATGTACACAAACCGACATGGTTTTTGTACTCTTGAGCTTTTGTCAAAACGTCTTCGATTAGATCTTGATTAACTACAAATTTATACGTCCTTATAATATTATGAATTACCTTTCATAGTGAATTTTGGATTAAAACGATCTATTTAAAAAAAGTCTCTTAAGAAGTATATCTAAATTCCGAAAAGGCTCTAATTTATTATTTATTGTTTCAGGTAAGATCTTCAGCTTTCGTCTCTCGCAGATGCTTAATTAACAAAAACCATCGGTGCCTGCCCATATAAGGCCAGCCACCAAGGGGTTTGAGACTACCTACTCCAAGTCAGAGTGAAGAGTCCTTAGTCGACCACGCGGGCCCAGTGCGGGTTAGTCGATTTCACAGATAAACTTTTAAGTTATTCGCAGGTATGTGCAGGTTTTCTTAGTCCTCCCTAAATTGTTTCTTCACCGTAAGTACAACTAAAGTCCTCAAAAAATACCATTACATTCTCGTATTTAATCTTTTGTAACCGACTTGCATAACATAACCGACTTGCGTAACATGTATGTTTGTTTGTCCTTTTTTCATAATGAAACTAAGCAACGGAATAATCAGATTTTATGCAGGGAGATGGATTGAAATCTGGACAGTGACATAGGCTACTTCTATCGCGAGAAAATATATCATTCCCACGGGAAAAGTCGAAAAACAATACGGGCGTAGCCGCGGGCGGACAGCTAGTTAAGTTTATAATTCTTTACAATAGGTCTTAATTCAGTTCTGTAATCAGTTTATTTCGGGGGTTTGTTTAGGCAGGCTTTGGTAGGCGAGCTATTTCATTACGCTGACAAAGGAGTTCGGATAGGCCTGAAGGCTCGACGAAAACTAAGATGGCTGATCCTGAATCGATGCCGCGTTTTCATATACAATATAGACTAAGACTACTATAAAAAGTGAAACGTAATTTGTTTTATTTAATTATACATATAAAATTAATTTCAGTAATTAATTGAGTAGCAAGCAACCAGGCAACCTTTCGTATGATGTAGAGATAAAGTTATCATACATGATACAAGTACTTTAGAATCGTGGGTTTTCAACTTTTTTAGTAATTATGTAACTAATCTTATTTTTAATCGCAATGAGTTCTGTTGCGAGATGACTGAAAGTTATCGATGATATCCCACTTCTGATATACCAATAAGTCTTTAGGTAGTTTTAGTACTGTTTTAATATTTTTCGATCTTGATCTCGTCTTCCATTTTCCATATCGGTGGGGATGGTGAGGTGATGGGCTGGTCTGAGCGTGTAACCGGCGCCGGCGACATTGCGATTTACACGGAAACTGATTTCCGCGCGTCTAGACACGCTCCCCATCGAATTACGCTTATAGGATTAGATGAAAACGAGTTTTACTCAGAAAAGTCATTATTTGCTATCCTCCCTTGTAAGCCAGCGCTATGTCTCAGACGCAACTTTTTTAATAAAGCTTTATTGCACAACATTATTGGCTACCATAAACATAATTATTGTAAGAGATGTGTTATTTAGAATCCATAGGTTTTTTTTATTTAATTGTAAACGTGCTTGTGTCGAAAAATCGGTCTTATCCATAAGTATAGTTATACGTTTTCATTTATACAGAATCTGTTCATATTTGCTACTCTACGTGTAATTTAACAATGGATTGAATAAATTTTATCCAACACAGAATAAAATATAATATGTCATAACTCATGACGTCTCATAGGCGATCTCATAAAGATAAAATTGAAAACTTTTGACTAAACAGATTATTAGAAGCTATTAAAATTAATTAAATAACGATTTAATGGAAAAGCTATTCTACATTCATTTGTAGAATATTAACCTCTCTCAGCTTTGCCCGGGGCGAGTTGTTTGCAAACAAATACCTCCCAAACAAACACACCCCCACAACTTGGTCCTACTCAATTATTTACAACTTTTATTTACTATGAGCAATGCCTGCAATTTAAATTCGTCGTCTGCCTGTTTTAGTCGCTTTGCAAATCTCTACGATGCAGTTTTGGACTGTGTTCTCATGTTACGTAACTTTTACTTGCTTGTATTTGAACTCGTATGAGTAAAGTCATGCATTAATCTTCTCATATGAGAATGAAGACTCGTCCAGTTTTCAAACAAAAGAAAACGTTTCGCAGGAACTTTGCGTAGTAAATTCAGGAAGCTAAAGGTTTATTCTCCTCAAACACTAAGTCACTCTCTCACTCAAAAAAGAAATATTATTCAACAGTGCTACTGTTCTTAATTCGAATAGAGTCGATAAAACTTTTCTAAGCCGTATGAGAACAATGGAAGTAAAGAAATGCAAATAGCTTGTATTGTCAGGTGGCATGTCGCATCCATCGGAACTATCGTTCAATTGCATGAGCTGTTTTAAATTTTTCTGGACAATTTCATACAGAGGCAATAAAACACAATGGATATATAGTTAGCTCGTCAACAGCCCATATACGACCCCACCGAGGGGCTCGAGCCTATCCTTGAATCAGGGTGAATAGGCCTTAGTCGACCACGCTGCCCCAAATGCGGGTTGGTCAACTTAACACACAACCTTTGAATTACTTCGTAGGTGTATGCAGCTGTTTCACGATGTTATTCCTTCATCGTAAGAGTGATGAATAAAAGTACATATTATGAATTCTAAAATCGAAAACACATTAGTAGGTACGTGCTGAGGGTTGAATCCGAACTTCTCGAATGGATGACAACGGTCTCAGCCACTTGGCCACCGACGCTTTAATTAGATAGGTAATATCATTGTCCAAACAAAAACAAATGAACCACAAAATTAGAAGTCAAACCAAAACACGATCTAGGATAGATTAGTACTGAAATAGAGATGACTTTTAAAAGCAATGACCAATCTATTACATCTCTTTCAAAATTGAAATTTTTGTTTTAGCCCATATCATAAACAGGATACAATTATCAATGTGTCTTAAAAGATTTGGCTATAAGCAATAAAGACGCCTTTGTACCTTACATGACATCGTTTTAAATTATGAAAATACTAGCTTTCCGCCGCGGCTCCGCCCGCGTTATCAGGTTTTACCGTGGGAATGAGGAATTTTCTTACACCTTGGGTTACATTATTGAAGTTTTAGTAAGGATCCCGAATTAAAAAAAAAAAAAATATAGCCTATGTTACTTAGGGTGAATGTAGCTTCCCAACAGTGAAAGAATTTTTGAAATCGGTTTAGTAGTTTCGGAGCCTATTCGATGCAAACAAACAAACGAACAATCAAACCTTTCCTCTTTATAATATAGACAACTCGTACACCGTTGTTTGTAAAGCACTTTAAACAAACTTAGATATATTCTGTGAGATATACCGCAAGTACAATTAGGTCAGCCATTTAGTTTGTACATATTTAATTTATTTTCTAAAAATATGAATATGATTTTGTTATACGTATAAAAGAAGCGAGCAAGAGATCTCATTAGCCGATCTGAATGATTTGAAAACTTGTCAGGGAATTTTAGTAAAAAGCTGTTTTCATATCGTGACTTTCATTACATTAAGGTTAGCTGAGTCTGGTATTGTGAGAGAGGAGCTCCTATTGAATTGATTCCGAAGCCTCAAGTGCTCAGCGCGGCTCTATTCGAACGCACCACAATGCATTATTACGTATGTCTGTGTCGAGTCGCAGCCAGGACGGCCATTGAGAGACATCACAAAAGGCATTGTGCCTGCCTGGACTAGTTTATATCATACTAGTTCGGACAGGACTCGTTCCGCGCTGATAACGCCCCAACTTGTTCCCTAGAGTCTTGATAAAACAATACACCATCTCGCCTGTTTATCTCTGCACCTTCGCTTCTATAACTATGAATAACATGCTCTAACATGCTCTAAGGTTGCCTGGTAGAAATTGCTACTCAGCAATAACGCCGCCTAGATGTACTCTTTCGTTCTTTTTTTGCGAATTTACTGATTGTATTATTTCTAGTGTGCAATAAAGTATATTCTTTTCTATTCTATTCTAACATTTTATAATGGGCTTTATCGATAATGAAGTTGGTAGAGATTCAAGAGCTACACCAAATGTAACCTCTATGGCTCCCTTGACAATGTTTTATAGTGATAGAACGACTATTCGAAAACTCACAGTGCGAAACTAAGTAGCACTTTGTCTTTGTCGCCTAGTGATAAATCGCGAGGTTAAAAAATATCTCGCTCATGGAGCTGTCAACGAAAGATATAGGTCAACCTTGACTCGGAGCGCAGGTACCGATTTTATTTTGTTAGTTTCGGTACAGAATACCAAATATAGTAGTCCCTACAGAAGCTTCACTTAACGACATAATTCAAATAAATAGCAAACCCTAGCTCCATTACAATACAGTGCAAAGAATTATCTTTTGTGGAATTATAATTAGGCCCGTACTTCCGGTCTACTTTCTTTATAATTCTTATTAACATTGGTTCTTCTTATTAACACTGAAAGCTTATCTTATATCTACATTACTCCAGAAAGTTATATTTATTATAAAATTTCATAAAAACAGGATTTAAAAAATTGTCTGATAGGATTTTCGGATAGAAAGTGAAATGACATGACCCGTAGCTGCAGCTAATTATCCGTAAGTAACAAAGACCTCTAAATCTTTGATGGGTTGCCGCCTTTGCTGTGTCATATAAAGCGAATAGGATTGCGAAAAGAAATATAAACTGAATTTATATTTTATCTACCACTGAAAAATTTATTCCTGGTAACGTAATAAGTACAATTTTTGTGTCAACCTAATACAGAATTATTGCTTTTTTAAGACATAATTAGTTTATAATAAGTATCAACGGAGGCATAAAATACGAGCTTCTATGAGTTGCAAGTTCTCCTTTTTAAAGGTTTAATCAGCCAAAGTCTATTTCAATCCAATTTATTTTGTTGTCACTCGAATGGAGCCCAAAAGAAAGTTTCTATCAAAGCTTCTTTAAAAGTAACGATTTCAACCGTAAAATAAAAGAATCCTATCTGGTATTGAACGAACAAGGGAACAACTTAAACTTGAACTAAATTGGAAATAATGGTTCCTGTCCACACTCCAGAGATATTAAATTCAGGTTAGCTGTCCGAGCGCTGGCTCGCGTACAGTCAAGGTGCGCATTGCGATTCTCAACCTTATTCAACGGACATGAAGAAATTGTTCAGCTCAGAGTGCTGTTGACTGTACAAAGTTGTAATTAAATAGGCGAATGTACGAGAAGTTGCACTGACTCATATTTTGGGTTGTTCACAAACCGGAATATGTTACGTGCAGGAATGTGTCAGTTTTTCGGCCAAACTATGTTGTTTTAGTAACCTGAAGTCAAAATTATTACCAGAGTTTGATCCCAAATGTGTCGTATTTAGTTGTGATTAGTTGATTACTACAGAAGGCGATGAAATACAACAAGGAGACGAGTATTTTTTCAATAAATACTGTAGGTACTTCAGGGTGGAAAAGAGGAAACAGAAGATGCGACACTGTGGAGTTTCTTCGGCGGGTTCTTCTCCACAGCAGGGCACACATTGCGCGAATATGCCAGTTCTGTTCAAACTGATATCGCATCGCCTCTTTTAGATTTTTTGATCTCTTTTTTATTGCTTAGACTTGTACATTCGTTGGAGACGAGAGCCGGTCTTGGTTTGAATAAAGCTTTTTAGCTTCTTATATGACGCCATCAAGTGTTTTTTTAAGATACCTATGATGAATAAAACATTTTTGAATTTCGAATTTGTCGACATATATTTAGTACCTTTTTACTACAGTAAAGTTTGCACGGACTTCTTTGATATAAATATATATTTCCTATTAGACGTTAAAAAGCGAAAAAAAATTAATGACCGTCATAAAGTGTTTACATAGCAGCAGCTATAATAAGTTATTAGAATAAACCTTGCTTGTCGCTAGGTGACAGACATGTTTATAAACTTTTCCGCCCAAAAATAGGTCAGCATCTATCATAACATAACCACATAGAGTTACTTTGTTCCTTCTTGGAAACCCGGTAAGCTAGCACCTACGTCATCTTATATCACTCACCGGGAACTACTTTGACCTGTAGCTGTAGGTTACTGGATACTTCCACTTTTCCGTATCCATTTACTAGAGGAACATTTCCTCACTATGTATGACAGTGTATATATTACAGTATACACATGCAGTACCTACGTAAAGCAACCTACCAGACACGGTGGCTATATTAAAATATTTTCCCTCATATTGCATTCATGTACGCTCTACCCAAGCTATGTCGAAATATACCGCGTTATAATGTGTGTTCGTGTAATATTATTAGTGAGGTAAGAGGGATATATTAAAGCTCCGTTTGCAGTCGCTCGAAGAAGACTATAGAAAATAGTTCGTAGTTTGATTTGCTGTAATAAAATATTGTAGTTACGCGTGTGACAGGCTTTATTCGGAAGATGAGATATACGTATGATATTTTACTTCTACATGGCATTTCGAGTAAGCGTTTCACTGAAATGATGAGGTGTTTTAGTTGTCTTGTTGACTACTTGTGTTTGATTCAGTTTTTCGATGATATTTATTTCGTGTGTTTATAAAGAAAGTAATGGTAACCAAAGTCTACAATAGATCCACTATGGGTCGCAGTGGTCTTGGGTACTTGGTGCCCTTCCCTCTCCATCCAAATCATAAAATCATAACCAAAGTCGTTTTCGTTGACGCTTGTATGCCTTGTATGCCTAATGAAGAGAATAAGTTAAAAAATAATCTCAATTTTGTTTTTTATATCTATGATCTTGTTTTGGCTTGTGTAAAAAGAGCGATTAAATAATACAAGTTAGTAATAGCACATACTTAATGTGATATTTAATTATATTCTTGTCACAACTGACGCCATTGGTTGTCTAACTCGCAACAGAACTATTTGTTCCTGTTTCGGTCGTCCGGGAGTTATGCTGGTCGCAGCACCCTTGTCAACGTCTGTCCCGGGAATATTACTGCGGTCGGGACTCGGGACCGCGACTGGAATAAATTGGATACCTTACCTGTGCTACATTCTATAATTTGTTTTAGTTATAGAATTATATACATGACTATACTGTCTCTTGTTTATGGTTAGTTTCATTTTAAATAACTCCGGTGGTATTGTAAAATCTTGTACATCGCACGGCGCTTAGGATGGACGCCACAGCACTTAGGATATACACTACCTATAGCAGTGAAATATCCCCCACAAATCTTAACTGCATAAAAAATGTCCCACAAAGGCAAAAATCTTAACTACAATTAGTTATTTCTATTTCGAAGACTCCAATAGATAATTGTACAAGTGATTCCCGTGTATGTAGACTTGCATATTAGTTATATATCAACCCAAATCTTATATGTATGTAAGTATTTTCTATTTTATTCATGGTATAGTCAAATATCTGATGTCTACTCGTATTTATATAGGCCTCAGAATAAATTATTATTAGGACGGAGTATATGTACAGAAGCCAGCACATGCGTTTGGATAATCACACTACGAAATTCAACCTTACCACTACGGAATAAGAGCGCTCATAAGGTCAACATGTCCAGCCTCTCGTGCAGGCTACTGGACATTGTACACCTTCCAATATTTAATAATGCAAGTCCACTGTAGTATTGAACTAGCAATTATAAACGCTGCCGGTCTGGTATACAAACATGTAATTTAATCGTAAAAACAACGTCGCCATTAAAAAACCTTTATTAGGCATTACTAGTGGTTGGACACACGCCAACGAATTGGTAATTATTGTTCAAGTGAAAGATAGGTTCTTGAATAAATAAGGGTGCTTGTACACAGTGCAAGTAGCTTGCGCAATGAGCATGTTGAATCGTCTGAAAGCACTAAAATAGTAAAATATGTAATAGCATTCCTTAAATAATGAAGTGTAGGCCACACGATATAATAAAGATTTGATTAACTGCTGATTAGCTTTAAACGGCTCTGGACGATTTGAGTCTAAAACAAAAACGATCGGTTTAAGAGTTTGCCTTTGAGAAAACAGTCAAAAGTCAGAACGAAAGTTTCACATTACAGATTTATTTGAAATCTGTGAATTTTTTGTACTCATGTTTATCAAATTATATGTTTACCACTTAATAAGTTGTGGCGGTAGTTTTATTTTTTTTCTTCTTTTCCTTCTAATAGATGGGTAAAGTAATTAATAATCAACAGACTATTAAAATATTATTGAAACACTTTACTATATAATCAGTAATCACATTTTATTACTGGAAGAAATTAAGTTTAGTTCGTCTAGAATCAAAATATACAATATAACCAACCACACTTTACTTTATTCAACCATGAAATGAAATATGCACTAATCCCCCACAGGTAAACAACGTAGGTAGGTACCTAAGTGTAACTACAAAGCTATTTACGCTCACGCTAATACCCAAAACATAACATTATTTGGCGGATTATTTGCAAACTTTCAAACTCATTGCTTATGTTCAAGTCGATGGTACTTCAGGGCTTAATGTAAGCCTGTAATGTAACTCTACCTACTCATTTCGAATGTGCTAAGCGCTGTCAAGTGTATGAACCTAAGCGAGGTATACCTCGTAACCAGGCTACATGGAAATCTCTACACCGCTTTATTTAATTTAAGTTATAGCTTTTTTTTTTATTAAATCTAAACGTATGAGTTTTATTAATCATTTGAATGAAAGTTTTAGCCTAAACAGAATAAGTTAATTAAATAAATCTTTTATTTTAAATAATTAATTTCTTTTATTGCAAAGATAAATACTAAACCTTACCTTTTTAATTTAATAAAATTTTCAATTAAAGACACATTTTTTAAAATATTTTACGTGTGCAATAAAGTATATTGAAATAATTTCCAATATTTTTGTAACAAAAATAATATTCTTGAAGTTGGAATTTATTATATTATAGTAAGCAATCTAGCAACTAAGTTTAAATTCGTATCTCTAATGTTTGCTCAAACTAACCGCGACCACCTTTCCAAGACATTTTCTAAAATATTGTAACCAAATTACGTGCTAGGCCGGCAGAACCCGCTCGCCTTACTAATCCGTGTTACGTTAAGTTGCGATTAACTTTTAAGGGTTTTCAGCGGCCGTAGACTTAGCCAAGTGTAAGGAAAATAACCCCTTTCATGAAGGATAAGTGGAGTACGGCTTCTAATATGGCGAACGCTTAGCTTTGTGCTCGCAAATTATGCTTTGCGGTTGCAAAATTATTCGTGCTTTGACAAAATTCGTCGACTTTTTGCTAAGCGTTAATAAGTTAAGTATTATGTTTGTTTTAACTGTTTGTTATTTTATGTTTATATTATAACAATTGATACAAAAATAGATAAAATAAGTAACAGACTGGGTTTAAAGATTTTTTGTGCGGTTCAAATAATCCTGGTTTTATGAATTGATTAACAGCGATTTGTTGAAGTCGATATTTTCGTGTCTAATTTATAAGTTGCTCGCTGCCGTATACATAACATTACCCACCAAGATTTTCTGTAGACATAAAATTTGTTTTCCATAAAGTAAATAAATATCTCGATCTTTTTTCTCCGTTCTAGCTTATAGCGCATTTCTAGCTCCATCAATCCAAATCCATGTTAGTTAATAATAATCATAAGGTTGTCTGGCTACCTTAGCAATATCTTTGTCTTTTGACTCTTGTTTCTTTATGTATTGGTGTCAATATAGTATATCTTACGTTATACAGGGTTATTTTTTAATCAGTGCACAAATTTTAGGTAGGCATGGATTAAAGAAAATAAAAACACCCGTATATTTTTATTTTATCACGTTTCATACAAAAAAATCGAAATATCGCCATTTTATGCATAAAATTGGTATCAAATTTTGTATGTGAAAAAAATTTTACGCGCCAATATTCTTGATACTTCGTATAAACACTCATTGGCAAAATTAATTGGACACGTATTCTGGCGTTTTCTGAAATTCGTTCACTAAATGGGTTAAAAATAGTGTCAAAATTTGTAAAAAAAAAAAAAAAATTTTTTTTTCGTCTCATGTGATCTAGTAACGATACTGACTGTGTACACAAAATTTGTGCACTGATTAAAAAGTAACCCTGTATTTGTTTTTCAGGAGAAAATCAGGCACTCACACAAAACAAATACCGCGGTAAATATCCCGTTTTAAATCTTAATAGTTATGAAAACAACCGTGAAAGCTTTAAAAAGTATAAATCTGGAAAGGTAACAATGTTTTTATTTTATTCCTACCATGATTTGTACATTCGAACCTCCAATTTGAAAGCAGAAC
This sequence comes from Teleiodes luculella, assembly GCA_948473455.1. Lineage (NCBI taxonomy): Eukaryota > Metazoa > Arthropoda > Insecta > Lepidoptera > Gelechiidae > Teleiodes > Teleiodes luculella. The sequence goes on along the minus strand of OX419590.1, from coordinate 8,698,114 downwards.
ATTTTACCGGTCGGTTATAGGCTGTTGTGGTTGTGGTCCGTAAATCAACCGATATGATATACCAACTGCTAAAGATGAGCACGCACCGTTTAGTAACACGTTGCGGAAATGTCTTTTGTCAACTTTTTGCTAAGGAAAAAGAAAACGTACGTGAAACATGAACGGTCAGGAAAAACACCTTGTATATGTTTCTCAGAATATTATTTGTTTTTCTTCCTCAATACAAACTAAAACGTATTATTCTTAATAGAAGATTATGAGAGAGCATTACTACAATTTTTTTGCTATTACCAGTTTTTTTTAGTAAAACATTTCCTAATTTTATTTCGAACCATTTTTTTCTAAACCTGATACTGTGACATGACACGGACAAATAATATAATTTGGTAAGGCTCGTAGACATTAGCGTAGCACCACGCTACGATGCCTACGTCGTAGCACATAGATTGATGATCTCATATTTTACTAAAATCCTTGACTTCATGTGGTTGTTTTACTATGTTATCATTTATATTACAGAGGGGCTTGAAACTCTCAGTATTAGAGCTAATAAGTAAAGTCTTATATACTAACTTGTCTCGGAAAAATGACAAAAATACAGTAAGAAAGAAAATTGTAAACAAGCAGGCTTTTACTACTGTGATGTTTAACTTACCCCTTTCAAACAAAGAGCAGTAAACACTCTGAGTGTGGTACAGTCCGCCACTTACAAGCACGTACCTTTACTCTAACAATAGGCATTCAGGTACAAGAATGAAATATGAAATGGTGGTTAACACAAGGTGGTAACTGACTGTTCCGGGTTAGCCCTAGGGCCCCTTAGAACGTTTATGTTAATTCCCGGGAAAATTGCGTTTTTACACTTCCTGGTTTTAATTTTGACGCGTAACGACGGTTTTGACCCGAATCTCTGAGGTGGGGTGTATACTGCCCTGCCTTGCTTACCGTCAGATATTAAAACTGATACTAAGAAAGAAGTATTTGATCATGCGTACTAAATTGATTCAAATTGACATTTGTGCTATTTTATTGTTATATACAGAGAGGTGGGAGCCGCTTTTTTGACGAAGCGGCTCCCACCTCTCTGGTTATATACTACTTAGGGTTTCAACTGATTTTGTTGAATGTACGTACACAAATATTTTACAGATACAGGCATTTATAAGATACTAGCGACCCGCCCCGGCTTCGCACAGGAAAATGGTTATTGTGGGTTATCCCTAAGTATATTTTGCATGTATTATACATATAAACCTTCCTCTTTAATCGCTCTATCTATTAAAAAAAAACCGCATCAAATTCCGTTGTGTAGTTTTAAAGATGTATGCATACATAGGGATATAGGGACAGAGAAAGCGACTTTGTTTTATACTATGTAGTGACACAACAGGCGCAGCTTATCTCTCGCAAAATGTCTTCCAAATACTTGCCTTGCCATGTTTGTACGTGGGTAATTAAATAAACTTGCACCTTGGTAAAAGTGCCTGTTATGTGAATCACATTTTATAGAAGTTGTTTACGTTATAGCAAAAAATGCCGCTAATGCAATGAAGTAAATTCAATTATTCGGATACGCCTCTCGTATTTTATATCAAATTATAAATACTCACACCACTTTCCGCACTCGGCGCTGAGAAAATATAAAACGAATAAAACGAGTAGGAGTAGCTGAGGTGTCGCTGTTAGCTGAAAATAGTGTTGCCAGGCTGGAAATTATGTGTGCTTGACATATTATTCTTTCGGATATAACTAAATATACAATACAATACAATACAATACAATATTCTTTATTGACAAAAGACACAGCATACAGAAACAATACAGAACAAAACAGAAGAGTCAAAAGGCGGCCTTATTGCTAAAGTAGCAATATAGTGCTTCATAATTTAATATAACAAATATTACTATAGCAATTTTTCACCCGCATTATTAAAATGACTTTAAGCTGTGCTTTAGGCTTGTTAAATATTTTGCGCTGAAATCTATCAAGTATCAAGTAAAACTGTTTTCAAATCGCAGCAAAATTATACAAAATCCTTATTATGTCTGTACATAAAAAAAGAAAGCGGTTAAATAATAAGTCTCTTGAGAGCTACGTTCCGTCACACATTGGTCAATAGCACTGTTATTCCGTAGCAGTAGGGGTGAATTTCGTAATGCTTGTGTCCGCATGTGGTGGCTTTTTTAATTATTATTATTGTACTAAAATAAAAAGAAATATGATTTTAAGCTCTCGCGGTCACTATTGTCATACTTATTAAGTGTTATAAAGAATCATGTAACAGTTACAAAAAACGTATGTGACCTGTCTGTTTCGTATCTAGCAACTCTACCGAAGCCACCCGGGGTCGGGGTGTAATCTAATTTTTCCCCACTAATGCACCCCACTCTACCCTCGCTCAAGGTTGAATGAGTGCGAAAATTGTAACTTGGCAACTCAGGGTCTTCAAAGGTTAAATGATTTTGCGCTTCATGACTTTGGTTCTGAAAGCGATACTGACAATGTTGTATTTTTACATATTATTGATGTTCAATAGTACTTCCATGAATAAACGAATGAAAACTCTTTATGCACAAAGACGATCTCACCGCTACTTAAAAATATCAAAAATGTTTTTATATATTTCCTTATTGTATTTTTTTAATTTTCCGCATATTTTAACTGTAAAGCGTAAATTGTAGCCTCTTTGTTAATTTTATATAGTTACTTAATCAAAGAGTTTTAGAACAGTTATTAAAAAAAAGAGCAATGTGTTGAACATACAAACAAAATTGTTATGTTGTTATCGAATATGGGTAGGTATCTATCTATCTCATTTTCATTTTTACTCGTGTTATTACCAAGGCTTACTACGGGTAACCTTTTCATTTTATGTCAAGCATGTTACTATACGACGCAGTATGCATGTGTATGTAAATAAATGAGGCGTATTTTTGTCCGCACGGAGGGCAAGGCAACGTGTTGCGTCGCGGATTGAAACATTGATTTTCCTGCGGCGGCGGCGTCGTCAGCCGACCACACGGCGACCGGCGCTGCGTCCGACATCCGGCGTCCGGACAGATTCCGTCGATACCAACTCTCTGGAAATTCTGGAATATTCCGTACTGGAACGAATTTGCAAACTTTAGATGCCACTCATGTCGGTGGCGTTGCATTGTTATTATTACACTACTTTGTTGAAATAATACGGCCTCGTAGTTTAGTTGACAGTACGCAGTACATGGTTTCAGGTTTGAATCGCGCCTTGAGCAAACATTCGTGTGATGAGCACTTGTCTCATATTTGCCTTGTGTCTGGCTGGATGTTGCATATTTATATAAGTATGTAAGTATATCAGCTGTGTGTGTTAGCCCATAGTACAGGCTCTGCCTAGTCAGGCCGTGTGTGAGAATTTTTCACAGATTATGATGTAATAATAAATCCTGCGAGATGGAGGACAAACGGGGCCTAAGTTAGCCTAAACTTTAAGCACTTCTAGTACCCATGGGAAATTATAGCAGGCCAGCTTAATTTATATAAAGTTTCATGTAGCATACTTGGTACCTTAGTCTGGTCGTAAAGGTATCATTAGTATTTTGTTACGAACTGAATTGTGAGCACTTATTTTAAGTGTGTGGAGAAACTTGCGATGTGATTTTATTTCTTATTCCTTTACGTAAGAAAGAGCTTTCTCAGAATTTAACCGAAAATTCTTAACCAACTTCGTTTGCGCAGTGTGGGGTAGCAGTCCATTACAAAAGTTTGTGCGTTGTGAATTCACATCGTAGACTTTTCACCGTTCTAGCTTTTGTTATTAAGACATATTCTGTGCTCTTTTAAAATTATATAAGAACAGAAAATCATCTTAAAGTTATTCACCAAAGTACAGTATACGTATTTTTATTTATTAACCTAAACCTAGTTAATTTATTTACTTAGCCACCTCCCCAATTATGTAGTTTCCTGAATACATGTAATAAATAAATAGTTATTATATGTACTCAATGATTGGCATATAATAAACTATTTATGCATGCGGTATTTACATTATAAACGTTCAGCCGGATATATTGCTGCATACAAATTTCGCCTGAAATAGCAAACACACCACAATGAGGAAACAATGCCAATATGGGGGTTACTCAGCTAATGTTTGGACAGCAAACCAATATTAGAGATAGTGGGAAACACAATGATTGCACAGCTAAAGTCGGTTTACTTAAAATATTTTAGAAAATAATACCATTATATAATACATACTAGCTTTCCGCCGCGGCTCCGCCCGCGTTTACGGTTTTTCCCGTGGGAATGAGGCATTCTCCCGCGGTAAAAGGTAGCCTATGTTACTCAGGATGAATGTAGCTTTCTAATGGTGAAATAATTTATGGAATCGGTTCAGTAGTATTTGAGTCTATTCATTACAAACATACACACACACACACACACACAAAAATACAAATCTTACCTCTTTATAATTATAATAAAATAATAAATAATAATAGTATGATATAATGGATAGGCTAAGGCTCAGTTTTCTTTTAGATAAAAATATAAAAGCAACGTTATAAGTTATTTTTTAATAAAATAACCAGCTAAGAAAATCTGAACGCTTTTCAGACAAAATAACATTGGTGAAAAAATAAAATTGGTATTTAAAATCGCAGCACTTCTGTAAGAGTTTTCTTAAATGGTTTGATGAGTGAGATTCATTAAACATACAATTTTATTATTTGAATTTCATTTTTGCTAGCGTTAAACGAAAAATAGGTAGGTAGCTAGTTACATCGCTTTATATTCATTCGTCCTGTAACTTGACCAATCGTGCAATGATCGCAAAGAAAAAGTAAAAAACTGAAATATAAAAATGAAGAGGAAAAGTCACAGAATTTTCCTTGCAGTTTCCGGCGAATGGTACATTTGATGTCTTGTCATGTATCATCTCACGGTCCTGTCTCATCCGCCCGTCAAGGGGCCTTCCACATAATACGTAACTGGGAGGAGAGGAGGTCACGTCAATATACGACCTTACAAAAATGAAGTAGTGGAGAAAGGGTGTACAAAGTTGAAACTTTGCGTGACGTAATATGTGGATGGCCCCCATTGGTTCAATAAACCCTCAGCGATCCCACATTTCTAGCGTTATTACTATTCAATCAATTTCTATGTGACTATTATTGTCGATCCTTGGTAAACAGCAACGTACAAAAATCTTTATTTTTGGCACACAGTAACCTTTTTTAAACTATTGAGTAGCTTTAAACTTCTATATGTATAAATGTATGTATGTAGTTTGAACTAAATAGTAATATTTCATTGCATTATGTCAATCCTTCGTTCTTTATTAATTAGTCAGTAATAACAAATTATATCACAGTTCATCTGAAATTTATCAAGAAATTCAACATTGATTTTACTGTCAACAACATGAAGGAAAAAAAAATTCCACGCCCATTTTTCTTCCTTCATGGTCAACAATATAATACAGATGATCATTATATAATAATAGTTTTTCGCCCTGCGGCTCCACCCGCGTTAACCGTTTTTCCCATGGGAATGAGGTATTTTACCGCGACAAAAAGTAGCCTATGTTACTCTCCATCCTTTCAACTCTATGCCGAAAATCAAGTCAATTGGTGGCTTAGTTAGGGCGTGAAGGAAGGAAAAACAAACACACTTTCGCATTTATAATATTAGTATGGATTTTTATTTAATTAACTTATTCATTCAATTGCCTTTGTACCTAATGCCAGCGTGCTTCATACTAGCCGTTAGACTGAATAGGTAAAGTTATAACCAGACCAGTCATATCGACCATGTTGATCAATGAAACATGGCAAAGGGGAATACGAGTAAAACATCCATTTAGGGAATGTCAGACCCACGCACGCACCTTTGATGTCCAATGCTAATTGCCGTCTAGACCGATCATAGCTTTTTCAAAGCCGATTAGATCTATAGATATAATATTATCAAGCCAGTGGTAGCGGTCATGCAAAGGTACATTTTACTAAATGAATGTCTATTGAAGTAACTTCTTTAACAGCCCATTTACGTCCCCACCGAGGGGCTTGAGCCTACCGAACATCAAGGTGAATAGGCCATTGTCGACCACACTGCACACACAACCTTTGAATTTCTCTGCAGAGATATGCAGATTTTTTCTCGATGTTTTCCTTCACCGTAACAACGTCTATATAAACGAATAAAAAATATTCTGTGTATTTAGTGAAAGTAAAATCTAACTAGTCACAGGCCTTTAGAATGATTTCGACATGCCATAAGGTATATAATGTCGCGGCCCGCGGCATGTAACGGGGTGGCGAATGAATAGTGCGTGTGACGTCATCAATCACTTGAATGCGCACAGGGGTTGCGTGTTAAAATATAGGTACCTACTTGCCAATCTTCTATACAAAATGTAAAAAAAGAAAAATATTCTTCATGTACTGGATGATGCTGTGATGAAGATATGTAGGTATACAATTAATTATACATCCACATTTCTGCGTGTTGACAGGTAATTAAGTATATGTTTCAGGTGGCTTAAGTGAATTTTATAACTGAGCAAACAAATATTTAACGTAAGTAGACGAAATACAAAAATCAGTTTAGAGTTAATAAACATAAAATACAAGTGTGTATTAAAAGCCAAGTGAACTGTAAAAACATATACTTACCTATATACTCGTATTCAGAATCATCCGGTAAGCACTTAAAAAATAATCTTTCCGAAGTTTCTGAGCAGTAGTGGTAGTCATCAATAACTCTTCACAATGCCGTTACCTTTACGTGACAAAGTCTATTAAAAAGTAGGCCATTGATTATTATTTAGGCAATGATCGGAACGGGGCTCCCCCGAGGCTCGGCAGGCTCTGCATCGGTCCAACAGGGGCTGCCCCTGGAATTTAGGTTAATTACCCCGCTCGATGACTCGTGAACTGGTGAACTCAGGTTTTTTATCGTCCAAGACGAATAAATGATGAGAGAAGTATTTGTAGTTATAGAGTAGGAAAGGTTCTTGGTTGAGTTTCATATTCATGACATTATGATGAATAAGAAATTAGGTATACTTTTGAGATGAAAACGGTAATGGTATGGGGTGTTTTTACTCCACAAATGTTTGAAGAGGTTGTTAAATATTTCAAGATTTGCTATGTGGAATATAAATAGATATGGGTCTTCCACTATTTAAATAAAAGGGCCAAAAGTAAATAATATTTTATAAGCTTACCAAAAACTGACTCTCAAGTGTAGGTATTTGTCTGCAAATGCGACGAGGGTTCTCTTTGAACATCAAAGGCGAGCAGAAATACGAAATTCCTTGTTCACGAAATCTCAAACTTGCAAATATTTTCTCAACAAGCTGATAAAGAAACGCTTCTGAAAAGTTAATGAAAGAAGGAAGCGAATGTTTATGAAATGCGTGGAATGGAATGACCTCCGGGGTGGCGCGAAGGCTCTAATTAAATTTTTGCAAATAAACCTGACTGAAGTCTGTATGGGGATTTGTATTTACAGCTACTTGTTTGTATGGCAGCAATGAGGCAAGGCAGCCGGCGGCGGCGGCGGCGCGACATAGACAAAACTACGACAAAAAAAAGCAGCGACAAAAACTAATAAAAAGTGTCACACAAAGCACTGGCTAACTGAATATCGCAACCAACGGAGAGGGAAGCTAATTTATTTTCAGTAGTACTTTTTTGGTAGTTTAGTAATCTGGGAGCTGTTATATTGTAGTAAAAAATACGAGCTAGAGCTAGAAAAATAAAGTTTTGAGTTTTTTTTAACACCGTGCCTGAAAAGTATCTACCTAAAAAATTTAATTTTAATTATTATTTTTATTTTTAGACGTGACAAAACAGTAAAAGGTGTTTTTGAAGTAAGCTTAATTCAACTGCACTAAGAATGAGAGACCGCGTTACTCCCCATTAATTAAGTGATTACTTCTGAGTGCCTTCTTAAATAAATAACACCCTTTGTCTGAAATTAAAGAGCAGATTAGTTTTACAATCCTACCAAATAGTATATTCTGTCAATTTATAATTAGGATAATTCCCATATTATTTGCTTGTGTTAAACAGTATGTCAACTAAAAATTGTATTTAAAGTATTTTTATAAGCAAAAGTATTCGATTCGCTATTTTAGTACCTACCGTACCTAAACCTTCCTTCAAAATAACAAGAATGCCATTCTTTCCACAATGTTATTAGAAAAGTCTTTTGAACACGTTATTTCAGTATTTAATATCATCCATTCGCTAGACTGTTTTAAACTCAGTTCGAAATTTAATTTCAATCGTTCGTTCCATTTTCCCCGGTTATAATTTAATGTGCGGACAGGATAGAAATCCATAAAACCGAATGGGAAAATTCCAGCGCGAGGAGGCTCTAAAGATTTATATTAGCGGCTTGAATGTTACTGGCTGACTAAGCATTACTTAAAGGCTGATATTAATATTATGAGTGCTCTACTGAAATACGGAGTAAGTTATAAACTTATTAATTTACTTTGGAAGATATAGCGCAAAGTTCTATGATGAACACATATATATTAATAAAGGGAGATTGATAAGAATATTTTTATTCTATAGGTGTCTATATGTGACTGCTATTTAAACTTACCTATTCTATGACAAAATAGTGTTAGTGATTCTACTCTTTCAAGATTTTTTTGCCAAACTTGCTGTATAAGCATGCTGTTAGTTAGGCGAAAAATACACAGTGTTGCTTGTCGCGGCCACAAACCTTACTATGAACTTGTATAAAAATTCGCACGAACAAACGAAGTGGCGCGACACGACGCGTGAACGGAACGCGGTAAGCTCTGCTCGCAACAAACCGCGCGTGTTTTAGCTTTAGACCATCCTAATGAGACATCGTCTTAACGAATAACAGCCGGTAATGTAGTAGAAATAGCAATAAAAAGTAGTCAGCAGAGGAAAGCGCCGCCGCCGCTACTCGCAGTAGTGGTAACTTTTTGCTGCTGTCTGTCTGTCTGTCGAGGATGGAGGTTTTTGCCGCGGTTCGTGCGGCGAACGGTGAATTCCCTCAAATCGGAATCTTGTAGCTTTGCTGCTTTTACATAAAGGGTCTTTTATAAAAAATGTTGAAGCTAAAGTGATTAGGTTAGGTAAGAACATTATTTTTATGGGGTTTGCACGATTTATAAGTATTATAGGACTTTAAATAAATGTTTCGTATAATAAAATAAAATCACTAATTATAATAATTGCTTTTCCTGAGATGGGTAGTTATCGCATTTAGGACTATGTTACACTTAACAGATTCTATTTACTATATCACTATCAAAAATGTTTATAAAATTAAAAATAATCGCGTAGCCTTCCTCAACCATTTTAGTCCTTTAATTTGCGCCACAAAGACTCTACAACATTTTTAAAAACACTTAGTTTTTGACTCTAGCGGTCTTTACAAATAATGTTCCCGACTGAGTGATGAATAAATCAATCCCTAAAATTGTACGGCATGGGTGGGTGTCTAGTGTCTCTCCACTGGTGATTAAGACCCTGTACATTAGCCCATATTATGATAGTTTTCTTATCGCGTGTTCCTGTAATACGTCGCGATTCAGGTTCGGCGCACGTTGCCGGCTGATGGGCTCGTAAAATTTAACGTTCTCTCGGTGGCGCGGCTGAGGAAAATCGGAACCATTCCTGGTAGTACTGCCGGTGTAGTCACATTATTTTGATTGACGACCAGAAATTCCTACACTGAAGAATCTTGGACATCGAAAATCTCGGAAAAATTGCGAATAGATGAAGGTTTTCAGAAAAGAATGCGTGTAGAATATCGTTGGTATGAGATACAGTAATCTTTGAAATGGAATTTGGAAGATAAAATACGCAACATACTTTCTGTATGATGTAAGAGAATACTATTTGCGTAACTTTGTCGCAGTTTAACACTTAGGCAACATCAATAAATAATTGTAAACAGTTTTCTATTACAGGACACGGCATACAAGTACGAGTCTAATTTATTTGAATAATCGTTATAAAGTAAATTTACAATTTCATATTCTATGACAAATTATGTAGTTTATGACAAATGATCGCTGGGTATGGGACTATTGTATTTTGGTAGGAGCTAATATTTAATGAACTACAAATCACTGTCTTTCTGTCATACTTATTTACCGAGCTACCTATTCGATGCATAAATGAAATAGAAGCCATTAATCTTCACGGTTTATGTGAAAAGTTATTGACTTCGATTTATTTATTTTTTTATATTAATAAACAGATCTGATAACTTCAGCTGAAATACGTCCACTGCTGGATTTAGGTATCCCCCAAAATCTCCCTAACGATCGGTCCTGTGCTGCCTGCATCCATTGGCTTCCCGCCACCCTCACCGGATCGTCGGTCCACATTATGGGGGGCCTGCCCAGTACCTACGCGACACCTTCCGGCACTCATCCTTTCGGTAGTCAACTAATTATCCTTAAAATATTTCACTATAGTGCAAAACCCACAAGATCGACTGCAACAAGAAACTTATTACTCAAAAATGTTCTAGTCTTCTCGCCATTATAAACCAGAAAACATTGACGACATTTTTCTCGCCCAAGGCAAGATTAATTTTCCGATATGCAGGCGACCTACTATCCCAGTATTCTCCTCCAGCTCATAAAGCACAATTTTAATTTCCTCAGAATTTATCGTCTTCTTTTTAATATCAGCCACAATAACAAGGTTCTTCCTTGTAAATAGTTCCACATTACTGGGTTATTTGCAAAAGCGTGCCGCCATTATTACTATGCAGCTCTGGCTAAGAGCCTTGTTGAAAACCGTACGTGCAAAATTAACTACGTGACCTGAAGTGACCTAGTAGAGTTTGCTTGAGTTAATTTCTAGTTTTGGCAAAAATTGAATTTCAGATTATAATTGGGTTATTACCCGACTGCCGAAGGTGGGTTATGTTTTTGGAGTGTCCTTATGTATAATTCTTTGGCATAATCTATAGTCTAAGCGGCTTGGTGATTTTTTTACGTCAGAGGTATCGTTAGATTCGTCTTACCTAATAGTGAGAGTAGCACTGGGTATATCAAAATTAATACCGTGTTTTAAGCAAATAAAGATATTTCTTTTTCTGTATATAAAAAATCAACGAGATAATATAATTTTAATGAACAGCATAATCATATACCCATAGTCTACTCTCAACCACCAAAGGTTAGCTGGTAGAAAATGCTTTGTAGCATTAAGTTCGCCTTTGTATAGTTTTTTTGTGCAATAAAGTATTTTCATTCATTCATTCATTCATCATTTAGAAAAAAAACCTGTCTTAATATTAATGAAAAGGGAATTTTATTTTACATATTTATTTACCCTGATAAATGGGTTCTTTTGTTGCCAAGCTTTAAAAATAATTCCTTATAATGAAATTTTTATTGGCAACACCGTCCACGAGGCCATCTTTCATTATCATATTCCCGCGCTATAGCCCTTGTTTGATAAGTTTAATGGACCGCCCGACGGGGCCGCCTCTCTGCTCCAATAGCGTTGTAAAATCAACTTCGCATGACATTATTTCACAAAGTTTTATACAAGGCTGTCACCCTTGAGAGATTCAACTTTCAAGCCAAGTCAAAGTACATTGATGTTTCCTAAAAGAGGAATGGAGACTTTGTGTTAAGACCATCGATGTATAGCGAATCTGCTTCCTGTTTTCTAACAAATAAGATTGCTTTGTAAGTGTTCTGTAGCAGCACTTTAAGACTTTAATGAGTGGTCTTGCTTCTTTAGCTGTATAGTTTAATGTCCAAAACCTTAAATGTGAATGCAAAATGTTTATTAAACTTTCCTCTTAGGTACTTTGTGTAAACTTTTGCATAAAAAATTGTCTTTATGAATGAATATAATTTAATTTAAGTTGTTCGGATAGTACTTATAAATCCATGCTGAATAAGAGTAGTAGAAAATTATCAGACTCTCAAACCGTTATTAGCTTTCTAAAGAGGATTATTATGATTAATTTATTTTTTCTTTTTCAGGTAAACAAACCATCAAGGCAAGGATACTAAAAGTATAACTTAGCACGGAAAATGGCAATCTTTAATGTGTGAGAGGTGTCCCCACATATTATTATTATAATGTAATTGTATGTATCGAACACCTTCAATAATAATCAAACAAAACCCTTCATGCACATCGTGCCAACCCAGTATACCGCCTTAATTGGTGTGACTGACTGTACAGCCAGTTTAAGCTAGCTTTGCACTACAATTAGCCATGTGGTCAGTTTGGTCAAAGCCAATATTAGTCATTTGAGCTGGATTGGTGTGTTTAATCGAAACGTTGACTAGAGAAACTAGAGACTGTCCGTAATTTAAGACTAAATCAAACAAAAATCATGTACAGAAGCCAGCACATGCGGTTTGAAATTTTTACTACGAAATTCACCCCTACCGCTACGGACTACGTGCGATCTCAAGGTCATAAATAATGCCCAGCCGTATGTGCTGCCTACTGTACAGTACATGTACAGCAGCTCTAATGAACTATAAGTATATTTATCTTAGGAAAAATGAAAATCTATTTAACCGCATTCGTAGTTGAGAGGTGAAACGCTCGCCCCACAATACGGGCAGGTTCGAATCCCGGTGGGGCACTGGCGGACAAATATCACTTTGTGAGACTTTCCCCAGTCTCATTTCACCATTTTCACCTGATTGTTCGAAGAGGATGATGATTAAGTGTTTCGGATGGCACGTAAAATCGTTGGTCCCAGATTTTAAAATATCGTTATGTAAAATTAGGTACTTAAACTAAATAGGGTTAATTATTAAAAAAAAAAAATCATTTTAATAGGGTACAAAAAGAAATTGAATGAAGAGGAAATTAATCGTAGCTGTGTGGATAAAAAATCATCACTGAATAGGTATCTAGGAAATTTTGGAAGATAATTGTAGTATAAGCTATTTGCTATCCAATATATTTCAATCACGTCACCGAAACGTGAGAATAAATATAAGCCAACTAGAATATGTAAACAGATTGCAATCCGGCGAAATTAGATAGGTAGATCGGTCAACACTGACCAACGCGCTCGAAGCACTCGGGTCACCCCTATTCCAGTATTTACATACTGGTAGAGGTCAGTGAACCCATTCCACCGCGCTAATGTGTGTATGTGTGTGTGTATAGACCGACATCACTCTAACGTTTGTTATTAACAGGTAGATTGGAAAACTGTTTCGGAAAACGAAATTCCAATGGGAGTTCGACGAACAATACCATAAACGTGAAATACCAACTCTACGCAAAACACCACTACAGCACAAAAAACACCAACCACACACAACTCCATTTAGTTTTCAAATAAAGAGGAATTTGTTACGTAGTCTTTAGAAACGCAAAAGTAACCAAGATTTTTACTAAACTGCTTCATGTGAAAAACGTTACAGGAAAATATATAAAAAAAATCCTCTAACTAACTACAGAAAGAAAGAAAAATGGAAAATCATGCATGCTCCCAAGGACGTTAGACTATATTACTACATCCATGCATGGTTCAAATGCGTATGAAATCAGCCTAACCTAGAATATGACACTAATAAAATAAAATAAAATGTGTTTATTTCGTGAATCTTACATTTAAATACAACGAGGTTTCCCAGTAAGTAGTTAAAGAGACTTAATATGATGGAAATGCGACTTTGTATTTTAAAACCATTTCATCAATCAAATTGAAGACATCAAGCTAACTTTGTTACAGTTATTCTATAAAACCGAACCGCTTAGGTTAAAGTCAAACGGTAAACGTTTTACGAGAAGACCGTTTTTATTTATTCCAGTACAGTTAGCTGAGTGACTGAATTTATCCATCTCCTCGATCCTGCATAAGGACCGATGAAGTCGACCCTCGACGACGTGACCTGCCTCCCGATACAATATGGGAACGAAGTCGATAACATGTCGCCAATGTACTCGTAGCTACTTGCTTGTTTATCGTGTAGGTTTCATCGCAAACCCTGGTGTCAGAATTAGGCAGCCTAAGACTTCTGACATGGTCCTTGTAATGACTAATCCGTGGATAGTAGCCGGGAGTGAGCTGGCTATACGTGCCAAGGAATCATCTTACATTTCGGACTATTGGGTGATTCAGCCTGCGATGTCTAAACCAAACTGGGGAAAGTCTCACAAAAGATTCCGGGTCCGAACTCACCACGATTGGAACCCGGTACCTCAGTAATTTGAGACAAGCTTTTTCATTCAACCACATAGGATGTTATACTATACCCACTTAAAGTTATTGCGATCAGTTAAAAGCCACATGAAAAATAGAAGTAACATCTTAGTCGATACATCAAAATCAAAACATTCAATGGAAAAAAATAAAAATACGTGAACTTCAAAAGAGCATATTACGAAAAGACTAACTTCTGTAACTCGCTTCTTCCGCCCGCGTAAGCCGCGAGCCATCTTTGGTGTGAAATTTACATTTTTTACTTATCGCGCCTCCGCCTTTGTCTTTATTCACATTTCATTGGGTCCACGATAGCAGGCGAGTGTGGCCCAACTTTATTTATGAGCTCCAAGAGTACGCTAAGTTGAAAATAATAGGCGAATAACTTTCGTACACACATTGCGCACAGAATTTACGGAGAACGTGTAAATATAAAAAGCAGTGTGTACTTTGTCGCTGCGTTTTATAGATATATGGTAATATGGAAGTAGGTAGGTAACACAGACATATAAAGGGAAAAAGACTAATAAAAAAAAAAACAAATATGCAGTTAAACCTAAAAGTCAAATTTGTAAAATCAGGTCAATAAGTGTCGGGCCCCATTTAGAGAACAAGTCCTGAGAAAAGAGTACATGCACTGAGATTTCGTAAAACACAAATTGTTAAAAACATGCCTTACAATTTGTAAATCAATTTATAAAAAGTTACAACTATAAAAAAGAAACTGTGGTCACTTATTCCTCACTTAGAAGTGATCACCACAACTGAAATTGTTTGCATTTTTTTTCAAAGCAATTTCCCTTTGTGTGGACACTAACCTCTTTTTTGTAGCAAAAATGTGGTGATTTTTTACAGCAATTTGTATTCATCTCGCATTTCCTATTTGAGCTGGCATGACTGACGTGACGGGGTGGCGAGCTGAGGTGAGAGACATACAAATTCCTGACAATGTATGAAATATTGCAGTGCTGAGACGCGTTGAGTTGACAGAAACGAATTGTGCTTACCTACTTGTTCTATATAGCTACCAACTCTACGCGCATAGCCTTTAAACAATCTTTGTTTTCTGCACTTTCATGTCAAACGTTATGTGGGTTTGTGGGCGCACTAGTATGTACATACATTGAAATAATGTGGGTTGGAATTGTAGCGCAAGTTGCACGCTAAGTTCAAGCATACGTAAGTTGGAAGCACAAACTTGTGCGGGGAGTAAGATGCACACGGTAGTAACTGGTATTAAGCCGGAATCTAGACTCCAGTATACTGCTTCCTTCCTGAGGTAATGTGAGGACTTATCTCTTGACGAAGTTGCTCAGTACAATGGAGGATACATTAATGTGCAAAAAATTATGTGATCATTATAAATTTTCTATTTGATAGAGTCGCTAGTAGACTACGCGATGGAATAGACCGGAAGGAACGGAAAGTACTGCGTTATAAAATTTACGGAACATTAATATTTAGTAACATAATTGGAAATGTACGAAATAACATTGTTCTTTTTTGTCTTGGGATATTTGTTTAATCTTTGGAATGCTTATATGTAAATACAAAATTGCAAATATTGTAACGTTCAATAGAAAAGGATTAAGAACGCTTATTCAAAGAAGGGGATTATAAGATATGCCCTGAGCGGTATTTTATGAAAATAAAAAGTCGCCTTTAATCTTCCAAACATTTTTCGGACACTTTTCCTTGGAATTTGACAAGGGGTTTGAGAGGTAAAAAGGAAGGTTGTAGCAACAGATGTCCGAGGACGTGCTTGGCCCTTCGGAAATACATTTGTTATCTTCTTACTTTTATATCTGATTAAAAACCCTTTTATTCCTCTGATCTACTACAGGTATGTAAAATACATACCTACCTATTTAAAATTATCGCGCTAAGACCCGTAAACAATCGTAATAAAATACGAGAGTTAGCAAAAAGTAGTAGTATAAATATTACAAATCATGAAAAAATGCTCAGATACGTAATAATAAAAAAAGTTGTATTATGTGATATTACTGAACTTGTTTATGTTCAATCAATGTTCATTTCTATTATTAGTATTTATGAAGTTAATCCACCCAAAGCATCACACGAGCGTTCGCTACAGCACTAGGTACGCAACTTTGTTACAAATTGTTTGTTGTTCGAGCAAATAACCCGGTGCAGCGCATTGCATATTGCTTATTCATTCTTCATTGTGTTTACAAAAGTTGACATGCTGCTAAAACATGGGTGAGAATTTAACCTATAGATATGTGTAGCGATCGTATTTTTTAATATTGTGATACGAAGATACAAAAGTATAGTTATCCATATGTATACAGAAGCAGAGAGAAAGTCAGACGAACTCTATTTATTACTTTGACAAGTTTGAACAGTTATTTATTACTAATATTTTCCGGCCGGCTATAGTGATTCATTTATTATTATTGTCTAGGCAGTTTATTACATTAGCTGTTACCTGTAACATACATTATAGACAATCCAGGTACTTAAAGTATATTGGCACAGATAAATATAATACTAGTAGTAGCGTAGCGATAATACCTAAAAAACAAATACCGTAGTTCAGTGCGTGTAAACCGCAGTGTGGGTCGACCTTGATAATGTTCCTGGTAGTGCTGCTAGTGGACTGATAAGTATGTGGAACAAAAGAGTTGATTTGACGGCCCCATAGCCTACTTGGTAGTACGTCTGCCATAGAAGCACAGGGTCGCGGGTTCGAATTCATTATATTGTCTAGGCAGTTTATTACTTTAGGTGTAACCTGTAACAATTATTATTTTCCACCAGGCGGCGTGGTGGGGAGCCCGAGAACCCACGGTCCTGTCTTACTGTTGTTAGTTGAAAGTAGCATTTATTCAAGTCTTGCGAAAACTCTGATAGCGCATTTCAGGTGCCTCGGCTTCTAATTTGTTACTTCTAATGACGTATGTGACGCAGGTATTGTTTACAACATGTGACTGCATTGTGTGCTTTTATGCAGTGTCACCTTTTTGTAGCACGTGCGGTATTTGCTTATTCACACACACAAGTCCACTAGCCACAAAAATAATGTCAATTTCTGTACCAAATGTTGTCTTTTGTTTGATAATGTACTGTAATATTCTGTGAAAATTCTGTGAATATCTTTTCCGAAACGGAAATATTTCGCATGTCGACTGCGTCCGTCGTAGAGCGTGACATAATTACAGTTTCAAACAACTTGCATACTTATCTGAATAGTTTGAAATACAGTTCTCAGGAACAATTTATTAGCATTCAGCGCGCGTGGACGCGGCTCCCGAAGGATTCAATACGCCGCGACCGCCTCTAATCCAATACGACTCGACTCGACTCGACTTCAAATTAAATGTGAACCTTGTGTGAAACAAAACAAATTAGTTAATTCATCTCCATAGCAACCACAGGTACCCGTTGCTCATCGATTGGGACTTACTGTAAATCCACAACAAAGCGGATAGCAATTAAAAACTTTCCTATTAAAAGCGAAAACAAACAACAAAACAAGTTCGAAGGGTCTTTGATTAAAGACGACAGTCGCATTGTGGAGCCAAGTTGATCTTTATTAGATGGCGGACAAAGGTGGCTTGGAAAACATTTAGAAGTCTTTGTGGGAAGTTGTTGAGTTAAGAATCTGCTGTAAATAAGGTCCGGAGAGAAGCTACCACGAACTACCAATGAGTTTGTTGTTTGAAATGCTTTATTTTCGCATCTCCTCATCTTCAGACGCTAAACTAAGCAGAGCTTGGAACTATGGTTATAAAGCAGAATACAACAGATAAAGGCTCACCTATTTATATGAATGAACAATATCCAGAGAAAATGTCTTGATGATCTTAATTGTATTGCCTCATGTCACACCAATTTTACGCTTGTGCACAGGCGAACTATTATCTAGGTGATCTAGGTGACAGTGACGGAGCCATCGGAAAATATGATAAAAATGCTTCTGGTTTTTAAATTTCGTTTTAACTGACACGAAAATTATGTGTCGGTCGATTGATAAAGGCAACCCCTCTATTCGATTCGGTTGATTTCAACACAGAACACTATTACTCCTAAAGTAGGATTTCAACCATTTATCTACGTCTTTCCGCATGTATAAAGACAATTATTTGATACTATCCGCTGCCATTTTCATAATTTACAACATAATTATTATTTCATGTCAAAATCTAGAGTCATTCGACTGTACATTATTTTTTACTTTATTTTCACTAACCAAAAGTAGGTAGAGTCGCAAATTGATAAACAGCGTAAACAAAAAGGTACATCGATTCCCATTATCATATTAATTACAATTTTGGCACGAAACGTGTTATTTTTGGGAGTTTCAAGTGCTTAATTTTGCGAGTGGGTAAAGTCTTCGTGCATTGCCTTAATTCAAAATTGTTTTTAAGCAGAGCGAAGCGGCGGCTTTTGGTAGCAATGTTGAATTTATAATAAGGCTCGCATGAAATTCGGCAGCCTGAGGCTGATTGGTTCATCAAAATTTGGTTTTTGTTTGTAGCTACCGTAAAATATTTAACATTATATTTTAATTGTAGATTTTAAAGTAAAGTTAAATTATGGATTATGGAAAGCTCTATAGAAAATATAAGAAGACTGTTTTGTGAACCTTGGATTGATTTTATACGTTTTTTATCAAAATTGTCTAAATTTACTGTTCCTGCACAATAATGACGTTATGACGGCAAATGATATGGGTACATTAAACACATTTATTTACTTACTAGCGACCCGCCCCGGCTCCGCACGGGAAAATGGTTATTGTGGGTTATCCTTCAGTATATTATGCATGTATTATACATATAAACCTTCCTCTTGAATCACTCTATCTATTAAAAAAAACCGCATCAAAATCCGTTGCGTAGTTTTAAAGATTTAAGCGTACAAAGGGACATAGGGACATAGGGACATAGGGACATAGGGACGGAGAAAGCGACTTTATTTTATACTACTATGTAGTGATTCCATTTTTATTAATCAAGTATGCAAGCTATGAGCTGTTATAAACAACAACATGCAAGTTAAATCATCATTTTATTTACACGACTACATAAAGTGAAGTAAGTACTACAATTTTACAAACAAAAGTAATTTGAAATCATACTTCAGTTCCATAACTAAACGAACATCAAGGTTATTACATCAACTACAAGTATTTTTATGAACGCTATTCCCTTGCCGCCGATAACATTAACTAGTAGCCATTACTATAGATAAAGCTTCGCCGGGGGCAATATAATTTCCCTTTTCCATTAAAAACCTTAGTGAAAAGAAAATAAACTGTCAGTAACTTCTGCGCACTAACATCAACTGGCCGATACCGCGCCTGTAATGGTCAACACGATTTATGGCAAATCAATAGTCATTTCTACCTCCTACTTTGCCTTCTTGTAGCCTTCTTTTACTGTACTTGATATTATAACACAGTACACGCACTTTGTTTTTGTTTAAATGTCCGTTGAATTTTAGGTCTTTTTTGACGTCAGACATAGACTACAGTAATTTATTTGTAACTAGCCTCCCGCCCAGCGGCTTCGCCCGCGTTTACAGTTTTTTCCGTGTGGATGAGGCATTTTCCCGTGGTAAAAAGTAGCCTATGTGTTAATCCAGGATATCAGCACTCAACACCAAATTTAAAATCGCTGCAGCAGTTTAGACGTGAAGAAGTAACAATCATAGACACTCACAAACTTTTGCCTTTATAAAGTGTGATATATAGTTACAATACAATAAAAAACTTCTACAATTAAGACACCCATAATATGGTTCCTTTGTTCTAGTGAGAGTACATTCGTTTTATATGTAAGCTGTAAAGTAAACAATTTTGACTATTTTCTGTTAATTTTTGTCCTAAAAGTATTTTGAATTTACCACAATCTTTAAGGTTGATTTACAACCCTAAATGAACCGAATCTCTAGGGAAAGTGTAGTTAAATATTTGCTTAAAGCTTTCAAGCTTTTTACACATTTTAATTAAAGGGTCTTAAGTTTTAAATGTTTTAAGGCACAAATTGAACCGACCGAAAAACATAAAATTCGAGTATAGACATAAAAATTTGATCGCGGAAATAGGGAAGTACTTAGCTACTTGCGTTCAAGTTGCTGAACTCCAGATAGCACCATCTGCTGCAATTGGGAACTCTGCCAAAACATACTAACTGAGATAAAGTTGAAAAGTCAGATCTACTGGCTGAACATAATACTTAGCTATAGGAAAGTGAAACGACAAATACTTAAGAAAATTTTATTCCTATCATTGTTTGAAAGTGCAGTAGCCACCACAAATGGGTGGACATTGTGACTTTGAGAACGCCGTTATTTTGTAGTAAGAATTCCTACACGCCCCTCTAACATGCCCGGTCCACGCGTGACAGATATAATTTTGTCGCGCGTTATTCTCTTATCCTATTGGAGGATATTTCAATATGGCGGGATTTTTGACAGTTAAATGTGCGATAAACTTTCGTCATGGCACTGCATGTTACGGGGGGTTTGTGAACTAGGATAACCTCGAAACACACACGATAAGCAAGCAATTGAAAGATGAATTTCGCCATGCGAGTATCTAGCCGCATGTGCTGAATACTGTACCTTATATCTATCGCATAAATTAAGGTTTTTGTTAGTGAATAAAAATATAAATTCAGCTACGTTTGTGCCTCAGCTTATCGGGCAAAATGTAAATTTAACTTAATTAATACAGGCGTGGATGTAGGGATTAAGGGATACCGTTGTCCGATAAATCAGTGCCGATTATATTAGCAGAATAAACCATATTATATTGTTCTATAATCCCTATAAGCATAATTATTATAATAACTAACTGTCTGCTAGCTTCTACGCCGTCATTATTTTCAGCTTTTTCCATGGAACAACATTACAATGTTGGACAAGAATTTAAAACTAACTTTAGTCAACCACAATATTTCTCTTTTCTATTAGATAACCATAATTAGGTAGTAAATAACCGTACCTTATTTTGTATTGTTATTGCGAAATTAAACGCTTTACTATTTTTAAAACAGAATAATCCATATTTTAGTAAGCGTGATGCACTTCACTCTAAAACGCATAGACTGTGATAGGGTATTTTTTTGGGAATAATTATCTAGTAGTAAATTTCTAAATGGTTCAAATTTAGAAAGAATAAAATATTATTTACTATTTGATAAAAAACTGTACCTTCTGTAAATTTATCTGTGCAGCTGTTTAACAACGAAAATAGACGTTAAATTCAAAGATTTTTTTTAATAAGAAAAAGAGGGTGCCTTTCTAAATAAATCGAGATCAGTACAAATTAAAGAACTTTTCCCGCCACAGATAACCTAAAAGTTTTATTACACCGATATCAAGTTCGACAAAGGTTCGGTTGAGTCCAAATGTCAGGAGGGCACAGACGTAGAGTGGGACAATATATTCCGTATTGAATACTTTATTGCCGTTCCATTTTCTTTTGCGACATATACTTACACGAAATAAATAGGCAGTCGACGTTGGAAGAAAGTAATTCTGTTGTTTGTGAAAGACTCTTCAAGTTATAACATGATATACTGTTTTTAGGGTTCCGTATCTCAAAAACTAAAAACGGAACCATTATAGGATCACTCGTTTCGTCTTGTCTGTCTGTTCATTTGTTAGCGTTAATTTCTTCTAAAACTACTGGACCGATTAATGTAAATACCCGTACAAAACTATTCATTATATATGTCACCGTAAAATTATAAATACCGTTAGGTTATAATCTATCTCGCGAGATTGTGAACTGTCGAAAGATTGTGAACCTCTAAAATTAATCTGTGATTGACCAAAGAAGTGAAGAATTTTCTTATATTCTTATTTTGATACAATTTTTTCTTACCATGTGATTTCAGAATTATTGATTACTTACCTACTAAGTAATGAATAAATATGTACTTGATGTCACAATTATTCAAGTGTATTCATTTTATTTGACTGATACACGTGTTTCATTAAGCCGACCAATCAGGGACAGCCTTCGGACAGTTGACAATTTGACAATTATAAGATTGTAATTTGACGGTTTCACTTCGATAGATTACAATCTACCGAATAATAATATGTTAAATTGTAAGCAGTACGTTGAGGTTCACAATCTTTCGACAGTTCACAATCTCGCGAGATAGATTATAACCTAACGGTATTTACAATTTTACGGTATACATAACTAATTGAATAAAGCCTGCTTTACATACCTACTCATTATTAGTCTTTGATCGTGTTGTGCGTCATATAGTAGGTACCATGTATTCCCAGAGCTTGGTCTATCTCTATCTATAGAGAGCTTAGCTTTCAATAGGCAATAATCAGTCACCGCATGTTCAATATACCAGCTTCAGATGCTTCAGATTAGTTCTGTGTTGATCTATGTTCTACATACCCTGCAAGTTCTACACTAACGACTAATAATTTAAAGGCAAAAGGCTAAGATTTCCTGTTGGCCTAGAAAAAAGCTAATATCTCTTTTTTGTTTTTAAAAATAATTTTATAATTAGTTCAAAAACCTTCTGTTACAATTTGGTTTAGAACCTGTTTAACTTTTGTTTTCTAGTTAAATGCAAGACCGATCATAGTTGTTGAGAAGATAGAAATATCTCTTAATAGATCAAAGGTCAAAAGGTTAAGATAGTACGGACCAAAGCAAAGTTTCATTGGGAAAATTAATTAGATCCATTGACAGAACTCGTCTTTTTAGTTTTCGCTAACAGTGCAAAAGAAAATTAAACAACCGAAGCGGTAAAAATACCTTTGTATTACAAAGTTGTTTTTTCTGCTGCTCTACGACATTTGATTACAATAGGTATTATAAAAGGAGTACAACAAGCGCAAATAAATTTGTAATCGTTTACACGTTTACTTGAGACAGGCCATAATACTCGTATCGTACAATATCTTAGAGCAACGCGGACCGGTACGGAAGGCCCGTGTTGCTCTAAGTACAATATCAATCAAGCGATATTAAGGGGGGAATGTATGGGGTTTAATATTGATGTTAAATTCCTCACTTAATTTCGTGCTACGCAATCAAAATAAACTTATAGGTATAATTTGTCTAAATCGCAATAAATACTTCAAGTTCGGAGGGGATCTCGCTCCCCAGCCATCCATCCTTCCATCGAGTGAGAAACGGAGGAAATTCACCGGTAATTAAGCTGGAATTAAACTAGTGCTGCGTGTTTATCGATAAGAAACGACAGTTTAAGTTTTAATAGACCGTAGTGATCCGCGAAACTGGAGTAAACATGGCGCTTCGACGTGGCGTGAGTGGAATACCATTATAACAATAGATTTTGCATATTAACGTAACAACTTGAAAGATTAAATATAAAAACGACAACAAATTGTATGAATGCTATATTTATTGTATACAAAATATTGAGATAAATACAAAACATTAAGAATGACGCCACTACTTACTTATTTCATAAGATATGTCTTTCATTAGATCCGAAATACTCTTGTTATCCGACTCATTAAATAACTATCGTAAAAAAACTATTTTTGTACAATGTCCATTATATTTTTTAGTTCAAGCAGTCAAATAAGAGAGAAGTACAATATGGTGGATAACTGTTATTGGCTTAAGGTTGAAAAAAACATGTATTATTATAATCTTACATTTATGCTGTTGTTATCCCAAATAGATAAATAAACAAGGTGACGTGGGGTTTCATAAATGCGGTGCACAAACAAAGTTATTCTAGAGCCTCTTGATGATGTTACTGAAATATGAATAAGCAAAAGTATTAAAAACATTAATATCAAAAATGTTTAATGTAAAACTTTTTTATCGAAAGGTTTGTCGATAATTGGATCCGTAGACAGGCTGCACCAATTAAACGAAGAATTCTCTCCCAAAATGTACTCAAAACCTCCTCGCGAATATGAGTACCTATAAAGGGTTCATAACCTTTCCCTGTTACTTCTTTTACTATTATTGATCGTATAATTTGAATTAGGTATGTCTGAAAACTAATATGAAACCGCATGCATGTAGAAATTTAGCTATTAAGATTTAAAACGGGATATTTACCGTGGTATTTGTTTTGTGTGAGTGCCCGATATTTCAATGCAAGCACCATGATTACGGGACGACTGAAGAAACTCCACACAAAACAAACACCACGGTAATTTTAAATCATAAGTTTTAAATCATAATATAGATATGAAAACAACTGTGAAAGCTTTACAATGTATAAACTTATTTGGCAACATAAAAAAAACAATTGAGCAATCAAAGTAAATTTCCTTGACCAATATTTTGTACCGACCCGCCCCTAGCCTAAAAAGACAATGAAATGTTTTGGAGGTCTTTCCTTAGCGTAGAAAGCACAATAATAAAATTTTCCTAAAAATCTCTAAAATCGAATAATTAATCTCAAATACATAGAACTAAGTTGTAAAGGGCTTATTATAATCAAATATGTTCAATACAGGTCGAATGTAACAAATAGAAAACCTTTTGGAAATTTACCTTTTTACTTTATACGTTCCTGTATTGAATTGAAATTTCCTAAGTACTTTATACGTTCTTGTAATGAAATCAGCCGATTCCTTAATAACTTCTAAACTAAAATAGATAGCACAATTCTGATTACTGATTTGGAATCAGGATAAGCGACACTATCTAAAATATGAGTTTGAGCAAGTTTTTATATTTTTGGCCGCGCACCTTCGTTTCGTGTCGTCCGTATATATGGTGGTGAGAGCGTCGGTCAGTAGCACATAGCGAGGGCCGATGTCGAAAAGCATGAAAAATACTTAGTAAAAGATAAGTATGAAAACGCTCTGGGATTGGGCTAGAAATAGTTCAACTCTCAAAAATATGTGAAAATTTGCTATTTTCAGAGTGCTAGGCGTTGTTTGCGAAATTTGCGTCTTTCGTCGGGATTACGGTCTCAGTACGATTGTCGACGTCCTAAACGCTTAGAAGGTGGTAGATAAGTTTCTATGGGTGTTTGGAGCTTGACCCAGGTGTTGGCAGACATTAGTATATAATTATAGAAAGTGCACGATTGCTAGAGTTTGGGTGTTTGCAAGTCATTCCTATCTTACAACCATGATGTGTATAAGTCGGTCGAAAGATAGACTCGCATCAAAATATAATATTTCTAGGAAAAACTTCTTACACATCGTCGCCCGCGGTGGAAGCTTAGACTTCCCTAAAACTTTAGTAAATCACGCCGACGCCGAATAGAGACTTCATCTTGTCTGACGTTTGAAGACGAGGTGTTTCTGGACTATCGTAGGTTTCCAATTAATCAAAGTATTTAGGTCTGCATGGAGAAAGTGAAGTTGGCTGATTCATTAGTTTGTGATGAAGCTTAGACGATGTACAACTTCCATGTTATTCCTATATACTGGATTGGAGACGTACACCAGTCTTCCTCCAAGGCATATCGTCTGTGGAGAGGCTTTGAGAATGAATGGCTGTGGAGAGATAACGCGATGTTGGAATAGCGTAGCTAATCTTAACATGCAGTAACATTAGGTTCTTCGGAATCTATTATACGATGTTCCCGTATACAGTTGCCGTTACAGTATGGTAGAGAGGCCGGCTTATTCAGCTATCGTCTCTTTATGGACTGACGTTCAAGAAGCTAGGAGGTTGTATTTCTATATGAACTCCTACTCGAACGCTTAGCGGCCCACCTTGGTGGAAAGCTTGGATTGGCTTCCATAATTGCTAGACGTGTGTGGTCTTTAAACATACCCAAATTATATCATATTCCCTATACAGGTAACAAGCGTTTGCCGTGGTGGGAGCTCGTAGACTACGGTCATCTTATAACGTTCAGGCTTTGTACTCCATTGTAAGCCCTGATACGTATGGTTCCAAACCATTTTGCGAGCGCCTACCTCGGTAGCTTGTCGACTGCGGTCGCAACGAACAGGTATTGGTTCGCCATGTAAGCCCTGCAACAATCGGACTCACAATCCGCACCAATCGACCTCGGTCGCACCGGGAGATCAGATGGCATTGTCCTTTGGGATAGAGATCTTCGTAAGGGCGGGCTACGGCCTGCCCTTTTCTTTCACTTGAAAAAATATATATCTATGTATGTTTTAGTGGATTTGAGCCTCCGAGACCTGATATTCCCGGTGCGGTGAAAGGAATATTGTATGAATAGCAGTATCATTAGAGAGACTATACGACAGTATTCTAGAGGCGTTTGAGTTACAATTGTTGATGATGTTGCGACTGGTAAGTGTATTGGCACACACTCTTACTGGGAATTTTGTCCATTTAGAGACATATAGTAAGTGTATTGGCACACGCTTATCGAATTAAAGGATTAGAAGATGAGGAAGCGGTTTGTAGTTTAGCGACTAATGAATGGCTTTTCTTGTTGATAGTCCTGCCCAACCCATTTTATAAACTTTCATATATTATTCACAACTGACGTTGGTAGTTCTTATTAGGATAACGATGTTCAGGTATCAGACAGAATTCAGCCCGCTGTTTACAATAGAGGCATTGAGAACGGAAACACTGTGATATCTAAAAGAAAATGGGATATTACTCACAAGGTGTAGAACGGATCCTACCCTAGACGATTACAAAGGCCAATTAGAAAAAATATAAATAGAGTAGAATTCCTGCGAAGGGATTTTATTTATTTTATATTTTTAATAGAGGACAGGTGCAGTTACAATTTGGTGCCGTGACCAGGATGTTTATTATCTGATAGATGGTACACGGAACGGCACAGGCAAATTGAGAAATGAGTAAGAGGTGGCGAAAGCCACAATTTGTTGCTCGTGAAATGGAAAGATATCGTACAGTGTGGAAGTTTGAGATGCCAAAGTATTTAGCCGGGTTTTGATGTGTAGTGAGCTGATGGTTTTCGGTTTGCAGCATGTTGGGACTGCAGGTTAGAAGTAACAGTGAGGAAGTTGTAATTCTGTATAATTAAAACCGCAAACATTGATGAAGAGAGGGAAGTTATAGAGATGGCTCTAGCAAAAACATTAGGTTCGGCCAACGGATGGACATGCATCTTTCGAGGCAGACTAGTGACGATGTATTTCGTAGAATTAGATAGTGTCGATAGATGAAGTTGGAGACTCCTAGTCGAATCCTAGATGTTGAAATTGAGATTATGAAGGCATAATCCTGTG
Organism: Teleiodes luculella; assembly: GCA_948473455.1. Lineage (NCBI taxonomy): Eukaryota > Metazoa > Arthropoda > Insecta > Lepidoptera > Gelechiidae > Teleiodes > Teleiodes luculella. The sequence continues at coordinate 8,670,780 of OX419590.1, read as the reverse complement.
CAGAAGCACAAAATTTGTAAAGACTGGGGGCTGTTAGTTCTCTTTGAAATCAGAAGGATGGGGGCTGTCTGGAAGATCTAAAGGCGGGGGGCTGCTGGGATCTAAATGATGCTTAATCTTATACTGGAATTTAAAAGCACATTGAATGATGGGTCAGACAGGAGACATATGTGAAACGATGGTCTCAAGTTTAGATAGACAATTATTAGGTGAAGTTTATCGGCATGATAATTTGATAAACTGTTAGATGTGCTAACCAATAAGCTGAGATCAAAGGTAGCACTGAAGTAGAATAGTTTGTAGGGAAGATAAGGGAATATGAGGTAGGCTAATTTACTTTAGGTTTTTTCGATGTTAGATTACAGATGTTAGGATAGGGAAAAATCATTTTGAGCGCTTGGAGATGAGTATTGAAACTCTTATGATATGAGCGATAACAGGGAATGTTGTGTGTGTGTGGACGATCAAGGAGGTCCACGCTTTCTGAGCTTAGAATCTCTGTCTACAGGATAGAAGAGATGCGGAGAAGGCCGCTGTGGATAAATGTTGTAACAAAAACAAACCTCCAGGTGAGGATTGGGATTACAGACATAAGACAACATTCAGGCTTTACCGAGTGTTATCGAGTATTGTTCTCTAAGACTGAGTTTAGCAGGTTTGTTGTCAAAGCCGAGATCGTAGTGTTGACTGAATTGAGTTTCACAGGTGCAAGCGTTTTGTTGTTGTTAGCTCTGTCATGGAGGTCGACTTAATCACTAGGTAGCGAGATTTGATTAAGTGGGGAGGAAGCCCTATGGGTTTTGAAAAGTATTGATAATTTAAGATTGTCATGTTCAGCAGATCGAAAGGATTGACTTGGTTTGGTTGATCTGGGAAGAGTGGAAATTCCCGTGTCACAGGAGCTTTACCAACCTCCCTTGTCATTTTATAGGCCGCCGCCTTTGGATGACTGGTCTAGCCACTGTAAGACAGATCTTGCTGCAGAGTGGACTTGCAAGAAAATTATAAAATTTATTGTGGATGCAGACATTAATGAAGCCGTGGTGGTGGAATTAGACGCAGGTCTACTCGGTTTCTTTTTCTACACATTTTCGGTAAGCCTAGCAAGTCTATCACAGGGGTTTAAGTACTCGTCTGGATCAGGCCTCTTCCGGTAGAATAGCGATGCATAGAGACCAAGTTCACCTTAACCACAATGAGTTTTATGATGGGTATCAGACAGTGAGAAGGGCTGCGTTCATGCTTGTTCTTAGACTCATTGTGTGATACTGTATTAAAAGAGGACGAAACGGACGGAGAGACTATATACGAGTACCTCGAGCGAGGGAAGCTGTAGTAGTTTGTAATATGAAGCATTAGTTATGCCTAAGAAACTTCAATGGTCGCGAGGTTCTTAGAAACGACTGTGGTTGACGGGTGTAGCTCATCATGCACTTGATAACTATGGGCGATCAAGGGACTTAGTGAGGAATGGGAGTGACGGTGGCAGGCTTATGCTAAAGATTGATTGTGAGATTCGAGAGATTGGAGAAATATTCCTAAGTGCTGGAACTAGTTGGAAGCTAAGAATGTTGAAGATGAGCTGATGATAAATAAAGTAGGAGTACCTCGAGTGGGGGAAACATATAAGCCTAAAAGTTTGAGCTTTGAAAATTTATCTTCAGTAAATTACGACAAATTTTGGGGGCTGGATGTACCGACCCGCCCCTAGCCTAAAAAGACAATGAAATGTTTTGGAGGTCTTTCCTTAGCGTAGAAAGCACAATAATAAAATTTTCCTAAAAATCTCTAAAATCGAATAATTAATCTCAAATACATAGAACTAAGTTGTAAAGGGCTTATTATAATCAAATATGTTCAATACAGGTCGAATGTAACAAATAGAAAACCTTTTGGAAATTTACCTTTTTACTTTATACGTTCCTGTATTGAATTGAAATTTCCTAAGTACTTTATACGTTCTTGTAATGAAATCAGCCGATTCCTTAATAACTTCTAAACTAAAATAGATAGCACAATTCTGATTACTGATTTGGAATCAGGATAAGCGACACTATCTAAAATATGAGTTTGAGCAAGTTTTTATATTTTTGGCCGCGCACCTTCGTTTCGTGTCGTCCGTATATATGGTGGTGAGAGCGTCGGTCAGTAGCACATAGCGAGGGCCGATGTCGAAAAGCATGAAAAATACTTAGTAAAAGATAAGTATGAAAACGCTCTGGGATTGGGCTAGAAATAGTTCAACTCTCAAAAATATGTGAAAATTTGCTATTTTCAGAGTGCTAGGCGTTGTTTGCGAAATTTGCGTCTTTCGTCGGGATTACGGTCTCAGTACGATTGTCGACGTCCTAAACGCTTAGAAGGTGGTAGATAAGTTTCTATGGGTGTTTGGAGCTTGACCCAGGTGTTGGCAGACATTAGTATATAATTATAGAAAGTGCACGATTGCTAGAGTTTGGGTGTTTGCAAGTCATTCCTATCTTACAACCATGATGTGTATAAGTCGGTCGAAAGATAGACTCGCATCAAAATATAATATTTCTAGGAAAAACTTCTTACACATCGTCGCCCGCGGTGGAAGCTTAGACTTCCCTAAAACTTTAGTAAATCACGCCGACGCCGAATAGAGACTTCATCTTGTCTGACGTTTGAAGACGAGGTGTTTCTGGACTATCGTAGGTTTCCAATTAATCAAAGTATTTAGGTCTGCATGGAGAAAGTGAAGTTGGCTGATTCATTAGTTTGTGATGAAGCTTAGACGATGTACAACTTCCATGTTATTCCTATATACTGGATTGGAGACGTACACCAGTCTTCCTCCAAGGCATATCGTCTGTGGAGAGGCTTTGAGAATGAATGGCTGTGGAGAGATAACGCGATGTTGGAATAGCGTAGCTAATCTTAACATGCAGTAACATTAGGTTCTTCGGAATCTATTATACGATGTTCCCGTATACAGTTGCCGTTACAGTATGGTAGAGAGGCCGGCTTATTCAGCTATCGTCTCTTTATGGACTGACGTTCAAGAAGCTAGGAGGTTGTATTTCTATATGAACTCCTACTCGAACGCTTAGCGGCCCACCTTGGTGGAAAGCTTGGATTGGCTTCCATAATTGCTAGACGTGTGTGGTCTTTAAACATACCCAAATTATATCATATTCCCTATACAGGTAACAAGCGTTTGCCGTGGTGGGAGCTCGTAGACTACGGTCATCTTATAACGTTCAGGCTTTGTACTCCATTGTAAGCCCTGATACGTATGGTTCCAAACCATTTTGCGAGCGCCTACCTCGGTAGCTTGTCGACTGCGGTCGCAACGAACAGGTATTGGTTCGCCATGTAAGCCCTGCAACAATCGGACTCACAATCCGCACCAATCGACCTCGGTCGCACCGGGAGATCAGATGGCATTGTCCTTTGGGATAGAGATCTTCGTAAGGGCGGGCTACGGCCTGCCCTTTTCTTTCACTTGAAAAAATATATATCTATGTATGTTTTAGTGGATTTGAGCCTCCGAGACCTGATATTCCCGGTGCGGTGAAAGGAATATTGTATGAATAGCAGTATCATTAGAGAGACTATACGACAGTATTCTAGAGGCGTTTGAGTTACAATTGTTGATGATGTTGCGACTGGTAAGTGTATTGGCACACACTCTTACTGGGAATTTTGTCCATTTAGAGACATATAGTAAGTGTATTGGCACACGCTTATCGAATTAAAGGATTAGAAGATGAGGAAGCGGTTTGTAGTTTAGCGACTAATGAATGGCTTTTCTTGTTGATAGTCCTGCCCAACCCATTTTATAAACTTTCATATATTATTCACAACTGACGTTGGTAGTTCTTATTAGGATAACGATGTTCAGGTATCAGACAGAATTCAGCCCGCTGTTTACAATAGAGGCATTGAGAACGGAAACACTGTGATATCTAAAAGAAAATGGGATATTACTCACAAGGTGTAGAACGGATCCTACCCTAGACGATTACAAAGGCCAATTAGAAAAAATATAAATAGAGTAGAATTCCTGCGAAGGGATTTTATTTATTTTATATTTTTAATAGAGGACAGGTGCAGTTACAATTTGTATTTATGTAGGTAGGTATGTATGTGAATTCTTTATTGTATGTTAAACAACTCGCAAGGCCGTATAATAAACTTTCAGCTTTATGATGATATAACGTACATTAACTAAAAGCCTTTACTATAATATTATTAAAATGGGGCTTTGAGCTGTTATACAGGATATTGGCACGTGCCAAGTTTAATTTAGAGCAATCGGTACCCAGTGAAAATTGGTTTTACTTCACAAATTGTAAGTATAAGTTATTTACAATGACCTGTTTCATATTTGCATATATCACCTACTATAGAAAACACTATTTTGCTCAAACCCTTTTGACGCACAACCACCAATATAAGAAATAAAATTTTATAAAAAATATTCAATTGAAAAAAAAAGTACCAACATCACTCCCACTAATGCACACTGAAATGTGTCTCGTCGTTGTTTCATTATTTACCTGAGTAGTGAGTCAGCCGGGGCTAAGGGATGGTTCGCTCTGTTCGGAGTCGCGGTGTCAGCATGGGGGAAATATGTCGAGGTCATGCCGTGGCACACTACTACTGGATACGTACCATTCTTTAAAAAGACTTTTCTTTATTTCTTGCACAAAATCAAGTTTTTTTTTCTTTTGACTTTACATTTACCTATTTATTAAATTTAATATTTATTTTACTGCTTTTATTTTTACAATTGGATGTTGTTATGTTCATGCACATCAATTACGCATTGTTTATTTATTTTTTGTCACTGGCACTACGGTTTGTACACTACGCATACTATAAGTACCTACATATGAATAGGATCTTATAATCATACTTTAGTATGCCGATTAATTATGTTTGTTTGGTGAAATATACTTCTTACCTATAATTAGAAACTTAAATGAAGTTTAGCTACGTTTACAAGCATTTTCTACTAAAATCTTCAAAGTTAATTTCAAAACGTTTTAATCTTTACACTCCGGAAATGAGATCGGTAAACCTCAAGAATTTTCGTTAGCCGCTATAAATATCGTGATAAATGTCAGGCTCTCAGTGCGGTGCTTCCGACGCCGATATATCCTTGTTACTTCACATATAGGGCTACCAAATAAAAAAAAACAAAATTCTGGAGAAAATGCCAGATTAAAAAGAAAAGATAATTTTGCAAACGACTAGTACTAGTGACCTCTAGTGACATTATTATCAAGTCTTATTATTAAAGATTCGAAAGTGTTAAAAGGATTATCAGTAAGAACATGAACGAACGTATCAAATTTTAATAAAAATATTGAGAATAATTTTAAATTGTGAAAATTCCGTATAACTAAGAACCTGCATGCCGGACAATGACTTAAAATGCCAAGCATCTATGGAACAATTCTGACATAATAATATGGCAGCCCTACCCTACCCACATACCCCGGCCTCCTCTATGAATGGAAGATGGAGTATTCGCGCCATGTTTTCCCACAACACAACCTCTTCCCGACCTTGCGTGGGGAGATATGCTCATGTGTCCTGTCATACGTTAATGGCCGCTTAACGTGTGCCGTAGTTTACTTGATATTGTTGTTTGTGTTTGCGTAATGAAGCAAATGGGCGAACTTAATGTAAACAATCAATTTGGGTATCAATGTTAATGTTTTCTACAAACATAATGCAAATAATTTTATAAATTATTCTCACTATGCCTTCATTATGCATCGTGATAGATTTTATTACCGACAAAAGATTCTCAATTGACAAATAATGTTTTTAACAGACGGAAAACGGAAGAGGTTTTCAAGTCGACGAGTGCATATTTCTTTTTTAATGTACGATCTCGCATAAATTTTTACAGAATATTCCAATTTTTATACAATTTTTTATTGGAAAGGGTATACTCCGAATTCGGTACAATATAAAAAAATAATCCAACCCTAAAGGTAAGAAAACAAGGAATGACTGAATGTAGATTTTCCTGTAGGAACTATCTTCTTCTCTTCTTCTTCTTCTTGTAGGAACTATATGTGTATTTTCTCGCTGTAAAAAGTAGCCTATGTCCTTTCTCAAGGTCTTTTCATCACTGTACCAAGTTTCATCAAAATCTGTTTAGTGGTTTATGAGTGAAAGCGTAAAAAACAGACAGACAGTTTTTTGCTTTTCAGTCTTTTCGGCGATTCAATTTGCTGTCAAAAAGATTTTGGTTATTTCGCTATTATAAATCATACAGTGAGGAGTTTTCGCTTGTGTATACAACTCTCAGAATACTTAGTAGCATGAAAACCGTAGCTCGCTTCCCCGCTTCGGTCATGAATAAAGAACAAGATCGGACACTCATAAAAATGTGCCCCTACTTAGTGATTCAGTAATTGTTATACCAATAAATCTAACAAGACAAATGCCAGCCGGTGTTGGCAGCCATTACCGTGGAGTTTCGCGAAGTAGTAACAATTTGTCCGCGTCTCACTTTCTGCGAGTTAACCCTGATCCCGGTCCCCCGGGGGCGGGATTTATTAGCCCACAGTAATTAAAACACCAGGGAAATCTCCTCAAAATGAAAATTACAACGAAGCAAAAAAGACAGTGGAGCTAAGATGTAGAGGTGAGGGAAACTAGAATAGTCTACCCTATAGGCACGTATAAAACAGTACAATATTACCGGGCCCTACCCGGTAAAGGTCACTAAAAGAATACTAGTATACTAGTTATAACAATAATTAATTTAAAATATTTTCAAGCCAATATGTTGACACTGGAATACAGTAGGTGTACATTTGCTCGTAAATGTGTTGACGAGTGGTAGTTCCAACTGTGCTTAAAATTTATTTAATAAAAATAATCCGACTGAACAATTATTGATTTACAAACAAACGCCAAAAGAATGGTAGAAATAAAAAAAAATACATTGAAAAATGCTTTTCAATTTTTGTAAAACGAATATTTATTTTATTCTTTTAACCAAATCTTGAGATAGTAATTGTTGATAATAAATTTTAAATACGGACAAGCTGAAAATTAATTTCATTTCTAAAAAATGGTTTAAACTGATTTGTAATTTCCGCTTGGCAAAATCGTTTACAAGTGTCTTTAAAAGCTCTTAATTAATTCCTACCAAGAAAACTTCGATTAAAAGGTAAACTTTAACCTTTCATAGAAAATTGAATAATTATTATTGTAAAAAACAAAACATCCGATTGGATTTGTTATATAATGACGTCTTTTTTTAGAATTTCTCATCTAAATAACGTTTCTACATATAATAAATTATCATAAATTTTTATAATCTTTACTTAAAACCCTTTTTTGATATCCAACTCGATAAGTTTTAAATAAAATTTTTCTTTCAAGACACATAGTTTAGCGCCGGAAATCCGCCGCTTTATTTTTTTTTGTATATTGATATACCCCAGTGTCACTCGCACTATTAGGACAGATCTAACAATACTCTCAAATCAAAATCCATCGAGCTGTTGAGGCTACAGAGTGTGCCAAATAATTATACATAGGTACAAACATACATACACTCGAAAAACCTAAACCTCCTTCGGCAGTCAGGTAAAAAGAAGGCAACGAGGTTTTTTAAGGGTCTTTATAAACCTTTGAGCTAAGTAAATAAATAAGTAAATACACGCAGCCGCCAGTTTCCTGTTAATTGTAAATGTGATGTGTTCATACGTATGAAGCTCAAGATCCATAGAAATATTTAATAAATAATAATCTACCGCAGACATGACTGCTATAACACCTAAAAGAGCGTTGCGAGTGTGTTACAGCTCGTGACGTCATTCTGTCCTATTTTTTACGCTTCTCAGGAGGGTTTGTGATGGTTATGATAACAGAGGTATTTACACGCGTTCCCCTTTTTACGGCGCCGAATTCTTTAACCCAAAGTCTTTACTGTTGCCGGTGCTAAAAGCGCCTTTGTCAGAAGGGCCAGCTCACGCCCTTTTCAATCGAGAACTGAAAGTGAAATTTATGATGCGTAAATTTACGGGTTTCATTTCGGGATTAGCGTTATGCGAGCTTTTGTTCGGAGGTCGTAACGCACCGCCAAGATTCTAATCAGGCTTTGTGTAAAAATCTGCTTCTGACTGAAAAACAGGCGTTGTATTTTCTAAGCCTCTTTTATGATGAAGTTGTCAGGTAGTTTGTTTTGTCGTGGCGTCGAGGAGTTGCATAACAGTTTATCCCACCTTATTAAAGTTTGAACATTCATGCGTGCCGGCGGAGCTTCCGGGAACGGCGTGCGAGTGTGCAAAGAGGCTGTTGTTCCTGTGGATTGTTTCCTGTTCCCTGTTCCCTGTTCCCTTTTCCTCCCCTAACTAAACCTAGACCCGAGGCGGGAGAGTGAGCAGGTACTCATGGGCGGAGTGTTGTGATATCCCATTAGAGCGGCTTGTAAACGTTGAGCTTTTTAATTAAGCGCCGCATTAAACGGGAGGGAAACCGAATTGTTTGGAGCGAGATTCGTGGCTGTGGGAGTAAATTAAATATACCTAACGGCGAACACGAGCCTACTCGAGGCTTAATCAGATATCTATATTTACTTTTATTTGTTTTTAGGCATGTAAATTTACATTATTATTATTTTATAATTTGGTTTCATTATAATTATTATAAAAAGAAAATCTTTCTGTAGTGGTCTCTGGGTGGATGTGTGATATTAATTCACTTCACTTTCAATTTTTACACCTCAGTTCAGTAGTACTACAATATATTTCTGTGTCCTGGGTTTTTGGCGTAGGTTTACTCAAAGTACTTAAAAAATCCTTGGGTTTAACTAAAAACATGATAAGCAAGCAAACAATTAATTTAATTTCTATAAATTTACACATGACATTCAAGTTTTTTTAATTGTTACCTAACGTGTCACGAAAAATTTCAAAAACGTCATTTTAAAGTTTATCAGAATAATTTTAGCCTTATTCAAGCAATATAAGATATTATAAATTCAAAACGAAAGCAAACAGTGGCAAGTAAATAAAGCAGAGTTTACAGAATACACGAGTTCTAGTTTGCCTCCAACTCAAAGGACTGCAGCGAGAGAGGGTGGTTAAAAATGAACTGTTAAATTAAAAAATTGCAAATAAAACTGAGGACGCGCAGTTATAAAAAGAAAAACGACGTTGTAAAAGGAACTCAAACAAAAATTACAGTTCGCTCCTGACGCCGGTTTTTTCATCTTGCGAAGGGAGGCGCGGCTGGCACCAGTTCTTATATTTTATGAGGTCACCGCAAATATGTCTCGGAATATATAATACCATAATATGTGCGTTCATACGCTCATAAACCTAAATAACCCGTGACAAAGGAGATATCCAGATATCCTGTTACGGAGACACGATTCCCTCTCGCCTATTGGACCTCACCTCTGAGGGATCATAAATACCATTTATCGGATAATTTTCTTTAGCATTTTAGCAAAAATTGTGTAGAATGGAATTCTTGTTGGGATAAAAATTCGTTGTCGTGGCATATTGTTTGTGGTGTAGGTGTAGGCATGATATAAAAACTAAGTAGGTAGGTACATACACTACACCTACGTAATTTCTTTATTCATGTTGTCTCTTGTAATACTTCTAACAAATCTATGTAGATAATCGAATTCTGAAGCTAATGTTTCATTGGTATTATTTTTGTATGATTTATATATTACCTAACTGGTGGACCCGCGGCTTCGCCCCTTTTGTTACTTTTCTCGTGGAATTTAGAAATTTAATTAATATTATAAAAAAGTTCATGCAAACCTTACATTGCAAAAAAGTAAAAAAATAATTATATTATTCGGTACGGTCGTTTGATGTGTTTGATATTTTGAGGGATGGAGCCAAGTCGAGCGCAAAGCAACACTGCCGTACCAACCTTTACATTTTTTGGATTCGTTTTTACTTTTTCGTCATTCATCATTCTATTTATTACATCATTATTTTATTGACGAGTAAATATTGATTTCACTATGCAGAAACTGAGTAATGAAATATTAATTTCTTGGTTTCTTTATATCGCAATAACATACCTACGTACAAATTGTTGTCTAGGAGCTTCGTTAACATAAATTATCTTGTGTTGTGTCTTGTTAGCGTAATGAACAGACAGCATAACCACCTCGTTGTTGTTTCTACATTATATACTGAGCTTTTTAGCAGACGAAATAATATACATATTAATTATCATTTTTGTAGAACCAGTTTTGTTTTACTTAACCTATGTATTTAATCATGTGTGTGGTATTTTTGTTTTTAATATGATTAGTCTAAATATTATTATGTATCATAAGCTTGTGTAATTTAACGCAAAAAGTAAAATTGATTTATTAACGGTAAAGTACGTTTTTAAGTTTATTATTTACTTAATATTTGATTTCGTATTCTATGATAAATCTTGTTAAGTTTTTATTCCAGCACGAGAAAGACAAAGAGATTGGATATGAAATGTAAAATTTGTATATTATTTATTTTATTTTTAAAAGAAACCTTGAAATTTAATAAAATCTTCGCTCTAACCACAGAAGTATACATATAGTAGACTGCCTCTGAAAATAACAACAACAACGTACATATAACAGAGTAGAGAGAACAAACAAGCAATGACATTAAATAACCTTTTTAGAGTGCTTCATTTGCTTGCTTCAGCACATATTTGTTTAAGAAAATGCACTTATTTTACGAGAGTGCACCTGTATGTGTGCATTACCGCTGTGAGCTAAATTACAAGCTCTACTGGAATCAAACGGGGCTAACTTTGTTTATACGTGGCTCTGAATGTTAGGATATATATAGCTTGTGAGACTTCCATTACATTGATTGCTTTTGCTTATTTTTTCACTATGAAGCTGTACAAGTAGTGAGTTTATAGTTTTTTTTGTCATTAATAGGTACAAAATGCAACACGCCATTTTTTTAAATTTAATATTGTAGGGTTTCGTGAGGTGATTCTTTAGATTAAAAAAATAAAAGTATTTGTTTCTGGTAGATCTCTTTACGAAACTGTACAATATAAAATAAAAAACTAAAATAAAATAGTGTGCTGTATTTAAAATTTAGGCGGCAGTTTAGGTAGAGAAGCAGTGAGTTATAAGTATTTTTTTCAATAATATGTACAAAACAAAGCAGTTAATAAACAATAAATACAACATATTATAACGTATTTCATCTTACGGTTTTTTACGTATTTATTTTATAATACAACAGTAAACGTTTCTAACAATGGAACCATCATTTAAAGCTTAACTTATTCCAGTTATTGAAACAGCAGACACAGGTTTATTCTTTAATTTATTTAAAAAATCCGTCTACCTTCAGGATTACAAGTCCAAGCAGAAAACAATCTACAGTCTGGAAACAACACGTGCAAAAACAATATAGTGCGGGAGCCGGGGGCCTATACACCTACCTCATCGAGTACCCCAATAGGCTATCTCTAGATCGTTAACCGACACTTAAACACTGAAAAAAAAATAGTCTGCCAGGGCCGATCCTGCCGGGTCATCGAAATTTTTGACGTATTTTTTTTATGGAACCTACCTCATAAAGTACCCGAATGAAAGTGGTGGCATCAGTTAACCATTGATTAATTATGTATAAAAAAATTGGTCTGCCACTGCACAGCCTGCCGGAAGTACTTGGCAGACGCCCTGAAATTTGCCCATCCGACACATTTCAGGGCGTCTGCCAAGTACTTCCGGCAGGCTGCGCAATGGCAGACCAATTTTTTTATACATAATTAATCAATGGTTAACTGATGCCACCACTTTCATTCGGGTACTTTATGAGGTAGGTTCCATGAAAAAAATACGTCAAAAATTTCGATGACCCGGCAGGATCGGCTCCTCCTCATAAAGTACCCGAATGAAAGTGGTGGCATCAGTTAACCATTGATTAATTATGTATAAAAAAATGACCCGGCAGGATCGGCTCTGGCAGACTTTTTTTTTTTTCAGTGTTTAAGTGTCGGTTAACGATCTAGAGATAGCCTATTGGGGTACTCGATGAGGTAGGTGTTTAGGCCCCCGGCTCCCGCACTAATAGTATTTGTTCGCGTGCTTCACAGCGGTTAGTTAATACCTAATGTAAGGTCGAACACCTGGGGTCGTCACCCTTCCCCCACTACTCACTACCTACGACCCACGACCCACAGGGATCCATTAGCATACCCAATTACTGAGCAGATGGAATAGACTAGTGCATCTATTCCACCTACCTTTATTCTTAATGCAAGCTTGTGGTACAGGCACGTACAGGTGAGAGGAATATAGAGGTGTGATAATAGGTATATTAGGGTTGGCATCGACGCTACGAGAGACTTTAGAAGCGTTAAAATATGATTACGCTTCAATGAAAATCTGAAGGAATTAGTAGAACGCCCCATTGTACTCGGCTCCTAGTACATATTGTGTGGGGAATCTCGTAAGTCTCCTAGTAGCGTCTACGCTAGCCCTAATTACATATTATTACATATTTTTAGTACTAATAACTGTCTTAGTACTAATAATAACTGACTAAGATTGTGATTAGTACTAAAAGTATGGAGACTCTATATAGAAGACCAGTTTTGTCATATATGTTGTAAGGTCTTCAACCATAGATTGGTTGACCTAACCTAACCTAAACTAACCCTGGGGTTAGAATTGTTGAGCCACTAAAACATCTAAATCTGATGTTGGTTTTGTGAGTAGGTATCATTAAAAGCAAAACTTCTTGGGGAATTTATTACATTTTCAACAGATACTGCCTGATAATGTAACATTTGCCCTTCAGTTAGATGAATAGCTTGAACATTGAAATACATGTAAGTTGCTTTTCATTACTTAGACCATATAGTTTCGTTACTTAGACCATGCAAACAAACGTAAATGTAAATTCCTACTACAGCAGTTATTGCTCACGGAACATTTAACGGTTCCAACTTTATAACGCACATAATTTTATAATTATATACAACTTCAAACTCCCATTTATAAATTCTTTAGCGAGTCGTTCAAACTTCAGTAATATATAAATGAAGTCGTGCAGCTTACACGAGCGTGTTATTAAATACCTGCCGCGCCGCTCGCGACGTTAGGATGGCTTATTATAAGTAACGTTAGAAAGTATATGTTTACATTGGAAAATTATGAGAACGTTACATTTCCTTTTAGGCTATATCGCAAATATTTTAGCTACTAGGAAACATCAAAGTCGTAGCTTGATTTAGATTGTGTAGGACATTTGGACTTGTTAATAAATTTTGCGTATGTGGATATTTTTATATCTATTCCGCTTTCTCATTTTCCACCACTACTGTGCTGGTTGGCTGGAAAAGATCTCTTATAGAGATACGCTCGCCATTGTAAACTAGTTCATAAGAATCACCTTTTTGTAAAATCTTGTGCAATGATGACGGCCCCGACGGCCCCGTAGACTAGTTGGTCGTACGTCTGCCTACTGAGCAAAGGGTCGCGGTTTCGAATACCGCCCAGGGCAAACACGTGTGATTTGGGCACTTGTGTTTGCCCTGTGTCTGGATGTTGTATATTTTTAAAAAATGTCTATTCCAAAAAAGGAAACCAATTCATAAAACCTACATCGAGCTGACTGATTTATTTACCTGGCCGCTGTGGCGGAGTCCTTGCCCAGATATTGCACTTCGATTTGGCTATCCAATAGCAGAGCAAACAACCTGTGCTGAATTTACCTCCGGGATCCTCGGGTGGTTCGGTGGTTTTCGGCGCCGGCGACGGAGCATGTTAATTTCCTATGTAAACCTCAGCGGGAAACTACCAAGACCGCATCGCTGCAATATCCCAGATGGCATGGCTGCAAACGCTTTTTCATCACGTTAGAATGGAACAGAATATTCTTTATTTGCCTTAAGCTTGGTATAAAAGGTGACTATTAGCAGGTACCGACATGTTTGGCTAAATTACCTATTGTAGAATGAAAAGTAGTTACAATTGTTATACAATATTAAAAATTTGTGGCGTTCTAATAGTTCCATAATATTACCTATAGAGATATCTTTAGCAACTCAGACAAAATATTTACTTTACACTACATTTTAACTAATTTGATATTTTCTTATAAGTTCTTATAAACAAACCGAAATGTGTTCTAATGTTCAGGATTTGAATGTCAAATTTATTATAATGCCAATATAATAATGTTGCTCAAAGAGGTGGGAAAACTACACAACAGGGAATCTTCATTATCCTGTATTTAAACTTAAATGACTGAGATATTTACTTACTAGTGAAAAACAGAAGTCCTCCGATGACTGTTTATCGTATGCTCTGTGGAAATATGTATGAGCTGTCAATGATGATGATGATGTCAGGACCTAATTATACATATTTTTTCGAGCATTAATTATGCAAAACTAGTTGTACTGGGATAGTATCGACGGGTCGAAAACGCAAGTGGTAGTACCTTATATAACATTGAAGCGCAGATGTCAAATAATGATCTTATCCTAAGCTAAATTACCTCATAAAATCATAGAGGTGGTTAAACTTAGCATGAGTGTTTAGTAATAACGGAGTTTGTCGCAAACTTTGCAAGTAAATTCTCCGTGCATCGGCATTAGCGGTTGAAGGTTGTTAATTTCCTATGCAGCCCTCGGCGAAGCTTCGTAATAGGTATTGCAATATCAGATAAACCGGGCACGGTAGAGGCCTGTGTGTGGACAACAGAAAAGATAATAGGTATAGTAGAAGAGTAACAGGTTTAAAGTAAAAGTTATAAAATCAATGAAGTGCAGTTGTTCAACATACATAAATTATGCCAGTTATAAGAACTCTTTCATTGTAAAACAGTTAGAACGGCATTGCAACTTAAAAAGCCTAGTCAATGAGATTGATTGCGCCGTATTGCAACTTTAGCAATAAGGCCGCCTATTGACTATTTGTTTCACTTATAAATATTGTACTCGTAACTGTCCTATTTAACACATCACTAGTGTCATTAAAGAATATTTGTATTGTGTTGTGCATTCACTTCTTAATCGGAAAGCTGCATGGGAAACCATTTTACCCATGCAGCTTTAATTTTCTAATCCTGATTTTCTTCAGGAAGCACTGCGAGGTAAATCCCAAAGTAGCAAGTTCGAAATTAACCACGTTTCTGGAGTGAAAACTGCATTTTACAAGGCGTTTGCTAAAATGGCCGCCACTACATCGATGATTTGTAAAATGAGCTTGAGCGCAGACCGGGGGCGGCAGCTGTGGAATTTTAAACTGAACTTTTTACTAGACGACTAGAACACCCGCATGCGGTGAATAGTTCATCCATCATTATTCTTTTGAATCACAAATGAACTTTCCAGAATACGTTGTTACTTAAAATGACATTTAATTTTTTAATTCCATTTAATGGTGGATGGTTCGACATTTTTTAACAGATGACGCCTGTTTACGTTTTTTTTTTAATTGAAGAATACCATTCGTGCCACCAAACGTTGGTTGTATACTGTAACACGGGCGATCCCGTGCTACAAAATAATAACTCCGGAAATGCGATTTATATACTATTTATTGCAGAATCATAAACACTTCACATTCAAACTAGTTAAACAACTGGAAATAACTTATATACGAGAAAAACCGATTCCTGGTGCGTTTTTCCACCGCACCCAGGAACAAACGCGATAGCACTGACTGAATCTATCAAAATCAGTTTAATTTTTAAATAATTCAAATTTAGAACAACGCGGCCAGTACCAAAGGCCAAAGAGATGGCATGACCGATGCCACATCATCCCTCTCCCTCTTCAAAAAAAATTATTTTGGTCAGTAACGACCAAAATATTTTTTAAAACATCCCCATCAAAAAATACAAAGTTCAAACTAACAACCTACCTAAGGGGGACAAGTATCAAAACAGAGAATTAAATAAAAAAGAATAGATAGGGACTCAGAACTTCTAAAGTCTAGCAATTAGGAATAATATCCTATTTGCTTTTGCAAGGGAAAAACCCCCGTTGAAAAAACCGCTTACAACAAAGCCCACATCCATTAAACCTAACACGCGAATAGCTAAAACTACCTAAATACAAACCTAATCCCTCATAACGAAATTAAATTCAGTAACTTCATCAATAGCTTCAATAAATTATTTTAAAGTTAAATTGTTAATTAAAAATTCAAATATAATTTTTAACACCCTGTATAAGAAAAATATTTTTGAGAAAAAGTAATCAACCTGTATGTAACAGCAATTGAATAATTATTCAAAAGAAAACCTAAATTGAAATAGGTGTTCAAAATTAGAAGCAGTAACCATGAAAAATGAAGATCTAAAATTTACAGAAAATATAAAAGAATTTATATAAAGTTGGACAAACTCAAAAATATTAAAGTTAGTTAATGGAACGTAACCCAGCAAAGAACTAATATTTATGAAAAACAAAATATGAATTCAACGTTGAAAATGAAGCCCATAAGGTACTTCCATACATATAGCCACCTATGTGCCATGCATGTTTCCAAAAAAGAAGAACATATTCTATATCACACAAATACCTATCTCTTCTTCAGCATACATAATGCCCACTAACTAAAATAAATCACCTCACTGCCTACCTTTCACAGGAAACCTTTTTTTTTAAAATACTAGCTAAGTTTTTTTAAGTGACAGAGTATGAACTATGTTTTAGAATTATTTAAATTTTAGAGTGAAAAATGATAATATTTTTTAACAATGTTTTTAAATATTTCAGCTGCCATCTCGGTCTTGAATATCAGGCTGCAGCAGCCATCTCATTAAGTTGTTTTTTTTATAAAAATATGACTAATTAATATATTTTAAAATTATCCTCATATTACATGAAAAGAAAAACAATATTACAACACACATAAAGATAAAATATGGAACAATATTACCTAAAAAGATTCCATCATAGTAAAACTATCATAAAAAAAAGAAAAGGAAATTTACTTCTCCGACTACCAAACCAAACTAAAAAAGGGGAAAAAATAAATCATCATCATCGTACATAAAACTTTTTTAATCTATTTACGTGTACCACATATGTACGAGTACTTCGACCAACTTTCCGAATAACGTAGTTATTTACATCAGACCTTCTTACAACCACATAAGGCCCTTTAAAAAGTCTACAAAGTTTAAAAGTTCTACCAGTTACTCTCCTAGGTGAGTACAACAAAACAAGACTATCAGGTTGAAAGACAGTAACCTTAGCTTTCCTATCAAATAAACCTTTCTGCCTCCTTTGAGCCTTAGAAATATTAATTAAAGCCCGTGAAGTCAGATTCCTAACCAAAGCAATCTTCTGATCCAATGTATCTGCACCCACTGCAACATTAATATTCAAATCCATATCTAAGACAGTTTGAGGCTCCCTACCATAAAACAACAAGTGCGGCACGACTCCAGTTGAAGCCTGCGAACTCGAATTATAAGAAAACACCACCAAAGGAAGAAAACGACACCAATCCCGTTGATCTGAAGCAACGAACTTAGAAAGCATTGATAAAAGAGTTCTATTAAATCGCTCAACCAATCCATTGGTTTGCGGATGAAAGGCCGTAGTATGCAACAACCTAGCACCAAAAAATTCAACCAACTCCTTCACCACCTGCGCAGTAAAAACTGTGCCACGATCCGTAATAATCTCCCTAACACCACCAAAACGACAAAAAATTTCCTCAGACAAGAAATCAACAATGACCTCAGAAGTCACACGAGGAACCGCTTTACAAACAGCATAGCGTGAAACATACTCCACTGCAACAATAACAAATTTATTACCTTTCGACGAAGAACGGAAAGGACCAACAACGTCTACTCCCACCTTCTCCATCAAATTAGAAACCGAAATAGGTAAAAGAGGAGCAATTTTATTACCACCCTTCCTTTCCTGGCATGGAAGACAAGAACGAACGTAGTTTTCGATTTCCCTGTCAGCTTTACACATAAAATACCTCGAACGAAAACGACAAAGAGTTTTAGAAAAACCCAAATGACCACCTGTCCACGCATCATCGTGCAACTCCTTTAAAACATCACAAAACATACTTCTAGGTAAAACAAGTACGTCCTTAAGAACACCATGTCTTAAAACACGTTTATATAACAAATCGTTTCTTACGAAAAAACCTCTAAATGAACCATGTAAATGCAAACGGTTAATTGTTTGCAAACAAAAATCATCACTTGACTGCGCCTCGCGAAACGACACAGCCTCGATCCTAAATATCTCTAATCCGTCATCCTTAAACTCAGAGTCTGGATGTCCGGAATCCAATAAAAGTAGCGGATTCCTACTCAAAAAATCTGCCACGACGTTATCCTTGCCACGGCAATAAACAATTTGGAAATCCCATTCCTGGATAGCTAAAGCCCACCTAGCTAAACGACCTGACATGTCTTTCTTCGATTGCAACCAACATAAAGCTTTGTGGTCAGTAGACACTTGGAAGAACGAGCCCCACAAATATGTCTTGAAGTACTTCAAAGCCCAAACCAAAGCAAGACATTCACGTTCCGTGACCGAATATCTTCTTTCAGCATTAGATAATTTTCTAGATGCATAAGCTATGGGATGCATACTGCCTTCATATTCTTGCATCAAAGCAGCTCCCAAAGCTTCATCTGACGCATCGACCATCAGACGAGTAACTATATCGTCACCAGATCTAAAAAAACGTAAAATCGGAGGATTACATAGACGCGATTTTATTTGGTCAAAAACATTTTGACATTGACTTGACCAAATAAACTTTGTACCTTTCTTCAACAATTTCACTAAGGGCAGAGACACATTAGCAAAATCTTCAAAAAATTTCCTATAATAAGAAAAAAGTCCTAAAACCTTTTTAACATCCTTAGTGCATTTTGGTTCAGCTAAATCCCGAATAGCTTTTATTTTAGATGGATCGGGACTAATACCTTGACCCGAAACATGATAACCCAAAACATTCAGTTCAGATAAACCAAACTTGCATTTTGCAGGCTTAAAAGTTAAATTAGCAACGCGGAAACGCTCAAATAATTTCTCTAAAGAAGTAATAAATTCCTCAAAAGTATCCGCATAAACAATAATATTGTCTACATAGACCAAAGCATTTTTGTACCTAAGGTCACCTATAGCCTTATCCATCATACGCTGAAAAACCGCTTGGCTAGTTTTTAAACCAAAAGGAACAACATTAAATTGATAGAGTCCTGACGGAGTTATAAAAGCAGTTTTATGTTTGCCTTCACGGATACAAGTTTGCCAATATCCTGAATTCAGATCAAGTTCCGCAAAATATTTGGCATTAGACAAATACATAATCAAATCATCAATAGCGGGAATAGGATAACTATCCGAAATAATCACCTTATTCAAACGCCTATAATCAATACAAAACCTCCAAGAACCATCAGGTTTCTTCACCAAAACAACTGGAGAAGCATAGGAACTATTAGATTCCTCAATCACCCCCAAGCGGAGCATCTCCTCCACCTGCTTATCTATGACCTCTTTCTGCGCTGGAGAGACCCTATAAGGTCGAGAAGAAATCGGCTTTTCATCCAAAGTCTCGATATCTACATCCACAATATCGCACCGACCTAATTGAGAAGCTTCAAACGCAAATCTATCCTTATTATGTAACAATAAAGACATTAATTTTTCTCTATGCGTGACCGACAGATCAGAACCCAAAACAAATTCCTGATCCTGTTCAATCGCAAATTCACAAACATTATCTAAACCTAAAAAATAGACATTATCTTCATGTCGTAAAATCGGAGAGTGTGCATCGACCTTTATTTGTTCCGAGCAAACGTCATCTTTGAAAAAGGAGGTGCAAAAGTCAACTTGACGATTGTTCGAAGATAAAACAAAAGTGGATACGTCAGATAAAAAATCAATACGGTTGCTACCCAACATCAATTTTGCTGAGCCAAAATCGATAATTCCGTTGTACCGACTAAGAAAATCTTGACCAAGAATTATAGGACAAGCTAAATTCTGAATAACAACCAACTCGCAAGCAAAAACAACACTACCTATATTTAAATTACACGTTGTCGCGCCTACAGTTGATAACTTTTGGCCATTCACGCCCTTTAAAAAAAAATTTTTGTCGACATCTAGGGACAATTTAATTTTTTCCAATACATTGAAATCTATACAGGAAACACTTGCGCCTGTATCAATAAGGGTCGGAAAAATAAATCCCTTACATTCAACATTAATAAAAGGTTTTTGCTTTCTGCTAATAACATTATTATTACAATTAGGGAAAAAGGGAACAAATTGTTCAGTCTGTGTGGATGAAGTTCTCACTGCCACAACATCCTCGGTTACCAACTGCGTGGCGTTCAAGGCAACCGCCTGAAGTTTCCCGACTGTTGTTGCTGACGCTGATCCTGTACCGACTGACCCGGCCTTGGTCTCAGACCATAGCGGTTAGATTGTGGTGTTGGGCGGTCACCGGTACCCATGGACGGTTCACTAACCTGAGGGGTACCCGCTGGGCGTACCCCTCCTGAATTCCCAGGAACAGGCGAAGCGAAGACTGCTCTAGGAGTCATCCAAGGCGTCTGACGCCTAGTATCCATAAGGGGCTGCTGATGTACATCACAGCCAGCATATGTTGAAGGATGAGCAAACGTTTCGAGGCTGCATGGCATCCTTGCAGGCACGATGTTGCATCTTCGTTTACATTGTAAATATCCATTAACTGAATGATAGCTTTTTTGAGATTCAGTTTACTATCGAACACTGATGCTGACAGTTTATGCTTAATGAAGCCATAGCATGACATTAAGAACTGCCTGATGAAGATAGTCTCATCATCTATTTTAGCTTTTGCCGCTAATTCATTTAAACGATAATAATATGTTAAAATATCCTCAGATTTGCCTTGTTTCGCCATGTAGAAAAACTGTTGGTAATTGATTGTATTGGGAAATTCTTCTTTCAATAGCTTTTCCAAATCTTCATATTTGGATACTGTACTTTCGATTGTGTTGTAGAATATTAATGCTGGACCTGCTAGATAATTTTCTAACAGCACAAATTTTTCTTCGTCTGTTATTTTTTTCAAGATACATATTTTCTTGAATTTTTTTTAAAAAAACATCTATGTCTTGGGCTGCGCCATTGAATTTTATGTCAGAATCCGCCATTTTTACAATCGGATTTTTTTCACTATTTGGTAAAAATCACTTCACTAATGGTAGAGCAACACACTTTACGGCGAAGGTACTGTTAACGGAAAAACGAACGGCAGTCCACCAAAATGTAACACGGGCGATCCCGTGCTACAAAATAATAACTCCGGAAATGCGATTTATATACTATTTATTGCAGAATCATAAACACTTCACATTCAAACTAGTTAAACAACTGGAAATAACTTATATACGAGAAAAACCGATTCCTGGTGCGTTTTTCCACCGCACCCAGGAACAAACGCGATAGCACTGACTGAATCTATCAAAATCAGTTTAATTTTTAAATAATTCAAATTTAGAACAACGCGGCCAGTACCAAAGGCCAAAGAGATGGCATGACCGATGCCACAATACACATGATAACATCAACGATGTTTATTGCTGAAGCCTCTCCAGGGTGTAAGCTTGGCACATCTAGCCCATATCAAGGAATAGTTGTAAATTATTAGCAGTAACTTCCAAACGCAAGTTGCCATCTAGTCAGAGTTTGCCAAGTTAGGCTTGCCGACGACTCTTCCCTAAGGAGGCAAGTTTCAGTGAGAACTGCGCGTCGACGGCAGCGCGACTTCAAAAATACAACGCTTATGAACTAATTTCCCACGTCAAACTGTCAGAAACAACAAAGTTTTCCCGTAAACAGATTTTCGTAATTTTCATTATGGGACTCGTACTCCAGTACATACTTTTGTGCGGGCATGTACATGCTTTTGTTTTGCGCTAACATTTGGGGGCTTTCATAAGGACTGCTTGATTTTCATTAAACTCATTACATTAAGTAGATTTGATGTTTGCTTTTAAATTATCGCTATCTTTTAAGCCATCTCGTGTCCTATTTTTATTCGACAACGGCAAAGGAAAGATTCCTAAATTAAATTATTTATTTATTTATATTTTTGAATAAGTTTGTAAAGTTAATATAATAAATAAAGCCCGAAAACAAAAAAAAAACAAAATATTTTTATTCATTCTTATATGTTAGTGGCAACCGGAAAAACTCTTTGAATAATGGTTTCTAAATATTTATTTGCATGAAATAGCCAGTCATTTGTTAAATGACGTTCCACGGAAACGTATTAATGGTTTGCGGAAATAACAAATTCGGTTCTCCCAGGGTAAAGGAAGTTAAAACAGCAGCTGTATGAAATGAACTCCAAGATAAATAAATAAATAAATAACTTGACATCATTTCACTTCCATGCCATGTAATTATTGTTAGTTCTAAGAACCAAGAATTAATTAGGTCTGTATATACCCATAAACTTACTGTAGATTCGTTGCAGACAAAGGAGAAACTGCATTCCACTTTTTTTTTTATATAATGCTTTCGTCAACAAAAGGAGTCGGGTATACAGAGAGCTCTCAAGCTGGCAAGCTTCAAGGAAGCAAACTTCAAGGAAACTTCTTTAAAACTGTCGGTCTGGAAGAGCCTAAATAGCCAATAAGGGCTGACTACAATACATCTTCTCAGGTCGTAGAGCTCTTTGAGATGATCTTTTGGCCTACCCCTCTCCCATAATATCATCATCATAACCCTAGAAATAAATTACTGCTGTGGTAGTAATATGTAACTTTAATGCAGTTTTACAAACACATTATTTCCATCCTTTACACCCAGAAGGTATTAGGTACCAAGATATTTGTATTCTGACCTCGAGCGCAATACGTACGCCATGCGCCGTTCCCTATTATAGGAAACAATGGAGGTCGGTACCGGCATTATTCTATGTAAATTGAAATAAAGGAAATAACCAACATATTCGCAGTAGGAGTTTATGTTGGGCACGATATTAATAACGCGTTTCAATGTCGGGATAAGGGACGGCTTTAATTGAAGGGGATAGTTGCCTTTTGATCATCGCTGTAATTACAGAACCAGTCTTCCGCTTTATTCTCTTCTATTAAGCTCATAAAAGATAATTTACTAAAGGTATGGAGTTTACCCAAAAAAATAATTATAATATTTTTGTGATACAGCTTAAGTTTCGGTCATTATAAGTAACACACAACAAAGTGGAAAGTTACGCTGTTTAATTATTCAGTATCCAGCTTACATAGTAAATAAATATATTTTTAACCATATAGGGTTAATGAACAGTGCAAGTTACTTGCATCTTGCATTACGAGTGTAAAGGCGATCAGTACCTTTCAAAGGGATATTAATTACTAGACGATCAGAAAGTGTTTGTGTGAATACAGTAAGAAATTAATTCTATATGGCTGATATGACGAGGTTGTTATCAAACCTAGATCACACTGATCTTTAGTCTTTATAATTTCTCATCAAATGCATATAAAAAGATATCTTAAAATTACAGATAAACGTACAGAAGCCAGTACATGCGGTTGGACATTCGCACTGCGAAATTCACCCCTACCGCTAAGGAATACGGGCGCTCACAAGGTCAACATGTCCACCCGCATGTGCTGGCTACTGTACATGTACGGAATTCATCATCATCATCTCAGCTGAATGACGTCCACTGCTGGTCCAAGGCCTCCCCCAAGGATCTCCACAATGATCGGTCCTGCACTGCCCGCATCCAGCGGCTTCCCGCGACCCTCACGTACGGAATTAATTCCAATGAAATAAAATAATTATTTATTTACAGTTCTACTCTCAAATACTCCACCAGTAGT
The DNA here is from genome assembly GCA_948473455.1 of Teleiodes luculella. NCBI lineage: Eukaryota > Metazoa > Arthropoda > Insecta > Lepidoptera > Gelechiidae > Teleiodes > Teleiodes luculella. The sequence continues at coordinate 8,646,949 of OX419590.1, read as the reverse complement.
CTTTAATTGAATATGTGCCCGTTATAAATTACCTTGAACCGGGTGGACAGGGCTTACGAACAAGTTTCGCCGTAAATAATACCCGGAGTCTCGACTGGGATAACGCTCGTCACCTGCGCCCGCCCATCTGCTTGCGCTAAACTCAATTTAATGTTCAGCCGCATAGTAATTGGGCCCTCATAGTATAGTAAAACTACGGCTAGAGCTCAGATCTGATAATTCCACCTGCCTGCTTAGCTGCTGAAGAGATGTTTTTGAGAGTATTTACGTTCCTTTACATTGTGTTATAACAATAATAATTTATTTATTTTATTTTATTCAGAATACCTACAGCTAATTACAATAAAAAATTATTCTCTACGTGTTGATTTCAGCCTCACATACCCCTTCCAAATGTCCGGGGTACACTCGTCCCGAGATAAAGAATAGTCAAGTAATAATATTATTTTCAAAAGTTTCATATAGTGATATTCGACGAGTCCCCACAGGGATTCGAACCCGGAACCTCCGTAACGTCTGGCGAGCTTTTGTCCACTCGACCACGGAGGCTGTTGACCACAGAAAAGTTGATTAGATGCATTGACTATTTATATCCTTTTAGTGTTTGCTTTGCTTTGCTAAAAGTTGATTACATCATGCCTTTGACATTCTGTTTACAATTTAATAAGCTTGCATGCGGCACGAGATATGAGTAGATATAAAATTCAAGTTGGTTTTAATTAAAGCCTGAAGTATTCAGAGGCATAACGAGGCGGGCCGGGTAGGCGGGCGAGTAAGTAATGGCCGTGTGGGCTGGCTCCGAAGCTAACTTTGCCGGAATGTCCGACTCAAGGAGACAGTTTTGATGAACGTTATTGCAACTCCTGGGCTCGTGAAACTTACTTACACTGGGAATTCGTATAGACGTGAATACTAACGGGTTTTGAAATATCTTTATAATGTGAAAATAAGGGTGTATGATTAAGGGCTTATTTTTAGTATAACGAATAGTTTTTTCTCGAATAGTGTTTAGTAAACTATTTAAGTGCTCTATGTAATTTATTTTTCAATACACTTTACTTCAGAATTTTATTACGATGGCTATAAAGTTTATCACAAAGTCTTTTACGACACAACGTACTACATTTTCTATCACATTTTTTTTTATCCTTTTTTATTCATGATATTGTTGGCCATTTTGGATGAATACAACGATGAATATGACAAAGAGTTGGAAGCAACAAGCAGAAGTGTAGGGGCCCGGCTACGATATAGCGCTAACTCCACAATCGCTTGATGATGATTGAGATAAGATAAGGATGTAGAGTAGAGATGATGCATCGATGATGAGATAAAGATGCGTAGATGATGAAACTGTTTATTAACTAAAAGATACAAGCTAGATGAGGCTGTGTATCTCTTACGTTGTTAAGATTAGACCAAGATAATTGAATGTTCGATAAACACTGAAATTAAAAGTATAAAATAATGCAAAACGCTCCGCGCGGTCACCATCGTACAAGTAGGTCGCAACGGTAGCAAAATAAAGTCTTCGATTCTAGATCGTACAAGAAGAATAAACAAAGCCACTATCAGATGAACCGAAACAAGAAACCCCTGCTGGACTTCTTACAGACTCCAAATATCATCATCATTTGTAGCACAGCATCGAATCAATAGAATTCATTTCGAGATTAATAGATCCGAGTCGTAGAAATCACACAGATCTCTTTAGGTACTATAAAGAGGTGATGATTTTCAAATGACTAAAGATATGTTTTAGAGAACACTCTAGATTAAATTCTTACAAATAAAAAAACTGTGAAAATCATCTTATAAAATATGATTCAGTCCGGGAGCTACGATATCATAGACAGACAGATAGATAGACGGAATCACACTTAATAATACCTCTCACCTCTTTCTTTGTTCTATGAGTTAAATATTCTCCTAGAAGACTAATGTTTTATATTACACGCTCCGGGTTCTTTGACTGTACATATAAGCTTATGATTTTCACCGCCTCACCTTTCTTCTTTGAACTTCAGAAACGTGATGCCTTTATTAAGTTAGGGACGTTTAAAAATTGGTTTAATGTTAGCGCTCGGGGCCCGAGACCTTTTTATGTAAATCCTGAAGGATGTGCCGAGGTTTTTAATGAATCTGCAATTACTTTGATAAATACTACAAGCGTGTCGAGGGAGAGTTCGACTGCACATAAATTTAAATTAAACTGGCTTATATTGATTTAAATTACCCAAGTAGTTGTTGTTTGGAATTAATTTGCTTTTTTCACTTATCTAACTTAATTGTTTTATGGAAGTATTTTCTAACGAACAGTAGAACAAAGATTGAGATTTCGTGTAAGAAGATTAAAAGTATAGCATCCTGATAATGGTCTAGTTAACCCCTTGATCTGGTTAACCCCCTGGGATGTAAAGTAGGACGAAGTTTATTAGGTACTTGTTGTTAACAGGTCATACGAAATACGAAAAAATATACAGTGATTGATACATATTTTAAAATGTACACAAAGCTATACTAGAGATTTCATATGGAATGAAGAACAAAGTAACAAAGAACAAAGAACCAGTATCGCTTTATTATTTACGTATAACCTTACCAATGTCCGACAGTTTTATTAATAATGTAATGATAAAGTACAAAGGTCGATTAAATAACCCAAGAAAACAAACACGATGTTATTTGTGTGCGTAACTGTGAGCCGTATCTGCCACAAAATTATTTGTATTACGTGCAGATGGTACTTTTAAATGTAATTTTGTTTGCATCGGCAGATTCAACAAATAAACGCTTTGTATTTGAACAATTGTATTTTCAACGGTAAAAGCCTTAGTTCAACAATATAGTGCTGAAACTATTGAATTTTCTTTTTCATGTAACATATTTTTTGTCTTTTTGTTTTATCGAATATTTTAGGTATAAAAACCAAACCGAGACTGTCGCGCGTCGTCGCTCATACAAGTTGCGTTCGGAAAAAAAAATATGTGTTCCAAAAAAAAGGCAGCGCTGGCGTCGCGTCGACGATGGAAAGACGATCGTAAGACGCCAGTGTGTTGGGGTTTGTTAGGTATAACATTACTATAATAAGCGATAATTAATCTAATTAGTTCGGAACATATAATAAATTCAAGGAAAATTAAACAAACGTACTGTTTGTTCATAAAGTAGTAATTTATGGCAGCATATTGTGTACAATTTATATTTGTACCTATAGATATCACAAACCAAAAAAAAAGGAAAATATTTCAACATAAATAGCTCTATACGCATTTAAATATATGCGTCTGAGTAAATATATTTCTTTTTCAATGTGCACCATCTACCATCTTATAAAAAAGTGGACGAGGCGGCCTACGCAGCTGGAATTTTAATCAATTTTGCGGCCAATAACTGACGGCGGACGCTTGAGCCTTCGCAAATTACCGCCTCAAAGTGTTCCTTCAGACTATATTCGTCAGGAGAATGCCCCTAAATTAAAAAAGCGGAGTTCGTTTCGGCCATTTGCATAATAGGGGTCGATTACATAGGAAATTGTACGGCACGTTTGTTCAACGTGAAACTCGCTTTAATTGCGTCAGCGGAGCTAGTAGCTCGAACAATAACGGGGAAAACAACTGTTTACGTCCAATAAACATTTCTTTTCATTGTCGCTCCAGATTTCTATTTCTCCCGGACGTTTCATTTGTAAGGAGTTGGAGGTTTTTTTGAAACGGTATTGGGAAAAGAAAGATCAGAAGCTAGACTGTAACAGAAAGCTTTGTGTGGCGAGCGCCGCCGCCCCGGGCGCGGGAATAATGAGTTTCACAATTCAGCGAAACTTTATTGCTCTTACAACTTAGCAGGCAATTATGGCAGCTAAAGTATTTTTCTTGCAGGACGTGGTAATTAGTTCGCGACATGACTTTTGCCAGTCAAGATTTTGTTCTGTAGTATTTTTTTCGCATCATTTCAGTGTTTATTTGTTCTGGCCTGTGCGTCATCGTTGAATTAGATTCGATCAACTAGAAAACAGCTAAACCATTGTCTTGATAAAATAAGTGCATTACGTGCGAGTATCACAATTTTACAGCAATTTTTGTCGTTATAGCATACTTTTTAGATACTCGTAACTCTATAGTTTGTTCGTTGGGAAAAACCGCTACGGCGCGCGTCGTAGCCACATCGTAGATGCGCTACGCGCTACAATCGTAGCGAATTCTATACAGCTGGCCTTTCCCATAACATGGTAGAGAGGGGTTGTATACTTAGCACATACGTTGTTGTTGTTAGTTGTTGATTATTCAGGTGAACACTGACTATATTTCCGTACTACGTACAAGCACAGAAAGAGTTGGGTTGGTCCAATCACCCGGCGAAACTATTAATTAAATACATTTTACAACTATATTTCCACGAATTGCACTAAATAATAAATAAAATTAATGATTTGAACATTGGAACAAATTATTAATAATTCATTTTGGTGGGCAATCTGAAATTTAATATTGATAATTTCGGACGCATGGGAAATTAACCGTGGCGGGCTGGATCGACATTTCCATTTAATTTAATTTTGTGAATGCGTAATGCTCGTGAAGTTAAAAAATAATTACATCAAATGCTTATTTGGATTTACCTGCAGAGAATACCAATAATGTTACGTAGATTGATTAATAATGATTTTTATTTATGTGTTACACAACTATGAAAAAATAACTGAGTTAAAATTTAACCTGTAAAGCGCGCGGTTCATGTACTTAGATGCTATCGCAGTATATTTGTATTCCTGTTACAAACATAAAAAAGTAAAAGCAGGCTGCACTTGCCACATACAATAAACCAAGCGCTTAAGGAGTCAATAATTAGAATATTTTCTTGAAATCGTAGAAAAAATATGAATGAAATATTATGCTGTTTGAATACACCGGCAGCTTATTAAACGGTTTTTGATTACTAGCAGCAATAAAAAGAAAAATATTTTATTAATTATTTATATACTAGGCCCTAAAAATATAGGTAGTTCAGCTGCAACGACCGTACCTAGTAATAGCTGCTTCTCATTTGTTTCAGATAGTTGCAGTCTACGCCGCAACCCAGTGCGCCTGACAAAGGGTTGGCGGCCAAAGTGGAATAGTTTCAATTTGTATCGTCAGTTCGTATGTGAGGGTAGAAGGGTGCGGGGGTGAGGCGCGATGCCGGGCGCGGGGGGGTAGCATGCCAGCGCCCGCCACGGCCGCCTGATGGCGCTAGTGCGCCGCATACTAGGCGACGCCCAGGTAAGCTAACATTTGCCTAGGACAGGTACCTTGATTGTTTTGCACGCAACACGAAAGGGCTTTAACGCTTGCGGTTTGGTAAGTTTAGTCTTGGATATAGGTCTACCTGTGTACTGACGTGGTAAGTCATCAGAATAATGAATCGCGCTTTTCCCATTACCAGTATATTACTCGTACCTCTCCTGGAGACACTTATTACATATTTTGAAGCACGAATTAATGCAAAGAATGAATCCTAAAGGAATATGATTACTTGGGTTATGGGTTTCGTATATCTTTTGTTGAGATTTTATAAGTTTAAATACAAAATTGAACACTATAGTGCAATATCGGTCTGTTAACCTCGTAAGGCCCAAGCGTCCTATTTTTAGAAAAAAATACTTGGCTGCTCCGGCCCAAGATGTTTATCTAAAAGAAAAATTTGCGGCCCAGCGTTCTAAAATTATGACATAATATTGTAACCCATTTCACACTTCAAATAGTCCCGCCAACTCCAATTCACCTATAAAAAATTGCAAACCATTGAACGTATCCGAACTTCTCATTGGCAGTTTTGACAGATAGAATAAATAAACTGGCTTTTTTCACGTGTCAACTATGTGGAACGGGGTCCTAGCTAAAAGTAGGTCATTAAATCCTTGTTTATCCGCGCAATCATTGCATTACGAATGATGCATTTTACTGTAAAGGGTTATTGAAATGCTATATATTGCCAGTACGCGCAAATTTTTTCGTAAACTATTTTTAGTAAAATACTACACGAAGCAGAAAACTTTTGTCCCAAAATAAGGTCGTTGGGTTCTCATTATCATCAACAGCTCATAAATTTCCCCACCGAGAGGCTCGAGTCTACCCTGAAATCAGGGTGTATAGGCCTAAGATGGCCACGCTGGCCCAGTGCGGGTTGGTCCACTTCACACACAACAGTTGAATTACTTCGCAGGTGTGTGCAGGTTTTCTCACGATGTTTTCCTCCACCGTAAGAGCGTCGAATAAACGTAGATATGAATTCGAAAATCGAAAACACATTGGTACGTGCCGACTGCCGAGGTACAAACCCGCGAACTTTCGAATGGAAGCCAACGGCCCTACCCACTTGGCCACCGACGCTCTCGTTATTATTGCTGCTAATAATTGCAAGCAAATGGCTTTGTTTCCTAGAAATTATACTGATTTTGAAAAATATTAGTTACTGTTGATATTTTTAATGCCTAAACAATTAAGTAAATAATGTAAATAAAAACAAATTTAAACAAAGTTATAGGTATTTATAACTTATGTATTTAGTATTTTTTTATTTTACTATGTCCCGGAGTGCTAAAAAAAGTACATACGATTTCGACGTCTTTTTCATATGGAATAGTCAGCTTTAGGCACTAAACATAGCTCATAAAAGAATGATATCAATAGCAATACATTTAAGGACTCTTTTCGCAAATCAAAGTTCTGGGCCGGAAGCACTTGAACCTATTATTAGTACATTGGGTCGTCACCTAAACTGACCTAAAATTAGGTTGGGCCTTACGAGGTTTAAATAAATAATAATATTAAACAGCACCATCAAAAGAGCCAATCATATTAATTCAATTCAAGATTTTAAAGCGTCATCGAATGTATTATTTTATTAAATTTTCACTCGGTTATTAACCCGCTGGTATCTATACAAAATGCACTCATGTTGTATCCTTTTCAGGACAATGAATGCATGAACAACGTCATATTTTTCATTTTATCCTGTACGTATAACACTGGTTATTATAAAACGGGTGATTAACAAGACTAATTGGTTGGAGTATCACTTTGTCTGCTTTATTCGGTCATCTTTTGCTGAAAAATTGTGTTTCCACCCGATATTTCACCGGACGCCGTTACCGCAGGGTACTCGAATTGGCAGCTCGCTCGGAAATTGAATGACCTGGGTCCGAGTTTTAATCGAATTTTTAGATTCACAACGATGCGCGGCGATTGTGGAACGATTAGCACATTTCCCGATTAAGTTTCGACGAGAACTGGCGGTGTGGAAATATGTTTCTACACGCATCGACACACGCGATTTACCACCGATTAGGTTTTACCTTGTTGTATGGTGACGGAATGGGTGGTTTTAATATAAGTAACTAGTTATGTATTATTTGACTAGCTATTGGTCTACGGCTATAGTGACCTACCGTGACCAACTATTAGGGCAATGGGCCCGTAAACTAGTACCTACAGATTGTACAGATAGTTTAACTCAACTATTTCTAATGTTACAAAATTAAGATACCGAGATAAGATAGAAATATAGATGTTTTTTTAGTTGTAAAAAGTATTATAATATTAAGTAACTCTAAATATCTTTTCTGACTGCATTTACAATACTCTATTTATTTTCAACCCTGAATGAAATCATGCAGATTAATGTAAATTACAAAATGATTTTAGCTTAAATCGAACCCCAACCATTAACTAGAAACCACCCTCAAATGAAGCTATTAAACAAACAGCCCTAAACGACTATAACGTCAAACGGTGGCTCGTGAATTAACTAAATAGACGGACATTGCGTAGATTAATAGAGAGCGATAAGGCGTCATCAGATACTCGTCGTGTGCCCTTCACTCAAAACCTTACTCGCCAACTTGCTTACCACCGCCATATTTCTTATATTAAGTAGAGCGTAAACTTAGGGCAGTTCGGAGCCCAGCCAAAGCATAATTTTTTGCCACATCATGCCAGCATAATTATGACTTTCTTATCTACATAGAAGTATCTACTTTACCTATCTATTTATGGACTAATATAGTTACCATATCAGTAATTATTTTACAAATTCATGCTAATACTACCTACTACTACTTAGGTACTACAAAAGCACTGAAGTCCATTGAACTCCTTTGGATGCCAAGTGTTGCCATGGTCCCAAAGCTTGGCAGGTTTGGAAAACGCAGTTATTGTTGGTTATAAATAAATAACTGTATTTTTTAAATAATCTTTGGTCATTTCGTACCACACCCGGAGAAAGAGTAGAATATAATACGTAGGAAGTATATGAGTGGTATAATCGGGTAATTAATACTTGTAGAAGTCGTTTAAAGTCGCTGTTGCTTTATAGGCGAAACTCCGCAAAATGGTGGACGAACAAGTGTCAGTGGGGTCCCGAGTCGAGGAGAGTGTGGAGCCAGAGCCAGCGGACCCGCTCATCACGCCGGCCACCGCAGCCTTCAGCATCGACCGCGCCCCAGGGCTCCTCATGGGCACCCTGGACAAGAGGAACACGGCTCTCAATGGAGACGGCACCTCCACCATCAACAGAACCAGAATATCGATACGGAACGGGAAGGATAATCCATTCATAGGTGAGGAAAGATTTAAAGTAGTTTATTACTTACTAGGTTACGTCTTTTACTATTTTTCGTCGTCAAGTTTTATTTTAGTACAAAGTTTTTACTTCGGTTTAAAAATACGTTTAATTAAAGTAATAAAGCAGTAAAATAATGTTTTGTAACATTTATTTTAAAAATAATTTGGTTTAATCGACAATCATGTGGAAGAGTCGCATTTACGTAACTTTTATTACTAGTTAAACTATAGATTAGAATCGTACTTGGTCTCATAATTAAATAAATAAAAATTCTCTCAAATGTATACCTTTGTTGTGTTTGTTTAAATCAATCTTACACGCGTAGTAGAGTAGAGGGCAAATGCTTACATTGCGTGTGCCCAACCAAGGTTACATTGTTTAACTTAGCTAAGGTTATAAATAGTAAATGTGTAAATTTAACCAACAACAAGTCTTACTCGAACACAGACTCAATTCAAGACGATGACAATAAAGAAAACCAGGCGAACGGGAAGCTGGAGTCCCCAGTGAAATGGTCGACACAGAATGGAAGCGACAGCGGCACGTATGCCGAGATCGGGACCGGGGCGAACAGCAACACGAGCGAGAGGAATATATTGGATCCAGCTGACAGCTCAGAGGAGGAGGTGCCTCTACCTGACGCCACCTCGCCGGGCCGCAGCAGCGACGGGCCCGAACCTCGCGCCGACATCACCGCCGGCCTCGACGGAGGTAAACCTTTAATAAAATTGACAACTGAATTCGATTACGTTCCCAAATGCGAGCAATCTATCGTCGTGGCAATACAATCTAACACAAAATAAATGTAGCGTCTTTTCCGATGTGAATAAATTCAATCAATCAAACCGACAATGAACACGGGAAAGGCTGTTACTCAAATACGAATTCATCGTAGACATCTCAGTACATATAAGGGAATAAGACAGTCGACAAGTAGCGGGAAGGCAAACTTGGCGTTTGCGTTTATCTTAACCCGTAATCCACGAGATAATAGTTTCCAACTAGTCGGGTCCAGCATGCTTGTTTTGCTGATGAAGTAAGTTCAGACTTAGTTAGAAATTCTTCATCGGTACAGCCGGGGAATGTTATGAGGGTCATTTATAATGCTAGCGTTAAACTACGTTGAGAACTTATGTTGAACTTGCTATTTAGCTTTTATGATTTAACTGGTTGAATTTCTTGAATATATAATATATTAAGGAAATAACTTCCCATTATACTGACTGACTGACTAATTGAAAGTAAAAATACAAGTGAGATAGATGATAGATACAAGCTTGTTCTCGTGAAAGCGGCCATGCATCGCTCCCTCTGCAGGATGTTTCCTCCTAATGAGCTTGCAGCCTTAGGGAATAAGCTCATTTGCCGACTAACTACGCCGCCGGAGTTGCCAACTTCCAAGAAAGAAACTCCCTCAATGGTGTAATTTGTCATTTAATTCTTGTGACCTTCTAATTAGCACGTTGTAATTTGAAAATTTGCTCAGTTCGCGAATTGTTGGAAATTAATTCACTTTCATCACTCAATATTACTTCTCGTTATGGTAGCGAATACTTGCGTTTGTTTGTATTGTTATATTCGTGGCAACACAGTGTTAACATATCATTACTGACCGTATCTCAGTAGAATAACAGGGTCAATGAGAAATAGCGAGAGCAACTCCTGTAATTTATCGACTCCCAATGGAGGCGGTATAGTTTATTATCCGGTGCGATACCGTAGTAATATACCCTCCTGGAGTTGCACGGAACCTCATTTTGCGAGAGGATAATTTGTCACAATCCTTTTGTTCGCCTGTTTACTATTTTTCTCCTCAGGGAGCCATCTGGCGGGTTTGTTTGTGTGGGTTGGTTCTGTACTCCCAATATTCTCTCTCCATTTGTTCCGCAAAATTAAAGCCTGTCTTGAGAAGAATAATTGTGCGCTTCCGAGGCGCTGTTTGGTGGAGTCAATACGTCAGTCAGGGCGATGGAAGACACAATAAAGTAGGCTTCGCATACACCTGCTACCAAACTTCGAGCGGGCGTATAAGGTTGGCTATCACACAGCAATCGATTCGTCTGGACGGCGGCGCGAGTTAAAGCTTCCGTGACTGAAACAACTTTCACGTTATTACAATGTTTACGTCGCCATAACAAATTCCGTTTATATGGCGGTGGGACCTACACTTTACAAAGTTTTCGTAAGTAGGTATAGTATAGTCAATAATTGACGAGTATTATTACGTCAGCGCTCGGTCGACTCCTGAATATTAACAAGGACGGAACTTGTCGCAAACTGCTGTTATATTAATAACTATAAGTTTGGTGTTTTAGTATTATTTTAGTATTATTTCACAGAAAATTTTGGTATTATGATTTACTTACATAGAAACTTCTTACTACAGCCAAAAAAAGTGTGCTTTACTGCTGATGTATTGCATCCAACTTGAAAAGTTAGTAGATTGGCGATTGCTGCTGTTGTTGGTAACGGAACTAAAGGCCTATAGTGTAGGATATAAAGGATAAATAGGTTACCTACTGCCTTAATTTAGTTGCTTTGTACGTACCACGATAGCCATAGAAGAAGCAGGTGGCTGGTGGTCCAATCCTAGAACCACACGACGGCGTTTATTAAGTAAACATACAAGTCTAATGGCGCATCCACACATGCCGCCGGGTTTGACGCCGTCTGTCAGACTGCCTTGCAACCAGAGCCGCGCGTGCCGCAGGACACCTAAACCTGCCGGGCATGTGTGGATGCGCCATTAACAGCAAAATGTTCAAAACACACATTGAAGGCACGGCTTTTTAGAGATAATGTCACACAATAACTTTTAGGCAGGTGTTAAAGACTTATTTAAAAAAAAATCTAGATTTTAAGACACGCGCTCAACATGCGTTTAAATTTTAGATGGTAAGATAAATATTGTTTAGTAGAAGCAGCTTCTCCCGGGGGTCGGTCGGACCGGTCCCGGCAGGATGACGTGACGGCGTCGCCCGGGATGCTCTCCGCCGCGCAGCTGGCGCGACGACTCCGGCTCGAGAACGAACGACTTCAGGTACATAACTCTACTCACCTACATATCGTCACCCGCCTGAGAAAACCACGTATATGCTTTCAAAAAATCTTTTTCAAGAGACACAAAAAACTACCTCCTGAAATAAAGTATGATAGGTAAATAATAATTATGTAGCTTTTTAGTTATTATATGATTATCTTTAGAGCTTTAAAACAAATGCGTAAATTTTATAGTGCAAGTACTGCGCGTTTTTTTTGCCCAATTGGTAAAAAAAAGGAATTTGACAAAAGCTGTCCTTTACGAGATTTTGTCAGCCGGGTGACGATATATACACACAGTGAAAGATTGTTTATCCGCAACATAGTCGTAGTACTCTTGAAACTGAACAACTTTTCCTAATGAACATATGTTGAAATCTCAAAAAAATATTTTTTCTCCATATACAAACTTCAGTCACGTGTCCGACCACTTTGTATGAAAAGTTGAATTCTATTTTTGAGATTTCGACCTATGATAAGGAAAGCTTTTCGGTTTCATGAGGACTACCACTATGTTGCGTTCAATTTCACGGTGTATATGTCGTAGGCTGATGGTTGCATTGCTGCAGTCTGATAACTATTTGTCTAGGTTAACAATTTTTTTCATAGTCGTAAGGAAAAGGTAAAAAAATCTAGATTGTCGTTGACTGTTACTGATGGTATGTAAAAAATATTTATTTTCAATTTTTTATCAGCCACGCTATCAAAATTCAAAGCTAAACCGTCATCCAACGAGAATGTAAAACGAATTCTAAGACACTACAGAATAAATTCTTATGTAAGCTGAAACTACTACAGAATACTACATTTGAAATGTAATACTTGAATGATTTCCCCAAACGCTGAGCCTTCCAAGGCTGATTCGTACAAAACTACTTGGTTTGGCGTGAGCTCCGAGTATTAAGTGGAAAAGCGTGCTCTTAAAATCCCAGGGCTCGAATATTCCATTTGATAAGCTCGCGGGCGAACCATCAACCTCGCGCGAGTTATTGGCTCAAGCGCGGCTCAGTCGAGTCAGCCTAATCGAAATTGTAATCTTAATACACGTGCAATAAGGTTGATGATTAAAATATACAAGGGCTTTTGAGGCAGGTTAACTCAAAACCCATATACATATAAGCAAACAAGCAAGTGACCAATAGAAAGCAATGCACCTTATTATATAAAACATAATCCTATTTACTGCTCAGGTAGCAATTTCTACCAGGAAACATTAGGGTAAGAAAACGGCTAATAAATTATAGAGTATGGAAAAATATATCACACACAAATATAAGGGATACATATAGATAGATAAAAGGCTATCTGACATTTATATAATATATTACATATCAATGAAAAATTGATTGAAATAAAGTATTTACTTACGTATTTTAAAGTTCTATTTAAATATTTAGTACGTTTATCTCAGGCGGAATTAACAAGAGTCCGAAGGTTACTGGTGGCAGCGGCAGAGCGAGGCGAAGCAGGCAACGCACTCATAGAAAAGGCAAAGGGTGAAGGAGCACAAGAAACAGCGCCTCTAGACCCTCAACAGTTAGAAAAAGAACTACTGCTAGCAAAAGAAGCCGTCAATTGTAAGTTACCAAACATTTTTAAGCAATAGTTACAATTACGCTCTTTTCCCCCACGGTTCAGCAGAGTTTTATAAGCTCCGAAACCATGCTAAAACCAAACCAAAGTTTTTGGGTTAAGAATCAGAACACACCTAAATAAGATACACCGATCTTTGTGATTCTGAAAGGTGACTTATTAGAAATCTGTGGGTGGAAATTCTATAAAATATTGTTACGAGCCTAGTAGGCCGACATTATTTTACGTCCAGCCAATAACTTGGAACCATTATAGGGGCTCATGTCGGCCAAGCGAAACAATAATCCGACATAAACCGATACCGTAAAACTAGCCAATTTGTTGAGTGCGCGCGTATGGATATACTCCACCAAGTAAGCGGACGTTTTGATAAACTACACTCATAATATTGGGTAAGAGTGCCGGCAAGCGCGTGAGGTGATCATCAAACAAGTCACGTACAGTCGGTGTGCTCCAGTAACTTCCACTGACATTTCACTAACATCATTACCCTTCCAAAAACCGAAATGGGCACAATATACTACGGCAGTGTACACGAATATGAATTTAGACCTACCTATATTCCCCTTTTTTATGATTCGGGTGTAGGTAAAAATTACAGAAATACCGGCCCATCGATACACGAGCGTAATAAGTGAAAAAACAGAACCAATTCTGATGTAAATTTCGTTGGCTACACGTCGATATATTGTGCCTCGCGTTCGGCTTTGATATTACCGGAGCGGGCGTCCATTCAAAGTCTTTATGATTCTTCCGTATCTATTGACGTTCGTATTATTAGTATGTTGGGGGAAGAATGTAATTTGCATATGATTGAGTATGTTTGGAAATGTTGGTATTTCCTAGTTGAGCATGCAAGGCCAATAAGCGTACATACTCGGTGATATGGTAGAGTTAGCTAGGTGAACATACGGGAAGCGTCTGGGTGTGCTCGATGAGACAGCCGCTGCGATCAAAGCGTTCATCTGTGCAAACAAGCCTTCTTAATCACGCGTTCTAATTAGCGGCAATTCCCGGCCAGACGAGTCCCGTCATAAATACACGTATCATCTTTGTAGCAATATTGTATATCATTAAAATAAAAATAAAAATGTATTAAAAACCCATACTCAATAGTAGAGTCTGAGTACTCCGACTCTACTTACTATGCGTGTAGTATGTGTCTAAATAGTATGACTTTGATATATCTTACGATCAATTAATTTATCAGTTTTGTACATAAGAAAACACCATTGTATACTTAACGAATCGAGTACCTACTTACTTTAGACCGACCGACCTACCGACTTTTAAAAACAATTTACAGGGACTTTTGTTGTACCTATATAATTTGAATATGCGAAAAGTAAGAAAACCTATAAAAATCCTAGTCCTATAGATTAGTAACTTTAAACAAAAATAAAATTACTGACACTATAAACTTTGTAAAAAGAGAAATTAAGGGAAAATCTGGGTTCGGCGAATGTAAATAGACAGTTTTACCAGTTTCGATTCAGTCGACATAGATAGAAAGTAGATCGGCAAACGAACGACAATTCAGACAGCCAATGCATATGCGGGGGAAGTTTTGATTCACTCGGGATTAAGCGGTCGTGCGGGCTTTCCAAATGTACACAAAGATCGCCTCTATAAATAAACCACTGAATAACGTGGATAGAAAATAGTTCCCCGTTCTTTGATGTGTTTCCCTGAAGTGGTTTTCCTTTGCAGCGTTGAAAGCGGATAAGAAGCGGTTAAAAGCGGAAAAGTTTGACCTGTTAAATCAAATGAAGCAGCTGTACGCTACCCTCGAAGATAAGGAGAAGGAACTGCGAGACTTCATTAGGAATTATGAACAGGTAAATACAGCAGCAACGCCAAAATATATTGCGAGCGATAAACAGTAACAGAACGCTTTAAGCAAACCTTATCTAAAGCACCGTACGGTACAGTAATTGCACTCCTTTGCGATTCGAGTAAAATGAGAAACTCCATTAAGCCAAAAGCAGGGGCGTAGCTACCGCCGTATCAGCCGTATCAATTATACGGGGCCCCCGGGCCACGGGGGGCCCCCAACGTGCATAAGCAAAAATTCATAAAAACTTCCCAATTTTTATTCTATTTTACAAATGACAAAAGTCATCTTTTGTGCACGTTTCCCTGGCCACTACATAAGAGATACATGCATGTTTGATATACCAGATTTTCTAGCATAATTTCAGCTATCATAATAGTGCCAAATTTCAAAATTTTAAACATGCATGTATCTCTTACTTATGTGGTGGCCAGGGAAACGAGCACCATTTTTTTACTTTCGTGAGAAATCTTTACCCTTCCTAAGGGCCCCCAAAAATTTTTTATACGGGGCCCCGCCAAGGCACGCTACGCTTCTGGCCAAAAGCAATGTATACTACTACTGACCCTATTTATTGTTGATAAATTTATGCCATAATTTTTACTTAGTCTTCTCCAAAATAGACAATATTTTTCTATCTTAGTATTTAATAGTGGTGGTTTTTTCTATGTGTGTATTAATTGTAGATTGTACGAATCAATCTGGCTATCCATTTTTGGTTATACTCGCGTTATTTTAAACTTTTTTTAATATAATAACGTTTCATCCTCTTGTCTTGTCATAAGTATAGGCCTTTATTATTCTCTATCATCATACAAAAATACATAATGCGCCGCTCTTATTTATTTAAATAAGGACAAAGAGAAACACTTTTTAGAAGTGTGTAGAGCAGCTGAAGGACTGAGGAAGTTCAATTTCTTTGAGCATGACATTCTACGCTAAAATCACCACATAACAGTGAAAAGTTTTCACCAAGGGATGTCTGATCCAGATGCGATCAAGAGGCGGCGCGTCGTCGGCGCTGGGCGCGGAGCGAGCGGAGCGGGAGCGGGAGCGAGCGGCCCTGTTACGTCACGCGCGGGACGAGGCTGAAAGGTCCTTGCAACTAGCCGCCGCGTTGAGCGCCAGGGATACGCAGCTGAGACATGCAAGAGAACAGCTGTTCGAGGTAACACGATATACTTTATTGACACCAAAATACACGGTAAACAAAAAAAAATACACATACAAGAGTAAAAAAGCGGCCGAATTGCTAAGGTAGGAATCACTACCAAGAAACCTTACGATAGAAAAATAGCGAACAGAAAAGATGGAGCGGTATAAGTGCTATGCAGAAACAGTGGGTGAAGGAAGCAAAGCAAAAAAAATCCTGATTTCTTGTCTATCTTGACCCACGACCGAAGTGAAAAAATTACGACTTCTTGAGGTTACACAAATAAAAATGAAAAATAAAACAGTTTTAATTAGCCGCAGCAATACAACTGTCAATACCGTGAAACAGTCCGTCAGTTTCGTCACGTGTCTCAATTGACCCACAACTGTTCAGATGTTTTTTGATAGGTTAAATTTCATACCTAGTCTGGTAGCTACAATACGAGCTGTGTTCAACTTTTTATTTGCTAATTCTTGTAATATTAAAAAGGGTACTCAAGTATCCAGACGGCTCATGGACATCTCGTAAATATCAAGTAAAAATGTTCTTTATGTATAAAGATTAATCTCCAATCCTATATTGAATAATAGAAATATAATTCACGTATTTGTGTAGTACCTAAAACATAAACCAATTCAGAATATCGTAAAATGTTTGGAGATTTTTACGAGAAATGTACTTGTATTTTATTTAGTATCGGCGCGGCGGTGTTTACACAGAGCTAATATTTACAAGAAA
Organism: Teleiodes luculella; assembly: GCA_948473455.1. Lineage (NCBI taxonomy): Eukaryota > Metazoa > Arthropoda > Insecta > Lepidoptera > Gelechiidae > Teleiodes > Teleiodes luculella. The sequence goes on along the minus strand of OX419590.1, from coordinate 8,629,991 downwards.
AAGGGTACAAAATCCCTTGCGATCCATCTGGGTTGATATTACGCTCGTGGGTAGTAAACGAGGAATTATTATTGATGAACATTGCGAACAAAGAAGTAAGCAGCAGGGTGTAAAATAAGGCAGTGGCCGATATTATGATGAATGTACCTCATCCATCACGGACGTACGGTGTTAATTACAATTTCAAATCGCGCCTTCCAACCTAAATCGAGTAGAAAATTAAACGCAAATGTTTCCACAAGCCGTTCTACTTACCAAAAGCTAATTTGAACTTTTATTGCTCATAAAATAAGGCGAGATTATACTGGGATTCTAGCGAGCATTTTATATATTAACAAAATTAACTAAGCTTAAGGAGGATACCTAATGAAAAGATTTAGGGCTTTTGCGGCTAGATATAGAAAATTGATATGACTTTATTGAACAAGCATCTGTATACTAAATAACCTTATAAATTATTACGCATATATTCGTATTCGGCCCACGTCACTCTTAAGAGCCGAATTCCTGTTAAATTAAGGTTTCCATTCCATTCAAATTAATTGAGGCATAGAAAGGGTAAAATTAATAGGAGGCAATAGTAATAATTCGAAATTGTAAAGTTTTGGTAAATTCTCCAATGGGTCTTTTGGCAAATTTGTTGGAAATTACTCTTCTGGGTAAGTTAGAAATGTTTAATTGCGTTTGATAACGGGTTCTTGTATTCTGCGTTGATGCTAATTCGAACCGCAAAATTTCAACTAGGTTTCATTATCATAAGGTCAACCTGAAATTTCCTATGGAACTTTGGCGAAAGTCAGTAAAAACATTTTTGATCTAAAATATCCCAAAACAACTATCTGCAATACTTTACTGCTACTGGTTAAAACTATCAGACACAATCGGCGAGCACATGTTTCATCCAATAAGAACACAGGTTTAAGGACAAGGGTCACATCCGTTCCGTGACGTCATGGATTATCAATAATGGCGTGAGGGTTTAATATCAATTTCCCTTAATTTTCCACTTCAGACAGTGCTTAATTTCTAGACAAGGGTATCAGCCATCTGCGGTGCTTCCTTGGATAAATTCAGGATGTGATTAATGGATTTTCTACCAGGCTCGGAGACAGCTGCAAGCGGCCGGGTGCCTCTCAGAAGGTGAGAGCGTCGCGTCCCTTGGAATTGGACCTCCGATGCTGCTTGGTGGACCTTCAGGGCTCATTGGAGACAGAGGGAGCTGTAGCGCTGATTCCGGGGTCAGAGGTAATATTCCGTATTCGGATACCATTTTGTATTCATCTTATAAGCCGAAAATCTAATAATAATATAATATCGGTATGCCGCTGTATAAATCCAAGCGCTGGGAATATTTTGTCAAAAATATTATATAAACTCTAAAACTCGTAGCAATAATTATGTTTGTATGTAAAAACATAGGTGCTAGTAACAATCATCGACTTAGTTTTATTTTTTGAAAATAAAATGAAAATTAATTATCCGCCGCGCCGCCGTAACGATACTCGTAGCAATATAAGATTATAGGTAGAAAATAATATAATAATAATAATAATGGATTTTTAAAAGCACCTTTTGTATAAATAATTTTACAAGTAGCCCAATAAAAAATATGCATATGTATATTTTTAAATACTCATAATATAACTCTGTTGGTTAATACTAACTGAGATTACTTTGCTCGCTATTGTAAAAATTATCTTTATAACAATATGTTTAATTTTTTTTTTGTAAATTGTGAACGGTTTGTGACGTAAACCATTTGTCAAAACCTTATTAAATGTACAATGCACTCACACAAACACATAGCTCACGTACCGTTAAGAGATTTGTACATGTGTGCTCACGTAGACAGGTAAATTAAGCGACGTCGGCAACTCAATTTAAATAATGAACTGTTGAATGATGAATTCGTATAATCCGTATTCACACGAAGCCCAAAATGTCACGAACTTGAAGTGCCACAGTTTTGTGATGGAATACCTAATTTGAAATTGCGTTTTAGAAAGTTAGCTTCATTACGGAGTTTTGTTAATGATTAAAACTAAATTGGATGTGTTGATTAGAATTTTCACTTTACATAAATAAGTTGAGCTTTTGTTGTTGAGGGTGAAATTGATGAAATCTATGAAAGTATTTTTATTGTTTTATGACTTGCTTTTATTAAAATCTTGATTTAATTTTAAATAATTGGGTGAGATTGTGACTAGCTGTGAAAAAAATATTCTATTTTAATTTCTAACTTCTTTAGTTTAGAAAGAAAAAATATAATTTTAAAATTGCAATACCTATTTGCTTTTGCAAGCCAGTGTAATTGTAATTGTAGTATGACGAAAATTGTAAGTGCTAACGTGTGCCATCCGTCAGGTTATAAAATAGCATAGTGTTAGTGACAGGTAGCAGCGATGGTGGCGCCACGTCGGTCTGCGGCGGCAACCTGTCGGACTCAACGGCGGAGGGCGGGCCCCCCACTCTCGACGCCTACGACACTGACGCCGTGTCACTCGTCTCCTCTGCCCACCACATCTACCAACGTGAGTAAATCCATTCATACCACTCTCGTCGGATATAACTGAACCTCGCTGGAAAGCTCCCCCGCACCGCGCTCCGAACGCAAGCGCTGACGTATAACATCATTAAGCCAGGTTGGTAGATATTTCCGAAGAGTTATATCTTGTATCCTCTCTAACACATGAAGCGTGAAAGCCATATATAAAAAACAAGAAACTCCTTTCCGATGTTTCTCCGTATCAATGCGGTAGACGCGTTACTACTCTGGGGTAGAGCCTTTCGCTCTCCCGCAAGTCTGGTGAAGCTTGATTCATCGTATTAGTTCGACACAACAATGGTCAGTTCAAAGAAAAAAGAACCTGGTACAGTACAATATAAAAAAGGAAAGGCCGAGTGGCGAATTATCGCTTTTAGCTATTGCGTCCAGGCAATAGTGCGCGATAGTAGCAGGCGTGTGTAAATGCTAAATAAATAAAGTGTGCATGCGGCTTAGCAAATACTGAAAGGATAAGCTCAGTTAACAGTTTTGTACCTAGTTCTTTTTTTAGTCAATAAAGAAATATGACATCTCTATACAAAATAAAATAATTAGGTACATAAATCAAATTTTCTGTTTCCGATTTAAAAAATCTTTGGTAAAGTTTATTTATATTACTTACTAGCTGTCCTCCCGCGTTTTGACTTTTCCGTGCAGTTTCCCGTAGATATGACATATTTTCCCGCGGTAAAAACTAAGATGTTGACTGGGGATATAAGGCACCACATACAAAATTTCATTTAAATCGGTCTAACAGTTTCGGAGATTAGCCCGTACAAAAAGACATATAGAGACACAAAAAAAAAGATTAATCTGGATATATTCTACATTACTTCTTACACCCATGACTCGGTTTTTTTTATCTATATACCTAGATTAAAATTAAATCCATCAATTGATAAGAAATATTGACTGAGCTTGATCATTTCTTAGTTTTTGCTGTGTCACTTAAATTATAATACCCTGTATATCTAACTTGACAATAAAACTGTAATACAGGGCCTGAAAACGGTTATTTCAAATTTAAAAATGAAAAAAAATATTAAAATATGGTCGTTATTACTATGAGTTAAATTGGGTAATAATTTAATCATATCATTTTAAATCACTTCAAATTATACTAGTACAAGTAACTGCGCTATAAATCATACGCAATTTAGATATTTAAGAGCATGATTACAATGGTGCCTTTAATGAATTAAAAATGGCGCGATCCGCCTATACATTAATTTTGATGGATTCTGTGATGGAAGTTCGCCGGAACGAGCAGGCTATGCCGCCATTTTAACATTGTTTCGTCACACTCAGCGCTACATTGTTCACATGAAGGGAATATGATTTCGCAATCATGCCAACAACATCAAACTGAATTTTGAAATCCGGCCAAGCTTAAACTTGCTTTCGTTACAAAATCAAAGAAAAAAAGAAACCAAAACGATTATTAAGCAATCCTTATTTGCAGTGTTGAGGAAATGTTCGTATTCAATCTATTTAATTAACATGGAATTCGCAATTCGATCTTCGTAAAAGGGTATTTTGCAAAAGGCGGCGTATTTAAAAAGTCCGCTTACGAGAGAAGCTTTTTATTACGGGAGAGCTTACTAACTGCACGATTGGGCTCTTATACCGAGCGGCGAGTTTGATAACAGGCCCCGATAAGGGCCATTGCTGATGCTATTTATTATGTGCGTCGTCTTGCGCCACCACATGAGGATTTATAAGCCCTATAGTCATATGTTTTAAATAGGCACTATTTCGGAATTTATCTCATAATATGAAGTTACAAAAAAAGAATAACAGAGCAGCTAAGACTGTATAGAACGTAAATAACACCTTAGCATGATCAGATCCCAAGATATGATGAGTGTATAATTTTACTTTCTCAACTATCCCAAAAATATTTTGTCGATAACATTGAAATTCAGCTCTTCAATACAAAATCATTCATTTATTCATTTTAATTGCATTTTAATCCAGTAAAAGTTTCTTTACGAAAACTGTAGGCCTACTCCGAGGCGTTCATCGACACGGCCGTGTCGTTGTCAAGAGGTTTGTCGGAGGGAGAGGTCCAGTTGTGAGGTAACTGAGGGCCATTGAGGATTTCAAGAGGCTCATTGAGGATTTCAAGAGGTCTACTGAGGTTTCTTTTTTGTAAACATGCCAATGTCATTTTCTGAAATAAACTTTGACACGCACCCTCTGACCAAAGCGAACATTGCTAAGGAGTATGCACTAAAAGACATGACGATATAAAATGACACAATAACACTATTACACTGAAACATTGCTTCTAGTCATATGTTGATGGGTGGTTGTGTAAAAGTTATAGCAGTTGATTCGATAATCTGTGGAGATTTAATGTTTTAAAAACTATACCTTTCAGAGATATATTGACGTCATACATTTTTCTGTCCTTATTTAACGACATTTCAGGAGGTTTCCGGTGGTCTTCTTTCTGTTTCGCGCCCAAATTTTGCCCCTCTGAAGTCTCATGTCACGATCGACAAATTGATTTTGAAGTTAAATTAAAAAAAAATGGACGACAAACCCACGGCACCAAAATTGGTGCCGTGGCTTTGTCGTCGGGACCGATTTCTCTTCAAATATATAATATTACCTTAAACTGATGACTGATACTAAAACTACAGGATATATGACACATGTTTACAAAAAAAGAGATCTTTTTATAAAGCCGTCTTCTCATAATATCCGTTAGAAAAAAGGTCTCGCAAATTTCAACCTCTGTCTCTGCAGACTTCACAAGCTGTGTCGATAGATTCATCTCCTTCATTGAAAAACTTGAATAATACTAAAACTAATGACTGATATTAAAAATACGGGATATATTTTACGTGGTAAACAAAAATTGTATCTAAAAGTTTTGTAGTTTTGGCACCGTGATCGAAGGAAAACGAGTCTACCAAACTACTATAATCCGTGTCACCATCGACATATAATGTTAATATCTTTAAAATTATTCAAGTCTGAAGTAATATTGTACTTGATACTAAAACTTAAAAATATACGTGACATCTCTTTAAAATTTTGATCTAATTCATGAAGTAGTTTTGAAGATATATCTGTAAGAAAAAGGCCTAGCAAATTTTAGCTGATTTCGAAACTGTCACTATAAGCCGTGTCGAGAGATAAGTCTACTTAATTTAAAAATGAATAATACTTAAAAGTGATGACTGTTTTTGAAAATAGAGGATATATTTAACGTATAAAATGAATATTGTATAAAAAAATCCAGTATTATGTGCAGCGTGACCGCAGGAAAATGAGTCTTAAAAACTGCCATAATCCGTGCCACTAACGACATTATAAATGTTAATATCTCATAAAATATTTAGGTTTCGTGCAATATTTTACTCGAAACTATTTAAACTGAATATACGTGACTTCTCTTAAAGATCTTAATCATTATTAATGAACTAGCTTTCCGCCGCGGCTCCGCCCGCATTTACATCTTTTCCGTGGAAATGAGGCATTTTCCCGGGGTAAAAGGTAGCCTATGTTACTAAAGGTGAATGTAGCTTTCCAATGGTGAAAGAATTTTCGAAATCGGTTCAGTAGTTTTTGAGTTTATACATTACAAGCATACACGCACACACACACACGCAAGCACACACACACACACAAATACGAATCTTTCCACTTTATAATAATATATATATATATTATTTAGTATGATTTTTCTGAAAGATATATCCGTAAGAAAAAGGCCTGGCCTATTTTTACCTACTTTATAAACTGTCTCGAGAATTCTATTAAAAAAATTTTTTTTTTCATTACAGTTCGAAAATACCCTTCGTAGACTTTATGAAATAAAACTAACGAGAGTGATTTATTAATACTCGTACTTTAATTACAATAACAAAGCTATACGAAACAAATATACATTGTCATTTTAAATTAGTGATATAAATATATTTAAACTAAGGTTTAACACAGTCTTTCTTTCACAGGCAAACAAACAATACGTATCAAATCAATTACAATTTTAACGTCGTCCTTGTATAAAACTATCAAACAGTTATTTTAAGCCGTATACGAGTATATTGTGCACATCTGTTTCGCTTTTCTGTGTTTACTTCTCTCTTGCTTCCTTGGTCTGCTGTAACACATTTCCTTGGATATAAACTGCGGTACCTGTTGTGTCCTATTCTTTTTTATGTACAATAATGGTTAAATGAATAAATTATTTCATATAGTTCCAAACGCTTTAGGCTTTGAGCAAAGACATTAGAAATGCTTCATTATTTTCAGTTGTTGTTGTTATTTTTAGTATGAACTTCTCATATTGTGATTATTTTTGATTATATTATTATTAAACTTTTGTGTAACAATTATTGCAATTTAATTATAATTATGGCTTAAAAGTATCAATTAAATATTTATGCTTTTGTATCAGAAAGTAAATAAATATTGTATGACGTTGTCTGCCAGTTGATGCTATATCGTAATCTATGACACAGAAATTATATATAAGATCTTCAATATGGAGGTTGGATTTCTGTATCATCTTGTTATGGACTTAAATGTTGCGACAAATATTTTATTAATGACATAAAAGTCAATGTACCGTTCAAAGTTTTATATAAGTTTAAAAAAGTAAAGGTATTATTGTAAAATTTGCCTGAATTATCGAATAAATTCCATCAAACTTCTGTCAGTCGATTTCCGGTTCAAAAATATAAAAATATAAAAACTAGTCCATGGCCTTGTCCTCCCCCTCTCAAATCTCCTGTCAGCCACTGACAGGAGATTTCAGAGGACTGCAGAGACACACTCAGAGTTTGAGTCAATTGCGTATCTATGTTTTAGACACATGGTTCTGTTTAATTTGGGAATATATCGTAAGAAAGTATCTCCCGACGACAACAAGAAGATTGTATCAATGGTCTCAATTCCACGCGTCCACCGTCTAAATAACTTAAAATTAAAATGTCTAAAATTTAACGAGTTTAAGTTGGTTATATCCACAAGTGCTATTCTACGGAGCCAGGCCAACTAAATTTAACGGGGTTTAAGCGACTTGCTAAATTGTCTAAGTTGAGTTCAAGTTGTTGTTTTTTGATGTTATTTTTATGAGAAAGGCAAATTGTCCTTGCCATACAACCTAATCATGTTTATTAATAAAAATTATCAGAATTTGTAAAAAAATCCTTAAGGAAGTTTTTATTTGTGTCAATTCATAATAAGTAGAAGTACAGTAACACGTGTAGGTGAACACTTTGAACTTAGGAACTCCGTTATTACGTAGGTAACAGTAAAGGCGAATATTACTGAGCAAATGTCCAGCCGCGTGTGCTGGTTCCTGTACATCTTGAAATATAGTAAATAAGCAGGAATAGTACAGTCAAGAGCAGGTCAAGTCATACTGAACCCACGCATCGCGATTCTCTCCCTTTTTGAACGCTGCAAAATCCAAAGTGTTCAACATAACATGAACTTGAATATTTCGCGTAAAAATGGCATGCATATTGCGTTTGGCCAACTAAAGCTAAGTTGAATTAATTGTCTATGGTTGCCTAAAATAAGGAACGTCAGATTAAAATTAGCAATGTCAGTTGAATTTGACAGTTTGCGTAGAATTGCAAAGTGGTTTAGCGACACCTAATTAAAATTAGACATTTTAACGGCCGCTCTGGAATTGGGTCCATCATATTCAAAATTAAACTGAAACCATTTTTTTAATTATTCTTTTATATTAATAATTATAAACTGTTATTCGCTGTTATTTGAACCAAAGTATGTGCCTAATCTGCATTAATTAAAAAAGCTAGTTGTTTAATAAACTAAACAAGATTTCAAGTGTAATCATGATCTGGCTTTCACTAATTGTTGAAAGGATCCCTGATTTTAATCATCTGTGGCGGAGGTTCTCCCATATTAAAAGAGGAATAGTGGAACTCTTTTCAGCCTCTTGTCTGTCAAATGATGTTTATGACATTTATTTATAACATTTAAATATTTATTTGTTAAATATTTCAACAATAAAAAAGCGCCAGGAAGAAATAGTATTGAATTGAGGTAAATCTGCGCTCTTTTCAGCTTTAGAGATGATTTTCAGGCAGGAGAGGACGTAGAAGATTAAGACGTTCATTTTTAGATGAAGTAAAGGAAAAAGTTGAGGTTATGTCGTACCAGGAAGTCAAGAAGCTGGCTATGGACAGAGAGAGGTGGTGATTACTCCACGGACAAGTGCCTCGCTCTTAAATTTTGTATGTACAGTGATTATGGTAAACAGACATGCTTAGTTTGTCTGCTCATCAATCTAATCTGATACTATCCTTTTTTTTTTCAGATTTTATTTAAAAAAGTTAAACTTTTATCGAAGTACTTTCAAAAGACATGTACATCGCATAAAGCAACGTTTTATGTGGTGTCTGGTGGTGGTAATTATATTGAATAGATAATCTATTAGATAATATTCGTATCATGAGAAATAGAAAAAAATCTGTTACTTTACTATACATATAATCTCATTTAAAATACTAATCTTAACACTGAAACAGGGCGGTCTTTTTGTACAAGATTATTGTTGTTGTATCTATTTACTTGTTAAAATTATAACTGGTATAATATTATATACTATTCAACATTACACTTGTTCTTGTTTTGTTCTTAATCTGATTTAGTATGTAAAGGTAGGCAAAGCCTGACCCAAGAAATAAGAAAGCTACTCGGGGGGCGCCACGTGTATATTTTTATGTTTATGGCAACAATTTCTATTATTATATTAGTTCCATTGAAATTCCGCAATATGGCGAGGTTTCTTATTTCTTTGGTCAGGCTATATACAGATATTTCCGTCTTTATGAGCATCTGTCCTTATGAGAATCTGTCTTTTTGAGAATCTGCCCTTTTGCGAACTTGCGAAATTGCGAAAGGCAATCATATACCTTGATTTTACGTGTATAAAAAATTTAATTTATTCCCTTGGTCGGTTAAGGTCAGATTCTGTTTAAAAAAACATAACTGGTACCTACCTAACCTACACACAAAATTTACCTACTTTAATATCTGATTTCTAAAAAGTTAGGAGTTATTTAAAAAGAAAGTACTTTTTTTTTTATTGACCTAAGGTCTTGTGTCGAAATGGTACGAACATTCAAGCTTCACCGGACTTGAAAAAGAAAGTTCATTATGTGTACTTAAATATTCTGAAAGGTGCCCCATGCTTATGAAATACTGATACTATGCCAGATATGGGCAGCAGGGTTCCTTTTTTATCACGTGTAGCATTAAACAACAGCGGAAAATCTTCCTCACTTCCTTAGGACACAATACATTATAAATATACTTTATAATACACTTTCAAGGGATAGAGCAGTATGGTTTGTCTAATAATTGAATCATTCCATCAATTATTGCTTCAATACGATATTTTTATATTTTTTGACGATTGACAATAAGTTTACGTCTATGGAGTAAGAAAAAACAGCGAGGTCAATGAGATTGTCTATGTTTTCACTCTCACTGCTATCTTCGGTGCTCTTCTATGACCCTCTTTGGACCCTCTTTCAGCTCCTCTTCGTCCCTCAGAGGGAATTCCTCCTGACAACGACACGGCCGTGTCGATGCCGCGTCGGAGTAGGCCACCTGATCATATAAAATAGAGGCTTAACTCAAGGTATTATAAATTGTATTTATTAGTTATGGAAGAGGAGAGCTTCCTAACACAGGCAAATTGCTGCCTAAAAGAAAACTCCACAAATTGTAAAACTACGTACTTTAAGTAGTGAAATAAAATTATTATTATTATTATATTGATTGAATGAGCATGAGAACCTTCCAGTTTTTGTTAAACAAATTGTTAAAAAAATCAAACTTTCAAGTTCTATCAGTATCTAACAACGAAATGCTTGGATACATTCTTATGTTAGAAACGACACCATTTACTATAAATATACGTACATGGGATGTAATTTATGGATCATTGTACTGAGGAAGATTAATGTAATATTTGGAACTTGGTGCTCCTTCCAGCAGTAACTCTATATAACTCTATATAATGTGACGAAGGGGAACATAGGTACTGATAGTGTTTCAAACATAAACACTCTGCTTGATTGGTTACTTGTCATCGTGTCACTTACCTAATTACTTGCTGTACCAGTTTGTGTGTCCCTTGCCACCCGTAACACTTCTATCAAGATATCATCTACGCACAGATAACTTGTTGGAAGGTACAAGTCGTTTAAGGCTACTAAGTGTAATAAATTGATCTAAACTGAAATTTATAACGTAATATGTCTATCAAATATTTACTCCCAAATAATTATTAATAGTAATTTGTAATTACTACCTCGACGTGATGCTAGTGAAGTGACAAAAGAAATCTAGAAGATTATAGAGACAATTGCCAATATTGTTATATTTTTTTGTAATATTATTGCGTCGAAATAAAAACTTAATAATTTTATTGTTAAAAATAAGAAATTATTAGAAAAAACCTAATCCTCATAAATAATTAGATAGTTTGTACCAAAATTTCATACTAACTTTTCGTACTTTTTTACGACAGGATTTTAACTAGGAGGCTTTTTATGAAGGCTTCTAGATTTTGTTTGATTATAGTGCTTAATTTATAAGTTCATCGCTGGCTAACTTTTATAGTATAAATCAATTTTTATAAAAACTTAAACGAAACAAATTGCGTATTATTTATATTTTGGTAGAACGAATATAGAACTAATTATTTAGTGTACCTATCCGTTAAAACGCAGGACATGGTCAAACGTTAGGTACAGACACATGGCTTATATTTCATTCGAGATTTGTTGATTCGCTGCTGGTTTGTTTGCAGTAAGCACTCCAAGAGATTGCAGTCCGACCTTGTCACCGCACAACAGTGCATCGCCCTTCACGAGATCCATTGACGCTGGCTCCCTATCCAGGTAAATATATCGTTAACACCTCATACATGTCCCTACCAAGGGGCTCGAGCCTACCCTGAAATCAAGGTGAAAACGCCTTAATAGACCACGCTGGCCCAGTACGCATTGGCTTTTGAATTACTTCGCAGGTATGTGCAGGTTGCCTCACGACTTTTTCCTTCACCGTAAATGGTAAGAACGTCGAATAAACATTCATAAGAATCGAAAACACATTGCACGTTCGTTCCGAGACTTAAACCCGCGAACTTCCGAATGGAAGTTAACGACCTTAGACCCTTGGCCACCGACGCACGCCTTTTTGGGTAAATAATATTTAAAAAGAAAATCTCTGTATTTTTATTCACATTTATGTTAATAAATTAGCCCCCAGATCTTTCCAGCGATCGCAATCACTCTCTTACATAAATCAGACTAAATTATTCTTGCTGAATAAGAAATTAAGACGGAGGAAAATTTCCTCGTTTCCAATCTTTTGGGGCAATTGATTTTGCTAAATTATCACAATGGGATTCATCAATCTCGAGCCAAACCGCAAAGGGCGCGTTAATTAAATGGCTGTTACCGTGTGTATCGCCTGGTTACAAGCATTTTTAGACTAAATGAATAAACAAATTAACAATACTTTACATTTGCTGTTTTATTGCTTTAACGAACTGTTTAGATAATGAGAGAGTCAATTATAGATAGAAGTGCTATATGTAAAAATAGTAAACTAATCCTACTTACTCGTATACATGTTAGAAAAAGAAATGTAAGAATATTCGTTTCTAATAAACGCCCTCAAAACTAAATCCAATTAATCAAGGCCAATCTTATTGATAACGATTGCCTTTTGTTTGCCCAAAACAAATATCGCAACGTCGCGCGTAACGAAGGTGGTCAGGAAACAAGACCAAACAAGACGATCAATTTATAAGCAACCCTCCCTCTGTTCTATTTTGTCGTGTCCGTCCTTGTCTGCTGTAAGCTCAATAAACTACCTGAAAACTTGGTGATAGGAGGTATAGAAACTTCTGACATGGCTATTGAACACAACATACTCGTTCGAGTATATGAATTTTATAAGACCTTGTACAGTACAAGTAGCAAAATAAAAAGCCAATTGTATTTCATTTAATTTCAAAGTAATCTATCGTCATTTTATTTTGTTTAATTATGTGAATGAGGCGTAAGAAATATGTCGAGATCTTGGCCAACCGTGATATCGACTTTTACTTTTAATAGTACTTTTGGCGAACAATTTCATCGATGAATTATCTTTCGGAAAACGGTTACAAGCTCTGAAAAAAAAGTGTCCAGATAGGACGTGGTATGAAAATAGCGATATCTATCAACCAGCCGCATAAAATGCTACATTTTTGTACACAAACAGACTGATGCCTGTCCATTGCAGGCCACTGCTGGACATAGGCCTAAGTGTGCGCCACAATACACGATACTCCGCTGCTCTGACCCAGTCACCGTCAGCCACCTTTTTCAGGTCGTCGATTCATCTTTTCACAGATTTTTGTACATAGGGAAACATATTAATCACACTTATATTATAAATAGGAAAAAATTGTATTTGTGTGAGTATGTGTGTGTGTGTGTGTGTTTGTAATGAATAAACTCAAAAACTACTGAACTGATTTCAAAAATTCTTTCACCATTGGAAAGCTACATTCACCTTGAGTAACATAGGATACCTTTTACCGCGGGAAAATGCCTCATTCCCACAGGAAAATCTGTTAACGCGGGCGGAACCGCGGCGGAAAGCCAGTTGTGTTATAATAGTTCGATTAACGAATGGCTCAAAGGAGGGTATAGAGTGCGTGAGCGGGAGCCTAAACGTATTCTTCAGAAACTTATTCAGAGTGCTTACGGATAAAACATACTAAAAGTCCTGTCGTCTAGGAGATGAGCCGGAGGGAGGGGGAGGGGTCCAAGGTCTCATTTTTAGGTTTTTCGCCAATATTACAGAAAAGGTGCGTTGTAGCAAAATATGATCTAAGATGAAATGAAGGTAAAAAACTAGAACCGTGTTTATCAGATCCGTGGAGCAGTTGTCGAGTCCCGGCGAGTGCGAGCCGTCGCTGGTGCCGGGCCTGCGCGCGCGCGCCGGCAGCAAGGCGGGCCGCGGGCGGGGCTCCGCCTGGGGCTCCATCTCGCGCGTCTTCGCCCGCAGCCGACACCGCACCAAGTCCGGCAGCGCCACCAGCGGACACGAAAGTGGTAAAAAATTACCAAGTTTTATTGATGCAAAAAATATAGATTTTCCAATGTTTCTATTATTTATTCTTATTTGTGTCTTACAGAAATAAATGATTATTGGTAATGAAACTAATGTAAGAATTACACGAAAAAGAGAACGGCCGAACACTTAAACAGCTGTACTGATTGATGTAAAAAAATGTTGGTTGATGACAGATATTCCCACGAGAAAGGGCGAAAATTTAAGAATTAACAATTGGGTGCCTCAGAATGCAAAAAGGTGTCGTGGTCGCCCCCGCAAGAGGTGGCGAAACGAGCTGGATACGTATTCTGTAGAGTGGAAGAGCATAGCTCGGGATAGGGGAAAGTGGAAGAAGATGAGAGAGGCCTTTGCCCTGCAGTAGGATAGTACGGGCCAAAAGAAAATAAGTTAACCACCGTAATACATGTTTTTTCACTTCTCTGGATCAGCTGTGAGATATTTGTTAAGACGTTGTGTCGTCTCTCTATATGCGATTGTTTGTTTGTTGTCAGAGCCAGTATATGCAGGCACGGGTAGTACCCGCGCCTGGTCGCCGCTGGGAAGCGAGGCGGCTCTACGGGAGGCAGCGTCTTTGCCTCTAGCAAGATGGCGGGCGCCGGCCATCATCGCCTGGCTGGAACTAGCCCTGGGCATGCCGCAGTACGCCGCTGCCGTAGCCGACAACGTTAAGAGCGGAAAGGTGGGTCGGCGGCATTCGTCAATGTCTTTTATCTTCTTAGCATGTCAATTCAGTGATCAAAAAAACGGCCAGCATTCTTCGCGCCATTATTGTAAAGTTTGAAACCCTCAGACGAGGGATACCACGGAAAACAGAATGATAAGGGAGTTGAGATGCAAATATTTTTGAAGATATGAGGCAAAATCTGCGTAAAAATTATAAACTCCCGAATCGTCCCGCTGTCCGTCTTCAAAAGTACCTACAGATAACATTATGTTAGGATTTTCTTTATATTGTTATCTAACATAAAGTAAGTGATATGAATTTCATAGCCGTTCAAAATAAATTGTTAGTAAAACATGATAAAACAGATTGATGAAAAGTTTGCTTAAAAAATACCTACATAGACATCTCTGTTTTCGGTTATTCCCGTTGTCCCCCACGGAGTTTACAAAGTGTTGCAAAAAGTTGATAGGTTATAAAATTTCTCGTCAATTTCGTTGTAATTCAGCTACAGCTATTTTCATCAATTTGTATGCTCGCGCTCGCTGGCCAACATCCCGTTAGGAGCCTTTTCATCCCAGTCAAGCGTTAGGCTTTCGAAGGCTTTGCAATGAGCGAAATATGCAAAATTGTATTCAGCGCAAAATCGACGGTTCCATTACCCTGGGACTAAAACATTGCGGCTTATCTTTTAAAATAAAAATCCCTTTTTCATTACACCTCCATCCATTCATTATTCCGAATACGCTCATTTTATTAGATCTATATGGAAATTCGGTCCCAGAACAACTCCCTGATAAATTCATTGGGAGTTTGTGTTTGTTTATTCGAAACACGTTTGCTATTGGATTTATCAGTGCGCATTTGCGAGCTTATTAATACCTGACACGAAATATTCCAATGAGCTCATGCACAATAAACCTCCATCGCGTTTTGTTCTGAGAGGGTTCTATTAGTGAATATTAATGTTCAATTTGCAGGTTCAAGTGAGCAATTCTGTTGAGTGCTCTTAGAATTAGACTTAGAGTATCGTCTTACACTTAGAACATTATTGTTCTAAAATAGGACATGTCTAAAAGCTTTTAGTTTATAAATCGCTTAAAATTTACCGTTTTATTAGATAACTAGCTGTGCGCCCGCAGCTGCGCCCGTGTTGTTTTTTTACTTTTCCGTGCAGTATCCCGTAGGAATGAGATATTTTCCCGCGGTAAAAATTATCTAAGATGTTGACCTGAGGTACCATGCAAATTTCATTCAAATCTGTCCAACAGTTTCGGAGATTAGCCCGTACAAACAGACATACAGATAAACAGCGATTCAAAAAATATTCTGTTTCTAATCTTTTTTTTTTTTTTATCTCCCTTCTTCCTGCAAGCTGTCGTTTTCTGACATTTAGCTGGAGGTTAAGTGATTTAAGTTGGCTTGCATGGAACGCGTCCAGTGACGCGGCCATATTCTTCAGATACCTGATAGCAGGTCTTGTGGGGCTTTTCTTTTGAGTCTCCTAAATGGTGAGGATTCCATTAATTTGGAGGCGAGTACGTTAGGATGGTTCTTGATCCTGCAAGAATAAGCTTTGAGTTTGGTTTGGATATCTTGTTTCACTGAAGGGATTATCAGGTCTTTGTGTAATTGGTTGTTTCTAATTGGTTTCTAATCTAATCGAAAAAATATTGGATAATAACTATACCACTTCTAACATCCCCCTGACTCGGTTTTTAGCAAAAATTTTTCTATGAACAACCTCTACAGTTTTATTATTATAGATAATTATGCTCATACATATCTCTCCAGTTTCCAAATAGTAAAGTAATAATCCACAGCACACAAAATGGATATTAAGGGTGATTAGAGTTTAAGAGCACAATAAGAGAGTTTTAAAAGCTATAGCTTTTCCCCTACAGTAGGGCAATTGAATCTGTGCTGTTGTTAACCTTTTTTTATTGACCTACGCTTGAGTTGCAAAATCGATGTACCAAGATTCACCGTACTTGTAGTGTTTGACGTAGTGTTGGCGTAAGCGACGCAATAGTAGCGTCAAATATTGTGTTCTGGTTGGTTCTAGATCCGTGCTTTGAATGGGCAGGTTCTGCTCGAGTTGACGGACGCTGACCTGGAGGTGGGGCTGGGCATCTCGCAGCCGATGCACCGCAAGAAGCTGCGGCTGGCCATTGAGGAGCGGAGGCGGCCCGACCTGGTCCGGAACCCTGCTATTGGTCAGCTCACACACGCCTGGGTGGCGGCCGAGTGGCTGCCTGACCTTGGGCTAGCACAAGTAAGTCAAACCACAGCAACTGAGGTACTAGGTAGTAAAACCCTCGACTCCCTCTACGGAGTTTTAGGTTCGTATCCTGGTGACACGTCGAACAAATATGCCTCTGTGAGACTTTCTCCAGTTTGGTTAGGACGTTGCAGGCTGAATCGCCGGACTGTCACAAAAGAAAGATGATTCCGTGCTTCAGAAGGCACGTTAAGCCGTTAGTCCCGTGTACTATCTACGTACCTACGTAGTTCACAAGTCATATTTGCGACTTAACAATTGATTACTTATGATTATCACGTCTGCTAAGTTAAAACCGTACTATAAACTATTATAACTTTTTCCTAATAATGACGTCATTATGAAAAACTTTGGCTTTTTCACAGAACCACAGAATACTAAATATGACAGAACGTGGGCAGAATCAAACAACTGACAGTTAGATTTATATGGAAGAGTCATTAATTTACTTTATCCAAAGAGAAAAATAACTTTAATACGCTTTATCTGTCCGTAGAGCTATGTTTCTCGGAAATAACTATTATAGTTACTTTTCTCTTTGCTATTTAGTTGTAACCAAAATGAAAAGCCAGGATTTATATGGTTATTATTACCATTATCACATTACATGGAAAAGTTGTTTATTCCTTTCGAGTCGTGGAAAGAAAATTAAAGATGTATTTTCGATATAAATTCATTGTTCGCCATTAAAAAGATAACCATAGATCTAAAAATAAATACATCATCAAATAAAGGAAGTAAGTAACTGTTACTTAGAATTTCCATATAATATTTACCACATAATATTCTAGCATTTACATCACACTTACGGTACTAGTGGTTCCGAGAGATGCTAAAGTATTCTGTCTATTTAATCGTTACTTTGTGTAAATTACCTACTAGACATGGTACTATTTTTTAACTTTTATATACAGTATGCTGAATCTTTCCTGGCGAGTCTGGTGGATGCTCGTATGCTGGATACGATCAGCAAGAAGGAGCTGGAGAAGTATCTAGGAGTCACCAGAAAGTTCCATCAGGCGTCTATAGTGCACGGCATACACCTGCTCAGGATAATGAAGTATGATAGACAAGTAAGTCTTGTTGAAGATTTTGTATATAATTATGTATTACTTGCTAAAAATTAACAAAACATATTTATTTTATTTTAAAACTTCCTTAACCGGAGAGAAAATTTCCATAGAACATCATCTAAGCTTTGAAATATCTTTATAGGAATTGAATTTATGAGTAATAAGTATTAGATTAGCTTATGTATATGTTACAGGAAATGTATGAAATCCAGGAATTGTATACAATTCCTAGGAAATGTATACAATTCCGGAGCTCGTTAGGAAATGTATGAAATAATGTTTCAAAGATTATTTATTTCACACATATCCTAGGAAATGTAGGAATTTCCTAGGAATTGTATAAAATTCCGAAATTGTATTAGGAAATGTATAAAACTAATGCTTTATGTGAATAAAATGAACAAAGCTCCCTGTTAAACTGAGAATCAGAGTTATCTGTGAATATTACTAATGAAACACTTTGTTATACTGACAATTAAAATGTTTGCCTTGGCTCTCGTTGAAATAATGCAATAATCATACGGTAAAATATAATATATTTAAAAGGTTTTTTGTGAATTAAACTTTAAAAATCAGCTATTTATTGTTTTTCACAGCGTAGCTAGCACAAAAACTATAATTTAAGCTTGTAAAGCTCAAACTTTACTTTGATAAGTAAACAGTCCATCGTTTAAGTAAATAATACGCCATGTAAAAGCAAAAGCCTTTTTTAACTATGTAAAGAAAGCCACCCAGGTAACATAAATATAAAATATTTATTAGGGCTTATTAGTAATTACTCTCTAATATTTATCTATTTATTCTTATTCATGGCTGGTAGGTATATATGTACTGAATGTTTGCGCAAGCGTACGCCCGATCGGGTGATGCAATACCACAGGTGGGACACTCCAAAGAACCAACCTGGTTTTAATTTTTATAACAGACAATCACCAGATATAAATGAAAATCAAAGGAATAATCGTTATGCTTCGTGAAATACCACGCAACACCATCCGGCAGAGTTTGGCAGCGCCTACGGGATGCAGAGAGTGGAGGGATATAGAGCAGGGAACTTGTTTTGGTGCGGGGAGGTAAATATCCCTTCTGTACGAGTAGTACACAAGCAGCAGCAGTGCAGCAGTGATATACTTCTGTTGCAAATTCCTCCACTCGCTCCGCTTTCCCAACTTAAACATTGACATCTTGAATGTATTACATTTCCGATCGCTATTTAGGAAATGTATACATTTCCTAGGAAATTTGTCTAATATAATTTATTTCATACATTTCCTGGCGATTTTAGGCATTGTATACATTTCCTAGGAATTGTATACAATGACGGATTTCATACATTTCCGTTAACATATACACTATACAACCCCATCGAGAGAATTAAGCCTAATTATTGTTAGGATAAACAGGTCTCAGTAGATTACGCTGCTTCAGAACTGCTACACCATTCATCTACTCTCATAAATCATTTAAAAGAACATGTAGAAACATTTGTACTTCCTAAAAAACTCAAGATTCGAAAACACGTTTGTGATCATCTCCTTCACATTATATTCACGGAAAACAACTTCCCCTAATGCGATATTATCTCTTGTATGTAAGCAAATACAATCAACATAATGAGTTATACCAGACGAAATCCTCCAGGCTATGAAAGAGACGAGAACAAATAGGTACAAATAAGGGAAAAAGCGTCGCGATAATAATTCATGAGCTCCATGCTTACGATAATTGAATTCTATAATGGAAACCGTTTTTCGATGAACCGAGAACAGGAACGGTATTATAACCGCAGGCAGATATGTTTTCTTTTCACCCGACTGCAGAAGGAGGGTTATGTATATTTGTATGTATGTATGTATAATTCTTTGGCACGCTCTACAGACTAAACAGCTTGATAGATTTTTTTTACTAGAAAGTAGAGCGTGACCACGAAAATTTATTTCAGTGTATAATTAATATACCAACCGTCCTAAGCTATTTGAAGAGAAATAACTTACTAGGAATATAAAGTAAACTTGCTATTTATATAATGAGTAACATCGTAATAAAAAGACCGTGAAAATAACGTGGTTGTTATGTTACACCATAGACCTCAATAAAGTTATAAAGAAGCAATAGAAAGAAGCTAATTTGACTGAGCAATCTTTCATTTTATTGATAGACAGCCTTAGAGCAACGCTGGTCCGGAAGGCCGGCGTTGCTCTAAGGAGACAGTCCGCATTATTTATCCAAAATATGAAAATTTTCAATAACAAAACCATGAAGCGAATCTTGTCTGAGGTCTACATTCCCGGCATATCCGTAACCAGATCAGTAAAATGAATGAGGGAATGAGCGATTATCCAGTAAGCAATGCTCGGAGTCCCGGCTCCAGCCAACCCTCGTAATGCTCCCTCGTTAATCATCGGCCCTCGAGTCCTTCTGCCGGAAAATTTGACCTACGGCGCCTGTTTTTAAACATTTTTATGTCCCTCCCCGTTTTATTTATCATAATATTTTTCCTTAGTGGTAGTGAATCTGGGTTATTCGGTTGTTTGGTCAAAATAAACAGAATTTCTGTATAATTGAGTATTCTTTGAGTATTAACAAAAGAGCATTGCATTATAATTAACAAAAGAGCATTGGCGTCTTTGGTGTAGCAAAGGGATATTGTGTTTTATTGGGGATGTGGCTTCGGATATTGCCAGATACAAACGTGTTTTCGATTTATGTTACGTTTACTCGTATTTTACACAGAAATACCGGAAGGTAATGGTAAAATATCGGAAGAAAACCAGCAAACATATTAAAAAAAATGGCAATTTAGAATCGCTCGGTGGGGATGGGTATGATCGTCTCAAAGAAACTATAATTTTCTTCTTAGCTTGAAACTAGTACAAGAGGAAGTTTTTTTAGGGTTCTAAATAAGTAGGTACTAGTATGAAAAATATAACAAGGGATGTTTTTGTTCAGGCTTTAGCTGTAAGACGGCATCAATGCGAGAATGTGGACGCAGACCCGTTGGTGTGGACAAACCAGAGGTTCATGCGGTGGGCTCACAATATTGACCTAGGAGAATTTGCTGAAAATCTTAAAGGTAGGTATCTAAAACCTCTAATTTTCTTATAAAGTAATCTGTTTTCTTATTTAACAGCATCCGTAGCCGAATGGTAAAACGTCACCACCGTATTCAAATCCCCGGTGGAGACCATCGAACAAAACGATCACTATGTGAGACTTTCCCCAGTTCAATTAGAACACTGCAGGCTGGATAATCTAATTTTCTAAAAATTAAGATGATTCTTGGCTTTGGAAGAACGTAAACCCGTTTTAGTCTGGCTACTATCTATGGATGTAATTATAATAGAGGCCATGTCAGAAGCCTTAGGCGGCTCAGTCATTCAGAGACCTGGGTTTGTGAGGTAGGTTAACCTCAAACCTCACAGGATAAGCAAGCAAGCATTTCACTTATTAATATAACGAATTATAATCCCCAACAGACAGCGGGGTTCATGGAGGATTAGTGGTCTTAGAACCTTCGTTCACCGGAGAAACCATGGCAACGGCTCTAGGCATTCCGCCTTCAAAGAGCATCATCAGACGGCATCTTGTCGCAGAGTTCGATGCCCTTATCATCCCCGCTAGGTAAGTTCCCATCCTTTGCTTACCTCATCTTATCTAACAGGAAACGTAATATTTGCGAACATCTCCCGCTTCGGCGATCTCTTGTGAATATTACGTTACCTTTTAATATTAAAACACATTAAGACTTCCCAGTATTTAATTAACCTTATTAAAATGTATTTACTTATATTGCTTGTTATATGAGCATAAGTTTGGTGACGACAAGCACTGCCTATGTGATAACCTTGTGATAACGGATGTGTATTACCCATGGCTACCTGAACTTGATGTAGTACTAACCGAGGTGTGATACTTGATCACATAGAACTGAAACTGGGTGCCGTTTGAAAATATCACTAGTATGGATATAACCGATAATCCCGGGATCCCGGTTTTTGAAATAAATATATCTAATGTAACCAACGAATAACCCTCCTCTTTTGCTTTGCGCAGCAGGTTAAAAGTTGTTGAAATTGTGTTTAATTGAATGCGTATATATTTTTTTGTATTTAGTACAAATAATTGCTTCTATTACTAATAAAATTAAATATTTACCAATAAAGGATGATGTGTCAAAACGTCCCCCCAAAACACAAAAAACAAATAACATCGACCAACAGATTTGAAATGTATCTCAGTATATGCGTCTTAGCTATGTGATTACTTTTTACTATGGCGACATCTTTCAAGACGCGGGATATTCCGAAAAAAAAATCGTTTTGCTATTATTATTGGTACCCAAAATAACAGATTGTAAGCATTTAATTTTCAAATCCCATTGATCATGAAGTTAAAACTAGTTACTAGCCTTTCTATAGATCCATAAGAACCTATTGACACATACAAAAGATCTATTGGAGGGGGACGGGGCTCATATAAAAAAGGTCATCATCCTTTAACTATTTGTTGTACTGTTTTTTCTAGTGTGCAGTGAAGTATATTATATTATTTTTATTTTATGTTAAGTGAAAAATTAAACCTAGTAATGTTTTAATATCCATAAGCAAAGTTCCGATTCCTCGATAAATTTTGGTCACATCCATACTTTTGGTAGCAATAGCACTCAATGTTCCGTTCTATGGATCAGCCATGCCGCACTGCATGTTAGTTGTCACCAGAATCACGGCCCGTAGGTGAGCAACAGTAGATGATTATAATGTGAGGTGCAATCCTGCAGGTATACGATATTTTGCCAGGTGGAAGAACTGCAAGTGGAGGCTGCCCGAGCATCCATGTTGTCCACAAAACAAAGATAAACCAACTAAAGTCAAAAAACTTTCCTTCAAAAAGTAATGGCTTCGACGCGTCCTGTTTCTACGACCTGTATCTATGTAAAATTTCTTGTATCAAATGTTTGTAAAGTTGCTATTTTTACACAAAGTATTTTGTTTGCAAAGTGACTAGGGTTCTTCCGTCAATACTCGCTCGCCTGAAACTTTTTTGATCGAAAACTTGACGAGCGGTGAAGACTGATAAGTTATTGTAGGATCGTGGTTTGTAAGTAAAAGAATCTCGAAAAGTTGTTGCGGTCGGACACTTCGTATTTATTGTACTCCTTCTCGCCTTGGTCAGTGTTAGCGTCAGTGTGCCGTGTACCGTATACCGTGCCCCTAGACTCCCGGCAAACGTAGATTTAGATTGTCACATTCATGTTTATTCGAGATTCATCGATTTGATAGTAATTTTAGTAATGTATACAACTTAGTTTGTAACATAAAGCATTAAATGCTTCATAATGTAGGGACTCATATCCCGTTATTGAAATAATCACTAAAGTGGATTTGTTTCGTGTATTTTAATAAATTCTGGTAACGAAAGAATTTTGAATTACTTATTACACTGAATATCTTTAGGAACTAAAACGGAACCATTCACTATAGCTTTAGGGTTACAACAATAATAGCGTTTACCAATCCTGTAAAATAACTATGTTTTTGACTTGTATACATTTGAATTGTAAAGTCGATAACAATGTATAATAGGTTCAGCTGTAACAGTATCAATCGACATATAAATGTGAATAAATCCTGATGAAACGATGAAAGCTAACGTAGGTGGTCGGTTCGTTTTATTATCATCACCCTTACTCGGCGCTCCTTGCTTCGAGAGGAACGGTAACGATCATTTTATCGATACATCGTGAATGCTGTCATCATCATTAGATTGCACCTTTGTTTAATCAGGCTCTAGTTCTATCCACTCTCTCTACTTCCATTCGACATACATTTTGTTTTGTAAACATAATTTGATTCACAAATTGTGCTTGTCTACTTTAATTTTATCATTTTTATTCGTGAGAAAAGTGCTGTGAGCTTATACTGTCGTTCATTCGTTTGGGACATTATTCACCTCAGTACTTTTCTTTGTCATCATCAAATTTCATAAATCTTCTTTTTACACATTTATTTGTATCAAACCGAACACAATAAGCATGATCCGTACCGCTCCAGCAAAGCATCATGCTTTTGGTGTCTATATTAAAGTTTTAAAAAATTTCAAAATAAATGTTCTTTTAAATCTCTATGTATAGCTTTTTAAGATAAACAGGGATAGTTCCTTCAAAAATAGGCAATGCTCTGAAAAAACAATTTAACTAAAAGTTGCATGTCAGCTTTTCGTGTTTAGAATTTATAAATTTTACTTTAAAAAATATCTTTTTTTACTAAAGAGACGCTCTGCCTGGCTTTTGTCGAACTTCCCTTTTATGTTTATGTGATATCAATTTGAAAACATAACAAACCTTTCAGAAACATGTTTGGTCATCAAATAAGGATGTTGGGCCGCCCGTTTTCAAGGTCCGTTGCGACTGGCTTGCCCGGAATCGACCTGAGCGGGGATTCCAGAAGACACAGTTTACGGGTAACTTTTTAAACATATAAAAAAGAAGGCCTGAAGACGTCCACTGCTGGACAAAGGCCTCCCCTAAGTATCTCCAGAATGATCGGTACTGCGCTGCCGGCGGAGGCGGAGGAAGAAAATGTATTAATTGCATTGCAACCAGAAACAGAATCGGAACGACGCTCGAAAAACGCTAGTGTCGGGGGTCTCTTATATATATATAAACGCTCAATATATACGATCTTTCGAAACTCAACTCAAATTGGTAATCGGCTCAACTAGTTCAACAGATATTGAGCGAGTGTTTGTATATAATAGCTGGCAGGATAAAGTTCTCAGCTCTAGTTTACGTCTGGGATATCAATAGGGTCCCGTAATTGAAATCGATTTATTGACATAATGAAACCATTAGATATTTGAAATCACATAATGTATTGGAAGATATTCCAATGGGAAATTAAAGTTATACATACCTAAAACCTAAAACTTCATATCGCTGTTTCATAACACTTTAGATTTTTACAACGAACCACCCCTACACTTCGTGTTTTTAATCAGATTAAGAAATTCTATAAATTATAATCGCTTACGACGTAAATAAAAATAGTTGTATTGATGTTTTAGCAATTGTTGTTAAAAAAATGACAGTGGTCTACTGGTTTTCTCAGAGTATTTACTCGTCGAGACTAGAGACTATATGTTTTACACTAGGTTTCTTCATGATACACCATCATCATCATTTTAGCGAAAAGACGTTGCTGGACAAAGGTTTCCCCCAAAAATGTCCACAATGATCGGTCCTGCGCTGCCTACAACCAGGCTTCCCGCTACCCTCACCAGTCAAACCTTCGGTCTACCTTCTGGCTTCATGGCTTACACGATAGAAAGAGAGGCAGTTACTTCGGTTTTTTTAGTTAGTGCCATGCGATTTTATTATAACGGATCTAGAATTGCAAGATATGAAATACTTTTAAACAGGGGTCAATCACTCGCGCCCTCGGGGTTCTCAAACCGAAGCACGAGCGCACTTCCCCGTCCAGCTCCAGCGAGAGTTCTAGCGTGCTCAGCCTGACCGCCCAGCCCTACCAGCTGTCCTACTCACCCCCGATCGGGATGAGGACGCTGTCCCAACTGAGCATGACGTACGCGCCGCCGCCGACGCTGCAAGAGTATGAGCCGATTTACACGCCGCTCAGTTTGTACTCCCAATCGAGTGTGTCGACTAGGGACAGTCTACAGCGCTTGAATGATATTAAAGAAAATACTGGGATCACGCACAGGTATTACACGAATCCAAAACCGAATTCCGACAAGACTCTGCTCCGACAAAACATAAAACCTAACCTAACCTAACCTACCGGCTGTCGGACCTTGTTGTCGGAGCAGTGTCTTGTCGGAATTAGGTTTTTACGAATCGTACACTGCTTTTTTACCCTATATTAAAGTGAATAGGCCTTAGTCGACAACCAGTGGCCCAGTGCGGGTTAGTCAACTTCAGATACGTTTGAATTTCTTCGCAGGTGTATGCAGTTTTTCTCACGACTTTTGTTTTTGTTCACCGTAAGAGCGTTGAATAAACGTACGTATAAATTCGAAAATCGAAAACACATAGGAACGTGGCGAGGCTTGAACCTGTATACTAAATGGATGACAGCCCTAGCCACTAGGTCACTGACGCTCGTATCTTTGTCGACGCTTTAACTTTTTTCCCTACTTCCAAAGTCAGTGTACCATGATTAGGCTAGGCCTGACTGAACGCCTTGTAAGTCTATTGTACTCGTACTAAATGGAATAAATTCAACTCGATCGTTCGAACCGCGAGCTATCCGTTTTTGTTTTTATGCGTCGCGTAGATCACAAACTCATAGAATTTCTTCGCAGGTGTGTGAACATTTCTTTACTATGTTATGCTGGACCTTCAGAGCTTTAATATATATATAAATGTAAAATCACAAGCGTTTCGTGTTACTGTATTTGATGCTTGTCACTTAATTTTGCACAGGTCGTCGCTTAGTCTAACTGGAAGAGTCTCTTTCTTGTTATTTAAATTTGTCAATAAATAAATTTTGTTTAAACGTCAAAATAAGACCACATTAGGAATGATTAAATGAAACGAATTGCAGTCATATTATTTTAGTTTACAGTATACTTACATAAAATTTATTGACCTAACTCATGCAATTAAACTGTTAACGATTAGGTACCTTACTGTGCAAGGTGCTAAAGCTAAATTTCTTGATATTATGGTGTTATTACGTACGCAAGGAAGCTCGTGAAATAGAAGCCGCTCTGTAAAACCAGGTATTAAAGAGCACTGAAACTGCGCGCCGAGTTGCCTCGTCTCGTATTTCACAGCTACGTGCGTAGCAATTGCTACGGTTCGTAGCGCTACGTAGCATTAAACTGGCTACGAGCTACGACATAGCCGAGCGGTTTCTTTGCAAGCAATAAAATAAAAGTTTTATATGGCAGAATTAAACCCGCCATGTGGCGCAAGAATTGTTGCTTTGAACTTTCAATTACGGGTTGTCGGCACGTTTTATAAAACTGCATTTATATTTAATATCACTAACTTTCAATTATAAAAGTTTTAAAGAAAGACGCAATATTGTTTTCTTTGAGTGAACCAAATTTTTATTTGAACAAAATGTACTTTATTTATTGATCTCAAAATAGCTTTACGATTATCAACCAATTTAATATACCTATGATACTATAACCAGGTGACTCAGTTTAGCTATAATCAGCCGATGCTCCTCTCTGAGAGGCGTTAGTAGGGAAGTAAAGGTAATATTATGGCGCGAATCGGTTTGATACGCGATAGAAAGAGAGGCAGCTACTTCGTTTTTTTTAGCTGATGCCGTGCGATCTGAATTGCACTTTATTGTAACGGATCTAGAATTGCTATTTATTTAAATTATGTCGCTAAGTAAGCCATCTGTATGGACTACTATGCGGTATTCTGTGACTGTGAGTAAGAGCATTTACCTTCAGGTAATAATTACCCTTCAGGTACAACGCCCGTACCCGCCGGCGGGGGCGCGGTATCAGAATTGATAATCAGAGACGGAGCCCCTCAGGCGTCGTCTCCTTCACGATGTTTTTAAGTATCAACGCGCTAGGCCGTGGTCCGAGGCTCCCTCGAGCCGCCCCTAGACGCGTTGGTATATGACTTTTTTAGTGTAGAGTCTTCCGCTCCCCCGCAAGTCCGGTGAAGCTTGAGTGGCCGTTCTTTTTCGACACAAGAATAGTTCAATAAAAAAAATATATCTTAATTGATTCACAATTTCTTTACAGGTACGGTCAAAAGGCGGACCATGCCCACCGCGTGAGCTCCCCGCTCCCCGCGAAGTCAGTCGACGAGGCGGTCGTCAAGCAGAAGCGCCATCGACGCGTCAAGAGCATCGGCGACATCAACGCCTGCTCTAAAGCGTCAGTGTAACGCGAACATTGCAATACCATCACTTTGGAAATGATTCTAACAGATAGCCAAAAATATTAAGCAGTTATATGTTATTTCTGACCAAGAACCATTTAAAAGATTCAAGCAAGAAAGATTAATGAAATTTTAATGTTTGACTAACCTAGCTAATTGTAGACAAGGCACGTCATGACTACATAGGACAATATCGCATTATTTAAAAACTAGAAATATGAACTATTATTATACACAAGACCAACACACATAAAATCCTTGATGCTTGATAAAAGTCTAAATCACAGATGTTATCAAAAGGATACTTTGTTTTGGATTTGTTAGAATCAGAACTTTGAGTGATATACCTGGAATAAGGTAATATTCATAATTTAGACCAAAATACTTGTCGAAATATCGCTCATTCCCATACCAAAGAATTAACCAATCGCTCAAACTACTTAAAGTGGCCGGGGTTCGACGCAAAAATCGCGAAAAACCGCAAACCGATATACCAGGATAGCCGTTTGGTGCACCACAGGTACTTTAGTTCCCAACGATAATTTTAACCGGCAGTTCAAAAAATATTCCCATGGGGAGGCAAATATGACGTCATAATTTTTTATATGGATTTTTTTTTAAACCTATCATGAAAGGGCTCCTTAAGCCGGTTCTAAAAATATGGCACATCATTACTTTTCGGTCTACCGTTTTATAATAAACCATGAAATGTTTTCGAAACATACCAGGTTTGGGCTTCTCCAGGTAAGAAACAACTAACTTTTTGCCCATACTTCGCCAAACTGAAAAAAAAAAATCAAATCTTCTCCAATTCATCGTTTTGACGTCGGATTGTCGGATATAAGCATATTATGAAACATTTGGCGTGTATTTTACAAGAAAATACTAAACCATTTCCTACCTGGAGAAGCCTAAACTTGGTATGTTTCAAAAAAATATCATAGATTATTATAAAACAGTTGACCGAAAAGTAATGATGTGCTACAATTTTAGTACCGGCTCAAGAAGCCTTTTCATTTGATAGCACAAATGATAGGTTTCTGAAAAAAAAAAAACAAATACCATATAAAAATGTATGACGTCGTATCTGCCCCCCATGGTAATTATTTTGGGAACTGCCAGTCAAAATGTTTATTTGGGCCTAAAGTACGTGTGCACGAAACGGCTACCCTGTCTATCGATTTGCGTTTTTTTTGCGAACCTGGACCACTATTATGTAAGAGTTGCATATCAATCTTAACTTATATTTTTATTGACTGACTTTGCCTTAATATAATGCATTCCATGACGGTTGTTTTAAATAGGTTAAACAATTAACACAATTTTATTTTCTTACACCATAGCGAAGAGATTTGTACTATCAATTCAAATAAGAAAAAACGTAAAGATAAGATCAAATAAAAAAAAAAAGTTGTCACATATCAGTATATCCAAGAGTTAATTGAGGTTTTTATAAATTATTTATAATAAATTGATCAAAATAATAATAATATTATGTATCAATATGTTTGTGATATTACTTATCATTTCAATTTAATAAAAACACGTCATATTTTTGTATGACAATTAAAACCCAGTCCGGTGAAGCTTAAAACCTACATAATATAAAACTACTGTTATAAGGTATTTTTATGTTATGGCAACATCAGTAATATAATTAAATTATCCTCAAAATTCCAATCTTAAGGAGTATTCAAAGACCTTAAGTAGATGACCTTATGGATATTTAACAAACTTCCGCCAAGCATTTATCTTATACATGTACTTACTTGTATATAAAGTTAATCACCTAAGAATAAAAAATAAAATATTAAATGAATATGTTTACGTCTGTACTCACGTACATGTGTTCATTTGTATAGTACAAATCTCTTTTATGGTATTGATATATCGTTCTCAATCTCACCCACTGTGATATAGAACGACACGCATCTCACAATGTAAACCAATGAGCTTTTTTGATACTAACAAAATATTAGTCAATTTTTACGAGAAACAAATATCTAATTGTGTAATGTGTATTAATCGAATGTCTGATTGTATTTTTGTTTGGTTATATTTGTCTGTTTTTATTTTTATTTTTATTTATATTTTATGTCTTTTTATTATCATTATTTTACCATTGTATTTAATTATGTATTAGTTTGTGATACTCTTGAGTTACCTAAAAACCAATTAGTTAGGATCTTATACAATCGTCTGAAATAAACCATTTTTAAAACATGTCGTGTTGTTTTATTCGTCATGTCTTTCCATTCCCTGAATGACCGTTGCTATGACATCATACTTGGGTAGTCTTGTAAGACACAGAATTTTTCTTAGCTATCAGCAAAGTGGCAAATTTTTTGCATAAAAGCCGAACCATAAATAAGTTTTTTGAAACTATAAAAGCAAGGACAATCTGCGCAATTCGTGTTACCTATCTACTTTCCGAGTTTAGATTTCTAATGAAATAATTGCAAGTGTCTATGGAACACATAAGAAAGTGAAGAATAAAAAGCTAAACTCTATTCCGTTTGACTATAATCTATTTTCTTGCCTTAACCATAGAATACTATAATAGTACATTTTAACAACTTTGATGATTTTAAATTTACGGTAGAATATAGAATTTCTAAGAGTATATCTAACACAGAATGTATCATTACAGGCACGCGATAAAAGGCTTGTTTGATTAAATTTTGACAAGGCTTTACTGCAGTTATTTCTGGCCCAATTTCTGTAGGTAGAGCTTCCATTTGCAAGCTTTTTCATGACAAGAAACCTCAATTTAGTCGTCATTTTCGAAATTAATCTGCAAATTGTTTTAAATCAAAATTATTTAACAATTGCAGTGAATTGTTCAAGTAAAATAGTTAAGTTAAAAAAGTAATAGTTAGTAAATAGCAAGTTCAAAAACCTTAAAGACACGCTTTTGAGATAGTATTGTATTGTAGGTGGGTAGGTTTTTGCATTGGACTGTATTATCTAAGTACATAAACAAAAGTTGAGTCAACAGTCTAAGGTTGCAAAATCTACGAGGCAAACTTTTCGAATACTTTGAGATCTAATTAACTGATAAGGCGTTAAAAGAAATATAATAACAACAGCCTATGAAATTATTTTCAAACGTAGAAGAAAAATATCATTCATCTCGATTTAGAAAGTTTTTCTGAAAAGTGAAAACAAACAATGCGTTATGTCAGTGTTTGTGGCAGTACCGCCTACACCCGCCTACGGAGACATTAGTGGTTACAACGCAACGCCTACTCACTCAGAAATATAAATTAATCATAAGCGGCACTCCGAAGAAGGAGGATTCGAGAAGATTCCAGAAACTTTCCCCTTGGGCAGTCGTTAGCGCAGCCACTCGGACGACTTAACTTCCAGCCTCCAACAGCTTGCCGTATTCAAATTGTAAGTAAAGTAAAATCTCTAACTGAAAAGTAAGAAACTCGAGGTAAATAATGCCATCACATTATTCAGTGCCTTAAGTATAACAAGAGTAAAACATTACAGAAGTTGTTATTTTCTTTCACAAATTATTTAAAGATAAACACGACAATTATAATAAAAAGTATGGAAAAATGTTCGGAAGAAAAGTTTGTAATAGACGTACGGACAGACATACGATTAAAACAGAATTCCGTTTTTTTAGTACCTACGTACTTCCTACAATTAGTTTCATGTTTCTAATATTAGTATGATGTAAGATAAAGACAGCAACATTTTCTCCTTTCATTGCATTGTTATAAGTTGACGGTAGATACAATTAACCTGCGAGAAAAACTCGTTAAATGTAATTTCCCTTGTGATGTCAGCACAAAAGTGGATCCCCGTTAACGACTCGACTATGATTACCATCTCCCTCGTCCTGTTATGAGAAATATTCTTCTACGACGACGGTAATACAATTTTTAAATTATTATTCTCTTAGCTATTAGCAACTGCGTTTCATTGAATAGTGACCTACTTTGTAGACAGTTCTTGTTTTCATAACTATTATAATTAACATAAAGCAAAAAAAAAATATTCACCCTGCTTTCAGGGTAAGAAGAGAGAAATGTGTAGAAGCATATGAATCCTGTTTTATATTTCATAAAAAGAAGTTCGCTCTTTTAGTTGTTTAATCTACCTACATTGAATCTGAATTCATTGCTCCTAATCATTCATAATATCGATCGACAAAATTCAACTACCAAAACCTACATGAATCTAAACATCATTACAAACTGAATACATTACATACTGTATTCTTATTTTTTTGTAAATAATATTGGTAGATACAATAGAATACATACTGTAAAAGAGTAATTAATTTATGTACTTATAAGTTTTGTAACACTACATAAGTCTGCAAAGCTTACAAAATTGTTAGTACCTTCTTACCAAACACCCAATTACCAAGCTTTCATGTAAAAGTGTCAGTGTAAAACATGGGTCACTTAATTATGCACAAGTGCGGGCTTCAAAATAATTCAGACGTCTGACAGAGGACGATTCTCTCTTAAATAATTCATAAGGGTTATGTCACAGCTGCCTGTAGACTGAGAACTAAGGCAGAAACCAGGCGAGTAGGCGATCTAGAGCTCTATTTCTGAATCGTTCGTAGGATATAGTGTTGGCGTATGCGACATACATAAGACACAGTCGACTTCCAAGTCACACAACGTTCATTTTCTGTATTTATGAATCATTATCTGCGATGTGATACTTTATTTGTTGAACGCAGAAAAATCGAAGAGAGAGCAAATACTGGTAATTTTCAGAACTAAAACAGAACGTAAAATTTGTTACCGCCGATTCACATTCACGCGCTCACAAGTTGCATTGAATTGTGGCTCTCGTATACTGGCCTGCTATCTGCGAGTGTGGAGCGTCCAACTTAATTTCTAGCGAGCAAGAAAGCTATTGATTTGGATTACTGATAGACATTATTGATTGACGTTAATTCTATCACTCGCTTGCAGCAACGAGTGGTGCGATCGTTGCGACACGAATGATTGAAAAATAGAGCTCCAGGCGAGCAGGAGAGTAGGCCAGTGATTTTGTTTATTCTGCTCCGGCAAGCGCGCTCTTTCACATCGCAAATGTATCAAAGAGATTTCCAGGTGAACGTTCATGTGAGTTAGCTTGCGTGACGATTTCCCGATAAATATTTATTTTTAGATTTAATTTAATTGGAACTCGAGATCAAGTCACGGTTTTGCAAAGAGGATATAAAATAAGTGCTACTTTACTTTTGACTCATAATAAACCACTCTGCTCTTACCAATAAAGACATAAAGGAAATTTAGAGAAATAGACGAAAACCAAAGCGAGTGAAAATTGTGTTATATTCTTTGAGCCAGCAAATCCAGATTATAGCACTTTATAGAGCGAAGCCGGGAAATTCTAGTGTTAATTCCTGTAGTATCGTTCCGGCTGTAATTTCGTCTGTTAATTTAGTTTTAGTGAGCCGAACGACGCACATAACTTACTTTATAGGGGCTAGTTCACTCCTGTGTAAAGTAGACCTTAGGCAGCGTAAAGTGAAGCTAAGAGTACACCTTTTGACTTCTTTGTAATTCGTTTGAGTACACTGGCTGTTCAAGTTTAATCGATATAGATTTTTAAACTATCAAATTATTAATAAAATTTAGATTTTTTTTAAAATCCTATTACCTACTTAAATATGTAGTTTGATTTCTAATCTATATAGGTATTTAATTTTATGCAGCAATAAATATTTCTAAGTAAAATTTTCTAACTTAAAGTAAATGATAATTTTGTGAAAACTAGCTTGGGTAGTCTTACCCTTTTTGTCAAATATTACTTGGAGGTTAGCAGACATTTTGCGCGTCGGCAAGTGCGTAGAAATATACACTCAAGGGGCTTTACCCGCAGATGTGTGGGTTATAAAATCAGCATAAATTCTGTCGTACCACGCTTACCCCACCCAATGTATATTATAACCTCATACAAGCTCGACATGCGTGTAAGTAACGATGTCTATTGTTCCACTTACATAATATTTCTATTTATTTATCCATATCTCATATCTGAGATGTCTGGTGAGGGTCGCGGGAAGCCGCTAGATGCGGGCAGCGCAATACTGATCGTTGTGGGAGACCTTTCTTTGTCCTGCAATTGATGAGTTCAAGCTGAATTATGGTTATATATGTTTATTCTTAATCAAATAAGAGCTATGAAACGTTTTAATTATCCGAAGAAAGTCTTGTGAGGACACCCGAAAATACATTTAAAAAATCAAAGATGAAACTATGGATACAAATTGAATTATTTCAAAGTTTACAGAATAATCTATGAGACATCACGTTATTATTTCTTCTTTTACAGATGTAAATGAAATTGTTAACTACTGCATCGTAATGTCAACTGAGTTAAATTGTCTGAGCTTGCGGCGACTGAAGTAAATTGGAGCTTTCATTGGCGGCGCGCGGGACGAACATGATACGTTTGTTACTTAGGTATGCCAGGAACTTAGAATATCCATCTGTGCTATGCCTAAAGGTTTGTTTTCCCGTTTCTGAAATGTATCTTTTACCACTGATCTATATTCTGACACCAGGGTTTGTGGAGTAGGCTAAGGAGTGAGAAAATCTGCGCGCTTCGCTCAAGTAGGTTAACCCATAGATGTAGATATTTTTGGGTTAACGTCGAAACCCATACGATAGGCAAGCTACGTCACAAAAGAAAATATTACCTGCATTGTAATCAAAACGAAGTCGAAGAAGTCGGTGGGCGAAGGGCGTAATCGAGACAAACAAAAAACTACTCCCATTTAGATAATAAATCAGTAAGCTATTCTGTATCTCTATTTGGTGGGATTTGTCTCTAACGAGAGTCATTAGTAGTGAGGCGAGGCGAGGCCTCTAAACCCATCACCACACACGTAGCTATAATTATATAGGAGAATGAGGATAAACATCTTACTATATATTTTTCATAAAAAAGTCCAAGCGACCGAAGCGTTTTAATATTATGTATTTCTGTGACTTCACTTCACTACGACACTCTGCGACATATTTTGGTGACGTCATAGAAAATGCACAATATTAAAGCTATTCGGTCGCTTGGGTTTTTATGAAAAATATACGAGTTGCCTACTTGAAATCGAAAGTTATTGTAGCGAATTTTGTTAGAACGAACATATTTTCTCTAATAATAAAATTGATATAGCAAGGCATGTAAATATATAACCGATGAGCAAGCGTGATGAATTTAATTAATGTGGATAAAGTGAAAGAAGTATTATTATTAGATGTTCTAGATCGTAGCAGAAGGAAGGAAGTGATCTCTACCTGCCTCTCAGGAAAAGAGGCGTGAAATTATACCTATATTAATAAATATCTCGTTTGAGAAAAGTGTTCGTTTAATTGTAGGTTTTAAATTAGATATTTCATAGCCATTTTTGGTGAAGAGCTATAACATAAATTGCATAAATTATAGCAACGTGTGTAGTGAGTTACAGTATTGTTGCGCAGGTGGATGTTTGGTAATTTGGTACAGATTCCTGCCTCACAACTATCTGGAGCACGACATAACTCAGCCTCCTGAATGCCTGAGATGCCTGAATTCTAAAACTAGCTGAATAAATGATAGAATTGCCTTTCACAAACAAAGCAAAAGTGGCTTAGTATACCTCAGAAAAATATTTTGGATATTCCGTGCCTATTTGATGTTTCCTTTATTCATTTCACCCTTTTCACATTTCACATTTTTGTAATTCACTAATAATAAAGAAGTTCTTTACCGATATCGATAAAGAGAAAAAAAATAAAGTTAGAAAAGTATTACAATAGAAAACACTTCATTAAAGCTCAAAGTTAGAACAAAGGCTTTGTAAGATGCCGGTCTCTGAAAATAAAATCGTGAAACTTTTTGAACGGATCGCGTTCAACCGTATTTTCATTAGGAACTTTGTCTTCTTCGACGATTAGCTAGTTCCCAGTCTAGTCTGTAAACAGTAGCTCGACTGTGAACTTTCCAACTAGAAATAGTTTAATATGGGCTGGGCAATAGGTAAGCAGTGAAGGTAGGTAGTAGTAGTGATAATAGGTAGTATTAAGGGTTCAGTACATCATAGTCATTCCTCCTGATTCTCAAGGGTTTAGTAAACGTCAATCGCTAAGGTAAAAATTAATAATGTTTAAAAAGAATAAAATTCCACTAAATTATGTTTAATTTCTTTTTTTTTTGGAAAAGCAAACAATGTAGATTTTTCTAAACTAATAAAAACTGAAACCATTAAAGTTTCCGCAATTACGATGTTACTAATTAATTCAACGTAAAATGTTGACTAGAGTTTTATTTAACATCGTTTCTTTAAATCACAATTTATGGAACATAGAGTCACTACCCCTGCCACTATCTAGTCTAGAGCTATAAACGGCCACATTTTACGACGGACGATGCCGCGATGGATCGCTTTGCTGAGATACCAACTGGGAGATAAAAAAATATAGCTGCCTGACCTATCTCATAATGTATGTAAAGAATTATAATTTATAGATATAGTTGATGCAGTTTTACGTCGATATAAGAAAAATAAAGCATGTAAAGATTATTAGATACATAATATGGTGAGAAAATATGAATTATGAAATCTGCTTAATTTTTACGCTAAACCAGTGGTAAAAATATGTTAATCCTTAGATTAAGTCAACCCCACAGATACTTGATTAAATTGCTGTAATTTAATCCGGTGAGAGCGTCAAGATGAGATCTGCTATTGGATCAGGACGACTCATTGACTAAATGATTGGGACCGAGTGTCGAGTTGGGTCCAAATCAAGGCTGGTAACCACTTTATTGAAGACTTGGGCCAAATTACTTCACTTCGTGCTTTCTTATGCTGAAATTTGATGCAAAATGCTATTTGGTCAATAGAATTAAATTTTAGAATCGAATGCGATGTTATAGATCTTTATAGATTGAATAATATATGGCCCGTTAGCCCAGACATGTCCCCAACTCCCCACCGACAGAGGGGCTCCAGCCTATCCTAGATCAGGGTAAATACGCCTTAGTTCGACCACGGTGTGGTAATTTTCAATTACCCATAAGCATTTAAATAAATCATTATAGTGAGTGTAAATAGACTATAGTAGAGTCTGCTCTAAAAATAATAGACCATCTACATATTAAACAATACGTACACTTTATTATGGTGATGTTTCAAATATTTCATAAGGCAGAAGTAAAAGTACCTATAATGCTATGACAGCTATTTCATAACAGAATTTTCTCGAGAAGGCACGTGGGGCGTTCGCTTCTCTTCAGACGCGATATCACAAACTATTCCCCGCTGTATGTAGATTATTACTGAATTCTCGAGAGCAGACTACGTAAGATGTAGTTTGTCGTGTAATACCGATATAGCACGCCCCAGGAATGATCAGTTAGCTTTAACTAAACCATAGGGGTGAACTGTGAACTATATTGCTACTCGAAGTGCAAACTTTGGAGATAGAATTTTAATAATCAGTGGTTGGTTCTTCTGTAACATATTAATCTTGTTAGTTTTAATACAGAATACTCTTCTACATAGATTTGGACTTTTTTATACCCTACCTTACCTTACTGCATCTGAAGTAAGGTTAAATAGGGAATTTTGGATTTCCTAGTAAAGAAGGCACGGTTTATTGTTTTGTCATTGAGTGACCATTTTTTTTGCCATGATATTATACGTATATAGGATATACAAGGCATTCTTTAAGTGGAAATAAATTATTAAAAGTTAAAAAACTGTACTTAATGTGTTGTAGGGTGATTCCGTCCACATAATGTAATTATTCCCTAGTGTTGTATTAATAGAGCAAGAGCCCGCGAACGCCAGACATACGTTATTTTATAAAAGCTGAAAATTCTTGTATATGTGCCTCTAGTACAGGTAAGAACGATCCCCACTCATGTTACCTGGGTAGTGGTTCCTTTGGCAGGTAGCAGGTAATAAAGGTATATAAAATTGTATCTTAAATTCGTTAATTTATAAAACTCAATTTTTTGATATTTCATTCGTAGTAATATTAATATTCGCGTTATGCATTGCCAGACACCTACTATGGTTCCAACCCCCAGCCAGACACCCCTAAATTATGATAATTTGTAATTCTACTTACGTTAGTTTGTAAAATCTGAATTTTATATATGTTATTTGAGGCACTATAAAATGATGTTTTCTCAGTAGCCAGACAGTTTCGAGGGTTCTATCATCCTGCCAGACGCATTGGAAGGGGCAAAAGTTGTGAGAGCGCGGAGTATAGCCACAGTATAAATATAGTATGTACTACGTACATACAGTAGGATAACTTCGCGGTTTTCTGGGATTGAACGAATGAATGAATGACATGCTGTAGGGTTGAACACTGCTTGTTTTTCTTGACCACTTGATAAGTTTGCAACTAATTACTTATAGTAAAGCCTGGCCAAATAAATAAAAAACCTGCTCTGGGGGCGTCACATTTATATTTTTACGACTATGGCAACAATTTCTCTTATAAAATTAGTTCCATTAAAATTCCGAAATATGGCGAGGTTTTTTATTTCTTTGGTTGGGCTTTATTAAAACGGTTTTCTTTGAATATAACAGCATTGAAAGATACTATATTTAAATCCCCCGTGCTTTATAGAAGAGAAATATATACCTACTCAGTCCGATTACTTTAATAATAATTCAAGGTCCCGACTTCCTGTACTACAAGAAAAGTTAACGTAGTAACTGGTAAAGAAGAACATTCTTATTGACGTGACAACGTCTTATAAATTGGTTTGCCGGGTGACACTTCAAGAAACTGCGTTACGCTCCGCTCACGTTATGCGCTCACAATGAGAGCGAGTGAGAGGCACGCAGCCCGCCTAAGAGCGAGAGAGACAGACATAAAAAGTGAAAGGCACGCGTCCCTTCCACTCGAGCACAGTTAGCCCGCCTAAGAGCGAGAGAGAGAGAGTGAGAAAGTCGTTGTCACGTAAAACTTTCGCCCGTATACCGACTTTACAGGCAACCAGTTTTTACCAGTTATTACGTTTAAAATACCTCAAAACACTAATACACAAATTATAAAGAATAATCTTAGTAATAATCCTAATCTACTTACCTCACTGGCACACTTGGTAATTTAAAAAAATATTAATTTCTTGATTAATTTAAACATCCATACACGGAACAATATCTCATGTTATTTGGCATTGCTTTTATTATTTATTTCTCTAAATCACGCAAAAAAATTATTTAAATTTTTATTTTGGAGTAGTAGCGACGAAGATGAAGATATTGACGACAACGGTGATTATGAAGAAAATTACTGAATAAAAATTGTTCTTAAATTATTAAAAGATTATTATTCAATTATAATTAAATACAATAAACTTTGGAAAACTTCCAAATAACATGAATCAAGTTATTAGTTTTTTCACATGATTGATAATTTAGTATAAAATTATTTATATGTATTGTTTTAAAAATTTTATACTCAGACTGTAGTTATTTTATTTAATAAAATTTCTTGATAAATTAAAAAAAGAAGAGCACGAGATAATTTGGAATAAACGACATCTGATACGCAGTAAACGATCGCAATAAACCGAACGCTCTGTATCACTCCAGTTATACACATACTCCGCGCTCTCACAACTTTTGCCCCTTCCAATGCGTCTGGCAGGATGATAGAACCCTCGAAACTGTCTGGCTACTGAGAAAACATCATTTTATAGTGCCTCAAATAACATATATAAAATTCAGATTTTACAAACTAACGTAAGTAGAATTACAAATTATCATAATTTAGGGGTGTCTGGCTGGGGGTTGGAACCATAGTAGGTGTCTGGCAATGCATAACGCGAATATTAATATTACTACGAATGAAATATCAAAAAATTGAGCTTTATAAATTAACGAATTTAAGATACAATTTTATATACCTTTATTACCTGCTACCTGCCAAAGGAACCACTACCCAGGTAACATGAGTGGGGATCGTTCTTACCTGTACTAGAGGCACATATACAAGAATTTTCAGCTTTTATAAAATAACGTATGTCTGGCGTTCACGGGCTCTTGGACTATAAATTAATTCAAATAGTAAATTTTCTAAATAAAAACAGCTAGAGTCTAATATTGAATGTTTTCTTCCTAAGCTGGGTTGCCTGGAAGAAATTGCTCTAAGCAATAAGGCCGCCTGTTGCCTAACGCTTTAGTTTGTAAGTTATTATAATTTGTTCATTTCCTATTTGCGTGCAATAAAGAATTTTGTATTGTATAGATTGTAGAGTTGAGCTCTTTATTCAAATCAGGTTAAGAATACGAATAGAAATGACAAAGAAAGTTTGCCATAACTAAGAAGTTTATTCAGATGTAAGGACTATCGACAGATGAGCTCTGCATTGAATAAGCATTTCGTTTGCAAGTTCCTCCATTCCTCTCGGTAACAGAAATTTCCAAACAAAAGTGCTGCAATTTCCATTTTCCCGAGAACCCGGGAGCTTTGCAATCTGGGCCCAAAGCTGCTCTCGGATATTGAAATAAATATATTTATAGCACCGCTCGTACTCACTCGCTAAACTATCTCTTAACTCCACTTTGTGCGACGGACAGGTAAAGCAAAATGCTAAATAAGCTTCAGCACAAATGGAATTTTCATATTCTGGTAATATTACTTTCTAGAGACATATTTCGTCGTAGTAACTAAATAGAAATTTACCAACGCTGATAAGTTAAATCATGTGTAAGGTGAAGATTCAATTCGATTTATTTGTTTTCACAATGTAATTTTCAGGATTTGTAATAGTGTAGAATACCAATATTAAAATTCAAACTAAAAGTTACAGAGATACAGAGGCGCAGCTTTTACTAAATATAATAACAGTATCATATTGTATCTATTTAGATTAACCTTCATAGTCAGATTGATAGATTTGCAAAGTTTAAAATCAGAGAGGTTGGAAAACCGCACTTCGCTGAGTTTAAAATAAATTTATTTATCTTGCAAGTTGTTTTTTTTCTTCACTTTTAACGTAGAAGCTAAGTAAAAGCTATTCTTTTTCCAGTGTCAAACAAAAATAAAAACAATAAAGCATTCCCATTAGCTGCCAGTAGTCGTTGGCACAGTCCTTCGAGTGGGCTTGGCTATTTCCACGTAGCTACGAGTGGTAACAACGTAGATGTACTTACTTGGCGGCCCTCTGTAAACACGTTGGAATTGATTTTCAGGCTTACCGAGCTCATGCCGCGACCAACCCCGCCTCTGAACTGGTTCGTCCATTATTCAGCTAGATTTATAGTATAGGTACCTATTGTGATTGTTTATCATACTTCATACTAATATTATGAAGAGGAAATATTTGTATTTTTGTGTGTGTATGTTTGTTATGAATAAACTCAAAAAGTACTGAACTGATTTCGAAAATTATTTCACCATTAGAAAGCTACATTCACCCTGAGTTAAGTTAACTTTTACCGCGGGAAAATGCTTCATTCCCACAGGAAAAACTGTTACGCGGCGGAAAGTTAGTATTAAATAAATGTGTAGGTATCATAGAGTAAACAGTAGGAGAGGTACACACACATATAATAAATCTTAATGTGTAGGTTAATTTGGTACGAAAGTAGTTGTTACAGTAATACTTATACAATAATATACAAAGTACCTACGATTCGGATGTGAGTGATCAATATGTATTCTATAGCGAACTTTTTAAGCCGTTTTTAAAAATAAATGAAAGAGGAAGTAAACGTTTTTAAATCTACTTGTTTAGGTATTTTGTCACGTGCTATAGCTTGCATCGTGCAGGGAAAATACCGTGAGAAAACCTGCATCCTATTTCCAAGAACTTAAAGGTTCTTTAAGTTCAAATTGTCAGACATAAATAGCTATCCCGTAAATGCATAACGTTTAGGTACACGTTTAGTTATTTTATTTATTTATCTACCTGCAAATTTCTCATTCTGTGGTTGAAATAGTTTGCGGAAAACGGTAAAATTCAGGCTGCAACAAATACGGCACCGGAAATTAGTAATCCGATGAAATTTTCTTTTGGAAGCCCCGGTTTATGTTTTCTATTGTATTGCTATTGTGGCATGTGCAGAGTCTAGAATATAAATGATTATTTATGTTTTATTTCCCTAGTATGCCTCTTGCTTTCTTCCCAATTATTAAAATATGAAAAAAGATTTGAGTCTATTTTGTTTGTAAATTGGTTGCCTTAAAGCTATTTTGTCGCTTTAAAACAATTTTATTGCTTTTCCAGAACGGCGGGTTTATACGCAACCTGTCACAAAGAAAGTGGAATAATCTGGTTACAAGTAGCATTTGTAAGCGCCCATACCATACACATTGATTTTTTCTAGAACTTTCCGTCCGAGATTTAGTATGGGTAAAATGATGCCGTCTTTCGTTGACCTTACAATCTACCTACCTCTGAAAAGGAATATGTAGCCCTGTGTAATAATAGCATCTATAAAGATTAGATGACGTCGTTCGCTAGGAATATTATTATTATCATGGACCACCCATGGCCTTGTTTTCATATCCCAATATTATCCCAGACATGTAATCACGGTATTGCGAGTGAAGCACAGGAAATCCCTGCCTGAGGGCTTA
This sequence comes from Teleiodes luculella, assembly GCA_948473455.1. Taxonomy (NCBI): domain Eukaryota; kingdom Metazoa; phylum Arthropoda; class Insecta; order Lepidoptera; family Gelechiidae; genus Teleiodes; species Teleiodes luculella. The sequence continues at coordinate 8,587,839 of OX419590.1, read as the reverse complement.
TATTATTATATATGTACTACGTTCCATTCATATAGGACGTCTTATCGTAACTATTGTTATGACAGAAGAACTCCTAAATAACAACACTTAATTCTGTTCATAATGTGCGATTTTTTGTCAAAAAGGTAAGTAATTTAACAAATACACTGACCTGCAAAAATACACTTGAGATTAAAATTTTTCATCTAAGTTAGAGATTTAAAATTAAAAAAACGTTTAATAGCAAAAAATCTGCTTTCTTTGAAACCAGTAAACTTTACATTAGGAACATTTGAGTTCTTTTTACTTCGAAAGTATAATTAGGTATCTAATGAACTTAAAACGTATTTCAATTTGAAAATTAGTTTAATAAAAATATGCGGCTGTGCACGCGACCGGAGAAACTAAAGTCTCTCGTTTTGACGTCGACTAATTATACTTTCGAAGTAAAAAGAACTCAAATGTTCCTAATGTAAAGTTTACTGGTTTCAAAGAAAGCAGATTTTTTGCTATTAAACGTTTTTTTAATTTTAAATCTCTAACTTAGATGAAAAATTTTAATCTCAAGTGTATTTTTGCAGGTCAGTGTATTTGTTAAATTACTTACCTTTTTGACTAAAAATCGCACATTATGAACAGAACTAAGTGTTGTTATTTAGGAGTTCTTCTGTCATAACAATAGTTACGATAAGACGTCCTATATGAATGGAACGTAGTACATATATAATAATATATAATGTAGAATGACTAAAATCACATAAGAACATTCTTAAAATTTCGCGGTTGTTAACAGTAACTTCTGTTTTAGGCCCTACTATACGGTATTCTAAAATTGTAAAGCATATTCGTAATTATGTTACTTGGAACTTGGAGTCCATGGAAGTCCTTAATCGGACGAGTCAAATGTGTCAAAGAGCTACGAAAATTTGCGCGCTTCGGTTATTCGTGTCCTGTTTTTTTTTTTTTTTTTTTTTCTTTCTTGTCTTGTATTGCGTTTGTCTTGTGTCCATATCTATTTTAACAGATTATCACTACATAGTATAAAACAAAGTCGCTTTCTCTGTCCCTATGTCCCTATGTATGCTTAAATCTTTAAAACTACGCAACGGATTTTGATGCGGTTTTTTTTAATAGATAGAGTGATTCAAGAGGAAGGTTTATATGTATAATACATGCATAATTTACTTAAGGATAACCCACAATAACCATTTTCCCGTGCAGAGCCGTGGCGGGTCGCTAGTATATTATATACAATAGTACTTTTTAGTGCTGGCTGGCGGGTTTGTAATGTGGCAGGGAAAGCGCATATCCCTGTCTATCATCCCGTACTGAGAGTCAGCTGTCATCCCGAAGGCATTGATCTACTATACTAGCGTACATAGAAACGCCACCCACGAACCGCACTCATATTAATATGAATTGGAGGCCGCGATCTCTAACTTCTATGGCGTTTGTCTTTTGTTTTTCTTCTCGCTGTGCATTCCGACCGCTTCCCGCTGTATATAATGTATTCGAGATGTCTTTTCTAGTCCTTGTACGTAATTTGTCAATGCCCGACGGTCGTGCGGATAGCTCTGGATAACTTCGGGGAGCCATCCAGGTGAGATGTGTTGGTTTATGACTCTGAACGAGCGCCGAAGTGTCCTCGGGAGACTGACGTTCCTGGTTCTAGTTTCTAGCTAGACTAGACTAGGTTGAGACGGCAGCGGCAGCGTCTTGTTTGAATATTTTTCTTAGTTATACTATACACAGATGATTGAGTTTCTGGCAGGGATTATACTATATAAGTACTAATTCAACCTTTTCTTTATGTTTATTTCAAACAAATGGCAACTATTGTAATACTGTGCAAATGGTATCTATAACAATGCTACTAATGTAGGTATTCAAAATAAAAACAACTTTAAACTCTGACTACAAAAAAGTAATAAGGCCGCTTGTTGAAACCTACTGTTTTCTTTGTTCGTTAAACTTTGCTTTTTTGTATTTTTTGTGTGAATAAAGTAAATAAATATACTTAACGGACACGAATATGAACGGAATAAAGTAAGTAAAGATACTTAAGAGACACAAATAAGAACGGAAAAGAGCTGTAAGCTAGAGCTACCAAAAACAATTACTGTAATAATAATTTATTATATCAGGAGCGGTACGCTTAAAAATGTCCATCTATTGATAGAAAATCAATCAATGGCGGTGGATGGCGCAGGCATATAATCGGATTACGTCTGTTTGCAGCCGCGAGCGACTCCGCGCGGCTGGTCGAGGCAAACTGCACCCGAACAGGTCAATTCTAGGAACTGGGCCAGTTATTTCACCATTTCCTTTATTACCTGGAATCCTGATTTGACCTGCCACAGACTGTACAGTCAAAAACGAACATATAGGATTCTGTGTTATGTAAAATAAAATTAAATAAAAAGGTTGCCTGGTAAAGATTGCTTAGCAATAAAGCCACCTGCTGACTTTTTGTTTATGTGCCTACTATAATATAACTGAATAGATAGATAGATGTAAATCTCCTCCGTCAGTCCCCTGTTTTGTTTTCGTGTCACGATTACTCAAAACAATGAGCGAAACACTTCGTCAGAAAGCAGCAAATTTACACCTCGTAAGCAGCTTACGGCCCAATAAGGAGTGGGTGTAAAAGCCAGAAGTAACTAGATAAGCTCCTATTGCGGTGAATACTACAGGCAAGTACAAATACAGTAGCCAGCACTTGCGGCTGAATATGTTGACCTTGAGAGCGCCTGTATTCCGCAGTCGTAGGGGCGAATTTCATAGTGTAAATGTTTAACCGCATGTGCTGAATTCTGTACGTAAGTGGCTACTGAGCAAACACTGAAAGGTTAACCACCTCCGTGGTCAAGTGATCAAAAGCTCGTCTGACGTTACGGAGGTTCCGGGTTCGAATCCCAGTGGGGATCAAATATCACGAACAAACACCCCTGTAACTTCTAAAATAAGAGAAAATAGATCTAAAAAAAAATAATATGATGTACATTACCATGCAAACTGTACGAGTCCGACTCGCACTTGGCCGCTTTTTTAGAAGAAACTTTTCTCGGAAAAAAAGACAAAAATTATTGACGATTAAAGTTAATTGAGTATCAGCGCAGGTTCATGATGAAATTAAATTTTTGCTTATATACTTATCTTTGAAGCTATATAAAAATATGTATATTATCTTTTGGTTATGCTAATTAATATAGTGAATTAAGCTTATATCTATCTATATATATTTATCTATCTGGTTAAGATTCTATTCTACCACAAAATTGTCTTGTCAGGCCAGGACCGAAAGGTTTTATGTGTATCGTTCGATACACATATGTCGATGCACCATGAGTCGTCTAAAATGGGTCTTAAGGCCTAAGACAGTCTACACTGGTCCTCCCTTCTCTCAGTCATGTAGTGACTCCCAGTCTCCTGTTTCCTGGCAATAGCTCCGCTCATTCTCCGCAATTAGAATGGTAATGGAGGCTTCGTGTAATTGCCATGCAAATTTTGGCGGGCACCAGCTACGGCTGGCTATTCCGACCTGTGGTTTTTAACAGAATGCTTGCCTACTGTGTGGGTTTCATTTGAGGTGTTATTATTGCGCCGCCTCAAAGCTACATCTGTAGATAGTTGTCGGGACTGTGCGTGGGACGTGCCTTCCGAAGCTCGGATTTATTTTTATTTTTGGACAATCAGGCCCTCTAACATGCGCGGTCCACGCGTGGCAGACATAATTTTGTCGTGCGTATTCTCATAACCTATTGGAGGATATTTCAATATGGCGGGTTTCTCGCGCGACAAACTTTTGTCATAGAACATGTTACGGGGGCAGGTTATTCAGCCTCCAATGGCCTAACCAAACTGAGGAAAGTCTCATGAAGTGATATTTGTTCGATGTCTGCCCCACCGGAATTTTAACCTGGAACCTCCGTGATGTGAAGCGAAGGTGTTACTATTCGACTACAAAGGTTGTGTACGAATGGTAAATAATAATTTAAAAGGTTATCAATTGTTTTGTCGAAAAGAGCCTCTTAGAGCGTTTCTGATTCTCTTTATTTATTTAGTTTTAAGCATTTGCAACAGATAAACAAGAAGCTTGTCCAGAAATAAAATTTCTAGGAAGGATGTACTTTAGACACCCTTAAAAAAAGGAGGAAAAAGTATATAAAGGTGGAAAACAACTCAATCTCAATCTGTTGGCCCTACGTTGACCTTAATCCCTGTTGGATCCACATGAATTTGGGTCGTTCGTACAGTCGGCAACAATATTGTTTACAAACACGAACACAAATTAGCTGAACTTAAAATTATAATATTATAAATAAATATTTGGACACTAATTGGTGTCTGGTATTGCTATTCAGTTTTTGGTTAAAACTAAAAAATTTAGTTTTATGATTTAAAACTGAATATTTACGCGTTTTTTCCTGTGAGATCCCCAAAAATATAAGAATTAAATATATTGAATTTACAAATAAACTGTCGCTGTGAAATCACAACAAAGATAGCCCTTTTTATATTGTTATACAGACTCGTTCCGAATAAAATCAAAATTTCTATAAAACAAAAATACAGGCAGCCTTAAAACAATAAAGGCGTCAAGTGAACGTGGCGGTCATTGTTTACTAAACACGCGTATGTTTTCGTTGTTAACAGTCTATTGTCCGCCAAAAGGTAGACACCGCTACTAAAAGGCGAAGGGGTAGTAAAAATATTACAATACTAAAAAAAAAACATACGCGTCAATTTGAGAGCCTCCTCCTTTTTTGAAGTCTGTTAAATATAGAGCGTAACACTGGCCTCCGTAACCATTAACTACAAAGGTGAGCTTATCTTTACAAAGAGATTTCTTCAAACCAATCTGAGTATTGAAAATGGGATATAATTCACGTACTCAAAAATTACGATATTTAAATTCTCTAAAAATCAAGTCTATTTCTAGACTTAATTAAAAATATATTACTCTGAAGGGTAGCTTGGTAGAAATTGTTATATTAGCAGCAAGGCCGCCCTTGGTACACTCTTTTTGTGTGCAATAATATTATGTATTATGTGCAAGAATATAACATTGTAATCTATTTATACAGCCGCAAATTTTCAACTAAAAAGAGTACTTACGTGCAACCAAAATTAGAGTTGGAAAACTGCACTACCGACGGAAGTGGTTGATTTCTTATTTGCATAGCAAAAACTAGTAAGTTTGAAATAGCAGTGCGCAGAGGAAGTTTACCTGCATGAGGTCGCAGTCAGCGAAACTTGGGGCGGGCCCAGTTAGCGAACTGTTCTTTTCAATTCCGCCAAACGAGCTGCTGAATTGCCGACACCAAAGCACTGGGGTTTTTATAAAGCTGATAAGAACACTTGTAATTGTTTTACAGGAGTTTTATTGAAGTCGTTTAGCTGCTTTTTAACTTGCGATATCTTGGCGTGATTAGGTGGTTTTTTCTTATAAATATAAATCAGAGTAAATTTAAATTTTTGGCCAACAACGTCTAAAAGCTACATTCTGTATTCAAGTAAAACGCAGTATTGACAGATTTTTATAAGATTATATGTATATTTGTCTATATCTTCGCTGGCTGTGAATCAACTCTCTACATTCATCATTGATCAGATCATGTTGTTTTTAGTTAAAATTTAAGTAAGTCAATTTAATTTTACTAACATCAAGTAATTATCAATAAAGCACTTCTTCAATTTAAATTAACTTTCACGAACTTTCAATATTAATCTAAGTTTTTGAAGAGGCCACTCAGAACTTGGGTGCAGAAATAGGTATTATCTAGGCGATGGAGAATATTTATTTACTGGGTATCCACTGATCGAGGTGTCAGTTTAGGCACCAGAAAAATCACCTAATGTATATTACAAACAGCACCTTCCAATATTTACCAAAAGGGTCAACATTTTTTGGCTCATTAAGCTAAGTGATAATAATTGAATACTTTCAGTGAAGACTGAATGAAGGAAGGATTTCAAAAAATTAATTTCCGATACTCGATTAATTGTTTAATTTTCCAAGAAATGAAAAATAATATTGTTAAATTTTTACACACCCATTTCTTCGTTCAATTCATGAATTTTCTATAAACGCAGAGTGCATAATAAAGATTTATATATATTTATATATTTATATAATAAAGATTTATCAGCAATCACAAGGACCTTCAGTCAAAAAAGGTTCTTATGGCGTTTTGGGAGCTGCGGGGATAAACTCGGGTTTGCAGGGTTTATGAAATAAAATGGGCTGTCAACCCACCGGCAGTCGATCACGGCGGTGTGTGTGTGCCGATGGAAAACGGTAAATCCCCGCGACGAACTATAAATTGAGCAGTGAAATGTAAACACCAGGCAAATTTGTTTTGAGATGAACGAATTTTGTTGGGTATACACTAGACTGTGTTCGGTTTTGGTGTTATGGTTATATCGCTGTGTAATACAGCTGATATTTCGAGCAAATATGGACTAGAATTTCGTGGTTTGGAGAAAGCTTGCTAAAATGCACTTTGGTTTGAAATATTTTTATTTAAATGCTTGCTTTTCGTGTGGGTTTCGAGATTTAAATTACATTATGAAACAAAATAGGCCGCCCTAATGTATTTTAATTGTCCTACAGAAGGGCCTTTTTTGAGGCAAATACAACGAAAATAGAACAAAGATAAAAAGTAGAACTTTCGGATATAGCAATCTCCTTCCTTACATTACATTTCTTGTATAAGAGGTAAGACATTCGGACGTCGTTCTCAGTAATTTGGTGTGAGCAGCTCTGAGAACTGCATTAATTTAATACTGCTGTGCTGTGTGCAGGCACTTGCACTGCACAGCGCACGGCAGCGCATTAGTGCAACCGACCTTTGTGGTGCACCTGGGGGCAAACTTCTACCAGCAAACTTGCTACCCACCATACAACGTACCTACTACCTAGTATGTGTACAATACGGAATAAGTTTTTAACTTACTAGTATTAACAACAGGCCATGAATAGCAGCCCATTACTAAATCAAGGTATCTTGCCGGATAACTTCGTCCATGTTCTTACTAAGTCAACTTTCCTACTTTGTCAAAAACTAAGGTTTCTTCCTCGATCGCGAGGTGTTGCCATAATCCCCACTTATCGCTTGTACAAATGAATGCTTTTGTATTATATTCCCAGCTAATCCCAACTATAGTCTATTTCATATAAATCCGGACAAAAGTTCATTGACCTCTTTGTTTTCTTGAAAGTTATCACACGACTTTCTTTTATATATATAGATATAGTCTCTAAGTTCTCGAACGACACTATGATTTAATACTAAATACTTAGTACCTTTTTTCATTCGTTTTATTTTTGAATTCTCTACATTCGTCCAAAATTATAATGGAATAACGAAATTTATTGCGACGTTGCAACACAAAATAAGACGTAAAAATTTTAAATTTTATAACATAATTTTCAACTTAAATTTTATGTGACGCTCCGCACATCTCATTTTGTGTGCTTACTGTGTGTTATAATTCTCGCAAATAACCTCATTTTCTGCGACACGAAAATAATCTGTGAGAGAGATGTGCTGCTCTAAAAACTTTGTTTGTAGAAAACAGCTGAAAAGCGGTAGTACAGGTTTCTATTTACTTAAAACAATGCTAACTTTATACTTAAATTGTAAGTTTGTACATATTATATTTGTACAATTTATTTTATTTACATATTAAATAAAATTTCACCAGAGGACATGGCTTAATTCTATACAACTATAAATTCTGAAAAAATTGTTTTTTTTTACTAATTCTGATTTCAAACAGCTTAAACAACAGTGACTGAAGGAAGAGGGTAGACGACTCGACGGCTTACCTGTAAACACCTCGGTTGCCGTTGTTGACGCCTGACAACATTTGCATGGCAGTTAAACGAAGCCGGCATTAGCATTTCAATTGCGTGGAGATGCAGTCGCAGGCTATTTCAGTCACAGGAGAGGACTTACTGGCTGATGCTTGATATTTGTACATAGTGGCTAACTAAATTACATACACGCAATTATACCTTTTCCAGCCTTAAAACCAATACAATACAATAAAAATATTCTTTATTGACCACCAAACCATTTTATTTTACTTTTTTTACATGATTAAGAACTAAGAAATTGACAGTTAGTTTCTTTTCATCAGATACTTAGCTTAGATTAGACTGTTCACGTATTTTACTATTCTGCTCACCTCGTTACGGAGAAAACGTATCTGTCTGTATGCATGTGTGTATGATTGAAAAACTATACATAAATTAACGCAGCTATATGGGCTACGGTATGTAGGCTAACGGTGGTGTAGGCTAGAATTTAAACAAAACATATAGTTACAATAAACCTTCAGACTTCTAAGATAAGGGATAAATCATAAATAGAAATAATATTTTGTTCCTAGGTTGCTTGCTTAACAAATATACTTACATATACTTGTTTCGTTTACATACCATTATCCCTAACACCACAGTTCACTTTTATCTTAGCTCTACTTCTTACTTCGTCTGTAAGCTCCTTAGGAGGTGTAAATTAGCAGTTAAGACTCCATTCCCTGTTGTTGTGGTTGTAGAACACTTGTTTACAGAAGTGAAACAAAATCTTGCGAGTTGATTTTGATTCGAGATTCTCCCTCGAAGATTCGTTATGTAGTTAACCAGTTAGTTAAAAATACTTATCTAACAGCAAATGAAATCGTGTTTATATTTGAGACGGAATAGCCAATGTCACAATATTTTAGGCTGTTATTTACCTCTTATAGTGAAATATAAACCTTTTACGAGTTTAGCGATACTGGATAAAAGAGCAAAGCAATTTGTCCCTATACTGTTAGGCTAAACCGTAATATATTCATAAGTTTGGCGTATAAAGTCCCTCGCTACTCGGTCATGGTGTTAGGCGCCTCGTGTGTGTTTGTGTATGCCAACCTCAATTACAATATTCATAGCGATCGGACCACGCTTTATAATTTGGATAATATTTTTGGGTCGGAATATTATACTAGTTGCGTGACAGTACTACCTTTATATGCCGCTTGAAATTCAAATGAAAGTGTTAATAAAAGATCAACAGTATAGGTTAATTTTCTTTTAGTCATTTTACTGTGAACTGAAGTGAGCAATACCATCTTTCTTTTGTATAACTTTCCGCATGACGACGCTTTCGACGCTTTCGTAGAACGTCCTATAAATTTTAAATTTGGTTCCCGGTGAGGATCAAACCTAAAAATTAATTATGAAATTTATACAAAATATGGGTTACCATCCGATGACATACATTTATAAAATAGATACTAATAAATTGTATTTAAAGCACTTCAAAAACAAATTATCTGAGAGAATTAATTTCTGCGTCAGTCAATCGTCGGCAGTGAAATGGCACTGGGATTTAATTAAATAAAGTAATGGAAACACTGCGATACTTTCGTACTCTGATATTAAAGTTAAATTTATTTTTAACTACACCAATATAATTAAAAACTGTTTATTATGTTATTATTACGTATTATGTCAAACAAGCAGATTCTAAAAGCAAAATGTCTATTATTTTAACGCATATCATTAATCTAAAAAGATAATTTTAAAAGTATATAAAACCGCCTTGAAAGGTCCTATCTTACACTAAACGGTTAATAAAACAAAAATCTAGCTGAAAGCATAAAAATGTAATATGGCTTGGCTATTAATATTCCTTGGTTATTTACATAAATTGTAATGTAATATGCGTATAATATAAACAGGTGTAGAAATTGTTATACACTTCAATTTGGAAAAATGCAAGTAAACCTAGTCGATTAAAAACAGAATTTTGAAAATCGGTTCATAATTGGCGGAGAACAAACACATAAAAAAAACATACGCGTCGATTTGAGAACGTCCTCCTTTTTTGCAGTCGGTTAAAAATGCTAGAAGTTTTTGTATATTTCAAACTATTTCTAGAATGAACTCGCACTTTCACACGTATTGTTAACAGCCCGTACATGCCCCACTGAGGGGCTCGAGCCTACTTTGAATGTGAATATGCCTTCTATTCGTAGTTCCCGAATGGGACAAAGTATAAGTGAGAGCTTAGTAAATATTGAAAGCAGCCAGTAGTTTGGGAAACTTTCCCAAATAAACTTTTCTCGAAAACTATACCTACAGGTGTTACAATAATACCCGTAAAGCTGAAAGGGGTAAAAGAGCTGCTTGTAAGGAGTCAACAAAAAATAATCAAATAATAAATTTTTAAAAAGTAAATAATTATTAAGATGTTTTAGATTTTAGGTAATATAATTGATTTTTTTTTCCATACAGTCTGATTAAAATGACTATTTAGTATGGGAGTGTCAGGTGCGTCAGGTGTTATTTCTGTTTATGAGAAAAGTTTATTTGGACAAAACTGCTCAGAACATTGACTGAGCCTTCCAGTATATAATAATCTGCCACTTACATACTTGTATATATGTATATAAAAGCTTTGGTTGCCTACAAATGTCCAGCAAAGTATATAAGAACAAGCCAATCCTGTTTTTTGTTCCATCTTACAAAGTACAATTTCCTTCCTCGCCAGAACTCAATGCCTTAATCATGTGCATGAGGAGGGAAGGTCCTGAAATGGGGTCACCACATCAGAGTTGCAGTGACATTGCGGCCCGACGCGCGACGGCTTAATCGGCTTGCGATCGGCTCGGCCCGGCTTAGCTCGCTGTTCCCAATCCTACTTCGACATACGAACCAAAGCACAAGATAAAGAAGAGTATTCTGGTATTAGCCACTAGCGACTTCTAATCAGCAAAGCGAGTGAAACAAAAGACAGACGCGGATGATTGTATGCGTGACGCACGACATCGACGCTCGAAAGAAGCTAGTGTGTTTCTCTTAATGTAAAGAAATTTATTTAGGTATTCATCCAAAATAATAATAATAGAGAAATGGCAGCAGGGCGCTATATTCTCTTCGACGAATTTCTCTTCACGGAGGGAGAAGTCAAGATTTGTTTTTATTTCCGAGAGAAAGATTTTTTGGGCAGTAGCTGAAAATCATTGACTAAGTATGTCTTTTGATAAAGTATTTGTATTGTATTGTCCTTTCAGCATTTGCTAAGCTACCATTTAGACTCTGTCTGTATACGAATATTAAAATAACCGGCTGGATGTTATAATAGATCTTTAAAAAAAATATTAAAACCATGGATGATCCAAATTGCTAAAGAACTCGAGAAGGGCTGGGCTAATTGAGATGATTTTGGTTTTAGATTTTTTATTGTAGTCAAGGCACAGAGTCAAAAACCATAGATATATGGTTAAAACGGTCAGAAAATATGGGAAATATCTTATTCCCGAGAGAAAAGTCGCGAGCGTAGCTGCGGGCGGACAACTAGTTTCAAATCAAATATGTATTTTACAGACGATAAATATTATAATATATATATAGCTATCATCTAATGAGCATTCGAACAATTTAAAAACGTAGCATGCAAACCTTGGGTTTAGTCAAGTACAAAGACCCCATCCAAGTAGGTATTCTGATAGGTTCAGTTTACTTTTTTCTTTTCTTCTACACATTTTAAGACAGCATCTGTATCTAACTTTGTATTCCCGAATGCCGTACACGAAGAAGCTTTGCATTATGATTAGGTCGATGTTTTCAAATGAGTTCCGCCGCTGTGTCTCAGAATAGGGCGAGGACGCTGCCACCCTCCGGGCCATGATTGCAACTATGTGGGAAATAGTCATTGAGGAATTAAGTACAAGTACTAGAGAAGATACCTCGAATACATACCATGCGCCAACATGGCGACAGCAGGAGGCGGGCGGAATGCATGGCGAGAAGGAAAACAAATTACAAACGCCATAGAAGTTGAAGATCGCGAGCTCTAAATCATATTATATCTGTGAATGCAGTTCGCGGGAGTCTTTTCTATGTATGGTAGTACAATAGTTGTTCAAAAGTTGCCTTAAGCCCTGACACTGTTGGTACTTGTAAACTATTCAGAAAGTCGTTTCAGATAGCAAACTTTAGAGGCTAAAACAATAGAATATTTTATGAATATTTTTACGAGATACGATAACTTTTCGTAAAAAAAGAAAGCCTAAAACTTAATATATTAAAAACAAATTGTCTAATACCTTAAAATATTAAAAATAGAAAAAGCTGCAAGATCAATTCGTCAGTATAGCTGTGATGGGGGGAAAAGCATCGACATTCAAAGCCTGACTAGAGAAATAAAAATCCTGCTCAGGGGGCCGGGCGCCACGTATATATTTTATGTTCATGGCATCAATTTCTACTATAAAATTAGTTCCACTGAAATTCCGCAATATAGCAAGGTTTTTTATTTTTCTGGTCGGGAGTTTTATACATGAACCGATAAAACTCTTACATTGAAATAATTACATATTACTAGCTGTTCGTCCGGTTCAAGGGTATAAAAAATTTATAACAACCTATTCTCAGACCTACTAAATATACCTATCAAATTTCATCAAAATCGGTTAAGCCGTTTTGGAGGAGTATGGTAACTAACACTGTGACACGAGAATTTTATATATTAGAAGTACTTACACAATTTAATGCATATTTGTGTAAGCACAGTTTCAATACTGTTACTACTGGATGCATAGATGCCTCCAATATCCTGTGCACTCGTGTGCCTGGGCTGCGGTCAGACTGTCCGTTTGCAGCATAAGAGCAATATGGAACAGCTCCACCATTATCGATATTATTCGATATGCTCTCCCGCAGACTGCACCTAAGTGCATATCGGGATAAAAGCATTTATATACTCGTGAATGCAACCGTTGAGTCGATTGAAAATATAAACGTCATGAAATTATATAAAACTGCACTGAATTCGGTCATTTTTGGTTTGTGATTGTTTACATTTCTCCCGAAAACTGTGGTTACCGGCACCGGCTATGGGTTTAAACAACCTCATGTGTTTCTAATGGTATTGTGACTACTAATGGAATAGGGTTTTGATTCCACAGGATAGGCTGTCACTAAGAACTACAAAGTTTTAAAGGGTTAGTGTGGAGTGAGTGTGCGTATTTTGTGTACGAAAATTTAGGCAACCCTTGTTTACTTCTGCAGAGGAGGAGTTAACAAGTCTTGCCAAAGGCTATCCATGAATCATACATAAGTGCATCAAGCTTAGACATCTATTAGATGATTGATGACTTAGATTTCTTGAAAAAAACCTTTTGAATGTAAATTTGTACCGTAGTATTTGCTAACCCTGCTTAGGCCACTGTTGTAGACAAAATCAGATGTTTTCGACTAGACTAAAAGATGTCAAAGACACCTCTAATTAATAAGTACAAAACAAAAAGCCATAAAAAGCACAATGACTGTTCCGAACGGGATCAATAGTCCAGGTTCTTTGTTCCAGCATGCAAGGCCCCGGGCACTGGCTGCCACAAAGGGAGGATATATTTGTCACAAAAAAGACGAGCCGCAAGCTGGAGTTTGAAATATAAATTACATCTGGAGCAGGATATTAATTTCCCGTATTTATTGCAAATGCCGGTTGCACCTGAGCTCTACATTTTCAACTCGTTATTCCAGCCACAGGACGTGTATCGCAGCCGAATGGATAGAACGGAGTTCCGAAGAATTATAATACCTATTACAATGTTATGTTGTGTAAAATATTGAGATGTATATTGCTTTTTGTCCGTTTTTTCGTGAGAGAAGGATTCTAAAAATATTCGACTCACAATTTTTATTTCGCATTACTGCTATTGGTATGTTTTCATAAAACTGTAGATTAAATTTAGAACAGACAATTTCGGAAACTTCCGCACGCGTTCCCTTTATTTTTGTGTTTGTTTGTACCGCAACGCTTGGACGCTGTTGAAGTGGAAAACTTTTGACTCTGTGGTTTACAAATTCACTAGACTATTTTACAAGAGCGTCGGTGGCCGAGTTACTGGGACCGTTGACTTCTATTCAGAAGATCGCGGGTTCAAACCTCGGCACGTACCAATGTGTTTTCGATTTTCGAATTCATATGTACGTTTATTTGACGCTCTTATGGTGAAGGAAAACATCGGAGGAAACCTGCACACACCTGCGAAGTAATTCAAAGGTTGTGTGTGAAGTTGTCCAACCCGCACCGGGCCAGCGTGGTCGCCTAAGGCCTATTCAGCCACTCGGTGGGGACATGTATTATTATAATATAACTAGCTTCCCGCCGCGGCTCCGCCCGCGTTAATAGTTTTTCCCGTGGGAATGAGATATTTTCCCACGGTAAAAGTTAGCCTTTATTCTTTCCCAAAGTCTATTCTATCTTTGTGCCAAGTTACCAAAATCGGTTTATTAGTTTCGGAGCCTATTCAATAATTAGGAATATTTAAATATTTTTTTTACACCTTGGGTTACATTATTAAAGTTTTAGTAAGGATCAGGATGTTACTCAGGGGATCATGTAGCTTTTCAACAGTGAAATATTTTTTGAAATCGGTTCAGTAGTTTCGGAGGAGGTATTCGATGCAAACAAACAAACAAACAAACAATCAAACCTTTCCTCTATATAATATTAGTATAGATAAAAATAGTCCTGATAAAATACGATGTACTAATGTATGGACATCGTAAAGTCAACTTATTGTGTGAGATACATACAGTGAGTTAGGTATATGTTATGTACGTATACAGTAGCGCTTGACGGCGGTAAAGCCACAGACACGAGTTCGGTAAAGCCTGAAAATCAATTCTAACTTGTTTACAGACGGTTGCTCAATATACTATTATTTAGTTTCTCGGGGAAACACAATTTTACTGACCACTTTTCAGTGTTGGGTATCGGCTACTATAGATATTTTGACACCAGGGTGTGTTAGGTATGTTAATTTTGAAACCTACAAAATATTCAGCCAGTAACAAATTACATCCAGCACGGTGGTTATGAATATGGTTAAGAATATTTTTGTAATAAAATTTCAGACCATAGTCAAAACAAATTATCTTATATAAACAAAGAGATTTTTTTTATTGTTTGTTTGTATGTTTGCATCGAATAGGCTCCGAAACTACAGAACGATTTCAATGAAACTGAAAGTGATAGTTATAATAGACCTTGAGAACTACCACAGGCTGCATTTTACCGCGGGAAAGTTCCTCATTCCAATGGGGAAATCAGTTAACGAGAGGCGGTCAGTTATGTTATAAGATCAACAGAACCATAGTAACAACACTAACAACAACAACAACAAAGTGTTTTGTTGTACCTCTATTTTTTTATTGAATACCAACTTGATATAACCTATTCAATAAATCTGTCTTAAATTGAAAAAATATAAATAAATAAATGTTATAAACAAAAATAAATCACATAACAGCATTCTATAATTTCTACAAAGTCTGCACTAAAAATTGTGTTGCTCTACGATGTCTAGTCAACACAAGCTAGTATTAAGTATTCGATAGTTTAGCTTAGATACAGCTCGTAGGACGCTTAACCAGTTTACAAATTTCATTTGCCTCGGTCTAAACGGATCGCGCCTCGGGCGTGCTGTATCGGCATTGCGCGGAGCATCTTACATAGTCCGCCGCGCCTTTGGGAATATAATCTACATAGAGCCCGGAATAAGATAGAGAGTAGAATTCTACGGACCTGTTTGGCAACTCCATCTACAATGTTGCCTCCTGAGATGCGATAGTCGATATTAATTAATTATAGCTTTGGAGTCTAGCTAGGTGCTATATTGTTATAGTTATTAGTTATCTGTTTATGAAATATAACCGTATGTATACGACAGTTCATGAAAGCTCTATAATAGTACATTCATGAAGTTTTTCCCGATGGGGTGAGTAAAATATTAGTAGCTCATCAGTAGCCTAAACTAAAACCACCTTTATAGCAAAGATTTCCCTGTTAAAGGCAAGCGCGTACCTTTTGTAGTTATATTTCATAGTTGTAATAATATATTCTGCATTAAAAAATTCATTAATTTTTATTAAAATTTAAAAGTACGATAAAAACGTACACTTTCGCTGTTACGCTGCATTGTAAAATAAAATAATACTTTTGTTTTGTTCTCCTTTTTAATATAAAAGAGACGCCAAGTAACTTTCCTCAAAACTCAAATTATCCAAAAAAACTGTAGGTTTTAAATTTTTTTTTTTAAGGTGTTTATTGGGAAATTTATTTATCGTTTTACAATATCTTGTACATTTACAATATTTAATCTTAACCTATTTAAAGAAACAAATTTACATTGACATTATTTACATATTATACATAATATTTACAAATGGTCGCTCCTGGTTGCCCTGGTTGCTCCTGGTTGCCCTGGTTTTAAATTAATTTAACATGAAATATAGGTACGTTGAAAAATTGGTAGGTCTATATCTTCCAGGAATTGTACCGATAATTTGCCTGTTTGCGAGTTCGCGGCTTCGCAAATTCGACATCCTATCTAGTCTGATCCAATAACAGATCCTACCAGGAAATACAAGGGACCTTAGAATTTTGTTCAAGAGTCTGTTAAATTAAAGTTGTAATGAAATAAGTAAATACTTATCATGTAATCAATCATTATTGGGCGTTGACCAGCAGTAGACGTGCCGCCGTCTGTTAAAAAATAATAACTCGCGAAGTATACATTTTTTATAAAATCCGGTAGGTCATTTTCAAGTTGGCGTGCTATAGTATATATAGCGGCCATAAACTGTATTTATTATAGTCCGCTGTAGTTACAGATAGAAAATTTGCTAAAAACGGCCACTTTTGGCAAATTTTCTATCTGTAACTTCATCGAACTCAAACTAACAGAGTTGATGGCTTCTATATATCCTAAAACACCAAATCTTTAAAATGACCTACCGGATTTTTGAAAAACTGTTTACTCATAGAGTAATTATTTTTTAACGGATGGCGGCGCCACTTAGCATAGGGGAGCCCCTTTAGGATAATACAGAACAATGCAAATATTCTTTATTGACACCAAAATTGACACTAAAAAATATAAAGGCAAAAACAATATAAAAGCAGACAATCACATCATATTCTGAAGAGAAGCTGTAAAACCTGAATAGAAAAATAAACTAATCTTAAAAGCACACTGATATTTCTAACTATTTTTGTATATCACAAGTAGGTACAATAAAATATAAATAATCCGCGACTGTCTTTTGTTTCCCTTGCTCCTTATGTTGCACGACGTCAACGCTCGAAAGACGCTAGTGTGGGGGGCTCTAAAACTATTTCACATGCCAACGCCTTACTTCCATATTATGGTACCATTAAAGGTACTTGCATCAATTACAAATGTTTCAGACGGATAGCTCCAAAGTTCTAAATAACACAATAACACTTTACCAATACAAAATAGGTCAGGCCTGTCTAATAAGCTGCGGGTACAGTCAACAATCATTGTACGGACAGCCAACAGCGCGCTGAATAATTCCCTGGAACAAGTCTGTCGTCGTCTTTGATTGGATCTGCGGTGATTTGTTTGCCAAATGGAATTCATTTTGCCGCGGAAAATCTCCAACGTGACTGACATGGAAATCCGAGGACAGAAATTTTGTTTTTCTTTGTGTAAGCTCCCCTGACGCCTCTTTGAACAAAAATTTGAAATATTCGTGATGTCTTTGTTGGCTGTTGATGCTATTTTGTTAAATTTTTCATGAAACCAATTTCTCTTCTTTGTAACAGATATTTTTGACGATTGACCTGACAAATTCATGTCTAATTTAATAGCTAATCATGCAACATTTATAACACTTGACATTGGCGAAATCAGTAAGGAAGCGCCATACAATAAGAAATTGAATTGAATTGAAACCCATGTGTATAAATACACTGTAAATTGGAAGTAACATTTTATTGAACACAGAAACAATTACTATACAATGACAATACCTATAGGTAATCAGAGTGCGCAATAGCGACTTATTGCTTGTAGTGAGGTAGTGGGAGAGAGAGAGAGATAGAGAGACGGAGGTTGCCTGGTAGAGATTGCTAACATAGCAATAAAGCCACATTTTGACTCCTGTATGTATTTTTCTATTATTTTTTGTGTGTTTTTTGGTGTCGATAAAGTATTTTGTATTGTTAGTGATCTCTACCAAGAAAGCTCATAGTAGAGAACACTCTACCTATTGTCTAGTCAAGATATTTGCAAATATACCGTTGAATAGGTATATCGAAGTTCCAGAAGTAAGAACACATATACCCGCCGTTACAGATTGAATCAGTTTGAAAGTTGTCTAACGTTTTAAGAACAGTTTAAGGAGTTGGAACTTTCCCGTCACCCTTCGAAGCACCTGGCCGGCGTTGGCGATGTTTACGACCGCCTTCACTGTCTGCAAAGTTGATTTGGTAATCCCTAGTTAAATAACAGAATAAAAATATATTTAAAATTTCATATTATCTCTGCAATTTATTTTTTAATTGAGGTAACCTATATTTCGAAGAATCGCGGAACTTAAGTGGCAGTGGGCGGGGCACATTGCACGTAGAACCGAAATGTCAATTGGGGAAACAGGTTATTGAATAGCGGCCACGCGCCGAAAGATGTAGTTTGGCCAGGCCCCAGGCCCCCCACGAGGGGAACTGACGATCTGGTGAGGGTCGCGGGAAGCCGCTGGATGCAGGCAGCACGGGACCGATCGTTGTAGTGTAATGTTTGGGGGAGACCTTTGTCCAGCAGTGGACATCTCTACATAATCAGTTTTGCCATAACTATGATCAGGGTAACCCGTTTTAAATATCGGGAAGCTTAATTTTATTCAAAATTAAATCGTAGAGAATGTTCATTCAAAAGTTTAAAAAAATACTAAATAAAATATATAAAAAGGCTTCTTATTCTTTGAACCGAAATGAAGGAAGAAAAAATTTTACGCGCCCAGAATGCGCGCGTAATTTTTTTTTTCCTTCATACTTTGAACACTGCAGTCAACTAGAATGTTTTGACAAGGAGCTTTCTGTTTGTAAATCGCGATAGCTAGCATTTGTCGGGAGGAGTTTCGAAAAAGGGTTACACAATGTTACTACACATTAGAAAACACACTTCTACCTTTCAACATAGAATACCTAGTAGTTTCGTGGTCGGCTGAAGTTACTTACATAAATAACGATTTTTTCTGGAACCATCAAGACAATTCAATTTTAACGTCAATTTCTCAGCCACTTTGACGAAAATAAAGTAAATATAGGCTTATGATACGAGGAAAATTGACTTTTTTTATTAGCTTTGCTGAAACAAATTTCATGTATGGTGTGAATGGCGCAAAAAAGAAGAGGCCTATGTCCAGCAGTGGACTGATGTGGGCTGAATAGATAGATAGATAGAGACAACGTCATATGGAGCCTGCGATAAAAATATATGGTTCACACCTACCACATAATATACTAGTTTTCTAATACTCATAGAGAGGTTAGTAATACTTTGAGATCGGTTGTAATGGGATATACACACTATTACACACATACTCAACTCTAGCAACAATAATACTATAAATATATGCAAGCTTCCAAGACCTCAATACTTAAAAGAAATCAGATTCAAGCAAAGTTGACAAATGTGCTATTTCTTAAAAGTTACAAGAAATTCAAAGTCATTAGTAGTATTCGTGACTTTTTTATTTTACTCCTCGCTAGGTAAAGCTCACAATAAATCACCGAGCGCGCATTGAACGCGTTCACTTATGCGCCCGGAGACTGCTCGTGATTTATTATTATAAACCTACATGACTTTACAAAATCCACGTCATTTCATAAGTGACAATGTTGCCACGGTTCGATAAGGAAATACAAGTAGTAGGTGCAGTTGATGGACCTACTTGCGAATCTCCACTAATATATTTCGCCTACCGCGTTGAACATCTGCATTTTCCCAGATTAGTAGGAATACTTATAATAAAATTTATTAGATAAAAAATGCTTTTTTAATCTGTGTAATAAAACTCTCATTCAAACTTTTCAATGTTCTATTTTCCTCCGTATTATGCGTATGTAATATCCTATAAATAATTTTGTACAAGGAGTGCCACCAAAAATAAAAATATTATGTGGCACCTATTACATTTATTAAAGAGCGGTGGCAAAGTGGCTATGGCGGTTAAGTGGTTAAGTTAACGATCCATTCGAAAGTTCGCGTGTTCGAACCTCGATGAGTACCAATGTGTTTTCAAATTCATGTGTACGTTATTCGTCGCTCTTACGGTGAAGGAAATAAATATTGGAAATTAAACATGCTCAATAATGTGACCCTCTAGATTTGCCTGCATTTACAGGAATCCGTAACGAACATCCGCTGTGTGAACAGAAACAACTATTCCTAGAGACATCACTGGAAGACGAGTACTAATGACTCTCGTCAGAGACAATTCAGAGAATTTGTAGAACACAATACAATACAACAAAAAACCTTTTTAGCCAGAAAGGAAAAATTGGGATATGATTCGACATTATAGCAGTATACGAAATGTGCACTGAAAAAAAAAACTGTGATATTTGGTCACAAACTTTATTGGTCATAAATGTTTTTGTGACCGAAATAGGATCGTCTGATATCCCGGACAAATATATCGGCAGCGGCGTGACAAACGTGCAATCATGTCGGCCGATGCCTGCGCGGCGTGTGCCAGCGAGGTCCCAATTTGCCGGCATTCAGTCGCCGCCAACGTTCGCTCAGCTGACCCCACTGCGATTGAACTGCACACTTTAACAAAAAAATAAACCGCGGAAAAGACAAGAAGAAAAATCTCTTTTCGTCTGTCTGTTTGTTACGCTTTCACCCATAAACCACTGAACTGATTTTGATGAAACTTAGTACAGAGATAAAATAAACCTTGAAAGAAAATCTACATTCAGTCATCCCCGGTTTTCTTCTTACCTTTAGGGTTGGATTTATTTTTTCAAAACATAAATTTATAATTGTACCAATTTCCCTTTCCAATAAGAAAAGAATTTATCAAAGTCGGAATACGCCGTAAAAAGTTATGCGTGATCATACATAAAAAAAATACGGGTTGACCTGAAAACCTCCTCCGTTTTTTGTCGGTTACAAATCTGGCTAGAATCAGAGCACCTACCTTTATCGGGAATCTCAACTTTAATCAACCTACTTGAATAGAAGACGTTCCATCCATTCTAACCACAACTTCCAATAAAGCCTCTTCTTAGAATCATTGTAAAGTCGAAGCGCGTTTTAAACCTTTTATGTACCTACCATGGATGTGCTGAAAGCTCAGATTGAATGCCTACCTATATTTCCTCTACCAATAATTTAATGTTATCCTTATTATTTACAAACTCAATCATGGCAAATAGGTACTTAAAAAAAAATTGTGGTTAAGTTATGTTCGAACAGATGAAAAATATTACGCGAGCTTCAAATCAGGGTATTATTTATCTTTGCTAGACTTGTTCTTTAGTTTGAGACGAGAGTAAACTCTGCTTAGGCGAAGCTTTTTTTGTGCATTTTTTTTAAACCTGTAATGAGTAAATAAGTAAATGTAGAAAGTTTAAAAATTTTGTTAAAAATGAGATCTTCAAGCAATACCAAGTATTTTGTTAAGATTAGTTAAAAAGATATAGTTTCCAATAAAGTTTTCAAGTAAAAAGTAAAACCTTTTCACTTTTGAGCACCCTTAAAAGTTTTTTGAATTCAATCGCAGCGTGTGGACCCCTGAATCGATCTCAATCCAATTATTTCACGCCGCCGCGCCGCCGACGACTTTACAGAAGTCTTCACATGCCTTTTTTTAAATAAATATATATCGCGAAGTTGTAGCTCCTTAACTGAGCTCATAATAAATTGTAGCCGACTTTTCAGGAGATTTTTTCCCTTTTTTAAAAATATTTATAAATAATAAAAATCTTAGAAAACGAAATACTGAAAAACCGAAAAACCGGAGGAAATATCATTATTAAAAGTCATATTACATATATGGAACGCAAACAAACCTTTGAACGCAAATAACCTTTCACACCATTTCCAACTGATGTAATCAAGAAAACAATAAATTATGAGTAATGTACGTCATCATGTAGTACACTAGTAACGTGTTTAATACGGAAGTACTACCTAACTTGTGTCAACATTCGTTTTTAAAATAGGTAATAGTGCCAGCAAAAATTTTGAACAAACCTGCGTACATTTTATCCGTGCTATAAATCCCGTGTTATAGGCTCCAACATGAAAGCTTGATTAAAGGCTAACGGTTGATATGAAATTACAGTTGACCGATAGACCGATATGCGCCGTCAGCCAACATCGTCAGCAATAGCCGAAACCGATATCAAAGGCGAAATAACTATCGAATCCCGGTATTTCCGAAGCTTTAGGACGCAGCATTCGTCATTCATGGCGATATTTTTAACGGGGTAGGGAGGGAGGGATACAGGCGTACCTAAATAAAAAAAAGAAAGACCACAGAGAAAGACTAAATAGAATCCTTGATTTTCGTAATTATTATGTATGATTTAAAACGGGATGGACGCGTTTTAAAAAGTTTCTAATATATTTTTTTTTACTGAATATCTTATTTCGCGTATGTGCTATTATGAAAATACAATATCTATTATAATGTCGAAACTTTTATGTCACACAAGATTCTTCTTTCTTAGGATTAATCCTTAGAGCAACGCTGGCCTGGATTAATCATTCTGGCACATAATTTTACTAGTAAGACAAGCTATACCTCGCGAATCAGTTAAAAAAAATAATACAGAATAAACAGACCAATTAAATAAATCAAGTTAATCAATAATGTCCCCACATAAAATCATTTATTTCATAAAATTAGAAATAAACCGATTAGTAAATAAAACCAAAATAATATATACATAATTTTGATTTTCGTACAAAGAGCTTGTTGTGGATTGTCTTGTCATAATAACATTCTAAAAAATTTCTGACTATAAAGTATAAAAATGTAGCTTACCTTGTATTCGTCTCAGGTTCTTTGTGGCAACACGCCAGTGCAGTTCTATGAATAAAATAAATAAGCCTGGAGCTTCCTTAAGGGGCTTACAGGGACGGACTAACGCACAGCTTTGAGGAGATCAAATCCACAAAAGCTCTTGCTGGGAAAAGTTTATTGAAAATTCTGATCTTGGAGAATATTATTTTATTTTGTATCTTCTGACATATACTAATAAATAAAACATCTCGAATCTTAGCCCAAACACTTGGCTATGGTGGTTTCAGTTTAAGCTCCTTGTGAATTTACTAAAACCACAAAACGTTGTAACGAGCCAACTGACAAAATATAAGAACTGTAAGGCATTTTGACTCAGTAAAAAATAACATTTAAGTAACCAAAAAAATATTTTTATTTTATATGAATGAGGATTTTTTCCGCGGTAAAAGTTCATGTCCGGGTATGTGCCTCTCTAGGTATAGTAAGCAGTTACAACCGCTGATAACTTAATTTAGATTACCTATATACCTATGAAACCTCTTCACTGGCCTTCGCTTTATTAGCAAACCACCGCAGCAAAAATGACATCAAATAGGCCTACTTGATAACATTTTTGTTTCCGGTAAGACATAATTAGCAAATAAAAGCGCGTTTTTCTCTCGGTTCTCGACTCTTTTACGGTAAAGGAAAAAATTGTGAGGGAACCTGCAAAAATTCAGAGGAAATGTGTAAAAACCAACATGCACTAGGCCAGCGTAATCGACTCGAGGTCCATTCATAATATTATATGGACTGTTAAACAGATAGAGAAGTAGGTATGCAATCAGTGTACGAGTATAGTCCCGATGGTTAGATCCTAAATACTCCACTATCTGTACGTGATTGAAGCAGCAGCAAACATTATCCCTTTCTAATTGTAGAGACCGCCTTTTGCTGCTACTATGTGAAAATCGTATAATGCCAATCGTCAATTATTTTATTACCAATTCTGGAGCACATACATTTTGGTAAGTCCTATGCAAAGGTAAGTTGCCCTGACCCAATTACGATTATGTAAATACGATGTTCGGATTATATAATTTAAATGTAGATAGTTTTTTTTTTCTCTACAGGATGGTCTTAGAAAATAAACATAAGGATTTTTTTATTCAAACTTGTGAAGTCTGGACATATTTGATATTTTTTCAGTTCGGACATTAGAACCTACAGGTGGACTAATGGGATGAACTACGGGTTAGGAGTAGTCCTGCCTAAACTGCATTTTCTGCTGAGAATTTTGGTATTCCAATAACTACGATCTTGACGAGCCCTTCCTACCCACATCCTCTTCAATTCCTTGCTTGTGTTTGTTTATTGAATATCAAAAATTGCTACCTAGAGAATTAAAACCCACACGAATAGCAAGCAGACAAGCGACATCTATAATAATATAAACGAAGTTTTATATAGAGTTGGCAACGTGGTGAGTTTGAGTTTCAAAACGCTCCAGAACCCAGGTGTATTTAAAAACTTCAGCTTCAAACCGACAGATGGCCTTTTTTGCCGCACTTACTAAGTACGACCAGGGTTTATGTTAAAAAAAAAAACGTTAATTAAACAATTGAAAAACAACTCAGGGGGTACAAAGTAAAGTAGCGCCTTAGTAAATACTGAGGGAACTCTCAGGCCATGCTTTTGGGCAACTTTCTCAAAGACTCTTTTCTCGGAAATAGTAAAAAAAATACCTACTCTCCGTACAAACAGTCCAGTGTTCAATACCTTTTTTTTTGTTTTCGTGAAAAGTTGCTCAAATTATTGACTGCCTAAGCATTTCCTTTTAGTATAAAAATAATAATATGCTAAGACTGATCTCACTTATTTACTTACTTTTTCCTTTCCCATATTCGTATTAACAGGAGATAATATTATTTTACATGAATAGTTAAATAAAATACCCATCTACCCACTTAAAACATAACTTCGCACTGATAAGTACCCTTGTAGACTAAAAAGTGTAATCATGTGAGAGCAAATAAAAGATCCGAGACGCTACGAGATTGAACATCCCATACGGCCTAAGTTTGGAACAAGCCGAGGTAATTTGACAGGGCCAGACAGCACCGGACACGTCCACGGCGTGAACCGTACTTACCGATCCACGGACCTCGCCCCGATAGGGTTAATTAAAGATGACAGCTCAATTTACTGACACAAGTGCGTGCACGCATAGTGCAGTGGCTTGTCTTGAACCTTGAGGGAGATTGGAGATTGATTGATTACCTGGTACATCCTCGGTAAATGTAAAAAGGCTGAAAAAGATAATAACAAAGCAGATATTAGTTAAAATTAAGGTTATAAACAAAATAAATAAATCTTATAACAGTATAATACGCCAAAATAAGTACGTGTATTTTATTTTCTCCAATTTTAATCAAGACAAAAAATTTGGTTGGATTTGAACTATTTTCACATTAGGTTTCTGCCCCGTTTTTCGCCATTTAAAAGCTAAATGCTATTACAGGCCACATCAAAATAAGCAAAGTGTATGTTGTATGCATCTGATTTGCGCAATTCCATCAGATTACAATTTACAACAATATCTCATCTGTCCGTCCGTCCGTCCGCCCGTCTGCTTTACATCACGGTGCGCCTGCGCCTGACAGCTCCCATTATGTCTCCGCATTGTGTTTGTAATTACATTTGTACATTTAAAACGTGCATGGGGTTTATAAAGCCTACAATAAGAGGAATTAAACTGCGGTTTGTTAGATAGCGAATGTCAGGTTGTTATAATATGACATGGAGATAAGCGTTGCATGGTTTTGCATTTGCATTCTGTCGTTTCATTCTCCGGTTAGATTGTGTGTCAGATATTACGCCACTACTACCGTGCGTGATGTTTTGATATTTATAATTAATACTAGGATATGTCAAAATGTTACTTCAGTAATATTGTTTAACTAGATAGGTACATGTAAATTATTCCAGCTAAAATCTCAAATCGAGCGTGCATCTACTTTTGAAATACACTATCGTAAATTTAATACAATCGAGATTCCTCCATTACTGCACTCAGCTCCGGCGTAAATACAAGAAAAGCACTATACGGTTCCCAGCGTGAAAGGTCAAGAAGAAACCTCATATTGCCGCACTAACCCCACATCAAATGGCACTCCGAGTCTGTCCGCCATAAATATTGCCCGCCAATGCCCATATTTCTCGGCGTTATGGTTCTTACGGACTTAACCTTTGCAATGGATGTAAATTGTGAATCTCGCTCTGCCGTCTCATAACTAAATCTTTATAAAATGCGACATAAATCTCATTTTATAATATAACAATACGTACCTTCTTGACAAAAACTTCTTGGGCATTTATTCTCAGTAAATGCTTATTTGTAGTGGTAACTATACAGTTTATTTACCTTAGCCACGTGTCCCGTAATTGAGCTATCTTTAATCAGTTTAAAGCATGATTTAGCAAAAAGCCTAACTCATGATACGTGCATGACAAACGAACGAGGCGACCGGAGCAAAAAGAGTTGTTTGTGGAAAGCGGTGTCAGGGGACCGAAGCGATTACAGGCCCACTTACCCTAGTTTTTATAGCACTGCTCTAAAAAGTAAGCCAATTCAGTGGTCTGAATCACTTTAGATACCAAATGTTATGTAGGAAGTTTTATTTATTGAATAAAATATTTTTTTTGATATACAGCACTAGAAGGCAATTTGTAATAGAAAAACTTGTTAGGTTGTGTATCTATAGTATATATATATACGTATATTTACGTTTCGGTACAAAGCGTGTTACAGTTTAATCTACATAATAAGATCTAGCATGAAAAAGAAAAACAGTTTGTCTACCTTTTAAATTTCCAATTCTATTTTTTTACGTACAACGTATTAAAATCCTGCAGTGCTATATTTAAGTACTTCGATGATCAGCAGATGGTACTTGCTGTTAAGTCCATACTTGCTCTGTTACACTTAGTATTACAACTAAATGGATCAAATTAACCCATTATAAGCTTGCGTATACCTGGGTTTGATTTTTGTTCTTATATTTTATGCTACCAGTTATTAAGCAGCGAGAGTAAAATAATGTATTCCACGAGAACACGATTATTTGGTTATTATTTATAATGACAGCAAAAAGCAGGCTTATTTGCAGTTTCTGAGAATCACCAATATATAAATTCTGCTTAAAAAACATATTATAGAAAGAGAAGAAAAAATATTACCGTTTATCATAATGAGTAATGGTAAATTTTAGATTTATGATGAAAAAGTACAATTTTTCAATGAGAGACTAGATGACTGTTTACGTGTGACGATTTTACGTATATGATAGTCGTACATACACTTATGTTGGCTATGTCTATACATCTTACCATTTATCTTCTGCCGTCTTAAAGCTATGTTAGGGTTTAAAATTAAACTCTACCCGGGTAAATAACCGGGCCAAAGAGATAATAATAATGATTTAGGCGACTAATGTCTGTAAGGAAAAATTACTAGGTATATTTATTTATTTATTTATTATGGCCACCAACAGAATACACATCAACATAATTACATAGGGTATGATAACAATAAGTGGTTTACTAAATGGTAATCCCGAACCACGCACAGGGTCCCCAGAATCCGTATTCAAAATCAAATATAAGATGTGGACTGAAATGCAGCGTTGGGTCTGTCTGTAACTCAGCTTAGCAGTCGCTAAGCCTTTTACCCATTGTTCCATTTATACTTATATTATTGTTAACATTGCTTTGTTTTATTACTTTTGTCGATATGTCGCAATAAATGTTTTTATTATATTATTCCGTACTGCACATGCGTGATTGACAGCGGTTTTGGTTAAAGTTAAAAGAAGGACCCAAGCCTTTGTCGACCACACTAAAAGCTAGATGAAAATCGATGCATTTCTTCAAAAATTCTAAGCACTGGCTTTCAGGGCTAGGTGAAAATCGATTATTTTCTTCAAAAACTATCAGTAACAGCTATTAGCACCACGCTGCTATCAGCATATTCCTATTTATTGAAGATTTCACAAAACCACTTTTATGGATTCCCACACTATGTAATAGGTGCGTCCATAATTTGAAAGAAATAAGAAGACAAAAATGAATCCATAGTTTATCAATCAAATCACTTTTTACAACTTATGCTGTAAATTAAACAAAAAAGTCATTTAATAAGCCGGAATAAATCAAATTGTGATTCGATACGGAGTCGGATATTTACATTCATCATCTGCTGTCAACAATCTCGATTTATTACGTGTAATTACGAGCGAAGCCGCGCGGCAAAAACATATGCAGCAACACCGCGTCAAGATCAGGTTAATAATTAGACGATAGAATAGGATAAAAGCTGAAAATCTAAAAGTAAATAAAATTATATTTTTCTATTTTGTTTCCAAAAAATAATCATAAATACAGTAAATTTATTAAACGACTAGCTGTCCGCCCGCGGCTACGCCCGCGTTGTTTTTTGACTTTTCCGTGCAGTGTCCCGTAGGAATTAGTATTTTCCCGTAAAAACTATCTTAGATGTTGACCGGGAATATACGGTACCTACCATCATGCAAAATTTCATTCAAATTTGTTGAACAGTTTTTAAGATAAGCCCGTACAATGCTCAGAGCCGTATGAATTTATAATATAGTTTTTTAACCATCCCACGGAAACTTTTAAATTTTCCGGGATTAAAAGTATCTAAGATGTTGACCAGGGATATATCATCTGGATATGTTTTGTAAGTATCACTTCTTATATCCCTCTGACTCGGTTTTTAGCTTTTTTTTTCTATGCACAGATTTTCGACCTCTACAGTTTTATTATATAGAA
This sequence comes from Teleiodes luculella, assembly GCA_948473455.1. Lineage (NCBI taxonomy): Eukaryota > Metazoa > Arthropoda > Insecta > Lepidoptera > Gelechiidae > Teleiodes > Teleiodes luculella. The sequence continues at coordinate 8,559,176 of OX419590.1, read as the reverse complement.
TAGATCAAGAATATAATAAAAAGATAATTAAAAATATATATAAAACCGCCTTCAAGGTCCTAACCTACACTAAAAAGTTACAAATAAAATATAAATACTACTAGTACTACTGAGTATTACGGATATTGTTCACTAGAACTTAAAATATGGGTACTTTTGTATGTAGCGAATGTATCTTACAAACCAACAAGAAAGCGATCTCCGTACGTTCATATAAAAGACATAAACGAGAGCAATGTTACATCTATTACAACATATTGTGTCTGTTATGTTTGATCCTGCACTGTTTTGCCCGTAGGAGATGGAATTTCCCATGGGAAAGACAATTCCTGAATCTGTAAAAACCCAAAAAAATTGAAATTTCTAACTTTAAAACAAACGAAAATCATCAATCATATAATCATAAAAAAGATTTATTATATCCAGTTTCAAAGAACTTAAATGTTCATAATTTTTATTTCTTGCCATTAGAATATTTTTTATTATGAAAGTTTTTCTATAGTGCTAGTGTTTTATTTTGCCTGTTACGTCGTTAAGGAATCAATCAATAGCTTTCGATTGCTTTGTGTGAGCCGCCTGGGTGGTACGCTAAGTAAAATATTTATTCTGGCATACAATGGCAACGCATTTCAATGACGAGTGGGGTTGCGCGCGCGCTGGTTTCGTGTAGCCTAGAGCGAGCCACACCACGCGCCACCTCCCAGGATGTGAAACGATTCCATTTTTAAATTCTGCTCGATAATGTCATGTTGATACGTATCTAAATGTTTACACTAAGAACATTCGAGAATATGGGATAGGCTAGTCTCGTCACCATACTAATGTCGGAGTTTTTTTTTAACTATTCCTTACAATATTTGCACTTTATACACACAAAATACTGATTTAGTGTTATGTTCTTTAGAGTTACTTAACTCTACTTTATGTGTGTGCATACACTGGCTTGCCTAACTGAGTATCACACTTTTAAAATATAAATATTTTTAAAGTACACAAGAAATACTTTCGAAATAAAGGAATCGAAAAATGTATTACTAATGTGTAGTTTGTTCACTTGATTTTTATTTTAAATCTATATCTTCTATAGTAAAAAAATGAAAGAAATTATAATTACTTAGTTTTGCAGTGTACATAAAGTATGCGTGCACTTAAATCTATTTTCATACAAACATGCAATAAACACGATCTCAACTTTGCTACTAGTATCTTAAACTGCAAGTGATAGGCAATATTTGTCCCCTGCCCGACTAATCGCCAGAGGCGAACTCACACTTAGCTTTTTTATTTTCTCCCGCGTGCACATAAAAATGCTCGCACGCAACGTTCCCATCCAACTTAATCAACCATTACGTACCTAATTCAAGGCAATAAGGTTTAGATCTTGGTAAAACCAGTTTTACAGCAAAAAGCAGCCTAGCTGCGGGTTACGCAAGACTAGTACTAGGCTAGAATAAAAAGTAGTTTCCCTTTCGAGGGCTAGGAAGTTCAACGAACGCCAATAAACCAGAAAGAGAACCTTATGAATATGCTAGCAGCACCTAGTCTTACTTGCCCTGCGATTATCATTCACTTTCAAAGCGTTCTCTTGTTAATATTCCACGGGCTACTTCTAAATATCTAGCTGCACTTATCGCGCTAACAATTAAATGTAATAATATCTAAATACTTTGTTTATACATAATAAGTGAGGTCTGACGGAATAAAAAAAATTTCATAAGGCATGACAAACGAGAAAATATGTCAAGTCGCTTCTTATCTATCTACGTAACATACAAATACCTAAAGATATAAACTGCACATTTATTTATATATACTCACTCGTCATATACTCGTAATATTAGTGGAATATGAAAGGTGACTAAAATATTTACGCACAACACCAGCTTTATGCAAATTATCAATTAAAATAAATTGGAGGTCAAAATACTACAGAGTAGTAAATTAAAGTATCACGTTGTGCATTTCATTAACATCGGGCTAAAGTCACGATAATTTTTATATGGCAGATTGTTTCTTTATCTGTATGTAAATGTCTCGCTTTATTTAAAGCCCCCTGCAGACTCGAGCGCAGCAGTCAGATGCAGAAATTACTAAAAATAAAATTATTTTATTCATTTTATACTACGCATAATTTCAAAGTGTCGCGAATGGATATCTTATGGGATTTCGCTGCCTTTAAAGCTGTAGACGTCCCATAAAGGGTTCAATGAAGACAATCTTAAACTTCAATTTCTTTTTCTGGGCCTTTATATGCAAATGTTGAACAATTTATCAAAGAGTGGCATTTGAATGGCGCGCTTTTCTATACAGTTGGCGGAGACGCGGCGAGGTCCGGGGGGTCCGGGGTTGCATCGTGAGCAAATCACTTCATGAGCACGATGTGTGTGCGCCCGTAATTGTAAAGTGACAAGTTTGGGGGAGAACTGGAAACAATGCACTGCAACATTTGCTGTTTGCTAATTCAACGGTACCTACATGCAAAAATGTGACACTATCTATGAAAAGGGACCTTGTTTATAGTTTTGGTATGTAGTCTCTGTAACATTTAAATAATTTTGGTTAGCTTGATGTATCTATTTCGACAATAACGTCACTGAAAACGTCAAAAATAATGAAACTGCAGAATGGAACTGCTTATTTTGTAAATAACCAATTTACACACATAGTATCGCACAATGGTATTCATGAATTAGTTGCCTTTCGACAACTTGTAAATAAAACGTTGCACGTCTTTAAAATATTACATACATCAAGAAATGCGTAGCGTAAATTTACAATTAGAGTTAGGGGTCGAATAGTTTCCATGCAGAACTTTTATACCAACTAATATATAAATATTTATAAGGTTGTTTAAAAATATTTTCCTGTTCCTGGAATGTACCCAACAAGTGTGATGCGAAAACAAAATGCCAACATGCAAACTGTTCTAGATGTTTCCACGAACCAGCATCCAACACGAATTTGCTTTTTAACTGCAAATAAAATTCTGCGCTGCAAGCTGCAAGCGTGGGTGAAATGCAACACAAACCTGTACAGACTCGGAAATGTCAAGAGATAATTTCATTTACACATTTAAATAATAAATGCAAACTAGTAATCCAAAATGTTGAGTACTTGTTCTTATCACTGATAAATGCTTGCTTATCGAGTGGGTTTCGAGGATAACGTACCTCACAAACCCTGGTGTTGAAATTGGTGAGCCGCCTTAGGCTTCCGACATGGCTCCTATAACGACTAGATCCGTAGATATTAGCCGGGAAGGGACCAACAATGGTTTTACGTGCCTTCCGAAGCACAGGATCATCTTTCTTTTCGGACAATCAGGTGATTCAGCCTGCAATGTCCTAACCAAATTAAGGAAATTCTCACAAAGTTTCTTGATTTTTTAGATTAATTATTCTAAGAAAACTTACTAGCTTGGTTGATAAAGGTACGTATTAGACGGTATTAGAGCGACATTACATTAAGTAATACGTAATATCATATGAGGAAAATTTCCATTTTATCAAATTCAAATCAATGTCAAATTTAAGACTAATCGTTATTAGCTCATATCTGTCCCCACCGAGGGGCCCGAGCCTACCTCAAAACTATTTATATAAAATTTTGGGCGCCGGACCATATTTCATTTCGAAATGGTATACCTACTAATTTACTCAGTTTTATTTCCGCACCATTACGCGCTTCAATCAGATAAGTATCAATTATGCACTTTATAATCTACTAGTAAGAGCATTTTTTCCAACATAATGGATTCACTGTCACGTAACTTATTACCCATTTCAAGCATTTCACACATCGTTAGGGTAAAAACTGCAAGGTTGGAATTGTCTGCATAACTGTAGCTGGCAAGTTAACCCAGAGACAACAATGAGGACAGTTATCTTCCCACGCGCCTTACCAAGTGCTCTTAACTTTACCTAAACGGGTCACATGCGAAAGAGTACCGTTTTCACAGTGACAATACTTATTTTTAATGAATGGTAAACATACATCTGGGGAGAGTTTGTTCACATCGCGATGAATTTTATATAGATGATGATGACTACTAATATTTCAAAATTTCGCAAACTTTTTTTAAATTACTTTTTTTTAGTAGGGATAAAAAAGTTTAAAAAATAAGAAGTAAGATAAAAAAAATAGGCAGAAAAAGAAAAATAAACAGAAAAATTTAAATAAAATAGTCTCAAAATAGTATTTTGAGTTCAACCCAAATAAACACCAAGGACCAAAACTCTTCACTTCAGTTTGGACGTTTTGTACCAAGGCTGCTTTTTTCCGTAAAAGAAGAGGATACATTCCACAGGTTGAAGAGGTGACAGACGAAGGTGTATTATGAACACGATCACCTAGGTTCAGTATACAGGCTTATGGGAAAATAGTAGCTTATCGTTTAGATTTTATCTTCAGAGATAGGGCTACGAGCCGCCGGTCGACATTCGCCGAAACAAAGGCCTATAAAGTAGGCCGGCCGTATCGCCGCACATCGCCTCGCAAATTGGTTTATTGAGATTGCAACCGCGATGTGGATAAGAAACGTACGGTTCTACTTTGGATTTTTAGTTGCAACTACTATTAAATATCAAAGGATATAATTATTGATGTTATGTATGTACTTAAAACTGATTTATTTTCAATTCTTCAATTTAACTTTTTCTGCTTTTTGGAGGTCTAATAGTAAACCAAGATTAGATTAAAATTACTTATTCATTACCACTATTCAATCATAAAAAAACATATTTGAGAATACGTTTTAGTGATCTATTTAGGTTTTTTTTAATAATATATAATTAAATCTTATTTAGTCTTATCTCTATTCACATCTAAACTAAATACACGAAAATACACGTTAATTACACGAAAATAATCTTTTTACAAACCGATCAATTCTTTTAAACAGTAAATAAGGATCAACTCAAATGAGCCAAGTAGAGAGCAGTTAAAATCTGTACAGAGTTGGTGCCCCCACATATCACTGTAACGACCTCTCAATACCGCATTGTGGATTCAATTTATATTGACCACAGGGCATTCTCTTACTACGCACACAGTCAGTCGACTACAACAAGTTCTATACCTCACAGTACAAAAATAACCTTTATTACTAGTGCACAAGGCACCAAGTATGCTTCTTGCTATAGAAGTTAGTATAAGTCAACTGCGTCCGCGGCGCTGTAATGTTGCTGCCTCGCTATTTACGAATGCATTCATTTCACAAATGCGTGCAAATAAAATTGTCGAGATTTGCTCCAGAATATATTTATTCATCGATTGTAAGATTTTATTTTGTAAATACTCTTTTTTTTCAGTTTAAGTTACTCGGAAAACTATTCAAATTACTTTTCTACACATGCGTTATCAAAACTTCATGTGAAAATCTGTCATAAAATCATAATTTATTTAGTTAAAATTTATAGGTACGGTTTACTTTTTACAATTTTTACTACGGAACCATAAAAATGGTATAATTTATAAGAATTTATAAATCTCAAAACAGTTTGATGTACTTACGACCACATTGGTACTTTATTTTTAGATATTTCTAGTTATTTTTATAATAGTACTTGAACTGGCTAAACAAGACCGAATTATATAGTACTAACTGGCCCCAGCCTTCTTCTTCTATTTACCAACTTCTAGATAATTTCCCACGTGTTTCTTACCCAGTTTTAATGAGACCTCCCCGCAGACTGTTCTTGGAAAAATGGATGTCTCGTCTCAATCAATTAAAGTTATTATACTACCCATAAACAGTGAAATTTCTAAAAATAGATTTGATTAAACTAGTTTGTTTTAGCATATCATCATCATTGTTGGTTGAATTCTTTTAATAAAATATTCATAAAGAATGAAACTAAATATGTAAATTTTTATACAAAAATATCCGCCTCGACGTCGAAAAGTGATTGTAAAATCTTACTTCGAATAAAACATATTTCATTTCATTTCATTTTCATTTTCATACCCTATTTTAGTCCTATTTTAAATGGCGATTATATCCATGTGTGATAACGCAGCGAAATCTTGTACCTCTATGATGAATATGATAATAGGTGTTTTGATTTTTACTCTACGCATAGGATTTGAATCAGATTTCTGTTACGTTCCAAGTATGCTAAATAACCAGAGATAAAAAAATAACTTTGACATTTATAGATAAACGCACCAATCAAATAAATAGAAAACAGGGTGTCTGGGTGTGACAGTTTAGCAAAAACTGAAAAGACATGGTATCTGTAACTTTCCCGAAGAAACTTTTCCTGGAAACGAAAATAAAAATTAGTCTGTCGAAAAAGTCTTGAAACGGAACTAATCTTACTTCTCAGAAATTTCCATACGTTAGAGCGTGACAGAATGATATAAAATGGCAACACCGTAAAGGAAGTGGCCCCCTATTAATTTCACGACTTTTTTGACAGACTGTGGACTTCTTCATATAAATAGTTCTTTTGTCTCTTTTTCGTTTCCGAGAAAATTATCTTTGGAAAGTTGCTCAGTGTTGACTGAGCGAGCATGTCCTCCAAGTCCGGTGAAGCCTGATTGGTCGTATATTTTGACATAGGCATAGGTCAATTAAAAAAAATAAGAGCATGAACTTTGTCCTCCGATGTTTCGCAACTGCGATTCGCAACCAGTTGCGAAATAGGAGTTTTTATTATTTTTTCGCAACCAGTGGAAAATCAATAGAACTTTTCCTTAACCGAAACTTCAAACTTTGCCAGAGTGTTTGCTACTGCTAGGCGATATCTACAGGTATGCCCATTAATAGGGCACTTCACGAACCTTGTGCTTGCGGGGCCAAGTCAAACACTAACTTGCGCACGCGCGTTTATATGAGCCCCGTTTTACGAAGCAATATTTTACAAAAAATACCTGCAATTCGCCAATTGCCAGCCGAAACATGGTAAAATACAAGTACTTTGGTCCAAATCAAAACTCAGGCCCAGTACAAAAGTTTTATCTTAGATTCATTAAGTAAACTAATAATTAATGAAGTTATACATATTCGTGAAATTAATTACAAACAATCATATTATACATACATAGAGCGTATAATGTAGTGATAACACGTATACATAATATTATTTGAAATGCAAAACTCTTGTGCATGGATTTATTTTATTTTTTTATAAGATTTGGGTACCTAATATTTTTATACTAATCGCCTACGTTACGTAACATACATCAACTCGTACTTAAACCTTGCAATAGTACTTGGTGGAATGGCCCGAGCGAACCGGGATGACGTTAATTGCTCTGATTACCGCCCAGCCCTGCGCACGGCGCAAGCGCCTCCGCGCTGCTTCCTCATTGCTTCGTCGTGCTCTCTGTATTCTGTAGTGACCACGGAACTGCCTGCAGTCTTCCGATATTACTGGCACCTATTTGGTCGACTCCGTTAGTTCTCTCTTCAAATTAAAAAAAAAAAACCTAATCCTAACCTTCTATTTTTGTAAGATTCATAAATGTTTCACGAATATTGCCTAAGTGATGGAAGGCGTCATGGGGAAATACATAATGTGTCATATTTTTCTTTTCAAATACGTTCCTACTGAAAGGCATATCAGGTTAAAAGGGTATACTTATAATTTTCTCTTTTGAAAGCCAGACTGGGTTTAAGCAAACTTTTAAACTTTCTGACGTCACTAAGTGTCTAAAAAAATAGATGATAATGATTTTGAGCACTACCTATGCTACATACTTTTTAAAGCTAATTACCCCCTAACTAACCTAAAACTACTTAGGAAACACCGAAAAGCATCACTGGCTTAGGCTAATAATGTAATTTCCCACTTAGAACACACAATTAGCCAATATATTGTTATCAATCTATAATAAAACTGAAGAGTAGGCGTGTCTGTACATTAATTTGTTTTTGAAAAAACTGATTGTAGGTGTTAAAGAGAGTGTAGCTGAACACAAAAAATACAAGTTTTTAAAAAAAACCGTCTGTCTGTCTGTCTGTGTTTCTGTCTGATTGTACACGCTAATCTATGGAACTACTGGACGAATTTTAATGAAACTTTACAATAATATAGCTTATAGGTACATCAGAATAACACATAGGCTACTTTTTACCGCGGGAAAATACTTCTTTCCCACGGGAAAACCTGTTAACGCGGGCGGAGCCACAGGGCGGAAAGCTAGTATTATACTAAACTAGCGACCCGCCCCGGCTCCGCACGGGAAAATGGTTATTGTGGGTTATCCTTAAGCATATTATGCATGTATTATACATATAAACCTTCCTCTTGAATCACTCTATCTATTAAAAAAAACCGCATCAAAATCCGTTGCGTAGTTTTAAAGATTTAAGCGTACAAAGGGAGGGACATAGGGACATAGGGACATAGGGACAGAAAAAGCGACTGTTTTATACTATGTAGTGATGTGTCATCATGAGTTCATAGTAAAAGGTGTGTAAGCTACACAAAACATTGAGTCTGTGTCCCTGCTGGCCACTCTTCAAGTACCTACCTACTTCAAGACGCTTTCAAATGTAGAAATAACTTTTTATGACTGACAAATGTATAATTATTCTTGGAAAGTGCATTAACCATCAGTTTTATATCGTACTAACTTACCTAATAGCTTTTTGTGTTAATTGCAAATAGGAATCACCACTTCTTTAATTAGAACCTGCCTCTTCACGCACACCAATATCTTGCCAAAGGTATCCCGCCGTATTTCTGTCTATACAAACGAGCGTTATTTGACAGCAATTTAATGTACAATAGCCAGCACATGATGCTGGACACTTCGTCATTGACAGCGCCGCTATTCCGTAGCAGTAGGTTTGTTATTTGAAGTGCAAGTGATCTGCTGTATGTGTTGGCTACTATACCAGCCATATCCGCTGTAAAAATACTCGATAACCTATTCCAAAGCTTACGATTGGTACCTAATGAGTTTTCTAGCGAATGGCTTTTTCTCATTATTACAGTATAGTTAATTGCTATTAGAAATTAAATGAAATGAAATGAAATATGTTTTATTCGAAGTAAGATTTTACAAGCGACTTCAACGTTTGTGATAAAGAGTTTCATTGGCATGCAACCTAACCAAGGATATGTTAAAAACTCCTGCTAAAAACCTAGGTGATTTCGTTGACTAAAATCACATAACAATCGAATTATATTGTAATAGATGAATCCTGCCTAAGTTGAATCCAAAATATAGGCGACAGGCTGACAACCAGGCACTAGATGCACTACGAAACACAAAGATCGATGTATCTTATTTGGATGCATACTGAATTTTCGTAATAAGTGGTTTTAGGTTTTAGTTTGGGCTAACTATGAGCTTACTAAAACTCTTCTTATTTATGTAAGTATTTAAATAACTTTTTTTTTGTTTTTTTACATAATCCATAAAAAATACATAATTCAATAAACATTAAAATTTATAGTAAGAGAACACTGCGTCAATTTCTGGAAAAATGGTCACTTGTACTTATGTCATGTGTTTCGAGCTTAATCTACCTCACAAACCCTGGTGCCAGAAATACTAATAAGCCGCCAGAACGCGAATACGTAATCATCGCGCGAGTAAGCGATGCGACATCGCGTGTTCGTGCGATCAAACATATTGATGTCGAATAGATGTCCTAATAGACGATTGCGCGATTTATCCATACATTTCACGATCGCGCGATGATCGCGTATTCGCGTTCTATAAGAACGAGACGCCTACGGCTGCTGACATCGCTCATTAAAGACTAACATCCATAGATAGTAGCCGAGACTAACAGCTTTACATCCTTCCGAAGCACCGATTCATCATTCTTTTCAGTTTTGGTGTTTCTACCTGCAATACCCTAACTAACTATGGAAAGGCTCACAGAGTCATATTTGTTCGATGAGTACCCCGAACTTGGATCCTCTAGAATATGAGCTTTATCATTATCACTCGTATAGTTTGAAGTTCAGTAAGATTAAAACTGTTAGCATGTTTTACTTACTTACCCACATTAACAAACACTGCTACAAAGTATGTTATTACTGAATAAGGATGCGAAAAGAGCCGCCGCTATCTTAGAATCTGCATCTAAGCCAAGCGCACATTCTCAGAGAACTTCGTACTCCTTGTTAGTCAGATTTCTGAAATTCTGTCTAAATCTCGCACAAGGATATTATGTTTCTTTAGTTTATACAGTGATTGTGTTTATTTGCATTATTTTAATACTTTTATCGGGGGACATCTTCGTCACCATCATTTATTTTAGCTAAAAAAGTTAATTATATTTCTTTTGTCATGTTTCTATGAAAAAACAATAAGGTCGTTATAAGCTAGTAAAGAATATGTACCCACTTTAAAGAGGTCCAGTCTTTCATGAGTTGAAAAACGGGCGGACACCCTTTTGACCCTTTTAGTAATTTAACAATTCTTTAATTATTATTTTTATATAGCCTATTTGAGGTCCCACTGCTGGATAAAGGCCTCCCCTATAATACGCCATGTTATGCGGTCAAAACATCTTTGGACCAATCAAAACCGAAAGTACGATTAAGCATGCATAATTTCACTGCCCATTTTGTAAATAGTTTTACTTATACTTTCAGCTTATTTCTGATAAACTTTACACATCTTCAAATTTATAAAATAATAGGTAGGCATGACCATGGTGTTTTAAAAATAATTGAATCGAAGAGTAACCAAGATTCTACTATCCATGGTCCAATTATGGTATTTCAGAGCAGTAGAAGTTGTATATTGAAGGAATCGCGCTAGGATATCTAAGCAGTGAGGCTAGTGTCGCACGCGCGGCATGCACTATTGAAATTCAAGTATTATCGACGCCTGCGCATCGCGTTCGTTAGTCTGCGGCGCGGCTGCTTATGTAGAAAAACTACCATCTAAACCTTTTTTGGTGGGAATCTTACATTTAGTTATGTGAAAATACTTAATCTATAATAATAAGGTACGGGCGCCAAAGATGGCCCACTTAAATTTTTAGATATTTTGTTTCCCAAATAAATATACAAGGACAAATCCTTGTAAAATCTTGCAGTTAAGTAAAGAAAAGAAAAAACATAATGGAAATTATAATATATTTATTTGGGAAACAAAATATCTAAAAATTTAAGTGGGCCATCTTTGGCGCCCTATTATAAAGAAAAGAGGAAAGATTTAATGGCTGGTTTCGTTAAAGAGGCTCCGAAACTACTGAACGGATTTTAATGCAACTTGGTACAAAAATAGTATAGACCTTGGGGAAGGACATTAGCTACCTTTTACCGCGGGAAAAATTCTTATTTCTATGGAAAAAAAATGGCGGGCGGAGCCGCGGCGGAAAGCATTTAATAAACGAATACCAGTGTGAAATTAATCAAACTCTATCTCGCTACTATGGTATCTTTCTTTAATCTGTTTTTAGATAATTTTACAAAACAAGTATTTTGTTTCAATTATAGAAGTAGTTTTTTGTAACAGGTCAAACTTTTATATATTTACTTTTGTTACAGTTTGATTACATTACTATATTCAACTTAACCCCCTGGCCTTTATCCGACAGTGGACGGCTTTTGGCCAAAGTAATTATGCAGACCGCCTCACACACTCAAAAATAAGTTTCCTTTTGAAATAGCGTTTGTATATACGCATCCCGGCCGAGTGTTGACCGGCTATCGGAGTTAGACCCTGTCCAACTATACCATTTTGTAGTGAACTGGCACCATATACTACACGAACGATTATTGTATGGAATTAAACTAAACAACAACACTTGGACCAAAAAAGCTACCTGAATACCCTGAAATCAGGGTGAATAGGCCTTAATTAATAGCTGCTTAGTTCAAATATACGAGTATTATGTGTAACCCACGAAATATATCAAGCTTATGAAGAACAATTCATTTCAATAATTAATAAAAGTTGGATTTTTTTTGAGAAAACTAGTTCTAGCTATTTTATACAAAATTAAACCTGATATTTTTTAAAAAAAACTGCCTTATTTTACTAACATTATATAATTTAATAAAAATTGCAATCGCTTTCAAAAAATACTTGTGAAATGTACACGAAAGCTGCTTAAATATTTTATAGGGGCTTCTACAACCGCGCTATTGGTGAGAACATTGATATTTTAAAGAAGTAAATGATATAGTTTTCTTACCCAATTTTTTAATAATTATTTAAAAATGGCGTGCGAAGGAAAATAGTAATAAATTGCAGGTGATGCAGCGCTAGAAGTCTTTCACATACTTTATTTTATAGGTGGATGTCTAAGACGTGTTTTACTGGTCGGTATCGCTACATTGTTTAGTTGCTACGTGAAGTAGAGATACTTCTGTAAAGTTTATGGGCTCCAATCACTCTATTACTGCCAACCCAGGGGTTTCGTGGCAAATGAACTAAGTTAACGATTTAATGCCTATCGTAAAACCACAGACTTCTACATTCATATGCAAAGTCCGACCTGAAAAATACATATTGCGGAATTTTTCGAATAGGCTCCGAAACTACTGACCCGATTTCAAAAATTATTTCACTGTTGTGAACTTGTGAAGCTATATGATCCTTGAATAATTATTTTTTTGAACAAATTGTGAACTCGCCTCGACGTCGAAAAGTGATTTGTAAAATCTTCATCATCATCATCATTTCAGCCGAAAGACTTCCGTAAAATCTTACTTCGAATAAAAAACTTTGACTTTTAACTTTTAACACTGACTTTTTTATTTCCAAAAAATTAGGGGATCCTTACTAATAGTTTAATAATGTAACCCAAGGTGTAAAAAAAATCTTAATATATTCCTAATAATTGAATAGGCTCCGAAACCATTGAACCGATTTTGGTGAAACTTGGTACAAAGATAGAATAGACCTTGCGGAAGGACATAGGCTAACTTTTACCGCAGGAAAATTCCTTATTCCCATGAGAAAAACTAACGCGAGAAGGTAGTTTATGATATAAAGTAGCTTTCCGACCCGCGGCTCCGCCCGCGTATACAGGTTTTCCCGTGGGAAAAAAATATTTCCCCGCGGTAAAAAGTAGCCTATGTGTAATTCTGATCTATTTATAAGCTATATTATTGTAAAGTTTCATTAAAATTCATCTAGTAGTTCCAGAGATTAACGTGTACAAACAGACAGAGAGACAGATTTTTTCAAAACTTATATTTTTATGTTCAGCTACACTCCCTATTTTTGAAAAAACATATCAATGTAGCGACACGCCGATTCTTCAGTTTTATTATAGTTTATTATAGTATAAATTGTTGCCCAAAAACACAAACAAACAAAAACTTGTGGTGCCCCAGAGCAGGCATTTTTTTCTGGTCAGATTTAACATACTAGTCGTTTAGGCTATGAAAACAAAAAAATGCGCTTATTCCACCTCTCTGGTGAAAAACAAACATCCTAATGATTTTCATAAGATGACAACAAATCGATTTACGTGTGACGCGTTCTGATAATTAACCAGAATGCCTAGCGGTATTCAAATGCGTTCAGATAATGAATTCAACCATGCGACAGATTTATGGGGAAATATTTTCTGCATTTAACACACTAGTAGCTAGTAGTTTGGTACTGACAAGACGTTATGATGACACCACAATAGAGTCATACCCCTCTCCTCATTTATAATAACGTTGCGGTCGCACATACCTATATAAATTACTTGGTACAAAAAAGCAAGTATCCAACTGCCTATCACAAGCCCCCTTAGTATGCATACAAGGCGTCCCGGTAGAATTTGTGACACAGGCTAGAAATCTGGGTATAGTCATGGACAGCATATTGAGGTTTGAGAAACATGTTGAGGATATTGCCCGAGGATGTCTTTATCGTTTAAAAATATTATATAAGATCAGGAACTTACTTAGTACCGAGTTGAGACTAACAGTTTGTGAGTCACTCATTCTATCCAGACTCAACTATGGCGATGTTGTTATCGGACCTTGTCTGCTGTCCACTTCGAAAAGGCTTATTCAACGTGTCCAAAATGCCTGTGTGAGATTTTGTTTTAAGGTGCCTTATAGAAGTCATATTACACCAGTGCTAAATAAGCATAACTTACTGAACATGGATTCGAGGAGGCACTTACACTTTTGTAATTTTATTCATTCTATTGTAAAATCAAAAAGTCCACCCTATTTATATGAAAAACTTAATTGGGCTACGTATAGTTTTAATTCACGTAACAAAGACAGCTTTTTACTCGTTACGCCGTTTCATAAAACAAGAGCATTTGAGGGGAGTTTTCGGTATCAGGCATCTAAATGCTGGAATAATCTTCCGCCGCCACTGAGAAAGTCGGTGTCTAAACCGATATTCAATAAAATTCTCAAAAATATCCTACTTGATAAACAGCAGATGTCCTGATACCAACCATCTACTACTTCTTTATATCTGTCTATCATATAATTATTTTTTCTTCTATTGGAAGTGTTTATATCTCATCTATGTATTTATATATATATACTCATTACATTCATATTATATACTTATTACATGATCTATTTACTTATATTCATAATTATACTATTTTATCTATCGTTCAGTATTATTTATTTTTTATTTTATTTATTTTTTGATGTTCGCTTCTCTTGGGGATCCAGACGATGAAAAAGTATAAGGAGCGACAGAAAAACAGCGTCTGCCTTCCTGGAGGTAGACATATAGCTGAGTCGCTAACCTTTTTTATTATTGCGCCACACTGCACATCGATGTACTATGCTAGTTTGTCGTATTGTTTGTTGACCTTGCACCTTATATTTGCATATTTGTACGTTCTTGTGTAGTGTCGTAATCCTAAAATAAATGATTTTTCTTTCTTTTCTTTCTATACCATTTCCTAATTTTTACTTACAATCACTGCAAAATATGTAAAGGGATATGCCGCACCAATCACCTACCGGTGATTGATAAAATTTTGTACAGAGTTGAGTTTTACCTTTTTATTTCCTACCATGAGACAGTAACTGTTGTAATTGTTACAATCTTTACATTGTTACATTCATAAGCTTTTACGACTTTAAGTTTTCGCATTTTCAGCTTAACTTTGTTATTAAATTATTATTTTTTGCCTGTCACCCTTTTTATGCAAATAAGTACCTTCAATAGAAATAAAAACCAGACTTGAATTATACTCGTAAAATGCTATTCGTTGCGAGTGCTTCGGAATAGCACTATGCGTAGGAGCATAGTAAAAGTTATTTTTTTCTTTGCTACACTCATTCTGAACACTTATTTTATCCAGTACGTAATTTAATTTGCAATGCAATCAATAATGCTATTACTTTTTCTAAATTCTAATTACCTTAGTTCAATTTAAAAATATTTATTCCATTATGTTAGCGTTTACCACATTTCTGATCTAAGATGTTTAAAAACTTCATCAAAGTCTGCTCGAAGTTGCCGCTGACAACACAGACAAAGAACTGGAAGAAGTGAGCAGATATTAAAAACTGTACATTACACAACCTCCTTGGATTAGAAGCACTACATAACTATTCAGTTACGCAAAGCACTCAGATCGAATGAAATATACATTATAAGTATTAAAATTGTCGAACATTACCTAAACTAAGACGCAAAAAACGTGGACTCTTGAGCAGAGAAAAAAGATAATTTAAAAAATATTTAAAACCGCCTTCAAGGTCCTAACCTACACTAAAAAGTTACAAATAAAATATAAATCTAGCTGAAAGCATAGCAATTTAATATGGCTATTAATATTCCTTATTTACATAAATTGTAACATCATATAAACATGTGTAGACATTGTTATACACTTCACCTTGGAGTCGGTGCCAGTTGAGGCTAGCTATTTAATCGGAACCACGTCTGATCTCAAAAGTTCAGATCGTTGAATAAAAAAAAATTAAAGAATGCGGTCAGAGTACTAGGTACTGAGCCCACTATAGATGACTGCTAGCAGTAGAAGTCTTTTGGTCGAAATGATGGTGATTAGCTGGCACCGACTCCAAGATAAAGTGTATAACAATGTCTACACATGTTTATATGATGTTACAATTTATGTAAATAAGGAATATTAATAGCCATATTAAATTGCTATGCTTTCAGCTAGATTTATATTTTATTTGTAACTTTTTAGTGTAGGTTAGGACCTTGAAGGCGGTTTTATATATTTTTTAAATTATCTTTTTATTTTACCCTTTTTAGTGGAAATTTACCATTACAAGTTAGGTACTCACAAAACTTTAATTTGTTTTGTTAAGTACATAATTAAATGCAGATTTTCTCACTATGTTTCCTTGACAGTCTTACGTTTGATTTTTAAATTCTAAATCATTGCTATACTTGATTGGACTTTAACCTAAGTTTTCCGAATGGCGAACAACTGACCAAACCACTACGATACCGACGACGCTCGCCCGTTTAATCCACGGAAAAATTCTTAAGTTGTTATCTTCATTTGGGGTTTTCAAATCTTTAATCTATGACTAGTTTACAGAATATATGAACCAAAACCGCATATTTCTTGTTATTTCAATAATAACAAAAGCAACGCAATGAGTGTGCTGTTGTTAATTGAAGAGTTTTCGCTTTAGTCATGAAGGAAGTAAAAATTTTACGCGGGTATTAAGCAACACTTCTGATAGTATACTGCTTAGTTGACGGATCAGGGATCGCAGTTGTTGCTATTGACTACCCGGTAATAAGGTATGAAGGACGCCGCCTTGTGGTTCCCGGCGACTTACCAAAAACAATTGCGCCTCGCTAGCGTAAGGGTTGTGGGTTGTGATAATAAACAACCTAACATCCATCCATCCGTCCACTGCGCGTTTGTTTGCTTGCTTGCTTATATTTAAATAAAATAGACGAATGTATAGTTCCCGGCGCGTAACCTACAACCACTGTGAACCCCATCTCAATTGCCAAGCAGTGATGGAAACAAACAGCCTGAAACAGTCCCGCTGCTGCACTAAGGTTTCTTCAGGAGGCTTTTGGAAAAATCTTTACGGTTAGAAGGCGGGTTGTTGTTAGTTGTCCATTCTCACAGTAAGACACCCACCAGAAGAGTTTGGTTGATGCTTATTTAAGCGGCTATAAATAATAACGAATTAAATAAACAATTCAATACAAATATACACAATAAATAATACTAAAGTTAAAAAAAGCTAAATAACACACTTGATTTTATTATGTTACACTCTAACTTTTGTATCGAATGGTAGAAGCTT
The DNA here is from genome assembly GCA_948473455.1 of Teleiodes luculella. Taxonomy (NCBI): domain Eukaryota; kingdom Metazoa; phylum Arthropoda; class Insecta; order Lepidoptera; family Gelechiidae; genus Teleiodes; species Teleiodes luculella. The sequence goes on along the minus strand of OX419590.1, from coordinate 8,542,023 downwards.
TCAGGTTTCCCACCAAATTATGGAAAAAAAAAAGAACTACATTACTGGCACGGTTTTGACTGTATTTTTATTTGTCTGTCCCCATGCCTCTCTAGGTAGTTCGCTGCTCTCTAGGAAATAAAAGATATACCTAATATATGTATGGAAAAGCAAGAAAACAAAATACTAAATGCCCAAAGAAGTAAGCAATTCCCAATATTATTGCTAGTTGCAAGTTGATCACCATTGTATATGAGAAGTTCGATAAATAAGTCCAGTAGCCATGTGATAAAATGTACGAAAATAATCGATAAATATACGTTACGCTTCATACCACATCAAATAACTATTTTCAAATTCAGTAACCATTAAGTTTCTAGTTTTTTACATGTCAAATAAAGACAAATAAATGTCGTACTTTATTGATATTTTGTTTTTAGTTGGGCATGTCATAACATGAATGTCTCTATCTTTTTCTAACGTACCGTATTCAAAGATGTGTGATAGAGACTGATAGGGTTAAAAGAGAAACCACGTCTCCCGCTTCCCCCTACCCTCCCACCCCTCTGAGCGGCCGCATTGGTTTCGATACAAAATCCATATGGGCGCGTAAATTTTTTCTTCCTTCATGGTTTTAGTCTTCTACTCCGCCATCAGATATAATCCAAATTTATATGAAACCATTTTGAGTACAACTTCTATCTATAAAACAAAAAAATATTGAAATCGATTGATAAGAAGCCGAGATATTGCCAAAATAATTTACTCATCGGGTACAACGGCATCGTCAATTGAGGAGTTATTTCCTCATATCTTCAAATTTAAGTATCCGATCTTAGCGAAATTTTTATGGGACCACCCTGCAAGTAAACCTGCAGGGCAAGCATGTAAGACCGCGACAGGCTCGAGAAGCTGTCAAAACGCGACATAGAGCCTGTCTCGCGGGGTTGTCGCGGGGAGCTAGCACAGTTCCCGCGAGAGAGACACAAAAATGGCGACCTTATGTCAATCGGCGAGAACGCGACGGAATTGTCGCTTTGGTTAGCACGTAACGTTCATTAAGCGACTTAGACATTCGCTTTTTGACAGTTCTACGCGTGATAAAGTCTTCCACGTTCTGAGTGCGCGAGAATAAGGCGAGAACGTTCAATAAAGAGGTTAACTTGAAAAGTAATTGGAAAAATCTATAATTTTCTTCATAAGTAGGTAACTTTCACTTGGAAAGTACTTACCTTAATTCTATATTTAATAAACAATATTTAATGTGTAAGTAAATATGTATGGTTGGCTACTAATAAAGATGGTCAACTCCTTCATATGATGGTAGCGGGGCTACTCCAAATGTATGCAATTTTCTCAGGCAATTCCTAATGCTTTTCATTATAATTATAGGATAATTATAGAGATTATCATGAGATTAACTCATGATTAAATAGAATCTTAGAATAATACCATAAACAAAAATATCAGAAATGATGTTGAACCTTTGATAAGACTGCGTCTAGTGTTTAGCTTACCATTGTAAAAGAAATAAAGAAAACTTATTATTACCTATATACTACTATACTTGTAAGTTAAGTTGTTTTGTTTATTCAATATAGAATTAATATGTTCCTAATATTAATTCTATATTGAATAAACAAAACAATAGTAAAGCATCTCTGAAAGTAAATATGTATGGTTAGCTATGAATATTAGTAGCGGGGCTGCAATTTTTTTCTCAAGCAATTGTATATGCTTTTTCATTATGATTATAGCATAATTGTGGGGATTTTCAAACCTCATGATTGAATAATATCTGTCTTACATAAAACCATAAACAGAAATTAGATTGTAGTATCAATTAAAATTTTAATATTTCTTGTATTATTTATTTGTGTGTATTATTTCTTGTATTATTAGGTTGGTTGGGACATGTTGGAAAAGAAAATAAAGAATTAATTTATTAGCATCTTTGTGTATTTTAACTAATCTTATTAATAGACTGGGAAGGCATAAGTCCAGCAGTAAACTGTTTTAAGCGAAATAAATAGTAGTTGATGCACCATAGTGTTGAAATTTAATTGTTTAGACTTTTGTAGTCAATGTAATGAAATGACTAACTAACAATAACACTGCTACAACTGCTTGCTGAAGTTCCATTCCCTGCAGCACATTCACTATGGCACTCCGCAATGACACTCCTAAATGGCATCTTCAATTTTATTGCCAAATAATATGTTGGCTTTTTCATACAGTTGCCGTCCGTGTAATCCAACATTTGTTGACAAAAGGCAAGAGCACAGTCAGCACCACCGCTGTCTTTGGTATGAAGAACCTAAAATAGACACAATCATTAGTTTTTTATTTTGTAATGTACAATGATATCAGTTATCTCATTTCATTATTCGCCAGTAAATAAGTTACGTAAACCAATTACCTGTAAAAATATTCTTCAATATCTCATGTTCTGCATTGTGAATCAACATTGATATCCTCGAAAATAGTTTAAGTATATAGTTCTAGGGTCAGCAATTATTGAACACGCGGTAAGGTCTTCTTGAACGTCCACATTGGTATCAAAGTTTAGATCACGATCATAACTCCATCCTAGAGAATAAAGCGTACTAAGTTAGACAATAAAATAATATATAATACAAGGAAAATATACGAAACAATGTAATAATGTGCTTTCCAACGTACCAACTAGCGAGTGATGCGGATTTCCTTCGAAGCTTAACTTGTAGACCACAAAAGGCAATCAAGAAAAATATATTTAATTTTAAACGAGATAAAACAAGCAAAACGATTTTTTTTTTCGCAGTTTTTTTATGCTGACTGACATATGCGTTTAAGTTAAGACGAACATTTATGGATGGAGTGATGAAAAAAGATAGCGCTATACGACATTCCTTGTTTTTTATCTCGCTCTAACACTTTACTTGGGGTAGCGAACGAACGAATGAATGGAATGTCCACTTGGTAGGAATATGGTAGAATTTTTTTTTGTTATAATGGTAACACCATTTTCTCTACCGCGAGACTGTCGACTCGCGCTGCAAAATGTTGTCGCGGTAGAGTTACATGCTAACAAAAGCGACAAAATGCAGTGAGGCGAGCGAGCTCTCTCGTCTCGCGTCGCCTCTCGCCTCATTTTACATAGTAGCCATGCTGGTCGATTAAAAAAAGAATTTTGAAAATCGGTTCACAATTGGCGGAGATATCTTATAACAAACACACAAAAAAAAAAAAAAAAAAAAAAAAACATACGCGTCGAATTGAGAACCTCCTCCTTTTTTGAAGTCGGTTAAAAAACAGCGCAAATAGATCATCATATCTATTAAAATAAATTATAAGCGAAGTAAGTAGGCTGCAAGCATAAATACAGGTCCTCTATAACGCAGAAATCGCTCTCATTACGTATTTACGCTTTAAAGTTTAACTTATCAGCTGCAGATTAGTTCTTACAGTAATTGACTGAGAATGCTACAAGACTGAATATCGGGTGGAAACCGCAAAATGCTAAATTATGTTTTTTTATCATCCAATTGATGGCCACTGTGGGAACTGCGATAATAGCACGCAGGAAATCATTTTATGCTTCACTTCATGCACAAACAGGACTTGTAAAGTAAGTATTTTTATTTTACAGAACTTTTAACGACCATGTTGAATTGTTCTCATTAAACTCTACACAATAATATATAATATACTCATTAAAATATAAAACGTAGTTCTTAGGTTAAGATTTCGAGACCATGGATTTAATTACAGGTCTGGATCGTTTTTTGTAAAGGTATTTCTAATTGTTTCAATAACATACACATTTATAAAATTACGCCTTTCCAAATCCGGTGAAGCTTGATCCGTCGTACTTTTTCGACTCTAGCATAGTTCAATAAAAAAAAAATTACGCCTTTTTCCTGGATGTGTAAGCGGAAACCTTTCTTCCACTTACCTACTTCAATCTAAAATTTATTTTTTAAACTTCGTTGTGATTACAGTCATACATCTAGTCACGCGAGCTTAGTGTTTTAGAGTACTAACCTGCTTTTTTTTCAGAACGGACTCAATTCGATCGCAGAACGTTTTATTGATCGTCTTCTTCCAATATTTATATAGAGTCATAGACTCTTACCTTGTAAAACTAGTTCCTCTCCATTTTTGTCACAATCTAAAATAACTTAAGTATCACGCTAGCTAAAAAGCTCATGCTCCACAAACAAAACTAGTTTTATTCAACCACATTCAACCCTCTCTCGATTAACATTAATACCAACGCAAAAACTCGAGATAATATTCTCCTATAACTGGCCGTTGATATTCATAACTATTTGTTTAACGTTCTTGAATGTGATAATAAATTCGCAGCTCGCGTGTACACAGAGTAAATAATTCAGTGGACAATCGATTATGGCTGGTTAATTATATAGGGCGAGAGAAAACATCAACACAAAGTACGAGTTGTAGGACTTGTAGGGCGGCCCTCCTCAGTAATTGCATCAACAGTAGCGGGCCAGCATCAAATTAATACCTTCAGATGTAATCTGGAGCTATTGAAAAAGCATTTAAGCCTTGATGTGTTTATTAAATTGTCGCAAATAATTTACGACCGTGCGTCGACTCGCTCTAGCTTTTTATCAAGAAGGTTATTGTTTATGTGCAAAAGGATACTGGCCGAATTAATGTGGTATTTCTTTTGTTTTTACATTACAGTGAACAAAGCAAGTGGAAAATCTCACGATAAAAGTTTCAATGAGTGTGGTCTTGAGTTAATTAAAGGCGCTTTAATTAATCCCATCAGTGTGAATGCAAGTATTTTTACAACCTCTTTAACGTTTCTGAAATTGTGTAAATTAGCTCTTTGCAACTCAATCAATGAGCATAAAGGTTTCCTCTGCGTTGTGCAGTTACAAAACAAAAAAAAAACACTCGCCCATTAGAATCCCTTGATCACTCAGGCATTCCTAGCTGGAGGTTTACAAATGGCACATCCGTGGAAACTTAAGGCCTGAGGCTACAATGTGATCTCGGTAATTACACTGTTCCGATATTAAATCTAAGCTTTATCTCATTAATCAAATAACGAGATGATAATGGCGCTATGTGATCTTCGTGTGTCGTAGTGATTATCCAAGCTACTGCTGAGGAATGAGTTTAGTTCAAATACAATTTTTCCCGACGCCTCCACTCCACTCATTTAGCATCGTAAAAGTAGAATGACGAGCAAAAAGTGGTATAGAGAACTAGATTTTCCACGTCCGGGCATTTAGAACGATTAGCCTGGGAGGGACGCATTGTTGATACGCTATCAGCTGATCCGCAGCAGTCCGCAATGGTAGCGCGGCCGGAGCGCATGCGCGCAGCGCTCGCCCGCGTTCGCGCCGTTCGATGCCAACTTTTACGAACTTAGAAAAGTTTAGCGGATGTAGGAGATTGAGTATGGCGTGTAATGCGAGGAAATTTGTGCGGGTGACGAAATTTTTGCTGGCGGGTGTGACGGTGTTCTGCGTGAGCTGGATCGCGTGCGTGAACGAGTGGCACGGCGGCGGCGCGGGCGCACGCTGGAGGACGCGGCCCCGCGCGGCCGAGCTGTCCACCATGAGGACCATCGTCGGCTACTCCGAGGGCAAGCAAGCCGAGCTGGACCGACCCTCGCCCCTCACATGCGACCGGCTCCCGGCCTTGCCGACTGTACCTCATTTCGTTAGTACTTACTTCACCATTGAATCCTAATGCATGCTATGTGATGTACAAACTTACAAATTACAAAAGAAAATATTTCGGCCCTCCATTTAACCTGTTGCCAAAACTAGTTTGAACCAACTGAGATATTATTGAATAATAACACGACTATTTACATGGTAATTAGTAACACAAAACCAGGATTTAATGTTCGGCGTGCCACAACAACCTGGCAAAAGCTTTTTTTTACCGAACAATGACTACTTTGCATACAAATTATAGTTATAGTTCCTAACGAGGCGGTTGATGGCTGGTTCTACCCGATATGTAAATTAAAGTCGAATTGGACATCCATGCAAAGCAAATTGCAAACAATATTAGAAGAGTTGCCCGCGGCTTTGGTAATAAAAAATCTGGTTTTGACGGAACCAATTTGCTGTTATGATTAAATAATTTTTGGGCGGATATTTCCAGACCGTGATTTATTTCGTAGTGCAAAAATCTAATTATTATATCAATTACGTTTATTATATTTTTATTAGCGAAGTAATTTTTATTTCTATCGGTTTTGCTGAGCAATCTTTAATTTCCTGACTTGATCATTCTATTTACACACTATTTATGTATTCTATGTAGTTGTTTTCGGAACCTACCAGAGTGTTTTTGTAACTATCTAATCGTTTTGGAGATACAAAATAGCTTTATGCTATTCACTATCACCTTTTTACATAGTTATATTTTACGATACTCAACTGATAAACCAATTTTTCTTTATGGGTCTCTTAATTTTAGTACCAGTACCACAGACAAAACAACAGTGTTGCTAGAAGATAAACAGTATTCTAATTTTTATTTCTTTACCGAGACATATAAGTAAGGAGAAGGACCTGAAGCGGTGCTTTCTAACCTGTCTGATGGGACTCAATAGATGAGAAACTTCAAAAGACAAAATATTACCCATTGTCGTCCAGTCGTAGGGACACTCTTTGGACCATCTTGTACTGCATGTATGTACCGACCTACTCATTCATCTTAGGCTATGATAAAATAATTTTATACGGGGTACAAAAGACATAACGAAAAGGGCGTGCTCAGTTCCGCTTCCCAGCAAGTCCGGTGAAGCTTGATCCGTCGTACTTTTCGACAGAAGCATAGTAGGTCAATTAAAAAAAATCGTGCTCAGCTCAGTCAACAGCATTAAGCAACTTTCCAATTTTTTTTAATGCTTTCTTCACACCTATGCAAATTATTTTTCGTTTCCGGTAAAAAGGTTTTTAGGAAGTTGATGATTTATTTACTGGTCACTTAACGCTTATTTACGCCGACGCAACTTAGTGCGGTTCGCGGCATTCTACATAATTGAGAGACAAATACTGTATTTGTCTATTTGGATGCTTTGAATATTATTTTGCCACGATGCTGCTTCGTAGTAAAATATGCTACAGCATGCCATAAGATTTTTCATGCGGAAATTATGTATCCGCGAGCCGCGCAATGTTTCCCCAGCATAAACAAGCCTTTAAACTTTACTATATTTTTTGCTACCATTATTTATTTGACAAAACACAATAAGTACATATCTTAGAGTATAAATAGAAAAAAATCTAAGGTACATACATATCTATTTCATTTCCTTACATATGAATTGTTAAGGTGCATTTAACGCGTGCATGCGAGCCATCCCCACCACAAGCACATGTATCCTCTGGATTACTTTCTGGGAAGTCTCCGCCGATGTAATCTGTGCAACTTATGGGAATAAATACTTTTTTTATTACTTGTCAATTTTATTAAGTAAGCAATTTGAAATACCTGTCTTACGTACAGTACGCGCGCGAGTTGAATGCAGAGTGTGTTTCACTTTCGATTTTTCTTAGATTAAGGTATTTTAAAATGTAACTTTGTAGCATATTGTTTCTTTATATGGCCTTGTAACAGAGTATATAATCAGTTTTATTTTAAAAAATCTTACGCATAGCTATTAACTCAAAATTAGGTTGATAGGACTTTGTATTCAACTCGCGCGCTTACTATACTAAATACTTCCTTAATTGCAAAAGCAAATATGAAATGTCAAGTGCGTCTAATTCTTCTGTTGATTGTTCTTTCAATGAATGAAAAATATCGTCATTATTCGTCACATAGGTAATCAATCAATCACTGTCAAAATCAACTTGATTGAAAATTTTTAACGTTTATGTACGATATACATACTGAATGTTTCTTATCTGTTGTGTTGACTAGACGAACAGAATCATTCTGATGTTTGTATCAAAAAGTTATTAAAAACACTTGGTTTGGGTCCATTCGGCCGCCATGTTGTTTCCTCAAGAGATCGAGGAAAACCGGTTTTTATTTACCTCATTCGTACGTCGCACGCATTTTATAAGGTTCTTGTTGGTTTATGAAGTATTACTCCAAAGTTTGTACTGTTGTATTCGTTTTCCAAATAACATAAAAGCTTCTAGTAAACAGACTGTCGTTTGATTTAATGGTGATAGTGCAATATGCCTATTACAGTTATTTTTTCTTCTCATAGAGACAGCAGAAAATAAAACATGAATACTTTTAAATAGATAAGCAAAAAAATATTTTTTTTATAATAAGTGGATCACCGTGGCCGTGGACCGATCGTTGTGGAGATCTTTGAGGGAGGCCTTTGTCCAGCAGTGGACGTCTACTAGCTGAAATGATGAAATGGATCACGCATGGCCTTTATATTGTAAAAACTCATTAATTAACCCTCTCGTTTCCTTTTTTTAAATAATTTTAATACAGAATGATGCAAAAACAACTAGAATTAATAGAGATGTATTATATACACATGTCAACATAACTTATTATTTGTAGTATATTTATTGTTATTTGCCTACAGAACAAAGACCCCATAACCCGTAATCCTTCGCTTATCGAACATCCATAACTATAAGTAAGAACATCCTCTTGACTATCATATTATTTGTTCAACGTTTAGAATGACACTATCAGTGGACCAAAATACGAATTTTGTATATTTATAAATTTGTATGCAATGATATCATCCATCACACTACATTATCTTAAAATATCATAGGTATTTCTGTTAGAATATAAGGTTTTTAACCTCACTGAAATACACGATAAAACTAAATATAAACGTGGTATAGGATATTTTTCGTTTTGTAAACACCAGCGTCTAAACACAGACTGGTTTAGTCACTTCAGTTAGAAGCGATAAGATGGCTCGGATTAATTCGATCTGATTTTATGGCACTGCTTGCGCTCGCGCCGGCAATTATGCAACGTGCTTCATAACGCGAATGTCATATACAGTAGTTGTGCTCGGAACTTCGGAAGCAATCTAAATTAAGGTGGTGTAATTGGTCTGTAAAATTAACTACCGTAATACTCCACGAGGTGTAAGTGTTTAGCAAAAACTGAAAGGATATGCTAAGTCTTGAATTGAATTTATAGCCTTTTACGAAATAATTATTTTAATGATTTTTTTTCGGGATTTTTTTTAGGAAAAAAGAAAATTATTTTACCTCCCAGGAGCACCAGAAAACCACGCCACCGACGACGCTCGCCACCAAATTATACCTTACACAACAACGAGATACTTTCTGCCACAGTTGGAGTTATAAAAAAATAGTTGTAATAATACGCATCGATAGATGGCACTAGTACAGGCCGAGCCCGGCCTGGTTTATGAAACAATAAATCTTAACGAAAAAATAACATAATTTTATTTAAAATGGTTCTCCGTTAAACGATAGCGTCTAAATCAGTGGTAGTTAGGTAGGTATACGCAAATCAAAATGTCAAAATATGTATCAAATAGTTGTCTGCCCGCGGCTACGCCTGCATTGTCTTTTCCGTAGTAATTTTAAACTATACCACGGAAACTTTTTAATTTTCCGCGATCAAAAGTGACCAAGATGTTGACGGTGATAGAAGGTGTGGTTCCTTACAAGATTGTACCTATTCAAATCGATCCAACAGTTTCGGATTTTAGCCCGTACAAACAGAAAAACTTGAATCTCTTGAAACCCTGAATCGGGTATTAGCATTTTTTTTCTGTGTACCGATTTTCGACCTCTACAGTTTTATTATATAGATTGTTTTTGTTCTCTTAACTTATGGCAACACACCATCCCGGATTATACTAAAGCCATCTATCGAAAAAATTAGAAGCATTATAGAATTAACTAAACCAGAAAATTTTCTATTTATACTCTAAGTAACTAAGCTTTCTTAGGTATCCAAGGCAGACAGTTGTAAGTCGTAATGGCGGCAATATTAATTTCTATGAATTAGCCACTGGATGTGGTGCGGTGACTCGCCATTATTGTTAGAAGCTGGTCGCTCCAGCCTGCCTGTCAGTTGTGTGCTTAGCATTATAATCGTTCTGAATGTTTTAATGCTAGGCCTCTGCGGTAGATATTAAAGTAAATTACAGATGCTCAGGTCTTCACAATTTGCCTACAATATACTTACCTGTTTATGTTACTTATACAAAAATACAGACAGAAGTAGAAACTGTTAACCAGCTTCAAATATTTAGGTAACTTTTTCCGTAGTTATAATAATCAACAAAAAGATTTCTTGCGGAACATATTCAATTTATGCATTTAATGAAAATGTGTGATTTTAAAAAAGGTTTAAATGACTTAATAATAATAACACTTTATTACACAAAACATCATGAGCATAAAAAACAACGCTGGATAACATAATGTGCAAAGGCGGTCTTACCGCTTAAAAGTTTTTAAATGCTAATTATATTGTACAAAAATAGAAGCAAAGTTAGAGCACAGAGCTTATCGTGTAATAAATAATACAATTCTATATAAAAAAGTACGTTTTAAAATACTTACCAGCCAATCTTTTCCGAATGTATATTTAATATAGCAAAAACTATACTAATAGCTCATAATTTAGCGGATTTACTACGAAAATGTGATTTATGAGTATTTTGCCCTGACGGCTCAGCCGCGAATAAAGCCGCGATCGTTAAACTGCCCAATGGGACATTTAGGTACTACGCAATCTTTTCTTTATTTATTCTATCATATTCATTGTGGTATCAACTACAACTACTTCAAGACAGAAAATACCTATGTTGAAGTTGTGACGTCAATTTGGAGGAAGCTTTCAAAGCTTTGTGAACATGTATTTATTAATATAATACTGTATGTATGACTGTATTTAATAAGTACTTACTTAATTCATATTTGAATATAACGAAACCGAAAATTATTGATATCGCATTGACAGTTGTCTTTATTTGAGAAATATAATTTGGAAACCGTTACATGAGACAATTTGACTGAAATAAGCTCCACATAAAACCCTTTACCCCAACTGACGAGCCAGCTTAGGAGTTACATTACAAATAGTTATTGCCTACTATTATTTGTATATAGAGATATCCAATATTTGTGAGTACTCAATGGTAGGAACACGTATCATTACAGATCATTGCCATCATTACTTTTTTATACTTTACACCTGCCATTCATCAATGGAGCAAAAAAAAACTTTTTAGCACGATCTCTATCAAGCCAAGACACCAATATGATAATTAGATTGAAATGCGAGGGCAAAAACTGAGTGACAATGAAATTGATGGGGTTCACCGTAGAATTGCCAGTTGGACTTACATCAGGCAAGAATCAGCAATTTGTACAGTGTTATGTACGAGTACCTACTCAATATAATAGTAGATTATACTACATTGCATACAAAAATGCTGTCTAAAACACTGGCCTTTTTTAACAGCTCACTAGATTTATTTACCTATTTATTTAATTTCCTCTGCGACATATAAACGTTTTCTCGACCTCTTGAGGTTTACAACCACGATAGATTTTTAATAGGAGTTCCATTTAGTCTACTTTCATTTAATCGATCAATGTTTAATCGATCAACGTTTGGTGAGAAAGTTAATATGTTTTCACAGATTTAATATGGGTCAATACCTACCTTTTAAAATGAAGAAACTAATAGTAATTGAACTGTATTAAAAACCACCAATACATAAGGCAAAAGCTTATGTAAGTATTATACAAAAGGGAGTGTGCAAGTATAGATTCTAAGCAAAAAGTATCTACTACGCATATAAACGTATAAAGTTCAAACGTGGTAAGGTGGTAAGTGTAATTTTATATGTAAATGCGACATCCTCGCCACTCCGCCATTCCACGTGATGCATTAGTTAACCAGTGGCTGCAGCTAGCCTTCTTTAATTAGGCATGTACTGATTCTAGAGTCGCCCGACATCGATACATTAATGTGTCGATAGATAATGGGCACGGCACTGGACACTGGACACAAAATGCAATGCAACGTTTTGTCTATCTATTTTTATTAGAGTGAAAACTCTTTTTTTTTCAGATTTATGGAAGCATTATAAACAGGCTACCTTAGCAATACGATCGCCCATTTGAACACGTTTATTGCTGAGAACTGTATTACGTGTTATTATTTGTGTGCAATAAAGCATGTTCTATTATATAAAATGCACTGCGTATGAGTTTCAAAAAATTATAAATAAAAAAATATTAACAAATCCAGACGTAATCCAGAGCGAGGTTTGAAACAGCGTTCCTGTTTCCGATACAGATATAATAAATTAATAACGCTACTAAAACTACCAAAACGTAAATTAAGTTTGTTACTTTATATTTATCTGTTATGGAATATGGAATATTAAAAATCGCGCAAAAGCCTCCTGTATTTTTAAATCCAAAGAGGTTTTTACACAAAGCGAGAAGTTATCGACAATTGAAGCAGAATCCACACTAGCACTCATGCTGCTCATCGTAAAACATGTTTTTAGTGTTCACCATTGTTAGATTCCTTGATATGTATTAGCACATTAACACCATCTTTCTCACACATTTCTATTCAAGCAATGAATGTCAGAGTGAATTGGTATTGTATCCATTCATTAAATAAAGTAATTGAGAGAATTGTATTATGACTTCTATGGTGTTTTCATAAAGCTCTAAAATAGTGATACTGAGTGAGTTGTAGACCCAGGGAGGTGGAAAATGCGCGCTTTGTTGTGGACCTCGCTAATTATTCAACCAAAAATAAAAAGAAGTAATAATAAGAGTATTTTATTAAACCAGCACACAAAATTTCAGGAAAAATAGTTGAAAAATGAGACCTGTAGAGATGAACAGACAGAGAGACTGACAAATGGAGATACGAAAGTTTTTGACAAAAATTATACTGAGGAGCGAGTCGCACGGCTTGGTGAAATATTGTTTCTTGTTACAATTTTGTACTTTTGCATAGGTACCTTTTGATCAAATTACAAAGAGATATAAAGGGCATTACAGTTTATTACAGACATTTTCAGACGGCATTTAAGTCAATTTATTCAGTTGTTTGCTCATCGTATGGGTTAAATGGTTAGGTTTTGTTACAACTCATGTGGACCAAGGGCTCAAGCCTACCTTATAGAATTTTATTTTTTCCCGGAAAAAGTTCATACTAATTTTGTTTTGAAAAAAACGAATACACAAAAAATAGGTACCTAATTCGGTGCCGACGATATTTTTAGGTTAGTTTTTTAGGTAAGTGGGTCAGTAACTGTCATCACAATTATTTATTTACATTATTTATTATTTATACCAATCGCGTCGTCTGCTTCAAAATGTGTAACGCTTAGTACGTGAGGTTACGTTGTTGGTTGACTTTTTCTGACCTGATTTCCTGACTTACTTTATTGATTTAAGAACGCGTACAAAAATATCAATTTTCTAAAACTATCAGAGAAAATATCATATGTTTACTATCTGTCTGTTGAAAAAGTAAAAAAAACTATATCTCATGTTGAAAAACACGATTTCACTACAAAATATAGGTATGTTTAATTAAAACAATATTTTGGTTTTTATTTCAACTGATAAAAAGCTTTAAAATATATTTTTTTATTATTTATTTATGTGAAACCTACGCACAAAGCAACCGCGTTTGTTAGGAGGAACATGCATAATAAATAGTTTTTTTATAGCAATTTTAATCGTTATTAATTTTATTTTACGATCGATTGATTGATTCCTACCGTTCTGTCGGCTTCCGTCCTAAATTACTCTCTTAATCGTTTAGATTCCGTTTTTAACACAGGATGTTGTAAATCTTTACAATTGGTGTATTGATGGCCATCTGATGTCTTTACATGGAAAGTAGGAACTAGTACATTATCTATTTTCTTAGAAGAAATCCATTTGCTTTATCTGCATCGATCATAGCGCTATTAACCATAGTTTTTTCTGATTCTCGCTTATCGAGTGTGAGTAAACTAGTAGTTTGACCAGTGATTCGCAGTCTGAGAGAATAACAACTGCTCCGCTATAAACCCACCCTTGGATTGAAATAGTGGAGGTTGCCAAAACGTCACTTTTGTAACATTTTACGTTACTTTTGGGCCCTAAGCGGTACTTCCGCGTTACATGACTCAAAATATTACTTTTAAAACTTGCACATTTCAGCATGTCTCAAATATCTATATTAATAATTTCGTCAAGGGGTACGGTAGACTCGATCGAAACCTTATATGAATAACAAAACATAAAAAAATATTGATTTCGAGTCGACAACATATATCCGCAAAATTCGGATTATGGAGAATTTCGTTAAATTCTAATAACACTGACAAACAAATCGCAGTCGCCATGATATACAAACCGCAGTCGCCATGGAAACATTGAGTGAATCATAACCAAGGATGTTATAAGTACTATACGTACTATTCGGTCGTTGACGTTTCGCGAAAATATTGTTTTTGACACTTTTTTATGACATACTCTTTGTTAGGTGCTTTTTACTACTGACAGAAGCCATAATTATAAATATTTAATTCAGCAGTGATTTTATTTCTATAGAAGAAGAGCAAGAAAACATTTCAAATGGCTGGCAGACGTAAATATTCAAGCAGGTTTTGTACAGAATATCAATGTTCAATAAATCCAATCTTTTTGTCAAAATATATAAGCTTTAAAAGCAGCCTAAGAAAATCAACCCAAATACCTACCTCACCTCCATTAATGTTGAAATTATATATATCAACCTATTCTATACTCAAATCAACCAGTCCCAGTAAATTCGTAATTTAGCCAAGGCTAAAGGGTAAGGAAAGCCTTTACTTTTTCCTAATGGAGAACTTGGAGGGTATGAAAATCTTCAACACAGAGAAGAGAGTCGAACTGCTCGAAGCCATCATGTTACAATTTTATCAGTACCTAATTACCTATAGACTTGCTATTCGTCAAAATTGGCCTATGTTAGGATTGAATCTCAAAGATTATTGTTTTTTCGAATGAATCAAAACAGCTCAGAGCTGACAATTATAACAATTTAATGGATAGCCTGTACAATAATGATAGAGAAACGGATAATAAAATGATAATATTGCCATTAACTTATGTGGAAAGTCCCCAGCATATGATGCAAAATTATCTATTTCTATCGAGAGTTGGCTAGTTTTTTACAGAATGTTTTTGGTGAGATATCACTTATTTTTGTAGAAACGTGGGTATATTGATTTATTTTATTAGATTTTCTTATTTCACATAGTTTTTTTTCTTTTTAGAAGTTGTTTTTTTATTATTACAAATCTTTCTTTTCTTAAGCGCGTTTTAAAATACAGTCAGCGCCATCTAACGACGTGTGCGGGTATCACCTCCGCTCCTCCATCATATTTTTAGAATTAATATTTTAGTGTAATTTGTTTATTTAATTTGTATAATGTTTGAGTAGAATAAAGTTAATCGTTCGATCTTTCGACTATTTCTTCTTGTAAACTTGTAAGTATAAGTATAAAAGCCAGTCTAGTCTTTTCCATAGTTTTTCTTTAATTTTATTTATATACGTATTAAAAGCAGAAGGGGAAGCATTCGCCCAGCAGTGGGACGCTATAGGCTGGATTAAATTAGAAGATGTGTTCCACTATGCTGGATTTTTGCAATGACAGTCGATTTTTTTAAGTACCAATAGCAGAAAAGGGCGTTAGGTACCATATCTCTAATACAGCTGAAACCAGCCGAGGGTTCTTCATCAGATACTTCAGGCCTTCGATTTTGACATCAAATGAAGCGGCCCACCGAGTTGAATATTTTTTGTAAAGGCGGTATGTCTCGATCTTTAATAGTTTGGTTGGGCTCTTATGTTTTCTAATCAGGGTCACCAGGTACTCCAGATCTTCGATTATCCTAGTTTTTATAATTTTTCCTTTATGTAGCCATTAAACCCTAACTCTGTACCAAATTTCAGGTCGCTGAGTTTATGGGAAGTACTAGTTCTATTTTGATGATCATGAGTGAGTGTCGAAAATGCGAAACTTTGCTTTCGCTTAACTTTGGAACTAAATGACCTACAGACTTGAAATTTCGGATTTTTAGTATGTGATCATAGCTTAGTGGATGACGAAAATTTCTGCGTTCTGGTCTTATCCAGAGGTTCTCAAATAGGGGCCTGAAAATGCGGCGAAATGGTTCCAGTAAAGATGGTACGGCAGTGTTGCTTCGCGCTCGACTTGGCGAGGGCACTCCCGTGCCCTCAGATCTACCTACATTTTGTACCTAGATGTGTAATTATGAGTCACATTTCACCCGAGCGAAGCCGGGTTTTCATCTAGTTATTCAATAATTCTCCAGTAACAGAAAATAATTTGTGAAACAGAACGTAGTAGAACCAACAAAAAAAAACATTGTTTTTATTTCGCAAGCTTTCTTTCTTCGTTAGTTTTTGCAATATTACAATATTGAAGTCGTTTTGTATGAAATAAAAGATAAACGTAATTTTTTGCATGAATATACTACTTTTTGAGTTAACAAAACCTACTTCTGACTATCGGTTGCTGGCAACACTGATAGTGGGGGCTGTAAAAGCTATTTCTAATCGCGCACACACCGGCGCAGCGGCGGCGGCGGCGGCGGCGGCGTCCGCGCAGGCGTGAGCTTTTTAACGACGACGGTTCTAGTCGTAATTTTAATAAAACAATCACGTTTACTGCTAGATATACTTTTAATTACAAAACCTTCAGTCCGCTTACACTGATTATAAATATTTTAAATGTGGTATAAATGTGTGTTGTTTGGGAGTCAGAGACGCTTTTTAATTTATCTTGCTTCCAAAGAAAACAAATAATTTAATTTTACGCGTATAAAATCAAAAATTTTGTATGAGAAAAAAGTGCTCTACATTCCTTGGTATAAACATTCTTTGACATAATTGTTGAAACATATGTAGTTAACAAGGATGGCAAAAATTCTAAGATCTTTAAGGACAATCTACTTAACTAACTGTTATATATACTGAGTGCGTACACAAAATATAAAAATAATTAAAATATATATTTTCTTTAAAAGTACAGAGGAATCAAAAATAGTTCCCGCTGCCTCCTAAGTGGTTGATACACCTGTGACAGGAGACAACGCTCTTCCTAGTTTTCACGAAAATTCATACTTATTCTTTCTGTTAATTATAAATGGTAATAATAATTTAGTATTAGTAAAAATATACTCACTAACTCAGAATAACCCTGTATTTTTGTTTAGTAGCAAACTTTTGTTGGTTTAAAAGATGATCGGGTATGTAAACCATATTTAAATAGACCACCCAGCAAAAATTACAAAATTATATACAATTGAAAAGAAAGACGAAAAATCAATTTTACTCTTTCAAGATCATAGGGGTATAAACACTAACATTAGAATACCGCTTTGAGCCAAAGGAGCAGGCGAATAAAGTGGCAGGATTAAAATGATCATATAAGCAAACCGAAGGCAAATGCAGTTCCCTTGCCGACAAGGCTTCAAATCAATTACAGCCTTCGATAACCATAAGAAGCAAATAAAATAAGTCTAACTTTACTCACAGCATTCGTTTAACTGAGATAAGCGGCATTCTGGTCAGTTAGATTAGAAGCCTAATAACAGCCTCCGTGGTCGAGTGTTTGAACTCTTGCCTCACTTAACTGAGATTGAGGTTCGAATTCCGGTAAGGCACTGATCGCACTCATAAGGCTTTTCCCAGTTCGGTTAAGACATCGCAGTCTGACTGAATCAGCTGATTGTCCGATGATGACTCTTTTGCGTTGGAAGTATATGGAAGTACTATCTACGGATGTAGTCGTTGTCGTTATACGAATCACGTCGGAATTGACTCAATAATTCTGACACCAAGATTTGTGAGCTAGATAACTAGTATTATATTATCTGTGGCTAGGTAACCTCAAAACTTTTTAAGTACCTACATGACTTTCGACTGAATGATGAACTAAAAAAAACTTACCACTCGATATAAAGACCTACTATACCAAACAAAGTTATAGATAAATAAAGGTTCTTGTCATATTTCAGTTATAGAGTCTTAATTGACAAATAATTCATATCTCTTTAAAAAAATCAAAAACTTTTCTCCAGCAGTAATTGGCGCCTTTTAGTTCATATAAATACAACACAAGAAAAAAGTGCATAATAAAGTAAATATTCAATGGATACCATATACCGTTATTCCAAATTGAGTTAGCAATTATAGGAACCAAGTAAGTAAGTATAAATATATTTAAATTACAACGCAGTATCGATTTTATAACACTCATAAGTACCTTCGTGAGTATGCCAATTACCCGAACGATGAAAAATAAAAACTTTAGATATATAAATATACAAAACTCATTTTATATAAGAAAGTGTATGTATATTCAGCTTTTTGGTGCCAGTATATAACATAGGCACTACGTTTTACTTAATAGCTGCAATTTGCAATAATTTCCGTTCCGAGACCTATTATAATAATAAAAAATATTGCCATTTTTATTATATCCAATCTCAATAATTTTCTCGAAGATAATTTTGAAATAGTTATTCCTTCAACCAATGATAGCATTTTTTATCTAAGCTTAGTCTTAGAACTATCGATCGGCCTGGGTCTAGAAAAACCAGTGATGGCATTCATTGAGTATTTTTAGAAATGTAGTCAATAACCTGCACATCTATGTTGATGAGGGAACTGGGAGCCTTAGATTTAAGTGCCGCGTTCACACTTTATGAAGAACTAAAAAAATGCAAATACTGTGTTCTATAAGTTTTATTTGAGTTGTAAAATACATGTGTGACGCAAAAACAATAGACAAACGGAAGAATTCTGGGAATCTATATGCATAGGATTAAGCTAAGCAAATATGTATTCCACTACGCTTTCAATGAACAAAGAAATACCATAGGAATACCAATGCCAATTTTATGAAACAACCTTTCCGAGATTATCATTTGATTGATAGACATTTGCATTAAATTCCGTTTATAATAATCTGAGGGTATTTTACCAATTTTTTACACAGAAACCTCTCCAAAGGATTATTACGATTCACGGGTCTTTGCGCGATAATTTCAAAATAGGATTGTATCTCCGCCAACAAACTGTCCTGCAGTTCGGAGGCATTATGATGTAATACTATGTTACTTGAAAACAATAAATGCTATTTATTATTATTATTGTATTATCAAATAGTCAGGTCGCGACCACAGCAGGTGCAAAAGTTATCGTTATACATACCTATTTGATTATCGCGCAAAGACCCGTGAACAATCGTAATAATGTGTACTAAGCGAAAAACCCTCAAACTCTCCAAAGGATTTCATAAAATTTGGCAGAAAAGAAGTGATCAGTATTTAGCAATGCGAGCGAATTTCCTACCACTATTGTATGAATGTAATCTAATACAAAAGAAAATGCATATAAAAATGTTTGCTACAGGATCGCACCTGGTCCCCCGGGGAAGGCTGGAAGTCAACGTGGCAGCCGGTGGCAGGGACTGGAGCCCGAGTCGCTCTGTACGCAGCCTACTATGACGAGCGACTGCCCCAGCGCTACATCAGGATCCTTGCTAGTATTCAAGGTGGGGTATATTAACAAACCAGCTTGCCGCATCGCAGCAGACTCTTCCCATTGGCTTTCCCACGGCTAAGATAGCGAATGTCTTTTCACCCATGCAATAGCATAAAACATTTTTCCTCTTTTATAGCCTAATGCGCCTAAATTGATGCCTAACGTATTTAGGTGACTCTTAATGCAAATTTGGTTTGCACTAACCTTAAGCCATTCTTTAAACTGCTTTAGATATGCTTATCTTTATGAGCCCGATTTGACAGCGCCTAGAGCTTGTCTTTCCATTTTAGCTATTCCATAAGTGAAAAGATTAAAAGAAGAAAAATGTTTTTCTTTGTGTGGGTTGCAAGAAGGTAATCGACTGACCTCAAAAACCCTGGTGTCAGAATTATTGAGCCGACTAAAGCTTCTGGTGTGACTCGTTTAACGACTACTTACATCCGTTAATAGTAGCCGGGCCCACCGACATTACGTGCCTTTAGAAACACAGAATCATCATTCTTTCGGGGATGATCTTACCCAAATCGAAACAGTCTCGTAAAAAAAATCCTTTGTCAAACCAAGAATCTCCGGCTCTGAAATTAAAGGCGCGTTAAATCAACAAGGATCATAGTATAAATAAATTTTCATCGCTATTGTGTTCAGTTGTTTAAGCGCAAAAGCGTAACAGACAGACAGGTAATAAGACAATCGTTTTCGTTTAGATAATATTTGATCATTAAAAAGTGAAACAACGGCAGCTAACAGGTATTTATTCTTCAAAAATTATCTGTAAACATGTAGCAAGCTTTCCTGTAAAAGTAAAGAAAAAGAAAAAGAAATACTTAAATAGCAATCCCTAGGCTTAGAAATTTTTTATTTCAACGGCAGTAAATCAGTCAATTTTTATATTAACAGTGGGTGGTATGTTTTAAATGCCAAGAGAATTGCACAGAAATAAGCATTAAAAGTGGCGAGTAAGTGCTTTTTAAAACATACCAGTGAATACTCCAAGATTTATAGACATACCAAAGTTGACAATTCATTAATAAGCGCTCGCAACTATGCGCCCGCGCATAGCCTAAGCGCATATCTAATTAAGGTTAATTAAATTGGCATGTTAAGCCATTAATTATATATTACGTTTTGCGAATGTTTTGTTTTTATTGTACCTTAATGACTAAAACGCCGGGAGTGTGTAGTGAGCAATTATGGGTTTTAAAGTTATAAACACCAAGTATTAATACTAGGTTTGAAAAATTATAATTGTTAGGCCCACCACATTTTTCAATAGCAGTTGCTTTTTACTTCATAACACGCGAACCAAAACTTAGTGTTTTCTGTACGTTTATTCTAAGTATAAGTCGTAACCATGAAATTGTTTAAATAAACTGAAAAAAATCTAGACACTTAAAAGTCACTCAGTAAAAAATAAATATTTATGAGAATATTCTCGAAAGTTACTTAAATGTCTGCACAGAAGTATTGTTGCATGTGATACACGTACCCACGTTACAAAGTAGCTTTAAATAATAAGCTATATTGGCCAATAAAGACATCGTGAAATCTCTAGAGCTGATAAACAGGCACCATAATTATTGAGAACATGATACTGGGCGAAGTAAACATTGTACAATCTCCCATCGCGACTGTAGCTCCTCACTTCGGGCACAAAAATAAAATCCGTGGTGGCAAAGGATTTAACTTAGAATAGCCACGCAAAATAACAGCCAGTATTTTTTTTTATTCCTCTTTTTCTGAATAGTTGGGAATACTTAGGTTTAAATAAATATTTTTACATTATGAAGGAAATAACAACCGTAAATCATTTGTACCTACAAGGTAAGTACCTATATAATAAACAAAATAGTCAGGGACTAATTAAAAAAAAAATTAAAGACAAAATCTTACAAAAGCGGTCAATATAAAACGTAACGGTCGTTTTTTAAGTTTTCCGTATAAAAAAAAATTAAACGTATAAAAGTCGTTAAAAAGGTGTTGAAAGAAGAATTTTATAAAAGTCGTTTTGAAGCCAATTTTGACTTATCGGTGTTTACTTTGAATTATTTTTACCTCAAATACCTCAAATACCTAGATATGTGTTTAAAACTAATCCAGATTATGTCCAGGTATGAATCTACCTGGTTTAGTTCGGTGTTAAAATATATATTTATCTAGGTACCTAATTTAGAGTTTGACTCGAATTTCTCTTTGAGTAGGTACATACCTTTTAATAATAGACTTATAACATAATTTTTTTTATTTCCCGTATATAATATCCCGTTCAGAATTTATTCGAATTCGTCTTTATGAATGTCGGCCTTTCCAACCCACCAAAATAAAGTACAATACAACCATTTCGACACTAAAAAGTTGCTCATACAAAAAAGTAACATGCATTTGGCATCCCATTTAATTTGATCGCAATTTTCACAGCACTTCACATTTGTACTCACAAAGTGAGCTCAGAGCTGCTTACTCCTCGTGTGAACCAATAAGTCACGCACGTCTGTGGTCTCATTAAAATATCACTCGCTAAATGCATTTAAAACCCTTTTTTAACTACATTATTACCGGGACAATGGTTTTAAGTTCGCATAGCATTTTGGTCCGGCCGTACATACTTTGGTCGATTTATTGATGGATGATACAAAAATATTATACTCGTAGGATTAAGTATAGACAGACAATCGAATAATATTTGTTCCATCTATAAGTTGACCAACGCATATAGTGTGCTTAGAATTAAACCAACCCAACTCTTCCTGTTTCCCTTAAGCGGTGACTAAAGGAATATACTCAGGAAATGGACTGCAGCGTTCATCTGTGTAATCAATAACCACTGCGATCTCGTTAACTACAGGGATAGATGGAAGAAATCAAATCCATAACTTGAACGGAAAAACTCATAAATGACAAACGCAGGAAGGCCCGCGTTGCTCTAAGACAAACGCCGATGAGATGACTAAACGACGACGCGACGTTGACAGGACAGCATAATTTATTTAGCGTAAAAACCCACGCCCCATAACTTTTACTTAAATCCTTTCAACAACTAGAAAAGAGCTGATAATCTTCAAATGGGTAAAGATATTTTCTTGGATTATAGCTAAGAACACTCTCATTTATGACACATTGCCAACAAAAAAAAACTAGATCAAAATCGGCGCATCCGTTTAGCTATACGGTGATCTGAAATGCCACAGACAGACAGACACACACGTTAAACTTATAATACCCCTTTCTTTGGGGGTTAAATATCGGAGAACGGTAAAGAGATGGTTAGATTCATATTTTGACTACCAGAATGGTAAAGGTCTATAAAATTAGGAAAATTGACCTTGTTATTTATTCTACCCACGCACAACTATCTAGTGCAAACACAGTTAAGCCTGTTATGTATTTATTTCGTATTTTATCTCATAAAACTTTCCATTATCTAGTAGAGTACAGTATCCGGCAAGGCGCGTGAGAGAGGCGTCGTCGTCGCATCGTCGTCGTCGCAAGCGCAGGCGATAAGCACGGACTCATTTGTCACAAGCGGCGTGCGCGCGTGTTAAACGTTCCTGGAGATAAAAAACAGCCTATAGCCACCTATAGCAGAACATGGCACAATATTGGTATTTAAAAATGTTGCATACGAAAACGATAAGAAAGAGATACACACAACATTTGCTATGATTTATACTCGTAAAAATTAATATCATAGATGAGTTAGAATAATAAAAGGCAATTGTTGATTGTATCGAGTTATTTTCGAGAGTCTGAAAAATAATACATGAAAAATAAATTACTTTCGTGCGTGCATTTACAAGACAAAAATTAACTAATCAAAACAATATAACTGAGAGATAAAATAAATATTATTTCTGTTTTGTTGAACTTAATAAACGTAATCAAGATATTTCTACCTCAAATGGAACTATCTCAATCAAAGTTCTTACTTCCCTATAAGGTTGCTTTGATTGGGTTCAATTTATAGAGAGATAGCACAAAGTTCTCTCGTTTCGAGGAACAGTGCAATAAAGCCCCGTTGTAATGACCGTCCCTCTAGCGCGGACCGCCGGGAAATGACGACCAATTACTATCTTTGCCATCCACCTTTTTGCTATTTCCCGATACTCAATCCAGAGCCCAACACTTAAAACGGTTCCCTTATTGTGAGCACTATAATTCCATACCCACACAATCATTATTCACAAACCATTCTTTGTAACACCCACGCGGTCCTTTTAATGGTAATTTTGTTTGTTCGCAGGTCGCAATTTCTCAGAGGACCCATTGTACTGCCAGACTAGACAACTTAGCCCTTACGAAGATTCCGTCGAGGTTGTAGCGGCAAGACCTTTAGAAATATGGTATCGGCAATGGGATGCTAGCTCTACAGAGGTGGAAACGCCCGTGTTACTGTCTTGCCCTCTAACTGGCCCTTTGTACTTTTCCTCGATAGTATCGGTAGTCACCGAACCGTGTGACGACCCTACCAATGCATTTTCTATAGAACCTAGTCCATATACACAGTACAAGAGAAATTTTACTATCTGCGTTAAAGATTTAAAATTCGATAGAGACATAACTCAGAATCTTGTTGAATGGATAGAAACTAATAAGTTATTAGGCGTAGATATGATCGACATGTATATAGATAGTATTAGTAAAGATAGTGAGAATGTGTTGTTACATTATAGAAGCAAAGGATTAGTTAGAGTATTTCATGTTCCTATTAAAGATAAGCAGAATAGATCTCTATGGCAGAGAAGGAGAGATCATATTATAACATACAACGATTGTTTATATAGAAATATAGAACAGTCTGCCTATGTAATACCATTAGATATTGATGAAATAGTACTCCCAAAAATAGCAAATACATGGGCTGAATTAGTAGAAAGATTAAAAAAATATGGATGGGATCCAAAAAACAATTCTGCCATATTAGTACAAAACGTGTTCTTCTTTGACTTCATGCAAGGAGTTCTCTCATACAAACAAATGACAAATCATACAAATAGAAATAAAAAATACGAAAAAAGAGACAACGTACGAATCAGAAAAAGTTACAACTTAGAAATAAAAGGCATAGAATTAGTAGACGATAGAAATAGCATAAGCAACGAAGTCATAGTAAATAGTGAGGATAGAGAATTCTATAATAATTACAAAGATAGGTGTGGAAGAGAATTTCCAGTACCAAAATTGGTAAAGCATATAGTGAGGTCGGCTTTAGTAAGTCCTGTGGGATACTTTGGAAAAAGTCTGATGGTTACAAAGAAGGTACTGACCGCTTTCAACCATTACCCACTGTCAAGCCTGGGAAGAGCTCCGTTCGGTGGCTGGGCAGCGCCATTAAAAGAAGTGCAACTAAACCATTACAAGGTATTCTTTTTTATGATTTGGTAGGATTGTATTAACCTAATTCTACGCAGCTGCAGCATAAATATTATGAAGCAGTTCTAACTCCAGCTATTGCCTACGGCTATTGCTTGGAGACAATAGGTTCTAAATTATTGATTTTAAAGTACTTAAGTTCATGCTGACGCTCGCGGTGAATGAATAAAATTCTAAGGAGTCCTGCACACAACTGCAAAATTAAATGCTGCAACCAGCGCGGTCGATTAAGGCCTGTTCGCCTCAGGATAGACTCGAGTGTCGAGTCTCTCAGTGGGGACATAGATATGATACCGTAATGTTTATAGTAAGACACAAATTACCGGGGTTATGCCTAGGTTGTTAAGTCACACTAATATTGAGTGTGAGTATGTGTGTATGTTTGTTTCTTCTTCACGTCTAACTGCTCGAGCGATTTTAATAAAATTTGGTATGGAGTTAGTTGACACCCTGGATTAACACATAGGCTACCTTTTACCGCGGGAAAATACCTCATTCCCACGGGAAAAACTGTTAACGCGAGCGGAGCCGCGGGGCGGAAAGCTAGTATGAAATATTTGATAGAAATACCCTGCCATACCCACACCTTAAGCATGGATATCCCGCTAATAGTAATTTCTCCTAACTAGTGTGTTTGTTGTGCAGGAGTCGTGCAACCCGACTGTGGTGCCCGACTGCTCGCGGTACGGTCGTCGCGCGCGCATCGATGTCGCAGCTCTGCGCCTGAGCCGCTCGCTTACGCACGCGCTCGCCAGCGCCATCTGTACACCAATAAATAATACCTGAATGAACCGTTCAAAGCTGTTTGTTTTATTCCAGAATACCCGTTACTATCGTCATTCGATGACCTTACTACAGGTAAAGAAGTAATAGAGCTTAGTATTGCAATTGCTACAAATCATCTCTCCCTGTAGGAATCTTACATAAAATACATGGCCTACATTACCCGGACTGGTAGTGTTTATCTGCGTTCAGCGTATCAACAACTGCGATTCACATCAACAACTGCGAACCCCAAGGTAATCAATCACCTGCCAAACGTATAGAAATAACCTAAGAAAGGAAGGAATAGCTTAAGGAAGCTGTTGCCTTTGAAAGGTCAACGGAGAGGTCCTTGGTCTAGCACAATGGTCTGTATAGTTGACTATAGCTTTTGGCCTTTATATTGAACATCATAGAATTCGTTTTAATTAATTTAACTTACAGTATTGACATTCGGAAACTCTTTGGTATCAAAATCTTCTAACAGCAGTCTAGTAATATTATATATATTATAATCGCTGTACCTTTTGTACCTACCTTTTTATAGTTACTCTATAAACGAACTTTGATGCCGTACTCGAAATCTACATCTACACGTGTCTACACTATCATATTATAAAGAGGAAATATTTATATTTTTTTGTGTATGTTTGTAATGTATAAACTCAAAAACTACTGAACTGATCTTAATGGAACTTGGTACAAAGATAGAATAGACCTTGGGGAGTAACATAGGCTACCTTTTACCGCGGGAAAAATCCTCATTCCCACGGGGAACGAAAATTTACTGTCCCTGGGTCCTACCATCAACGCCGACCATTTGAAAATTATTTATCTTCTGTCTGAGACTATTTTAAATAGATGTTATTTAATAATGCAGGTTATAATGAAGTCATAAAAGCCACGCGCATTTCAAGTTAGAATCGAGGCATATTCAACGCATACTGTTGACCACGTTCCTTTATCTATATAAATCTGTATCAAAGATAAAATTTCAAGCCTCATAACTAAGGTGTGGAAAAAATGCAAGTTGTATACAAAATAAAAGAAGGAAATCATGAATTATAAATATAAAATTAGCAAGCGGGCAAGAATTGCCATATAAAGACGCGGAGGCATCTCGCCGAGATGTTGGTGAGGCACGTGCTTTTACAGGCAGAAGTTAAATTTAAATATTTATGAATATAAGGCGTCCATCAGTCGAGCTTGTGCCTCGTATCACATGATTGATAGAGCGACTCAAATGGATTTGCCGCACGTACCTACTTAGGGATCGCTAAACGACTATGCAAATTCGTGCAAATATTTTTAAGATTAAAATGCATCTGATATTATGATTTGGTTGAAAGTTGTGTTTTGGATCTACCTAAAATTTTCTAGGTATATATTTAAGGATCTTCGATTACACTTTATGTCTACTATGTTTTAGATAAACCTAATAAACAATATGTCATGTTACAAACCCCATTATGGGAAGGAGAGATCAAGTTAAAAACACATTAAATATTATATTGTTTAGGATATTTTTAAAGCTTTGAATATTTTATATGTAGTAAGTGGTAGTTGGTTGGTAGTTTATTTTTATTTATAGGTGGCAATAAAGAATATTTGTATATATCCCGTCTCCGCACGGGAAAATGGTTATTGTGGGTTATTCTTGAGTATATTATGCATGTATAATAGATATAAACCTTCCTCTTGAATTCCTCTATCTATTAAAAAAAACCGCATCAAAATCCGTTGCGTAGTTTTAAATATTTAAGCGTACAAAGGGAGGGACATAGGGACAGAGAAAGCGACTTTGTTTTATACTATTTAGTGATAGTGATAGTGATGATGTATCATCATCATCGCAGTGCACGGTAGGTTATCCTCGAAACCCACACGATAAGCAACCCACGGCTTTGGAACAAACTTCCCGTATGTATCCAAAATAGTCCATCTATTGCGTCATATAGGAAGAGACTTAAAGAGCATTTTTTATCACAATTGTCTTAATTATTATATATTTATATATGTAGTAGTATGTATGTTTGTATGACTATTTTATTTGTATTGTATGTATTGTGGGTATGGTGCGTGTAATAATAATAATGATAAGTATTATAGGTACTTAGAGCATAAATAAAAATAGATGTGGGAGTATTATACTTCCAATAAAGTACACAGCCTTGTTCCTGCAATTTTTCTATAGTTTTCTCACATTTGCTACGAGTTAGCTGGAAAAGATCTCTATTTAGAGATAAGTTCGCTTTTGTATACTTCCACTTATATGTACTGTATAATTTAGTTTTTTTGTGTACTATAAAGAATCTAATCATTAATAGACTGCTGCAGATAGGCCTCTGCTAGACATAGACCATAGACCTATCTCTCGTAAACGGATTAATTATATAAATTTCTAAAACAAAATATGAGGCTACCGTGTTCCATACAAGTATAAGCAGGGTAAGCATCAATCACTAAGATGATTCAGATATAATAAGGCGTGATGCGCGCCGTTCGAATTATCATCGGCCATGATCCAATTATGACCAAAGTACTCGATCGGGTAATGCTCAGATTGGCAGGTACAGGACCGACTGCTCAATTTACAAGTGTAATCGAGTGTGACGAAATAAATCGGTAATGTCGCTCTAATGACGACGGACGGCGGCCATCTTCTCAGCTGCAGTGCACAGCAGATGTGCTCGGTCACGACATTACCGCCACACAAATTGGCAATTTGGCACAGGTGATTAAGGTGCACGTTTCCTGTTTACATTTATACGCTTGATTACATGATTTTGGTGTAAAAATCGATAATTTTGAGAAATAGAATACAAGAATTTCTAATAACGGTACATTTTTGCATTGTTTATTTTAATACCTAATAATAAAAATCAAAATTACTGTACGATAGAATAATTATACTCTTACGTTATACATTAAAAAATTAACTCTTACAATATACTATATTGCACACGCATAATGTATTTTCATAAGCTGTGCTGAAATGGAAAAAAACTTTTAAATGACCAGTTTCAATTTCAATTTCATTCTAGACAAACAACTTCTATAAAACAGATCTGTTGATAATTATACGTAAAGTAAATAAAAAGTAAAGAATAAATATCGAAGTACATATAGAAAAACAGTGATAAAATAATATCAATAGCATATAATAAAGCCGATATGTGCGTTTGCGCATTGCAAATTGCTAACTCGCATTGCATTTGAAGTGTGCAGATTCTACATTGAATTTAAAATATTGAAGCAGACCTATTTTAATACAAGTTCAATGCACTAATATAGCAGTTCTATTGAGTTTATTTATCTTTTGGATGAGGTATATTGTTAAATGTTATAATTTTAATCGTAATATGAAATAGGCCTTTTAAATTGTTAGAGCAACAAATTGGACTATGTTAGAGTAGAGGGGCGATATTCTGTGCAAAGACAGTATTCTGTGTAAGACCGAAAACGGTCGAAAAGATCGTGATCGGTTTAGTTAAATGCATATTAAACATACTTTAATATAAAGTCTTTCCCCAAATATTTCCACAACCAATGGTCCTGCACTGCCCGCACCAAGTGGCTTTTCCGCTTATTTACTTGTACAATAATAATATTATGAATGCGAAATATGTCTGTTTATCTTTCACACTCAAATTAAGCAACAAATTGGCCCGATTTGCATTTGATAAGAGTGAGAGCTGAATAGTGACATAGGTTACTTTCTACCAAGGAATTATCTAATCATATCCACGGTAAAGTCAAATACAACGCGGGCGTAACCGCAGGCGGACATCTAGTATCAAAATTCTTATAACATTTTGATACCTTTAAGTTTTTATGAACACTGCATGATATTTGCTGGGTTTTCTAACCTTTGCTGCTTGTAAAACCCGACACGGACGATGGTATCTGTCCAAGCAATTTGCATTTTACGCGCCACTTAATGTGTGAGATATTCGTACTTTGCCCATCGTAATCACCACTAAACTACAAAATATGTACACATAAACACCTACGAAGAATTATAAGGGTTGTGTGTGAAGTTGACCGACCCGCACTATTCACCCTAATAACAGACCTCCCATACTGGCGTCTTTTGAGTGTCTTTCAGCGCTGCGCTTTTTTGGATTACAAAATTTTTTGGGAACACAACTTTATTTTGTTTCCCTCGCTTTCCTGCTTACGATTGTATACGCGACGACGGCCAGCGCTGAAGACGACGACGACGACGCTGGAAAGACTCTCGAAAGACGCCTGTGTGGAGGGTCTATTAAGCGGGGACATATTTTAAGGGTTTTTAACGCATCAAAAAGGAAACAAACTTATAAAAATATGTTTTTATTAAGTTCCAATTTTTCCTTATATTATAGACTTGCTTTCCGCCGCAGCTCCGCCCGCGTTAACAATTATTCCCGTGGGAATGAGGCATTTTCCGCGGTAAAAGGTAGCCTATGTTACTCATGGTAAATGTAGCTTTCTAATGGTAAAAGAATTTTTGAAATCGGTTCATTAGTTTTTGAGTTTATTCATTACAAATATTCACAGACACACACAAAAATACAAATATTTCCTATTTTTAATATTAGTATGATATGATAATTTGTACACATTTCTGACTAAATATATCTCCGTTATTCAAAAAAACGGCGCAAGCTGGTTGAAAAAGCGGAAAACAAATCACGATTCTTTTTCATTTCATTTTCTTTTAGTTTAGATGTGGGATTTTTTTTTCCTACCGGAATTGTTTATTATTTCAACTCGAATTAATAACATTATTGATATAAACATTAACTATAGCGGTCGATTCCAAGCAAGTGACACAGTATCAGATTACGCGTGTTCAGGTTTAAGGAGTTGAACTGATTCATTTACAGCAGATGGTATCGGTTAGTTTATTCGCATGGGCCCGATCGCCGATAACTCGATACCTGTGTTACTCACAGTAATCAATTACTACTCGCAGTGGACAGACGCTTTCAAAAGCAAACCACTCGATTTAAATTAAACTACGCAAAATAGAAGATAATAGATATTTCAGTTTATTACAGGCAGGGTGCTTACTTATTTACTCTATTCTATTCTAGAAGTTTATAATGTTTGTTTGGGGCTGTCGTCGTGCTTAGAAAACATTATTAAATGTTTTTATTTTTTTAAACAAATAGACTGATCTAGCTTGTGTCGCAAAATCGACGTCTCTAGTTTCACAAACAGTTAATCTTGTCACATACTCGTCCGAAACGCTTGATTGATTTTGACGAAATACGACACGTATTTACAGTAGGCCTGAGAATAGGTTGCCATCTATTTTTCAGACCCTTGAAAGCGGTTGGAGCCGCGAGGCAAACAGCTAGTGATAATTTAATACAGTGGCTAAGTAACAATCATTTGACTGTACCCCATACAATTCACTGTCACTGCTTTTACCACACCCGCAACCGTCGCGAAAATTAAACACTCGTTACATGCGCATGCTCGTCTGCGCGTGCGACGATCACAGAGCATTGAATTTCAACCACTACTGCCAATTAATATTGTTTATTTACAGTATATTTGATTATTTTATGAACTGGTGGGAATGCGAGTGAATGGGAGCAAACTGATAGAAGAGACCGGAAGTAATGATCATAATGTCTCATTGTCCCCGCTGCGCTGATACCATCTGCTTAATTTTGATATACATTTCGAGATGAATAGGCGCCGTGTAGGAAACTATGCATAGCCAACATAGTACCCATGAAACTAATAAACAACTTTCCCTAAGAAACATAGACTGAAATATCAAAAATAATATTCAACTTTTCATCTAAACTTCAGTCAAGTAACCGTCCATTTTGTATGAATAGTTGAATTTTAATTTTGAGATTTCAACCTATGTTCCTCAGGAAAAGTTGTTCTGTTTCATGATTACCAACCACTATGTTGCGGGAAAACAACCAGTTAAATTTCATGGTGTATAGTTTCTTAAACGGCACCTATTTATCTCGAGAGGTATATCAAAATTAAGCAGATGGTATCAGCGGGGACAATGAGGCATTATGATCATTACTACCGGTCTTTTCTATCAGATCGCTTCCATTCACTCGCATTCCGATCCTTATCATAATTTATTGTTTATCCACTCAATTGCTGATCAAAACAGATTAACTTACTTATATTTTTATATTGCATATTTCTAACAACATCATTTATTCAATATATCAATATACCTAATTGTCGGCCGATGACCCACATGAAAAGAACTGCTAAATAGATTTTCGTGAAACACGGTTGAGTGCGAGTAAAACACAACAGTGCTAACCACTTAGGTATTTATCTTTTAAACTTATACTTTCTTATATTTTTCCGTAAAGACTTTCCACAACAACCCACCATGCATATTAAATGGTGTTCAAAATAAAATCTTTGGCAAATCATCCATCACAGTCATTGGCGAGTAACTAAAGCCAATTCGTCACCTGGCTTATCGGCTACCGACTCCTGCGCATCTGGTAAACCCACGCGCCACGCGGAGGAAATAACACGGGCGCGGGCGCAGCGCATCGCGGAGCATTCCTTCCTACCAATCTTAGTTATAACCGTGGGTGGTTACAAACTGCGTAAAACGATCAAAATACTGTTTAAAATAAATCAGAGGAAACGATCCTTACACAGATATTCAGACATTATTTTTTTTTTAATCTTTACTTACTCGTTCGTAGACATCAGTCAGAGTATCAAATAAACATTCTCTTTTATTAAACAACTCGTGGTCGTATTGTTTCTAGCAAGTATTCTACTATATTTATTCAAATTAAAATATACAAGAAATTTACATTAAGAAAGAAAAATCGATAAAAGCCTTTTCGTACTCAGCGATCGATATCTTCAGTGCAACGTTTATATTTTATAACTATAAAGACACGGAACTTTTCTTTTGGCTCAAGCGGTTGTTTAGTTCCAAATTGTACTCGCGCATGCGTATATAATATTTTCTTTTTACTCCGTTATAAAGATAGATGTGCAAAATTGGCTTCCATTCATTTTAACCAGACAGTTTAAAATAAACTAAAAAATGTTTAGCTCTACAAACTGTATTAGGAAGCAGAGCTCTATAAACCCCTTGAATTAAACATGGATTCAAAAGCAAAACAACCGGATTGTAGATTTTGTTCCAACAGCCATCTTATACAGTTTTATTATTTTCATGTCGAATAGCTAGGCAGTAGTAAATTATAAGTAAATGACATCTGAGGGAGGGCACAAAGAGGAGAGTGCAGCAATCTCAGTTGCAGTGCTGCCAGATATGCTGAGAAACACTACCTCATCTTAAATTCTCATAAAAAACACTTCTTATGAATGTCATATGAAACGACTAAATGAGTTTTTTGCTGTGTTTCCGATAGCTAAGTATATGACAATAGCTACAGTCACAAACCTGCTATACTTAGAACTTAGCCCTATAGAAATAGAGATAATATTTATTGAAATTGTGTGAAAAGATTTCAACTATTATCAGTAATAAACATTTGCATCCGTTCATTATTAACTTTACTAAAATCCCAATTACTACATTGTATCCAACTGCTTTTTAGCTTAGAATTTAATCAGCGGCTTTTTTAGTTCAAATAGAATTAATTGCTTAATAGCTACGTTATTAAGTAAATATGCAATAGCTGAACATTTACTAATAATAATAATAAAAATAATAATTTGCGCCTTTATGCTTAGCGATTATCATTTATCGCTTCAATTTATAGATTGTATTTCTTAAACATATAGGTACAGAAAAAAATATTACAGCAACAGCAACATTGTAAATATAATTATGTTAACATGTTCATAAGGAAAATAAATAAATAATAATTTCACTTTAGAATCCTACTATACATTATAAATTGAAATAGAATATAAATATCTTATAAATATACTCGTACTAATTAGTTTTATCGAGGTTACGATGATAAATAAAACGCTTGAAAACTGGGGTTTATTTTGCATCAGGCAACACAGCTGAAGGAGATTGTGCTCTGGCATCATAAAAGGAGGATTCTGTATGAGCTGTCGGAGGACAATGATGCTGGCTATAAATCATGCTCACGAAGCGACGTGCACTTTCGCTGTGTATATTACAATAAAAGCAAGTCTTGTAATAAATTGTTCGGTGTAAATCTATACATTTATGAAATTTTACTTCGACTAGTTGTTTAGCTAAATACCGTTTCTTGCCACTTATGACAGTGAAACTGCAATTGAATTGTTATGATAGTAAACTTTTGATTGTTTTCACATGCAAAAGTTATTTTCTTTTATAATTCTTACCTCTGGGATTTGAGGTAGGCGCTGATAGTAATTTACCGAGTTCAGATACCAAAATCAGGATTTTCATTTATATGTAATACTTGCGGCCCGCTCCGGCTTCGCACAAAAAATTTTTTATTGTGGGTTATCCTTAAGTACATTTTACATATATACGTTTCTCTTGAATCACATTATCTATCAAGAAAACCGCATCAAAATCCGTTGCGTAGTTTTAAAGATCTAAGCATACATAGGGACTTTTTTTATTCTATGTAGTGATAATAATAAATCACGTTACAAATTAAAAAATGTTCAAAATTAATAAGTGATCATATGGCACAACTCTCCTTACTTTGTGAATGTTGTGAAGATGAAAAACCAAATTTACTTTCATTTGAAACATTGTGTAAGAGTCGTACCAAATAATAATTGCAAAATAATTAAGAAAAAAAAGTAAATATTACGTGGAGGCTGGAGTTGTTTACCTTCTACATTAAAACCTCGTAAATTGAAGCGCTTGCGTTGGGTGGCATAATAGGTACTTAAATGCCTAATAGCTTAGGCACGATTTGCACTAAACATTAGGTAAAAGAAATAGAGCAAAAAGAACTAAAGCAACGAGCCTGCGCTCGTGCCGCCGTACTGCGAGCCGCCGCCGCCCGCGCCGGTGGCATTATACAGAAATCCTGAAGTCACAAAAAGAAATGTGTTTCTTTCTTTCCTTCAGATTGCAGAAATACCCAAATTCCACAGCCACGTTTATAAGTAATCTAAAAATTACATAACTCTTCCTCAACTACTTACATAGCGTGTCCGGAGCAGGCGGGACAGGTAAAAAACTGTTATTTAAAGCTTAATTCAGTTTAATAGTTTGAAAGTTATTGCGCAATTAAAACGAGCTTTTTTGTTTCAAGACACTTTGTTGCAAAAGTGTTGAAGAAAACATTCTACCCATTCTTTTTTTATTTCTATTAAAAAGAACTTAACTCATGGGTTGCCTGGTAGAAATTACTACCTTAGCAATAACGCCGCCTATTTGTACACATTTACCGTTGACTGTTATTTTATGTCATTCGGTTCTATTCTTAACCGCCTGAAGACAGAAATAAGAGGTTATGTCTTTATGTATTTATAATATACTAGCTTTTCGCCGAGGTAATTGTATTTGCATTTTATAAGTACCTACTAATCGTACAACGAAACGTTTCATAAAAATATGAATAGAGTCCAAGTACCAATATAACTATTAAAAGGTTGGGTTAGATTACGTACAACATTCCTCTAAAATTATCGATATAAAATTTCACTTCTGAGTCATTATTGCTACAAGTCCCAATAAACCAATGACTTTATTGGTTGCATTTACAACTGCAATAACCTGCTCTAATCGCATTTGATTTTTGAATTGTTACAATAAAAGTGCCCTGCAACTTAATCTTATGCATGTGCCGAAACGGTAAAACATAAAAATACAGGTATTTATATTTAAAACCTGGGTCCATTAAAATACCTCTGGTTCAGGGCTGCGAATAATACAATAAATAATGGCTATGTTGGCTATCCAAATTTCAAGATTTTTGGCAAAACATGTGTTTTCAAAGTTATATTTAAGCAAGTGTCAGTCCCAAAAACTTTTACTTTGACTACAAATACTTGAGTTTTAACGGACTTATTCAAATGTACCAATAATCTTGCGTACTTGAAAATGTATATCCAATGAAACAAGTAGAGATCGCGTTGATGTCTTTTGTATTGTCGAGCATAAACGATAGTCGCGTAGTAGGTAGTACCCACAGACGCAGTAAACAGCGGCCTATGGGACGGAATCCCAGTTTATATGCTGTCTCTCCCATAGAAAGCGGGGCGCAATGTATGTTACTACAGGCTGCTTATATACTTTTTAAAACTTTCACGGTTGTTCTTATAACTATTAAGATTTAAAACGGGATATCGGGCACTCACACAATACAAATACCACGGTAAATATCCCGTTTTAAATCTTAATAGGCTGCATATAAACTCGAATTCCCATAGGCCACTGTTTATCGCGTCTGTGGGTACTACCTACTACCTACTACGCGACTTTAGTTTATGCTCTTACAAAAGACATCAACGCGATCTCTACTAGTATCATTGGATATAATTTTCAAGTACCTACACAAGATTATTGTTATATAAAATCTTCAATACCTTTAAAAGTGCCTGAGGTAACATTACGAAATAAAAACTTAATTAAAGTATATTTTAAAAGTTGCATACACTATTATATCAGGCATTAAATATTCTTTAATTTAGTCTTTATTTCTTATAGCTAGTTCAGGTACCTACTTTTGTAGATATTGAAGATTTTCTAACCGCCCTTTTTATTTTCGGCCCAATGTATTAAAGGGAATAAGATGCGGCTTACGGGCATGGTTTTGGAGCAACTTAACCAAAGAAACTTTTTTTGAAAACGGAAAATAAATTGAGTGCGTATAAACAGTCCAATTAAAATTACTATTATAATATTGCCGTCATAAAAAAGGGGGCATCTGACAAATAATTTAAAAGCTGAAATCACCGTTATACTGATATAATGATTTTAGGTAAACTACTGTTACTACTGTAATTTAGTAGTTTTATGTTATTAACTAATATTCGAAAAAAAAATTACGGTTTCGTCCTATTGCGGTATGGCGGCAGATTTTTTATGTTAGTTTGAAATCATTTTATCGTCTCCAAAAAAATCTTTAGGTAAGTTGCTCAAAACAGTTGACTGAGCAATGAACATGCCCTGTTAGTATTTGCTAAGCCTCCACTTACACCCTGTATGTGCTGGACTATTCAATAAAACTTTTTTTTCAACACAACATCGTTTCTCCCACCTATGCTTTATTTATAGCAAAGTAAATATAAATCAAGTTGTCTCTTAAGAATATTGGATGCGAAGCGACGGCCGGACTACCGATGACTAGTCGAAAGCGAATCTCATCGATATAAATAATTTCAAACTAAGTCTGTCAGTATTATTACATACATACATACATAAACTCACGCCTCTTTCCCGGAGGGGTAGGCAGAGACCACTTCCTTCCACAGTCATTATTATTAAGAGAAGATAATTTAAAAAGAATCAATATATAACATTAAATTATAAAATTTACCCGCCACAAAACCGTTACTTATATCCTTTCAAAAACTAGAAAAGAAAAGAGCTGATAATCTTCAAATGGCTGAAGGTATTTTTTGGATCATAGCTAAGGACACTCACGATTATGACACCTTGCAAAAAAACTAGATCGAAATCGGCGCATCCGTTTAGGAGCTACCTACGATGCCACTGACAGGCAGACAGACAGAAACACACGTCAAACTTATAACAACTCTTTTTCTTCGGGGATTAAAAAAAAAAAATGTGTTGAAAAAAATTGTAATTGCCTTATGGTAAATAATGTTACAGATTAATTGTCTTCTAACCAAAAAAAACTTTTTTGTGGTTATTCCCCAATAATAAATCCTCTGTGGGGAAAATTTAATCCATTATTTATTAAAACGAGTAGCTAAAGATCTTTAGGTCTATCTCAAGACACTTTATCAATCATTTAAAAATATACTTAATTGCTTTGTTTTTTATTGACGATAAAATTTACTACTGCGCAGGTAACGCCGCGGCGGGATATTAGTGCGTTAATAAACACACCAGCCGAGGTCGGTAGTCGACTCATGCACTACCACTTTAAAGAATAAGATGCGGGTCCTGAACTGCACTGCACAATGCACCAGTCATTCTTGGACCTCCCATGTACACTACGATACATTTGTGTTACTACATAAATCACGTTTAGACGTCATTCGAAAAAGGAACTTACCTTAACCTTAATAGTCGGTAATCTTTGGGGCCACATCATGAAGCCTAGTATTATTGCTATTCTGTTTATTTATTTTTGCAAAATGTATGTTAACAATTTACGCTGTTAAATTTTATAATAAGGCGTTAGCCTAGCAAAATTTATAAGTAGGTACTAGTTTAGTACTAGTGCTAGTGTAGTAGTAGTTTAGAATCGGACTTGAAAAATAAAGGTATTTTTTTGTGTCTTGTACTAACTTCTACACGTATTTTAGTAAATATGTAGATTTAGTAATATAAAAAAAAAATCATTTTCGTATTCTCTAGTGTTCATAATATTTATTTAATAGCTGTCTGCCCGCGGCTACGCCCGCGTTATTTTTTGACTTTTCCGTAATAATTTTTAACTATCCCACGGGAACTCTTTAATTTTCCGCCATTAAAAGTATCCAAGATGTTAACCAGGGATATAAAAAACCACCATGCAAAATTTCATTCCAATCGATTAAATAGTTTCGGAGATTAGCCCGTACAAACAGACAAACAGAGGAACAAAAAAAAAAGAAAATTGTCTGGATATGTTCTATTTCACTTCTTACATCCTTTTGGCTCAGATTTCATCTTTCTTTTTCTATGTACAGACATTTGACCTCTACAGTTTCATTATGAGTATAGATTTTGTTTCCGCATAACCATTGGCACTAATTATTTTTCATATCACACTAAATCACTATTACGACCAGCAATACAATCGTGATGCAGTTCAAAATAGACCCTATAAATTATCCTACCTATACTTTCTAAGCACATCGGGCTAGAGTCAGGACTTGGGAGCCAGAGGAGGTGAAGGAAGCTGGTGGGAAGGGGAGGCAGTCAATGCACTATTGAAATTTATCGTGCCCTGCGAATCTGCCGCCGGGCCGGTCGGCGACCTGGGAAGGCAAGGAACTTAGTTTGGAACCTATAATGGGGTAGACTATGTACATCTAGATATACCTGCAACGATTCCGGTTAGTGCACAAACAGGCTAAACAAATTTTACTGGACTATAAATTTTGATTCTTTACTATATTTTCACTAATTAACGTCACGCTAATTATGTGTTATTAAGTCAAACACGTACATAATGAAAATAAGATTTTTTTTAATGTAAAATACTATAATATGTCGTATAAAAAATGATTGAAATTGTTTTTTTGTGAATTAAGAAGCCTGAAGAAATCAAACACAGTTAAACTCTACCATCCTTTGCTTGACCAAGGCCTCCATTTCATTCGTTCCACTTTCATCAGCGGTTATTAACATAACCTAATATTTGCAGACGGGTTAAGGATCGCAGTTGTCGAAAATTAGTACCCTGTCACAGGAGTATATAATAGTACTAACGTTGTGTTGTTATTTCAGACGTGTTAATGAAAACAGGAATCGAACGGCAACTAACGTGTATATTTCTCTAAAGAAGAACACAATCAATCAACATACATTTTAATTATTATTTATATTTATTTATATATTATTTTTATTTAATGCATGGTAAATCAGAATCATGAATTGAATGAGGTAGTGTTCATAAACTTTAGCGCAGCCCTAAAAGCATAACCATAATCTCTTAACGTCAGCCCTATCTATCTAGATAACAGGGATACCAGACTTTATATTTAGTCTCATTCTAAAATACTGGACAGATTTTGCTCCCATTAAAATCCTGTCTTATGGAAAATTTTACGACTTTTACACAGATTTTGTCATACAAGTAACAATTTAGGTATTACTATCGATTTTAATTATATGTATTTATCTATTATTCAACATATCCGTATAATGATATTGCTTCCTATTCTCTCTCCATTACAAGAAAGAAAGAAAGCACAAGACGCAAATCTAAGTACCTTTTATACTCAAATACAACCGTTGCTAAGAGAACTTAATTTTCTGAAGCTTTTCAAACACGTAAATACAACTAACAACAGCTGCGTAATGCCAGTTATTTAGATCTCGACGCTCCCGAGAAGCCATAGCGCACATTCCTGTATAAAACCACATAAGAACTTGGTACCAACAATGAGCATAGCAATAGCAAATGCAGAATGGAAATAAATCTGCGCGCGCGCACCTAGCGTGTTAGATCGGCCGACGGATCGCGGGCTGGAGGCGTTTGCACATGGACTTAAGAAGGTCTAGCAGGACATAGAAGTTCTACCTATATTTGGTTTAGGTCTAAGACTTGTACTCATAAATTCAAGTTTAGTAAATCATCTGCCTAATATCTATGTATATCATATCATACTATCATACTATTATTATAATGAGGAAAAATTTGTATTTGTGTGTGTGCATGTTTGTAATGAATAAACTCAAAAACTACTGAACCGATTTCAAAAATTCTTTCACCATTAGAAAGCTACATTTACCTTGAGAAACATAGGCTGCCTTTTGCCGCGGGAAAATGCGTCATTCCCACGGGAAAAACTGTAAACGTGGGCGGAGCCGCGTAGTATTATAAGTTGTTATAGAGCCTCGTCAGAAGCTTCAGGCTGCTCAATAATTATGACACTAGGGTTAACAACACATACCCTTACAACACATACGAAAAGGATAAGAAGTTCTATTTATCGATATGTCTTTTAAGTTCGGTAAATCACGTCACGTAGATGCGTCAAAGGCGAAGGTCAAATTTAAACAACATGATTTTCTTTGAAATAAGTTAAACCTATGTGGCTATATCGAAGTGTTATAGAATAGAGGGATATGCATATTAAGATTTTTTTATTTAGTAAAATAGTAAACACTAACATAAAATACTTTGTTGTAGGTTTTTAATGGGATGACAGTATTTTTTTGCGTTTTATAGTGTTAAGGTAATAAATAACGACGGATACATGCCGAGGTTTGACGTAGCTCGGTGTTTATTTATTTTAATTATGTTAGAAAGAAAAATTCAAACTTTTCTTAATTTCTTATCGAATCGCTACAACTAAACCATTGCAGGATATGTGCATAATTTTAAGAAAATCGATTATTATTGCGTGATTTATTGAGCTTAAATCTTGTTCGATAGAAGTTGGTTTATTTTGCATTTTTAAATTATGTCATCAAATTGTGTAGTTATTTAGGGTACTTATCTTCCTTGCAGTACTTTTTTCTTACAGTGCCTATTATTTTCGAGTGCGCAAATATGTCGGAGTCATTTATGAATATCGGTGCTCATAAAATTAATTAGGCACAATCTTTATGTTCGACTGTAAGTAAATACAGCACGCTGCCTGCCTTTCACCAATATTTTACAGTCCAAGGTTATTTATATATTTAGTAATTATATAGTAGGTACATCTTTGTATATTGTGCTGATATCCTGTAGAAAACTAAGACACAACTAAGTAACATCGCTATCCAATTTTTAAAAAATTACAAAAATATCTTCTCTTCTTTTATTTACTTTTTAAAAAAGATGTATAACAAATCACCGAACGAACTTTCTCTCCCATATAGATCGAACCCAGTACAGTGAAGAATAATTGAAATAAAAGTAAAATAGTGATTAGAGCTGCGTTGGGATCAGAGGCGTCAACTCCTATTTCACTTACCGTGTCCGCCCACTCGCTGCAAGCACGCATCCGAGCATCGTTCCTGGTATTGTAGATCCTGCTCTCTACATTACTATAGGAACATTAGTGGCAGCTTAGAACAGAGGGTCAAGGAACGCAAAACTATCACTACATAGTATATAAAACAAAGTCGCTTTCTCTGTCCCCATGTCCCTATGTCTCTATGTATGCTTAAATCTTTAAAACTACGCAACGGATTTTGATGCGGTTTTCTTAAATAGATAGAGTGATTCAAGAGGAAGGTTTATATCTATAATACATGCATAATATACTTAAGGATAACCCACAATAACCATTTTCCCGTGCGGAGCCCGGGCGGGTTGCTAGTTACGTATAATACATTTCCATTTACATTTATAACACGTAATACATTTCCTAGGCATTGTATACAATGACGGATTTCATACATTTCCGTTAACATCTATACCCATTTGACCTTGGGGTTTGATAGAATAGACCTAGAAGATGGATATAAGCTACCTTTTTACCGCGGGAATACTCCTCATTCCCACGGTAAAAATGACAGCGCAGGTGGAAAGTTTTGATCGAACTTGGTACAGACTACAGAGATAGAATAGATCTTAGGGATGGATTAAGACTACCTTATATCGCGGTAAAATACCTCATTCCCGCGGGAAAATTCTTTTTTCCCACGGGAAAATTTGTAGTATACATGGGAAGTTTTGATGAAAATTGGTACAGAGATAGAATAGACCTTGGGGATGGATTAAGGCTAACTTATACCGCGGTAAAATACTTCATTCCCACGGGAAACGTCAAAAACCAACGCGTGTGTAGCTGCGGGCGGGCAGCTAGTATATTATATAAAATAAACATTTATAGTCACTAAATTGTTTTACATTTTGTTGTTTAATATAATACACCTACTCATTATGTTTGATATGAAATACGAAATCCGATAAACATGATTGATTTTTGTTGGACGTGATAAAATTATAATCGCATATATTAAAGTTCTTATATTTTCTTGATGCATAATGCATCAAAGTCGATTCTTCACTGTGGGGCTGGTTTGCTCCAACTAGACTAGCCTAGTACATGTAACTCAAGATTAAATGTTCCCTTATAAATAGTTTTATTTTATCCTATCTGTAGTTAGATGAAGTGAATTTGCAATATTTATATGTACTTATAATAAAATCTTTTGAACTGTGCACTTTTTTATGAAAGTCAATTCTAATCAAAATTTGCCTAAGTGGTATTTCCAATTAACGTAGGTATATGAAAAACGACTCAGAAATATCTTTCAGTTGACGATTCTTCCACACACACTTTTTATTCGATTTAGAAAGTCACAACAGAAATAAAATAAACAAAAATTGCGTAGAGTATATAAGAACGGATTTTTCGCGTATACTTGCTGTTTTAAAATTTTAGCTTCCTATATGCTATCACACAAACTAGTTTAAAGTTATGCTACTGGAACCTAGGTATTATTTTATTTGTTGCAATTGGGCCTTAAAATTTTATTTTATTTAAAACAGTCACGTCAGGAGAAGAAAGCCGAATGGTTCCCATCATTACAAGGGACTGCGCTTGTCTCTAAATGCGGTGTTTATGGAAATCTCCATGTCCTCGTTAAGTTTTCTTTCATGCATCAAAATGCAGCGTAAGTACACTTGTGTTGTTTTTTACTTGGTAATAAAGAAGAGTGGCTGGGCCAGGTACGATAAATACGCACTGAAAAAAAGGGTTTGTTAAAACTTACATGAAAAAAATGTGTCCAGAATTTTTATTTCTGTAATTTTATAGAGTAAACTTGATAATATTCTTTAATATCTTTCAAAAGACGAATGCTCAGAAACCATCGACAATAATATTAATTTACTAAATACTTACTTGAATCATTTGTATGTCCGTACACAATAAGGAAGTTTCCTAAAAAATCTAACTAGTCCGTCAGTTAGATTAGGTACTAAAAAATAATGTAGGTACACGTTTTTTTTTTGTCTGGCAAACGAAAAATGCTGACGATACAGAACTTTGAAATTTCCAGTGACGACACGCCGCCATACAAATTGTGCGGA
This sequence comes from Teleiodes luculella, assembly GCA_948473455.1. Lineage (NCBI taxonomy): Eukaryota > Metazoa > Arthropoda > Insecta > Lepidoptera > Gelechiidae > Teleiodes > Teleiodes luculella. The sequence goes on along the minus strand of OX419590.1, from coordinate 8,498,614 downwards.
AAAAGTGACGTCATAGCACTCTTCTCCTACATTTCGATGGGATTATCTTAACAAATTGAAAAAAAAGTATTCATTTTTTTCGATAATCTAACTGACGGACTAATTAGAATCGATTTCTTTTTTCCAGGACACTTTCCTATTGAACGGTGATACATGTCAACAAAATTTATTGCATGCACTTATTATAACTATCTATCTATATATCTATATTAATAATTTCGTCAAGGGGTACGGTAGACTCGATCGAAACCTTATATGAATAACAAAACATAAAAAAATATTGATTTCGAGTCGACAACATATATCCGCAAAATTCGGATTATGGAGAATTTCGTTAAATTCTAATAACACTGACAAACAAATCGCAGTCGCCATGATATACAAACCGCAGTCGCCATGGAAACATTGAGTGAATCATAACCAAGGATGTTGTACGTATAGTACATAACAAAACTAAATACTTTTCTTCGGTCGTTGACGTTTCGCGAAAATATTGTTTTTGACACTTTTTTATGACATACTCTTTGTTAGGTGCTTTTTACTTCTGACAGAAGCCATAATTATAAATATTGAATTGAATTCAGCAGTGATTTTATTTCTATAGAAGAAGAGCAAGAAAACATTTCAAATGGCTGGCAGACGTAAATATTCAAGCAGGTTTTGTACAGAATATCAACTAACCCTACTATGTACCTATATTTACCACTTTCAAATAACACCATTCAAGTATCAGTACTTTCAGTTGGTTGTATGATTTATGAATGTGTTTATCTGATTCTAGAAATAACATATGTAGAAGCAATATAATGAGGTCCTTACAAACAATGTTCAATGAATCCAATCCTTTTGTCAAAATATAAAAGCTAACAATTAAAAGCAGCCTAAGAAAATCAACCCAAATACCTATTTGGTATCAATGCAGTTTTATTACATAATAGGTACTTAGATCTCTTGATTTGCGTGGGTGTAACACTGCATCATATAATGAGTTAGCGGTCATCTTTGTAGGAGAAAACGGCGAACCTCCATTAATGTTGAGATTATATATCAACCTATTCTATACTCAAATCAACCAGTTCCAGTAAATTCGTAATTTAGCCAAGGCTAAAGGGTAAGGAAAGCCTTTACTTTTTCCTAATGGAGAACTTGGAGGGTATGAAAATCTTCAACACAGAGAAGAGAGTCGAACTGCTCGAAGCCATCATGTTACAATTTTATCAGTACCTAATTACCTATAGACTTGCTATTCGTCAAAATTGGCCTATGTTAGGATTGAATCTCAAAGATTATCGTTTCTTCGAATGAATCAAAACAGCTCAGAGCTGACAATTATAACAATTTAATGGATAGCCTGTACAATAATGATAGAGAAACGGATAATAAAATGATAATATTGCCATTAACTTATGTGGAAAGTCCCCAGCATATGATGCAAAATTATCTATATCTATATAGAACCATGGCAATTGTATGCAAGTATGGTAAACCAGACTTATTTATAACATTTACGTGCAATCCGAATTGGCAGGAAATGTTAGATAATTTCCAAGGCAGATTTAATTGCCAGATTTTTAAACTTAGATGACATTACAAGAAAACATATTTTTGGAATACCGAGTGCGTGGTTTACATATTTTTAGAATATGGAGTGCGTGGTTTTACACCATTATCTACTCGCCAAAGTAGAGAAAGACACTGAGTGCTTAAAACAAAGAGGTTTGCAGAGAATAAACCTTAAAAGTTTAATGTTTTATTTATTTATGTTAGTTTATTTTGAATGTTGATTTAAAATAAACATAATCTGTGGAAAAACTATTGCAGTTTTTATTTACTATATTTACTAAACACAATGAACGAAGCTATACGAATCATGCCTTGCTTACCTTTAATATTCCTTGAGAAGCGATGACTACAGAAATATCTAATCTACCAACATTTTTTTACCTAGATGTGTAATTAATTATGAGTCACATTTCACCCGAGCGAAGCTGGGTTTTCATCTAGTACTGTAATACTATCGTCGTTTGTCAATAATTATTTTCTATACTAATATCGAATAGGCTCCGAAACGACTGGACCGATTTCAAAAATTCTTTCACTGTTGAGAAGCTACATGATCCCTAAGTAACATAGGCTATATTTTTATTTTCAAAAAGATTAGGGATCCTTACTAAAACTTCAATAATGTAACCCAAGGAGTAAAAAAAATACGAAAAATAATCCTAATAATTGAACAGACCCCGAAACTACTGAACCGATTTTGGTGAAACTTTTCACAAAGGTATAATAGAACATAGGCTACGATTTACCGCGGGAAAATTTAACATTCCCACGGAAAAAATTGTTAAAATGGGCAGAGTTGGTACAAAGATAGAATAGACCTTGCGGATGAACATAGGCTAACTTTTACCGCGGTAAAACTCCTCATTCCCACGGGAAAAACTATTAATGCGGGCGGAGCCGCGGCGGGAAGCTAGTAAATTAATAAAATGCATTATATTGTAAATTAAGAAGGAATCACAAATAAAGCCAAAAGGATTCAAATCCATGTAATATTAATCAGAACCAGGATGACTTGGTTGGTCCACTTCACACAAGCTTTGAATTTCTTTGCAGGTGTGTGCAGGTTCTTCACGATGTTTTCCTGCACCGTAAGAGCACCGAATAAACGTACATAATGAATGAATTCATTGGTTCTTATGTTTTCTGTTTTGGTGTCAATAAAGAATATTTGTATTGTATTGTATTGTACATATCGAACCTTAAACCCGCCGCGCCTCCCGATCAGAAGACAACAGCTACTAGGCCACCGACGCTTTCGTGGGAGCAATATGTCCCGGGAAACCTGTCCTGGGACAGTTATTTATACCGGCGACGATATGCTTCCGCGATAACTGTACCAGATGCAACCATTTGTAACCAAGGACTGAAAGCAATGACTTTCCTTTCCAGGAGATAGGGAGCCAGATTATCCTGTCCTTTTCTATAAATGACAGCAATTCGCGTAATCTTGTGTACGGTTTTATATCCATTCATAAATACATGATGTCTAACACTAAGACTGACTATTCCTTTATAACCGACTTCAAAAAAGGAAGTTCTAATGATCTACCTACATTATATAGTCGTATTACCTTTTACTAGCCGATAAGAAATTTAATTTTATAAATATTTAGTCATCCATCCATTACTTTTTCCATCATAATTAAGATTATAATCTAAAAACATCACTGTTAACCAAAATTCCAGTGACGAAATAGCATTACAAATATAACGTTTCCAAATAAACCATTTTGATAAGTTCAAACATCAATAACACACATACTAAAATATATGAGTACCTACGTTAAATAATTTTCATTACGTAAACATCATAACAGGCTACTGGCCACATGTGTACCAGTTAATATTCAGGAAGTTAATGCTAACAGTAACAGGAATCAACGAAGAGTACCCTGCAGACCTAGACACGATGTGTGACCGTTATGAAACTGAGTTACCTAATGAAAGCAGGAAACTTAGGCAAAGTAATGTAATAACTAGGGATGTAGTATACCAGAGAACTTATTCCTTGAGGCACTTGAGAAATTATAGCTGCAACTGTATAATTCTCAATCCTCAAGTCGATCGCGGGTCAAAATGCAGTCGACTTGAGAATTTGGCATTAGGTAGAATAAAAGAAAGTCATATCTAGGAATTAAAAATTCATTCAATAAACAGTTACATTTGGTCTTGAAACAAACTCGACTTTTTTCAATTGCACTTAGAAAATACATAATATTTAAGATTAATCCAGGATTTTAAAAGATGACGCAGAATAGGACAGTAGATGTTATTATCATTCCATTGTATTTTTTATGATTATGATATAATATGTATTTAAAAAATCAACATTACTAGATACAACAGTTCTGTTTATAATCAATCCACTGCAGCAGGATTAAAGTTTCTTCCTAGAAAGGAATATAAGAGTCAAGATTTTTATTTACGTATCTGAGTTCCTTGTGTCAACTCAGTAAGTTATAAACCTATTCAACTAACGGGACATGATCAGCTGTTGCAGGATTATGCAAAATATAGCCACAGCACTAGACCGCAGGGTCGAAATCCGTTATGTTGTACTGTTACCATAACCTGCCTACTGATTACTTCACAAGTGCATACTTGTTTATTGAAAATTGGCACATAAAATTGCAAGTGGGATGTTAACTATTTTCAATCTTAATCTTGTACACTGAACTGTAAATAAGCCATCCTTTTACATATTATTATTAATTTGACATTTAATTACAAGTAGCTCAGCTTCCAAATTGTAAAGCGAACTACTATTAAAACAAATGTTAAGTGGGCAAACCCTTCACATTTTCCCGATTTTTCATAGTCAGGCTAATACAAAAATATTGGTGGACAGTGATCAATTTGCCTTGTGGTTCTCGGCACGTTCTCGGCTTAGAATCGGCCCTACCAAAACTTTATACGTGGTGACTAAGCAGCAGTTACAGCTTACAGACTATGTGGTCGAGTGGACAAATACTTCGCCTCACGTTACGGAGGTTCCGGGTTCGAATCCCAGTGAGGAATCGTCGAACAAATATTACTTTGTGAATCTTTCCCCAGTTTGGTTAGGATATTGCAGGACGTTAAATCGCCTGATTGTCCGAAAAGAAAGATGATTCCGTGCTTCGGAAGGCACGCAAAAGCCGTTGGTCCCGGTTACTATCTACGGATGTAGTCGTTAGTACATGAGCCATGTCAGAAGCCATGGGCGGCTCAATGATTCTGACACCAGGGTTTGTGAGGTAAGTTAACCTCGAAACCCACACGCTAAGTAATAATCAAGCAGTTTTCACCTATGCAATAAATAACAACTGCGAGTCCTAATGCAATAGCCAAGCGTGGGGATTAATGGCTACACCTCCCTTCCAAGAAAGAGGCATTAGTCCAGCATTTGACTGGCCGAGAATGGCTGTAGGGGTTATTCTCATCATCATCATCTTTTCGCCAAAAGACATCCAGTGCTGGATAGAGGCTTCTCCTGAGAACCTAACTATATCTCATTAATTTTAGAAATAAACATCAAGGCTGATTGTGTGATGGAAATCAAATTCAACTTAGCTTATTTTATTTTTTTATATGAACCTTGGGGGAGGCCTTTGTCCAGCAGTGGACGTCTTTCGGCTGAGGTGTGTGTGATTTATAGAAATAATTCATTTCATGTGATTGTTCATCACAACAAATAATGTTATATGAGTGTATTAATTAATCTATGTATTTATTTCATAAAAAAATTCATGTCCTTTTTTACTGACTGGATACTTACGGTATAAAATCTTTTCTAATTTGTAATAACGAATGAATGATTTCTTTCATTCTTACGTGCCAAGCTAACAAGTCATCCGCGTAGTCCTAAATAACAGTTCTTGGGTCTCGAGGAATGGCGGTTGGTGTAATGACTGTTTTTATCCCGGGACCTGACTAGTTGGTAGTTAGAAACAGTTAGTACCATCAACAAGGAACTGTTGGCACGTAGCACCGTTGGTTGCTTCCTTTTATGCTGAGATTTTTTCCTAATGTTGTTGTCCTTGCGATTTTTACTCAGTTTTCCAGTTTGTTTTATTGACACTATCGTTTGCTACATTCGTGAATGATATTCCGTTTTTGGTATGTCGTGTAAGTCTAAATTCTTTATACTCGTAAAGATAGTAACCAAGTTCTCCATCAGTCGTATTATGTCTATCATACTAATATTTCCATCTCTACCGACATATTGGTATTTCAACTTAAGGAGAGGTTAAAAACTATTTAAAATTACCCTTTTTGACCTACGGTGTATTTTTTTCTGTATTCTTTTAGATTATGGTATTTAATTATGTTGTAATAGAAGATGACCTAGGTACCGTGTTACCTAATTATGCTAATATCACTTATTGAATCGAGTAGCAGAAAAAATGCTGTTAATAATCCTTGACATTGTAGGTAATGTACTTTTTTATTGATAACGCTAAATAATATCTTCATTTATGTAGGTTCAAAGTCTTTCAAGTCAATTACTTAATTACTTAGTTCACAAACTATGTAGTAACAACAAAGTTATGTATGCGTATATACTTAGTATTAGGTAATAAGCTAACGATGTGGTTTGTAGATAACTTCACGAATAACCTAAATTCTAAATAGGTAACACGTAAACTATCTATATACACTCTATACATTTGAGATGATACAAATACGTAAGATAATATGTCATAAGATGTTACAAATAAAGATAGTATTCCATTAGACATAGCGGAATCAGCCCCCGTAACATGCAGTGCTATGACAAAAGTTTGTCGCACATTTAACTGTCAAAAAACCCACCATATTAAAATATCCTCCAGTAGGATAAGAGAATACGCACGACAAAATAATGTCTGTCACGCGTGGACTGGGCATGTAAGAGGGGCAGCGTTTCGATAAATCAAAGAACACAAACAGGAGTTTCCATGAAAAACTTCATCGCTCTAAAATGTCTTTTTGTTACATCTCATTTCTTTAGAGATATTTTACAATCAAAATTACATAATAATGTTGATGTTACACACAAATAATGGCAAAATATTTTATCGACAAATTTTCAAGTAGATTTACTTCATTCTTAGATTTTCGCGGTTGTTAACCCGTGAAAATGTGTGTTAGTGCAGATTTACTTCATATAAAAGACATCAACGCGTTTCATATTATGCTTAAAAATTAAAGTTTTGGAGATAATATAAAAATTAAACTGCCAATGACCAGACCCCCTCGGTGAAGTGACAAAATTATTATATAAATAGCTAATAGGCACATAAATAAATAATAAGAAAATAATTTAAAAAATTATAAACTTAAAATTCATTCTTAGTATCAGCATACTAAGAATGAATTTTATAGGTAAAAAGTGTATCATTCAGGTTCTAATATGTTCAAGTGGCACCTTAGAGCAACGCGGGCCTTCCTTTCCGGTACGTAAAGGGTTGCACTTTACCGCGGGACAATCTTTTTTTTTTTGTTATGACACTAGAGATCTTTGTGTCAGTTTTTTTTTATGGGGAAAGTAAGAACAACATATTAAGCATAGCCTAAGGTGTTACCAAGGAGACCGCACTGTAAACATAAACAGAATTATCAGAGACATAAAGACATAACCCCTACAAACTCAGTTGTATCTTGGTTGTATCTATAATAATATATAAGTAAATAAAGTGAACAAAATGCATCTCAATAAGTTAAAGATTTTAATGATAGGACCTTCCAACGTAAGATTATTTTAAGTATTATTTACTAAGAGTAGGTACTTTATTTTCTGTGCATACGTTTTGTAAAGCTGTTTATTTTGGTGTTATCGCAGAGTGGAAAGACATTGATAGCCAATTTCATATCAGAGTCGATAAACATCGAGGAGTCGGAAGCCCCTAGGCCCACGCAGGGGGTGAGGATAGTGGAGTTTGAACTGGCCAACCTGAACGTTAACGGGAAGACCAGCAATATTGACATAGAGCTGTGGGACTGCAGTGGGGATCACAGGTAAAGTAATCAAGAACCTAGAAGCACCTATAAGAATTAGCTAAGATATAGTAACACTCCGCCCACGTTAACAGTTTTCCCGTGGGAACGAGGCACATTCCCGCGGTAAAAGGTAGTCTATGTTACTCAGGGTGAATGTAGTTTTGTAATGGTGAAATAATTTTTGAAATCGGCATAGTAGTTTTTGAGTTTATTCATTACTAACATACACACACACATAAAAATACAAATCTTTCCTCTTTATAATATTAGTATGAAAAAACCTAGTACAAACACAAGAAGTACAGACGTAAATTCACGTCGTGCTCCTTGGATATTTGTACTGGAAATCATGCTCCCTGATCCTTCTCACTTCAGTACTCGTGCGTGTGAGAAGAAATTAGATTTCAAGCCTATGCTGTAGGCACTAGGCAGGTGTACTTCTACCTGGTATGGTTGGTTATACTAACTAGACTACAAAACCGAAAAAGCTGTCTATATGAACCCTCATAATATTATTTTGCAAATAGGTCATCATCATCATCATTTCAGCCGAAAGCTGGCAAATAGGTGGCAATCATAAAGTCATGTTTACTTTGGAATAATAAAAGTTACCCAAGTTTGTTACGTATCTGATAAGTTCAACAAATCCATAATCATTACTAAAACTGTAGTTTCCTTTTGTTTTGATAGCCCTAGGACTGGACTCAACACCTTACTCTGTGAGCAGTCTTGTGGACCTTATTTCCGTAATTCCCTTTGCAGAAGAGAGATGTTTTTATTTTTTTCTTTTATTCCAGATTTGAATCATGCTGGCCAGCATTACGGGTGGGGGTCCAGGGTGTAATATTGGTGTGTTCACCGAGCACAGCTGCTGCGGCCGTCCGGGAACTGGAACTGCTTTATAACTACTTCGTGTTTCAACCAAACCTATCCGCCAAACAATGCGTGGTCTTCTACAACTGCACCGACTCCGATGACGTCGTCACTTTGAATTTGTGTAAGTGTCCTGGTACCTATGTTTAACACTACTACTCATCCATTTAAAAGGGTTCAAAGATCATAAATCGGCAAAGTACGAAAAACATCCTCCTAACGCAGGAAAACTTTACTTGCCTACTAGGAGACTCCTATCATTAGTATAAGATAAATTATGTGGAACAAAATAAATAATTTTGAAATATTATAGGTATCAAATATCAGCCCAGGTTTATCGTAAATTGGTAGGTACCTCTGTTCCTTGACAGTATTAGGTAGGTATATACATGTTTTCTAAGGGACTCACTATGACAATAATTATAGATTTTGTACAATAGTACTTTCAGAAAATATCGGCACGTCTTTGATAGATGTTTGTCTGTCTAAATAAAAATCCCTACAAAATCTTCATTATTGCATACGCACGCGGCCTCGCCTACATTTTGTGTTCATCATGTGATTATTATATTAGTCAGTCCGGGGCACTGGCCCAACTGCTTACTATTATTTATTAGAAGCAACTACAAATTCCTAAGAAATAATGGATGAGTTCACCATTCTAACTCATCTGTTAACTTTTAAAATATATAGGTAGGTACCTACTTACAGCAGTTTGTAAACATCTCTTTTGTGATGTTTGTAAGGACCAAGAAAAAAATTAGGCGAAAGAAAAGTGTGTTAGTCTTACTCCCTGCATTACATATTTGAACGCTTCATTACCTTCTACCGCTATGCACCAGTCCACTACTGGACTTAGGCCTCTCATTTCGTGGGAAGGGAGGTGATTTGTCATGTGAAAGTTGCTGCCCATTTCCAGAATATTCCTTTAGTCGCTTCATACGACACCCACAGAAAGAGTTCGATTGACCACGGCCTAGTACTATTATTTATTCTGTGCCACGGCTGAATTACCTACTCACTTCATTTCTTTCTTTTTCAGCTCCAACTTTTTCTAAAGTGTCTCAAGTGGCAATCAATTTGAAGACTGGAGGTAACCGTTTAAAAATTGATTTCTCTAATTACATATCATCAGTTTTACAGTCAATAAATAAATAAACTCAAATTTGTGTGTCATTTTAATAAGCTCAATCTTACTTACCATTAATGTGTTTCAGAAACGTACGCGTTCACTGAAAAACATCCATTCATATCGCTGATTTCTGTAAACATCTAAGTCATAGTTATCATCATATTCAGCGACACCTAAATAAACAAATTTGTATATACCTAGAAATATATCTACCTCAAGTAAAATTATGTGTATTTTAGAGCATCTTGGTAGATAAGTGGATGTAGTCGTGGAAATCAATAGATAAGTGTTATATAAACATGAATTTATTTAAAAGTCGAAGAATTTTCAAGTTTAGTACTACTTCTTATTAATACAATATCAGCCAAATACTTAAGCTGCTATAGATGTAAAATACAACGAGTTCAGGAAAATAGTAATCAAATTTACATAATCGTTTGCACATTTTTACTACCTAATAATATACCTACTGAGTATTGGTTTTCTTGTATCATCTATAAAATTAACAGTTAAAACTCATTAACAAGCACGTACTACGACTCCAAGAAACCAAATCACCTACAAACGGTACAGTTCACTTATTTAAATCTCACAAACACTAAGTAAGGTTCGACAGCATACTCCGTTCAGTCTTAAAATATTTGGCTCGTACCTTTGAACATACAACTATCATTCATACTTATATCCACTATTTACTGGCAAATGGACTTTAACAATAACTACTTTATAGAACCCACATTATTTTACACTTTCTTTTTGTACAGAAAATAACCTTTTAATTCTTAATTAAACAATACTACAAAACTGTACCTAACTATATCATCATTATTTTATCACCTTGATCACATTTTTTATTATATGTGGAAGGATTTTATAATCTAATTAGAAATAAATAATTTGAAAAAAATATGAACAAAATGTACCTGCATGTGTCTAACTCTAATGTCTATCATTTTTCCAGCCGCCGCCCCCTCTATCGTTATAATTTTTTCGGGCTCTACCGGACCCTCCACGATTCCACCTATCATTACCCCGACCGCGAGGCCCTCCTCTATTTGGAAATCTTTGATAGTTTTGATCGCCATCCATATAGTTATTACCCGGATTAGCTCCGTTGAAACCCATGTTTCCAAAATTATTAGGACCAAATGCATTGAAGTTGTGAGGAATATTAGGCGCTATACCTAGTAGGCCAGGGGCAGGTCCGCCTGGCATTGCTTGGTTAAAACCGTGCAAAGACCCTACATTCATATTGTTCATACCGCCAATTCCAACGTTCATAGGTGGCATATTCATCATATTCATACCGTTTGCATCCATCACACCACCACTCATACCAAACGGATTTCCAGTGGGACTGAAATTAATTGGTGTTTTCAATAACCCTTCTTTAGGTTTTGGTAGATACGAAAACTCCCCATTTTCTCCTAAAGTAACACCTAAATTTGTGAAAATGCCACAAAGCATAGTATTACTTTTAATAGAGTTCAAGTCAAATATCTTACCCGAGGACTTTTCCTGTTGGTGCTGTTTGATCATTTGAATTACAGGCATTAAATGCTGGTTAACACTTATCTTCTGAGTAGAACTTAGATCTTTAAACCAATTAGAGTTTTGAAGTATTGTTTGTATATCCAGCAAACTGGACTTTTGCTCTTGATTAGTGTTTTCTAAAGTTTCAGCTTGCTTTCTTCGTGGGTCAACCCGTGGTCCTGTTGATACAGGTTTCGACGACTTTTCACTGTCACTGTTAGATTCATCGGTAGAAAGCCTAAAAACTTTTCTTAACCTTGGGTCCAGTAAAGCTTGTGATTTAGCAGTGCTGTTTCTTATATCAGTGTAATCTGGCCGTGGTATATCTATAGGCACTAACTTATAAGCTATTGGTGGGTGACTATTTATTGAGCCATCGATTTCTGACGCTGGGGTATAATTAGGTATAGCTTTGAATGGTAAACCAAGCCGCAAATCTATATCACCGCTGCTAGTACTAGGTTGTCGTAGATCTGTATCACCAAAGCCTGGAAAATCTGATTTTCTAAGGTCAACATCACTTCTCCGCCGGCCATCAGTAGGCTCGCCTTCAATACACTCGTATATCGATATTCGTGAAGGCTTTTTATTAACTACTTTGCCCGAATCTGTCTGTTTTACTGGTGATCTTTTAGAACGTGGGTCTCTTGATTTACGAGGATCACTAGGTTCATTTTTTACTTCGTGTAAGTTATTCTTCATATTATTTAATAGTTTAGTTACCTCTGCGCTAATATCTATTTTAGAAAGATCTCCTAGCTTACTAAGAACAGAAGATGGTTCTACAACAGGAGGAAGCTGCTCTTGCGGTGACAAAGCCGTAGTTTGTGGAGAATAGGCAGGAGATTTTCTTTTAGACCCTTTTTCTTCGTCACTTGAATACCACTTTTCATCTATAAGCAAATTACTTTCCTCGTCGTCGTCAGTAGTTGAACGACGTTGTCTTTTATCTGGACTTTTGAATATTGGTTCGGGCCTAAGAAATCTAATATCCGTATCACATTCCCTTACTTCATGATTTTCGATAGAAATATTATGTAATAATTTAGTTCCTTCATCGGAAAATGGAACAACCCTATGGTCTACATCTTTTATTTCACTTGAAATCGCTTTAGCTTCATTATCGAACGATTCATTTGAAATATCAATGTTTTCTTTATCCTTTGAAACAAATTTTAAAGCGTCTTTTGTATATTGATCAATATCAATCATGTCCCTGCTTGGCTGAGTTTCATTTTTTATTATTTTACCAGAGGAAGAGTCCTCAATTATTGAATGTTTGGCAGCTGGCTGGAAGCGCATGTCAATATCTTGTCCAGATAATCCAGATGATATTGGTACATTACTACTCATTGTAACCGCTGGTGGAGGCACTCTTAAATCTAAGTCTTTTGAACCAGTAGTTGAAGGTAGAAGGGGAGAAGGCTGCTGATCTCCGTTAGTATTTATTAAACCTAATTTCTGTATGCTCATAGTATTCATTTGAATTTCAGTTATTTGTTTCAAAGATATACCAATACTATTCAACTGTAATACAGTCAGTTGACCAAGCTGATCTAAAGTTTCAATTCCCATTTTCGATAGATCCGATATTTGACGAGGCGTTAAAACTCCCGTTAGATTCTTGATATTCAGGACGTTTGAACAGCTCGCGTTGCCACCTGGTGATAAATTAGTATTAAAATTTTGATTAGTACTATTGTTTTGCCATCTAGACTGCCTTACTTTTGGTGACACCTTAGGTTGTCTATCGTTGCCAAACTGATGGATCTGCGAATTGTCATGTGAATTTTGAGGATTAGGTATATTCAGTTCAAAAAGAGATGGTATGGTCTTATCCTGGCTATCTGAACTATCAGGATACTGTTGCATTAATTTTGCCTGAGTCGTTTGCATCATTTTTAATGCACCTTCTCGGTTCAACCTAGGAAAGTCCCCTAAAATTTCTTTTGGAGCTGACTCTATGTGTTTCAAAAGAATATTTTTTAAACTTTCAGTCAATGGTTTACCGTGTGCAAACTTACATTCATCTTTGTATATGCAAGGAAGACCTGTATGATAATATTTGCAGGGAAAGTCTGAATGCATATACAGACATTTGTCCCTCTTAGCGCAACACTCCATTAGATAAAATTTACATAACTCCATTTTACGTGGAGGCTGTGCATCATGAGAATAAATGCAATCATCACCTTTGTGGCACTTTCCTTGCATGTAGTACAAGCACACGCCGTCTGGATCTTGCATAGGATGTGGACCTCTTCTCCAATCGTTGGAATTTTTCTTGTTATTTCGGTCACGTTGTTGTTGCCTATGTCTTTGAGACCGATGATGTTGTTGGTCTCGGTTACGTGACTCGGTACTACTATCTGAAGCATACGAATCTTTGTCATCTTCTTGATACATGTCTCCGGGTATATCGTGATGAACTGGTGATGCTCCTCTCACACACATCATTTCGCTCTCGTCTACTTCATCCGAGTAATTTTGTTGTTTTTTACGTTTTTTACTGGGCCCGTCCTTGTTTTCATATTTCTTTCTTTTCTTATATCTTCTTCGCTCTTCACCACCGTCTTCGCTATGGTCATCCCTGTCATCATTTTTGTTCATCGCCTTTCTTATAGCTTTTTCTATGTTACTAGCAAAATCATCTTCGGATGGACAAGCAAATTTACGATTTTTTTTATTTTTATCCTTGAATTTTTGGTCTCCTTTGGATTTTGACTTCTTTTTCTTACCTGGTTTTGAATAATACTGTTCTTGTAGGTGTTGTTTTTCTTCGCTTAATTTTTCTTCACGTTCTGGTACAAATTCTTCATTTTTATTCTCACGCTGAGCTTCAACAGTGTCTTCTCCGTCACTCTCTATTTCTCCGTCTTCTAAATCATCTCCCGCTATCATATGATCTGCCATTGGCTCTGCCATTGTGAACGCCTCACTGAAATGTAGACAAATATTTGTGTTATTTCAATGTTTACAGATATAGATTAATCATATAAATAAGAATAATATTTGTGCTATTCGAAGGTAATAGAAACCAAATCAATGAGGGGTCCAAGCCTCCTCATAACAATTCGAAAAAATATATATTCCCTATCCGCCGGCCTTGCTGCAAGGGAATCAGGGTGCTCCTTCCCAACCAAGGGCCTTAGTCCTGAATTGGACTGTACAGATAGACCAGGTACCAGATACTCTTAGATAGGTTAAGTTAAGATGCACATAAATAGTCATCATAGTGATTATTCTTGCTACTTTTTCATGCATTTACAAATTACGCAAGCCAACTACGTCTCGCGTGTAAGTATTGTATTATACAACTTTAGGTAACCATCGACAGTAGGTAGAAGGTAGATTTTTTCCTTCTAATAAAATATAATTAAAAAGGTGCATAAAATGTAAATAATACTATACCTAACTACCTAACAGGAATACTTTAAGTTTAAAACATATTTATTAAAGATGCAATTAAATATATCGATTCATAAGAAAACCGCAAATTATCTATACTAATATTATAAAGAGGAAAGGTTTGATTGTTTGTTTGTTTTTTTGTTTGTTTGTTTGCATCGAATAGGCTCCGAAACTACTGAACCGATTTCAAAAATTCTTTCACTGTTGGAAAGCTACATTCACCCTGAGTAACATAGGCTATATTTTATTTTCAAAAAAATTAGGGTTCCTTACTAAAACTTCAATAATGTAACCCAAGGTGTAAAAAAAATACGTAAAATATTCCTAATATTTGAAAATGCTCCGAAACTACTGAACCGATTTTGGTGAAACTTGGCACAAAGATAGAATAGACCTTGCGGAAGAACATAGGCTAGCTTTTACCCCGGGAAAATTCCTCATTCCCACGGGAAAAACTATTAACGCGGGCGGAGCCGCGGCGGAAAGCTAGTATGTTAATAAGTTCGAAATACTCTGTCATTAACTTCTATTCTTTAAAAAAATATAGTCAAACAAAAGGTATTCTGTAAGTAAATCGTTAATTTTATTTCGATCTATAGACATCGTTTTCTGGAAAGCCAAACTGGAAATATCATATGAGTAAATGGTAGTCTAATTACCAATAATATACCTAGAGTTTATAGAACTTCTTGAATTTACACATGTACCAAAATCAAGATGAAGGACGGTGAATCTAAGATCCGGCCATGATTATATATATATATATTGAAGACTTTAGCTCAGGCTAGATATATCTAAGTGCAAACCTTGAGATAGAAAGATATAGGTAGGTACTTAAGTTGATATACGGGAAATAAAGCGCAATAACGCTGGCATTTTACTATCATAAAAATTATTCTTGTCGATTTGGAATAGGAAATAAATAATATTATTTTCCTTAGTACATTATTTGTACGGTTTAGGGCATTAGGCCCTTTATATGTATAGATAGTTAAATTCATCCCCCCCCATCCTTTTTGGATTCCCATATGAATAAAAGAGACCAACAACTTAAATTTAGATATTTTAGCGGCCACGCAGAATTGAGCCTAGTGTCCGTTTAAAATAAGCTGATTTCAGAAGATAAATAAATACAAATATCGGTGTATCTTATATCTCTGTGAGCTTACAAATAATCTGGTCACTCTGTTCGGAAAAAAATGTGTCTTTATGTAAGTAGGTATATAATTAATACAGAGTGGTTCAAATAGTGACATCCAAAACGAAAATCTGATTTCCTTACACATACACCCTTACCCTTATTAATAAATTCTAAAATTCGATCTTTGTTTATATTAAATTACAGAAATTTTACGAAGTCGATTTAATTTGTGTATGAAATTAAAACGATCGCGTCACAAGATTTTTTTGTCTAAATACCACACATCACAACACTAATGATTTAGCACCATCTAGTGTGCTATAGCAGAACTACGTTTTTTTTTCTAAATCTACAAAAAAAATCGCGTAATATACATAGGGCATGGGGTGTTTCCAAGGTTCAGGATAACCTTGAGTATGAGGAAATCAGATTTTTCTTTTAGACGTCACTTTTGACCATCCTGTATAAGTATAATTATTCTAATTATGTTAATATAATCTATACTAAAACAAAGCAAGCATGACCGTTGCAACATCCATCTTCTGCACGTTATATTTTCTCAAAATGTTGTTATGTAATTAATGTCCTAAATATTTTCTGTATAGAGTACAAATCGGTTAAACGAAGTATTTTGAATTTTGTGTCTTACTTTTTTTTCTACCTAATTGTAATAAAGTACCTACCTAACTTATTTTGTAGGCAGGTAATTCTTGTATAAAATAACTTCAAGAATCCGCCGTCAGTCAGTATCAGTTAAGCCTATTATTAAAGCCGATAAAAAGATTATACAAAAAATGTTGCGTTACGTGGCGTAAATTTTAAAAGGCAAGAGGTTTAGAGTCTAGAATCTAGGCCCAGATTTTACCGTTAAAAGTTTGTTTACCTGGAATATAGCTATTTACTAGCTTTTCGTGATAGCAGCTAGCCATAAGTAGGTATTTAATAGAGCTAAGCTAGATGTTATCGATCGATCTCTTACAAAAAGTGGATAGGTATTGTTACGATATTTACTCCGCGCCACTCCGCGCCCCCGAGTACAGAGCTATCGTAGGGTGACAAAAATACTACGTCACATTCAAGGTCAACGCAGCAAACTTATCACGTTGCGTGACGCGAGCTGCATTAAAAAATTTTGATAGTTATAATAAATACCTCCTGATTTTTACCATTTCCTTCTAATAAGTATTTCGTTAGAGAAAAAGTTATGAAATTAGTTGATGCTAACTTTTATTCCACGCAATATTTTAAAAAGCTAATTAGAAGTACAGTAAGTAAGTATATCGATATGTACGTCATTAAATACATAATTTTATAGAAAATCTTTAGGACATAAAAACCTTTAGATAAATAAAAGTAAAGAGGAAAATCGGACATTACAAAGAGTGCGAGCTGGCAACGTCGCAGTAGCCATTTTGTTTGTATTACCCAACCAAATTAAAAAGTTCAGGTACATGAACACGTCATCCTTTCTACATTTATTATGTATTAACCACACTCCCACATTTACAGATAATATTAATTTAAATAGGTACCAGAATAGAATATTAGGTATTAAAAAATTATTAATATTTGAACCAAAGAAAATTCCTCTCAAAAGGTAAACGCCAAGCGTTAATCTAATGAAACGTAGCACATTCGCACAATTAACACATTACTGGGAATTATTTAACTTGTTATTTTATTTACCTACAAATTGAAATTGCATAAATGGACGCCACGTTTCGGATCTAGCATAAAAATGCACAATAATATCGGGGAAAGATCAAATATAGGTCGGATAACGTGATAATGTACCAAATCGTTTACGTAACGAGACCAATTTTCGTTGTTCTCATAATACTATACCTAATATTCGTCGAAACAATAAGCATTGGGAATAAATCTCCGAAATTCACAAAGTTATTGCTGCGCAGTTAGAAATTCAACATGTATGGCAGAAATCAGTACAGTAACTGTTCATAGCCAGCACTTTCAAGTAAATTAGTAGATGGAGTTTAGCGAAACAGGCAGTGGGTGGCCGTTCACATTTCACAATGTCTAGTGCGCGCTGCTGCGCTCTTGCTACGTTTCAATGACGTCAGCCTTCTAGAACGGCAACATGTCTATGTGTGCCTTCCTTTGGTTCGATCGAGCCCGACCGACCGAGGTCACGAGGAGGTTGTTCGTACAAAGTTCACTTACACAAGCACAAAGCTATGGATGTGTGAATGGCGTAAAGTACCCACTCAATAATGATGCGAGTGACTCATTTAATTTAGGCGTGTTATAATAAATATGACTAAGAGAGAAACTTTAGTTGCCAAAACATTAGAGAAAAAAGTACTTAGAAGTGCAAAAAGCACTACTTATTTTTGTTATTTCTAGGGAGAATTTAATCTTATATATTTACACAAGAGCAAGACATTGCATTGGTACCTAGCATAATTTGGGACAATGCGCAGAACATACAAATGCCAACACCAAAGTAACTTAAATGTTTCCCAAATAATGAATAATAAAATTTGTACCCACCTATAAATTTAAATAATTAGAATGCAAATATTGAAGAAATTCATCAACATGCGCTTGACAAAAATGCACTGTTGCCAGCTCGCAAGCGCCATTTTGTTTGGCGTTTACCTTTGTGTGCCTTTTTTCCGTATTATTTATCCTCGTATGTATGTATTTTATACAGATCCAATAGATATGTGTGGAACGCGAAAATTAATTATTTAGAGTGTAGGTATGGATGTTGCACGTGCAGAAAATATGATATCTTAGGATCAAGCACTTCATTTCAAAATATGGGGACACATTCGTCTCGGCCTATTATTAAAAATATTATAATACCAAAGTGTTAAATCTTACATTAATGAACGATTCACTATGTGCGACTACTACGCCATGTAAAATGGAATCTTTCATAGCATTGCTGCATAGACGTGAAATTAAGATACGCAATATTGATTTCGGACTCGAACGTCGACTGCAAGGCGAAACAAGAAAGAATAAAATGATTAGTAATCCAATCTCACACCAGAATTTCCGCTGCGCTGCTATCGCATAAACTACGCTGTGTATCTTGTGCCACCTAGCGAAAAACCTATGAACTTCCTAGGAACAGTACTGCACTTCCGTTGCTATTGAATACTTTTATTTCTATGGTCCAAGCCAATGATAGTTTGAAATCTGTTTTATCACGAAAAAATATTATTTTATTTAATACACTATATTTACATCTTCATTTCACCAGTTATGCCCAAAAAGTAATAAAGAAAATACAATACGTTTTGAAGCTTTGAAAAATGTTGCCATAATAAAAAAATATATTTTTGATGGATATGGATGATGGATATAGATGGATGAGTGATTCTCTGATTATTTATTAATTTAACAATGTAGGTATGACTTATGTAGGACCTTCATTATACGTAGCATAACTTAATTAGTAATTAAATTATCATCATCTTTTATATTATTATTTTATTCATAACTTTAATTCATCTCGGAAAACATTCGTGCGAACGAGGTTCGTTCGTTTCGTTCGTTTAAACGTCAATGTAATGTTGACGTTGTTGACATGGTCGTCGCGGGTGTCTGTCTGTCTGTTATGTTATTGGTTTGCGTTTGCGACAATTGGCGAAATTAGAAGCGCCATACAATAAGAAATTGAATTGATCTTTGTTTGTGTTGTGAGTCAGCAGTATTTCACAAATTATTAAGTGATTGGTGTGGCAGTAATAGTTTGTCGGTTTATACGTTTTTTAGAATTATAATAATGTCCGAGCCAAATAACCCATTTGTCGGTTTACTAGGAGTATCAGACAACCCAGAATTCAGCACGACCCCGGCTTTTGAAGAGAGTTCTAAGAAATCCCAAGAAGATTTAGATTTAGATATCATAAACAATATTGTGGAAAATGTTTTTCACTTCACTATCAATCCAAAGGCAGTGGAGGATTCTGGGGCTGATAAACAGCTTGTTTATTTGGAAGAGCTGGCCGAAACGATGAAACCCCGTCTTCATATCAATCTAGAAACTCTAGAACAAGCATTATTTGAAAGACTTCTTTTGTCTGACATTAAAAACAGTGTAATTCCAAAGTCAAACCATGGTTATAAAGAACATGTAGTGCAAGAACTGCTTTTCCCCTACTTGTTTAGCTCTATGCAAAATCTACAAAGTTATGATAATGATGCGAGTGTTAGAAGTGCAATACAGAAAATGAAAGAGCTTATAATAAGAAATGCAGTAACAGCCCTGAAGCAACCAGCGCTCTTTGAGGACCAGGACCTCACTGTGCAGTTAGTTGAGTTGCTGAAACATGTTGACCCTCAAAGCCATACATTTTTCCTTGATGTTGTCAGAGCTTTTGTCTTTGAAGGTAAGTTTTTCGGAATCTGTAGTTGGTTAATTGGTTTAGTCACAGTTCATATTCCTCAGGTGGTCTTTTGGAACAAAATGAAAACCAATATAATTAATTATGTATGATTTCATCATCATCTCATCTTAGCAGAAAGACATCCACTGCTAAACATAGGCCTTCCCCAAGGATCTCCACAAAGATTGGTCCTGCCCTGCCCACATTCAACAGCTTCCCGCAACTCTCACCAGATCCCTCTTATGGTGAGGTGCTTGCCCACACTACATCTTTTGGAGCAGGGGCCTCCATTTAATATGATTTTGACGGCCCCATAGCCTAGTTGGTAGTACGTCTGCCTTTGAAGCACAGGGTCACAGATTCGAATCCTACCCAGAGCAGACATTTGTGTGATGAGCAATTGTGATTGCTTTGTGTCTGGATGTTGTATATTTATATAATATGTATCTATATCAGCTGTCTGTCACCCACAGTACAATCTCTACCTAGTTTGGGGTCAGATGACCATGTGTTAGATGTCTCCACATATTATATTATATTATTCAAGAACCTTTCTGCCCTATTGGTTTTACACTCAATGTGTCCAGGCCATTGCCACTTAAATTTAATGATTCTTTGGACTATGTATAATTTTGAAATATATGGATTTACATTACAGGGGAACCAGGAGTACAAGAGCAGCTTAGAGATGTCATGATTCCAGTACTAAGGGTAATCCAAGCTATTGTAGAAGAATCCAACATAATCAATCTGCCTATTTATATTCTACCATCAATACAGCTTTTTGCCAGTAAGTATATTTAAAAAATTAAAAGAAAACATAGTTTGTAAAAAAATTATGTGTGATTATAAAATTAGTCCTATTAATTTATTTATTTGTTTACAGGCAATCCTATTCTAGCTCCCATTTTAATGGAATCATGTGAACCTCCGATAGAGGACAGTGGAAGAGTATTCCAAAGGTCTGTGATTGGTGCTCTATTAAGTCTGTCTGTACTGCCAAGAACCAGCACAGCATTACTAGAATTCTTTGACAGTCCAATGGATCAGGTAATATCTATTTAAGTTAAATGTATTAATATGTCATCTCAACATCTATTATAAACAAAATCATCTTCATCATTTCGTTAAAATGTAATATTAGAGTAGGTAGTTTATTTATTCAATAAGTTCAAATCATCCCTAAATATTATTTCTGAAAAATGCTTTGGTTATTAACATCATATAGTGTTTTAGAATCTTATGATCAAAAAAATTTTAAATTTGAAGTAAAATATTAAATGATATTCAAGCTGACAAAACCACTAATCAGTAAAAATCACATGTATATGAAGTAAGCCTGCAAGTAGTACAAACATGTAACCTGCTCAGTGAAGAATATACAGCAATAAAATAACTCATATGAATTATTTTTCTTTTTGCAGGCTAGTACATCAATGATGGAGACATCAATATGGAATGCAAGTTCACATTTAAACAACAACATGCATAAAATATTCCTATCACTTCTAAAGGCTGGACCCCAAATGAGGGACAGGCTCCTGACATGGATAGGAAAGTGTTTGAAGTCTAATGTTTCTAGAGGGAAACTATCCACGCAGGTAATTCTTTTTATACTGTCAGCCTAAATATGTGATAAAAGATATCCTATATATTTATTTCTATGTCATATAAGCTATTTATTTGGCAAATTTCATTCCATTAAATCCGGTCATTCTTGTGTGACCTAGTAACAGACATCAAAAGTCACACACATTTATTTTTAGTATAATATAATACTTACTACTAATATCTTGATCTAAATTAAAATAGAATCAGCAAGTCACTAACCTCTAAAAACAACACAGTCATTATGAAGCTACTGACCTTGTGACTTTCAGTTTATATAAAGCATTGTTTATAGATGTGAAACATCTTTGAAGCATTTTTACGACACTATGCCAATTTTTTAAATTGACCTATGTTTGTGTCGCAAAATCGACGTATCAAGCTTCATCAGACTTGCGGGGGAGTCGAGGGCTCTACCCCATATCTAGTCGTATACCAACGTATCTAGGGGCGGTTCTAGGAAACCTCGGACCTAGGCCTAGCGTGTTGATACGGAAAACATCTTGAAGGAGACTATGCCAAATATTGCAAAGTATTTTTTAATTATTATTTTTACAGTTCGACTATGCCCAGCCTGGATTGATAAATAGAGACATACTTTCATTTGCATCAGATGGGTTTATGTTAAATTTGGGTGCAGTTCTGCTACAACTTTGTAAACCGTTCTGCACAACACATGATGACCCCAAATCACTTAAAATTGATCCCACCTATGGAGCTGTACTAGTAAGTAATACAATACAATAGAATACAAATATTCTGTATCCAAAAATACAAAAGAAATTACATAAACACATAAACAGTTTTTTTTTCTGCTCTCTTGTGTGTGTAATGTGAAACGACAGATGACAGATGCTCAGTCTTTGTGTTTATATTTGTATACCAACTCAATCGGTACATATTTTGACCAATGATAACAAACGTCATACATGCGGAACACTAACCACGCAAGATCAGACTAATTTCTGTCAGGTACATATAATCTCTGTCTCCACAATGGCGATTATTATATTTTATTATAATCGCCATAGAGACAGAGATTATTTTATTATACATTATAATAATCGCCAATATGTTTAGATTGACTGTGAAGAAAAATGTTATTTTTAACAACAAGAAAATAAAAGGTTACGCGAGAAATTGCTTTGTTTCAGCCCGAAGAAGCAGCTGCGAAATCTGTACATTTAGACTGTTTACACAGCGAAACATGTTTACTGCCATCGCGCGAAGGAGACGACGGGCAAAGTCTAAGGCGGCCGACTGCAGAATCATACAACTTTGTCACTGAGTGCTTCTTTATGACGCACAAATGTATTGATTTAGGTAAGTTTTATAACAGTAATACGGCGTTGTTATAGAGCGTGGGTGACCCAGTCGCTAAGGCCGTTGTCTTCCATTATGGAGGTGCAGACTCAATCCTCGGCACGTCCAATGTGTTTTTGATGTTTGTTGTTTGCTTGCTTATCGTGTAGCTTTCGAGGTTAAACTACCTCACAAATCCTGGTGTCGGTATTATTGACCCGCCTATGGCTTTCTAAATGACTACATCCATAGAGAGTAGCCGGGCCCAACGGCTTTATGTGCCTTCCGAATTACGAATCATCTTTCTTTTCGAAATTAGGTGATTTAGCCTGCAAAATCCTAACCAAACTAGGAAAAGTCTCACAAAGTAATATTTGTTCGACAAATGCCCCCCAGGACTCGGAACCTTAGTAATGTTTATATGGGCGAAAGTGAAAAAGAAGAAAGATGATGCGATCCTGTAGAGTTTCTTCGGCAGGTTCTTCTCCACAGCAGCACACACTGCGGGAACCTGCCAGTTCCCCCCTAGTTTTCCCTAGAAATCGCTAAATAAGTCTAGATGAAAAAAGAAGTTTTGTTTTTATTTTGTTTTTTAATTGACCTATGCTTGTGTCGAAAAGGTACGACCAATCAAGCTTCACCGGACTTGAAAAAAGAAGGTTAGGTAAACAAACTTAGTGATTTCATTATTTGCAAGGTGGCAACATTGACCAAAAATTGGTTCATTACCGGTAGTCTACGGAATTTTACATCTATAGATTTGTGTAATCTTATTTCGAATAAAAACATTCTTATTTTGAATTTTGTGCTTTGCTGTCAGGTGTCCGTGTGTGCGCGGAGAAGCTGTGGCGGTGCGGGCAGGACCTGGGGCGCGCGCAGCGGGCGCTGGCTGACGTGGCCGCCGCCTCGCCGCACCTAGCGCGCCGCATGCGCCAGAGGACACAGGAGCTTATGTCCAAGTCGGTAACGTTTATAATCACATTTCACGCACATTCCAAAAGGCCTACTGTAGTTTGGAAATTTCTGCTGCTGGATATTGGTTTAACTGAAGTGTCGCCGTGACCTATACGTACCTACCTACAGTATTTATTCTGTTTAAATAGTCTTCATACAGAACGTACGTTACATCAAAATTTGTTGCGTAGTTTTAAAGATTTAATATATATTTTTTAATATAGATTTTAGATACATAGGGACAGAGAAAGCGACTTTGTTTTATACTATGTAGTGATGTTTGTTCAGATACGTGAGCCTGCGCTGCGGTCTGCTGGAGCCGGAGATGCTGGGAGCGCTGCACCGGCTGCAGGCCACCACGTGCTCGTGGCTGGTGCAGGTGGCGGTGCGCCCCCCGGCCCCCGCGCCGCTCCCCTGCTACGCCCCCACCACCGTGGTGCCTGTGGTCATGCCCGTCACCACGCCCGCGCCTGACACTCTGAGGTATGATCCACTATATTAAAAAAAAAAAATGTGGGACATCTCACACACGGCCATCTGACCCCAAACTAGGCAGAGCCTGTACTATGGGTGTCAGACAGCTGATATATATACATATATAAATATACAACATCCAGACACAAGGCAAACAAAAGTGCTTATCACACGAATGTTTGCCCTGGGCGGGATTCGAACCCGCGACCTTGTGCTACGTAGGCAGATGTACTACCAACTAGGCTACGAGGCCGTCCGATATTATTAGCTGCATGATTTTTTATAGTCGCCGTGGTGGAAAAAGAATACAAAATAACACTAAATTAAAAAAAAAAACTTCCGACACAAAACCGTTACTTGATCCTTTCAACAACTAGAAAAGAGCTGATAATCTTCAAATGGCTAAAGATATTTTCTTGGATCATAGTTAAGAACATTCTCGATTGTGGCACCTTGCAAACAAAAAAGACTAGATCAAAATCGGCGCATCCGTTTAGGAGCTACGATGCCACAGACAAACAGACACACACGTCAAACTTTATATATTATATTATAACACCCCTCTTTATCGTCAGGGGTTAAAAAAAGATTCGCATCTCATCCTGCAACCAAAATATGGATAGTGTAAAACTCCCTACCTGAATTGACCCTTTGAATTTGGCTCATTTGGTTTGTCTGGACAACTTTATTCACATTGCACCTGTAAAATGCGAATCTTTTGGCATTTTTCCTATTTGTAAATACAATAAATATAATTAATTTATAATTTTTTATTGATATAAAACAGCATTTTTGTCAAATATTTGTAACAGAAAAAATCCCTAGTCTAAAACCCCGCCCCAACTCTCTCCAGGTCCAACGTACCTATAATGCTGGCCGCATTTCCACGCTGAATAGCCAGCGATAATTGCTGGACCAGGAAAGAGTCGGTACGGGGGTCACTACCACGGTTCCTCAACCTTTGCCCGACGTCTCCAACAAAAACCTTCGCTGCCGAGCACCAAACGCCCGAGGTCTCGACTGCAAAAGAAACAAAATCGTAATTTTGCAGGAGATTATCGTACTTGCCAATTTTTGGCAAGCTATCCACTCTGCAGTAGACCCAGCCGAACGGGTACTTCGCGTGAGATGAGAAGCCGCATATGTGCAGGCACAGGTTGCATCCCACAATAGGCATCAGCCTCTCTCCCACGGTATCAGAGTTAGCCCGTCTGGTCTCTTACCGTCGGAACGAGAGAGGCCGGCCGGTTCTAGGACGCAAGGGATGTCAGCGGATACCAGGGCACGGCGAATCAGCTCATTAAAATGTTAATTATTTTAGGCCATTAGTTCAGGCCCTTAAAATAAATTGTTTTTTTCAGATGCGTACCAGAGTTCATTCTGGAGAACATAGTGGTGCTCATAACGATGGCTCGCCGCACGCAAGGCGCCATCACCGAGGAGACGGACATTTCGGGGCTGCTGCAGCCCGCCATGACTTTAGTGCTCACATTCATGGGCGACTCCGGACGAACATACAACCCTCACCTCAGGTACGAGTGTAAAACGCAGTATAAACGGCTCAGTTCTGCCGTGGCCGCTAAGATATCTAAATTTAAGTTGTTGGTCTCTTTCATTCATATGGGAATCGAAAAGGATGGGAGATGAATGAATTTAATTTTGAATGAATGATATTTAAAATAAGCAGAGCAGCTGTCAAATTCAGCATAATTTAGTCGGGATGTTTTTAAATTCCTGCTAAATTACGCGTAAAATAATTGTTTGACATGTCTAGTTGTAAGTTGGCAATCACCTGTCCTTTTCGTTCCTAAGAACGTGAAAGAGACACAACAACTTTAATTTAGATATTTTAGCGGCCACGCAGATGTTTGCCCAGTATCACAGAACATATACGAGTAAAAGAGGTTAGAAAGGAGGTGTGGGCGGGGAAGGCGCTAATGATATGAGCAACGCTCATATCTCCACGCAAAGACGCGATCGCGCTGTTTAACTCACACATAGCCATAAAAATGTACATCGGTATGCATACGCATGCATGATTCGTTCCATTTGAAATCGCGTGATTGAGCGGCGCTATGATTGGCTAGATTTGAAATTGCAAATATGTGCGTAAACTTCATCTTTATTTAGGTACAGATGTAGTGGAGGTGAAAGGTGGGGTGGAATCGGCGACACCGGATTTCATACGAACGGCGCATTATCGCCATTCTAACCTCTTTTAAATGTTCTGTACGTGTTAGTAGTGTAGTATTCTTTTTTCATAATAATTAGAGAGATGCTGTTATTCTGTGGATGACTTTTAGCGAAATATGTTGTAATTTTGCTTTTATCTTATTTTTTAGGACTAGAATGGAATAATGTAATGTGTTCTTGTATGGTTGATATTTATTAATTTTGTTATATTGTAGCAATAGTACCTATGTAGCTAATTTCTTATTGTATTCATGTACCACGATAATTCTTGTATTTATTGAGCATGTAATAATATTTCGACACAAATTATGTTTGTTTGAGAAATAAATGAAATTAAATGAAAAATTACTAGACAGAAGAATAACTTCGCTGAGAAAAAATCTCAAATCTGAAAACTTACTTCTCATACACCTTTGGCGGTATACTTGTAACTGCAGCTACGTAACCAGTATCGTACAAAGAATTTTTATTCTTACGACGAAACCACATAGCTATTGAATTTATGTCTGTGTTGATTTCTATTTTATTTCGATGTTTTGACAACCCCGTAGCCTAGTTAGTACCTAGTACGTCTACATTCGAAGCACAGGGTATTCAAATCCCGCCCAGGGCAAACATACGTGTGATGACCACTTGTGTTTCCCTTGTATCTAGATAGTGTATATTTATATATGTAAATATATGAGTTGTCTTGACACTTATAGTACAGGCTCCATAGTTTGCCGTATGTGAGATATGTTCCGACATATATTTCAACCTGTGTTCGGTTACCGATCATTTACAAGCTAGTTCCGTTTATAATTGTAATTACAGCACATTGAGGTGTTTTTCGTATTGCATACGCCATATTTTGTTCCACATAAAGCTATGCCATCTTATTTTGGTCTATACGACTTTGCTTACCAGTTATTACTTTATATTGCAGGGCAAGGTTAGCAGAGTGCTTAGAAGCGATGCTGCCGAACCACCCCGACGACCAGCAACCGCTCACCAGCTTAGGGTCCTTCTACCGGGAACAACTGTTCAAGGAACACCCACATAGGCATCAGGTACAATTATACGGTTTTTTTGCATTTCGACGGTTAAGTATCAAATCACGGAGGACGGAAAAGAGAGGAGATGCCAATAAGGATATTCTCATACATTTTCGTTGTGGCGATGCGCGGGGTGGAAGTGATGGAAGTGGGGGACGCAGAAAACGTGGCTCCGCCTATTTTTTGAAATTCCACCTATTGGCAAGTAGCTGAATTACAACAAAAAACACACACTTGGCTTGTTTCGTGAAAGTATCGCTACCCACCGCTAGATGACACTTAGTGAAGAATTCAGTTAAATTCGTGAATATAAATTACTTACACGTAAAAAGAAAACTTTTCAGCAGTTTCGCCGGAGCGATCTGAATAGTTGGAACAAAGCGGCACACAAAATTTCATTTTATGAACACTAAATCAAAAGAAATTCACGTAATTCAATGCGCAAACAGACGTGTGCATCAATCGAAGGTGAAGTACAGAATGGGAACTAGGCCCCGCCCACTTTGTGACGTCATGCCTAATTGGGTGGCACAGGCCTAATTCATATTGCCATATCCTCTCCCTTCCTTCATCCGTGTATGAAATACTGCTATCTGCAAAATGACAACTTTACAGGAGAACAAAAAAACGTTCTGTCATTTTAGTTTTAGATAATTTAAATCAATTTAGAGCAGTTGTTGGTATACCTATATCTTTGAATATAACAATCAATCGAATGTAGTGTTTCTATCAAAGGTGAAGCAACAACTGTGAAGTAGATCTAGATTAAAATCTAAAAATCTGAAAAATGTAGATAGCAGTATTTGGTACTTAA
Organism: Teleiodes luculella; assembly: GCA_948473455.1. Taxonomy (NCBI): domain Eukaryota; kingdom Metazoa; phylum Arthropoda; class Insecta; order Lepidoptera; family Gelechiidae; genus Teleiodes; species Teleiodes luculella. The sequence goes on along the minus strand of OX419590.1, from coordinate 8,470,260 downwards.
CCGTCGATTTGTAGCATAGAACACACAAACCTAAACATAAGAATTAAGAGTGTTGTATACCAAAGATCTTTTATATTTGTAATATGTTACTTACTATGGTTTGTTTCATATTAATCCGGACATAAGGTCATTGACGCCTGCATACAATGCGTAATTTGGCATACCGTAGTAGAAGGCGGGGTTAGCGTGTGACTTTGCCAGATATTTTGGCGTTACCTACATAATTTTTAACAACTTTCAAGAAAAGAAAGAGGTCAATGAACTTTTGTCCAGATTTATATGAAAGAGACCATGGAACTGAACCAACCCCGCTCTTTGTGTGAGTGTTGTACGAGCTAATCATGCTTATACAAATGACTCCGTGAGCAGTAGACCTCGCGAGTCATAATCAAAAGAAAGGTAATAAAATAAAAATCGAACCTGAGTGTTGGGTCCTGTAGCCTGTTAAGGAGAACAGATAGACCTTTAGATAACATACTTGCCCAAACTGACAAAGAGACGCTTACTAGCTCGGATTTTTTTCAAATAATGAAAAAAAAACAGTTTATCTGCCTTACCAATAATACCAACTGTCAAAACTTTATCCCATCATTTCTTGTCCTTTTTGGTTCCTATATTAATGAAAAAGATATCTTTTAAATCGTTGTTTTAGAGTATAACATGTGAGAAATAACACCACTGTCTACATAAAACATTAAATTCAAGTTCCACACAGAACTTCTGTCTATCAAGCACCAGTCTTAGTGCTAGGCTGGTTCTTACAACATTTTTGTGAAATTATATACCTAATTAGCCTAAAGTTTGTTGTACCTTTTTGTGCAAAGAGCAAAATAAACAATATTATTATTAAAAACAACGTAAGATTTTGGGCTCAATTCTGCGTGGCCGCTTAAATATCTAAATTTAAGTTGTTATGTCTCTTTCACGTTCTTAAGAACGAAAAGGGACAGGTAACTGCCAACCTACATTTAGAGACGTCAAACATCGATTTTACGCGTAATTTAGCAGGAATTTAAAAACATCCCGACTTAATTAAGCTGAATTTGACAGCTGCGCTGCTTATTATAAATATCATTTATTCAAAATTAAGTTCATTCATCTCCCCATCCTTTTCGATTCCCATATGAATGAAAGAGACCAACAACTGAAATTTAGATATTTTAGCGGCCACGGCAGAATTGAGCTTCTTAAATAGTAGAACTTCTTTTAAACATTGACGTATCGTTTTTAGCTAGTGAGCTGCCTGCTGGACGTGTTCGTGGGTATCGAGATGACGGGGCAGTCGGTGCAGTTCGAGCAGAAGTTCAACTACCGGCGGCCCATGTACCTCGTCATGGACTTCCTCTGGGGCATGGACGAGCACAAGGACGCATTCACGTAAATATTCACATATACTTTACTATTTGGTTTTATGGTTCATTTCCGTAAATACAAATTATCAGAGTTATCAGTCCTGTTTGTATACTATGTCCATGCGCTTCACACATATAGTTGGCCCCTCCCAAACCGTGGTTCACCCAATTAGTCATAGTCTAATCCTATTGTAGGATATTGCGCTTCTCATAGTATTTTGGCAGCTAGGTATTTAAATACTTTTGGTTTGATAGATGTATTTTATTTTTTTATTTATTCATTATGCCCACCAATAGAATACACATCAATAAATATTAAACAAGGTATGATAACATTGATAACAATAAGTTGTTAACTAAATGGTAATACAATTATTGGTGGCTACCGCTTTCAAAGGGATGACAGTTAAACATAATAGGGAAAAAATTAGGGTATAGAACTTAGACCCGATGTATGAAGATTATGGAAAGTAAGTCAATAATTGACAATAAGATCACACGAAACCGGTCGGATTAATGCCAATCTGGCAAAATCCAGTCGGATTGCAATGGAGAATTATTTTTTAACAATATTTCTCGGAAGTAAGGCGGGCTGGCAACCTCTCCAACTTCATAAATGTATGTCATCATCATCTCAGCCGAAAGACGTCCACTGCTGGACAAAGGCCTCCCCCAAGGATCTCCACAATGATCGGTCCTGCGCTGCCCGCATCCAGCGGCTTCCCGCGACCCTCGCACCAGATCGTCGGTCCACCTCGTGTGGGGCCTGCCAACACTACGTCTTCAGGCGCTCGGTCGCCATTCAAGAACCTTTCTGCCCCAACGGCCGTCGGTTCTACGCGCAATGTGCCCAGCCCATTGCCACTTAAGTTTAGCGATTCTTTGGGCTATGTCGGTGACTCTGGTTCGCCTACGGATCTTCTCATTCCTGATTCGATCACGTGCCCAGGACTTAGGCGCGCCTGCGGAGCGACGACACGAAGATGGAGATGAAGATGATGAGAACTCGACGCACTGAGCGTTTAAAAGAAACGCAAAAGGCACTGATTAATTTTTATAATATACTCTGAAACAATTATTTTTGTAACAAACATTAACCGCACATTACGGTTATTACAATTTTAAGTCTTAAGAAGCAAATATAAAAGTTTACGTAACGAAACATGGCCGTGTGTCTTGAGGTCAGAAGGAAGAGTAAAAATAAAAATGGATGATTGTCGTCGAATGGATTCCAAAATTAAATATTCAAATTTAGTAGAAGAAATGGTAAATGAGGTAGGAACGAGGTGACCTCGTTACACACGCAAGGAAACTCCAAGCATAGCCCTCTCCATCGCTCTTTGGGTGACTTTGAATGGTGTATGTAGTGGTATGTACCTATTGCAGGCGTCTGGCGCGCGAGGCCGAGGCGAATATGGAGGCGGTGCACCCGCCGCTGTTCCTGCGCTTCATCAACCTGCTCATGAACGACGCCATCTTCCTGCTCGACGAGGCGCTCGGCAACATGGCGCAGATACGCACCATGCAGACCGCACAGTCAGTATACACACACACATGCAACATACTAAATACAACCCTAGTAAAGCCGTACCAAAGAAATAAAAAATCTCGCCATATTGCGGAATTTCAATGGAACTAATTTTATCAAATCAAATCAAATATACTTTATTGCACATAATAAAAACAAGTACAGTACAAACAAAAAGAAAAGAGACAAGGCAAATGGCGGCCTTATCACTCTAAGCGATTTTTTCCAGGCAACCATTTTAATAATTAAAATTGTTGCCATAATCATAAAAGTACACGTGGCGCCCCCAGAGCAGGTTTTTTATTTCTTTGGTCAGGCTTTAGTCTACTTGGTAGTTAGAATTGGGCTGTTTGAGTTCTCCAATGTCTACGTCTACTTCATACTAATATTATAAACGAGAAAGTGTGTTTATTTGGCTTTCTTTCACACTAACTAAGCAACGGATTGACTTGATTTAGTTTTGTATGCTTTGACGGTTATTTTCATAACTACTACTATTAAAACATGATATTTACCGTATTTTGACTTGAATTTTTGCACAAACATCGATTGAGGGCTTGAGAGTGAAAGTGTGGAAAAATATTTAATTACATGGGCAAAGTCGGAACACAACGCGGTCGTAGACAGCTATTCAAATATCCATGTAAACAAAATTGCAGAGAGACAGGCGCGTGGGCCAGCTTACCGGCACAAGAGCGTCAGCAGAACCTGTCAAACTTGTCCCATATCGGCATGCTGGCGCGCTTCGACAACATTCTGGGCCGCGACACCATCCGCACGCTGGTGCGCCTCACCGCGCACGCGCCGTATGTGTTCTGCCACCCCACGCTGGTCGAGAGGGTCGCGTCCATGCTCAACTACTTCCTGCTGCATCTAGTCGGCCCCAATAAGAAGAATTTCAAGGTATGTTGAGCTCAGAACCTGTCAAACATACCCCACATATTGATGGCGCGTTTCGGCTAAATCCTGGTCCACGGCACCACAATTTAAAAAAGATTACACTTCATACAAAGCGTGAAATCTCGGACGTATATTTTGAACTGACAGTTCAAAGTATACGTGCGAGCAGCGACGGATTGACAGTTACAGGCCAACTAGAACAGCATGAAATTGAACTAAGTCAGCAAAGCCCAATTTTAATAGAATCGCAGAGCATAATATGCTTGTAATATTTGGTTCCAAATAGATCTGAATAAACATGATTGAGATTGATTAAGATTTATCGTTTATGCCATATACTAATGAAGAATTTAAGAATGGAATGCTTGACTTTGTTTTCCATCTATTACTAATATCGATGAAAAGAGAAGTGGAAATGTGCTTTAAGCATTAATTTCACTCATTTCATAGCATAGTAGGAAATGCAAAATTAATACTATTCAAAATCGACGAAATTTTTCTTTCATTTATCCAAATGTTTTGATGAGTACTTTAATAGCTTTAAGAAACAAGTATAGAGCTGTAAGAATAATTAAATGCATGTAATATTTTCACTCCATACAGCAAACTCGTTTTGACAACCTACTTCTTTTTGAATAACAACTGAATATCAACTACAAGTCAAACACTGACGCGCTATAAAAAACCCCAGAACACCCCAGTTTGACTACCGCGGCGCCTGCGGGGTGCAGTGCGTCGGGGGCTCGGGCGGGCGGGGAACTCATTTTAGCGCGGGGGGGTGAGTGTCCTTTCTGTACGGGTTAGTACTATTATCACAGAATACCAAATAGTAGTCCCTACAGAAGCTGCACTAGGCGACGTAATTCATATAAATTGCAACCCTAGCTCCGTTATAATAAAGTGCAATTCAGATCGCACGGCGCTAGGCGAAAAGAAGTAGTTGCTGCATCTCTCTCTCTCGCGTATTAACCATTCTACTAACACGTTTAGGGAATGGGGAATTGGTCCGCAAAAGGCCCGAGACCGCTCGGCTGGGCGGTAGGTAGTTATAGCGCGCAAGTACATGGAGTGACGGAGGCCTGCTTTATTTTCTTGTGTGGTTTAGGTAAAAGACATGAAAGAGTACGAGTTCGAGCCAGCCAGCACGGTGCTGGATATCTGCCGCATGTACGTGGAGCTGGGGTCCAACGAGCGCTTCTGCGCGGCGGTGTCCGACGACGGCCGCTCCTACTCACCACAGCTCTTCACACTCGCCGAGGCAGTCTTGGGTACGTTATCGTACTAATTCTACATACCAAATAATACCTATATATGAAAAATAATAATAGACGAAAAATATTGAGTCTATAGAGAATATATATTGTATTAAATAATACAGAATTCAATATAAATTCATAATTGTTATATTATGCAGAAAATAAACCAACTCAAACAACTTTAAACCTTCATATTTTAACTCATAAAAGTTGGTTAAGTTAAAAATATTTCATGTCCCTCTCTAACTCTGAAATGTCTACATTAGTTTCATGGTTATTGAAATGTCGGAAACTTATTATTTCTACGTTAACATTAAGCAACGTTTATGAATATTAGGGTAGCTAATCAAATAAAAAATCATAAGAAAACGAGCCATTTTTTTTAATTTTCTAAACAAATATTATATTTATTGCACACAAGACAAAAACACAATTTATACATTCTGCCATACTACGGCATGAGTTAAGATATTGTTTTCACATCGATGAGACAGTCTAACGGGCTTGCCGCAATTATTTTGTTTTGTATGTTTTTTGTGTGTGGCGAGTACAACGCCAGTCTCCAGTTTCCTTATTTATTTTTGTTGGACTGTAAGTTTGCTAGAGGTGGCGTGGTAGTTAGCAAAACACAGAATTTTGGGTAACTTCAGTACTATTTATTATATTTCTAAATACACTTTTACACAGAACCAGACAAAGATCGCACAAGAGCGAGAGAGTGATGTGGTGATGGGATTTATTCAAATGAAACAAGCGTGTAACTTCTAAGACGATCCGTTTATTACTGACTAATATATTTCGTTACATACTACACACTACAGTGAATGATAATTTATGTTGTTGTTGTTTTTTATGTGTTTAAGCAATAAAGTATTACTTACTTACTTACTTACTTACTTGCTTTGCTACAGAATAATTGCTATGGTGTTGTCACCAGTGTGATAACAATGAAAGCTTAAAATCATATTAAGGTTAAACGTCACTGCAGATTTCCATACAAAAGTTTTTAAGCATACTCTAATAAACAACGTATTAATTTCTAAATTTTATAGTGTGATTATTGAAATTATGCAAGATATTTGTCGTTAATGTAATCAAAATCTTATGTTTATGTCATTTGTTATTTTATTTCAGCCTGAGAAATTTCGCGAAATTTCGATCTATACTCGTATGTAGTAGTGCGCGGTACAGTGTTAAAATTTGTTATTGTGTTAGTGATTTTCTATGTGTGTATCTCCGTCGAAGTCGAGGCGATGTTGCCGGGCGGGCGGCGGCGCGGCGGCGGCGGCGGGGTGCACGGAATGGCAACGACGCATGCGTTTGTGTGTCAGTCAGTCAGTCAGTTATTTATTTTGTTAATTTCTTTTGTTTGGTAGGTTTTCTTTGTGTAAGCGTGCCAGATAAAATCAGCGTAATTGATGCTCAAAAGATGAACATAACAGTGCGTTTGTGTGTCAGTCAGTCAGTTATTTTGTTATTTCTTTTGTTTGGTAGGTTAACTTCGTCGCTGTTTGGATTTTTCTTTGCCTAAGCGTGCCAGTTATAATCAGCGTGATTGATGCTCAAAAGTTGGACATACTGAAATGTCTTCTAAGGCACAATATCAAAAAAGGAAATATTCCGGAAAAGTGAACAGAAAAAGAGTAGCTGCACAACTAAATCGGTACTATGGCAGTGAAAATCACAGGTATGTTTACGATGTTATTCTGCTTATGATGCATCTTTTTTGATAAATTACGCTTTAGTCTACACTAATCAAATGAAATACCTAGTTCCATAACCTAGTTCGGAGAATAAAACAAAAATAACCTAAATGAAACCTACTTTATATTTCAGTCGTTTGTCGTTGTGGGGTCAACCTGTTAACAGATCAGAAGAGTCTGAAAATATGGATCCTTGTACAAGGTAGCATATTGTATGCATATAATTATAGCAATGGAAAGAATGTAGCGAAAATAATAAGAAAAAAGAAGTATCCATAATCAATAAGTCATTTGTGTGGGGAACTATAACTTCTGGTAGTTTCTACACACAAACAGAACATTTGCTGGGCATTATGGATATTCCAACTATGAATGCAGCCACATTTCAAAAAATGGAAAAGCAGTTAGGAGATATTTGGCTTGAACATCTATCAGAAGAAATAGAAAAAGCTGGTGAAATGGAGAAAGCTATCGCTATTGCCAAGGGCGATATAGATGATGATGGAGTGCCTTTCACGACCGTATGTGTTGATGGTGGATGGCCAAAGCGATCATATGGTCATAATTATAAATCCGCCTCAGGAATGGTAAGTATTATAAAATGGAGTTTAGTTATTTCATTTAGTTTATTTTATATTTATATATTATTTGTGTTACAGGCTTGCATAATTGGTAAAGAAACCAAAAAATGTCTATTCTTTGGAATAAAAAACAAGTATTGTTTTCATTGCCAGTACTATGAAAAGAAAGGAAAAGACGTCCCACCGCACCAATGCTTCAAGAACTTTGAAGGACCGCCAACATGATAATGATCTGTACAACCTGCATAGAAAAGACCGGCTAACTGCCAGTCTGTTCGGAATGGTAAGTATCACCTATGTCATACATATGATATTATTTGATTTTTATCTAGGCTCAATTATATTTATTATATATTATATATACAATTTCAGATATGTAAACGAAAGAGAAGCACTCCTTGCCACAACCATGTCAAGCAGACTTTGTATAAAAGTAACTTCTCTACCAGTGATACAGCATATGGCCAACAAAATGAATCAGTTGCGAGAACTATATTTGCTGAAAAATATAGCAAAACAGTAAGGAAAGCTGGCCTTTTCATAGATGAAGAATATGGATTCTTAGGAGCAAGTCCTGATGGTAAACATTCTTTGACAGTTATGTTATTAAAATTTTATTCTTACTTATAAATCTTTAACAATTCATAAATATAACTTATTTTAGGTGTAATCGAAAGCGAAAATGCGATTGTGGAAATAAAAACATTTCCATCTCTAACACGGAGTGCTCAAGATATACAGACAGCAGCAAAAGAGAGAAAAAACTTTCCTCTTTGTTTTAAAGATGACAGGCTGCAAATGAACGATAAACACAATTATTACTACCAGGTATGATGTGATAAGCTATAATTTTGTCAGATATTATAAGACGACTATCAAAATTATTGTTATTATTATTTTGTATTGTAAATGTATAGGTATGCATTTTTGTGTTATGCATCTTTATAAAACACTAGCTTTCCGCCGCAGCTCCGCCCGCGTTAACAGTTTTTCCCGTGGGAATGAGACATTTTCCCGCGGTAAAAGGTAGCCTATGTTACTCAGGGTGAATGTAACTTTCTAATGGTAAAATAATTTTTGAAATCGGTTCAGTAGTTTTTGAGTTTATTCATTACAAACATACACACACACACACACACACAAAAATACTAATCTTTCCTCTTTGTAATAATAGTATGATTTCTGTTGCAGGTGCAGGGACAATTACGAGTAACAAAAATGACAAAATGTTACTTAGTTTGTTTCATTTCGGCAGTGCACTCTATTACAGTCATAGAGGTCTTCAAAGATGATGTCTTTATCTCAGGAATGGTTGAAAAACTAAAAATATTTTTTGAAAAGTTTGTTTTACCCGAAATTATACTGAGGCGCATCCCTCAAAATGCTAAGTGTTTGGAACCTGCAGAAGAAAGTAATAAAAATATAATTTATATAAGTATTATAAGTATTTCCGCACCTCACTGTGAGGCCTAACTGATATGATATGTTTTGTTTCAGATGGAAACTGACAATAATCAAGTCGCCGAATATTGAAAAATTATAAGTAAAAAAAACTGTAAAAAAATATCGTATGCATTGATTAATGATTGATCTTGATTGATTAATAATATAATTTATTATAATAATAAAATATCCTATGCACATTTTTCAAAAATGCTTAGTGTTTGGAACCCGCCCAAGTAAGTAATAAAAATAACATTTAGGTATTTGTTTATTATATGTATTTCTGTACAGAAGAGGACATTAGACGTTGAGGCCTAACTGATATGAAATTTTTTGTTTCAGATGGAAACAATGACAATAATCAAGTCGCTGATATAAGAAAATATAAGAGAAGTAAAAGAAAAAAGTGTAAAATGAAAACTTTTATTGATGAAAAAAAGCAAAGGAAAACAAAAAAAGACAAAGGAAGCAGCATCTGCACAAAAATTTGAATTGATATTGAAAATATTATTACAATATTACTAACCAAAATGAAATAAAAACATATTATGCTCCTATGATTTTTTTTTTCATTTACCTATACTATTTATAACCAAAATTGCAAGCTATGTTAGACAATGCTACTCTATAAATTTTAACATCTTTTTTTTTTCATTTTAAAGAAAATAGAAATAGCAGTAAAATATACTAATCAGATAACAAAAAGAAAACACAAGTTACAGACAAATTAAATAACTAAAAGTATTAAAAAGTAAAAAAAAAATTCCAGAATACCGAAGAGATTGGACCCTCCGACCTTCCGTACCATGCACAGCGTTTAACCAATTGCGCCATACCATAGTGTTATAAGCTTAGTGAAAACAGCGTTCACTATTTGCCATCTGCTTCGTATATGTGTGCGTAATAGAAGACGTGTATAACGATGAAAACCGCACAACGTAAATTTGTGTAGACATATACTCGAAAATCCTTTTTTAAAAGGAGACATTTTTATGCTGATATTATTATCTGCAGTAAATATTTGTCGTTGTTTGTCGCAATATTCAAAATTGTATACTTTTATTGTAATTAGTGTAAAAACCGCGTTAAGTGCAGTAGTAACGCCATCTTTTGACGTAGTATGGCGGTCTGGCAATGACGTTTAACCTTAATTAGCTATGTTTATAGTCCGTATCGGCGGCGGCAGCCTGATAAGCTCGCTGCAAGAAGTGGCGGCGCGCGTGGCCGTGCTGGCGGAGCAGCGGCAGCGCGACGAGGAGCTGATGGCCAACGCGCCCGAAGAGTTCCTCGACCCCATCATGAGCACCCTCATGGTGGACCCCGTCGTGCTGCCCAGCTCACGGATCACCGTCGACCGCACCACCATTGCCAGGTACTCTACAGTACTCTACACCCTACAGGAGCTGATGGCCAACGCGCCCGAAGAGTTCCTCGACCCCATCATGAGCACCCTCATGGTGGACCCCGTCGTGCTGCCCAGCTCACGGATCACCGTCGACCGCACCACCATTGCCAGGTACTCTACAGTACTCTACACCCTACAGGAGCTGATGGCCAACGCGCCCGAAGAGTTCCTCGACCCCATCATGAGCACCCTCATGGTGGACCCCGTCGTGCTGCCCAGCTCACGGATCACCGTCGACCGCACCACCATTGCCAGGTACTCTACAGTACTCTACACCCTACAGGAGCTGATGGCCAACGCGCCCGAAGAGTTCCTCGACCCCATCATGAGCACCCTCATGGTGGACCCCGTCGTGCTGCCCAGCTCACGGATCACCGTCGACCGCACCACCATTGCCAGGTACTCTACAGTACTCTACACCCTACAGGAGCTGATGGCCAACGCGCCCGAAGAGTTCCTCGACCCCATCATGAGCACCCTCATGGTGGACCCCGTCGTGCTGCCCAGCTCACGGATCACCGTCGACCGCACCACCATTGCCAGGTACTCTACAGTACTCTACACCCTACAGGAGCTGATGGCCAACGCGCCCGAAGAGTTCCTCGACCCCATCATGAGCACCCTCATGGTGGGCCCCGTCGTGCTGCCCAGCTCACGGATCACCGTCGACCGCACCACCATTGCCACAGGTCTACATAACCTCTAAAGGCCATCCTACTAATATCATAAACGCGAGGATGTATGAATGGATGTTTGTCTATCACGCAAAAATAAAGAAATAGATTTTAATGAAACTACATAAGGCTGACCTGCAGAGAGCATACGATTGCAGTCACATGTAGTAAACAATGCCTACGTCACATACGTCATTAGAAGAGCGACCAATTAGAAGCCGAAGCCTGAAACGCGCTATCAGAGTTTTCGCAAGACATTGAATAAATATAAGTTCCAACAAAGCACGGTTGGACCGCGATTCCCGGGCTCACCACCATGCCCGGCGGAAGATCTTCCTTTTGCCTCCAAAATATATTTTTTACAATACATAATAATATTTTCGACGCGCATAAAAACCTATTCAAATTATAGGTTACATACTAACGCCACCACATAAAAAATACATTGAAGCGTATCAATGATGAAACTTTTTTTGTTCAGGCATCTTCTCAGCGACCAATCAGATCCGTTCAACCGCTCGCCCCTATCCATGGACCAGGTGAAATCCAACACTGAGCTGAAGGAACGCATCCAGTCGTGGATCGCAGACCTGCGCGCCAACAGCGCCGCGAGCCAGGCGCAACACGAACAGTAAACTAGTTTAAACTTATTCTATTATGTACATAATATATTTGCAAGTGAAAGGATTGATATTTATTTGGGAAGACACATGGTCCAAGAAAACAAGGTCTAACAAGAAGACCACGTGATTGACACAAGCTACGTCATTTTGCCTATTCATCCTTGTCGAATGCGTGTAATAGACGAGGATGAACAGCGCAAAATTACGTAGGCTTGTGTCAGTCACGTGGTCTTCTTGTTAGACCTTGTTTTCTTAGACCATGGGAAGAATTTTTTTTTTTCGTCGTTATTATGAACTTTGGCCAGCGAATTGCTAGATAAGATTGTCATGATAGTACACTAAATGTTTAAATTTACCATGTGCATTTAAGACTATAGTCTTAATATAATAATTATTAATTAATCAAAAAATGGCCATCTGACCGATATACGATAGACGGTCCTGATACACATTAAAGATGTATTTATATAAATAACAACGTCTAGACACGGCAAACACAGAGCTTTATGAATTTATTCGTTGATTTTTTAGATATACGTACCCATGTATATATGATTTGCAGTCTTTGTTGTTATTTTATGTTTCATTCTTTTCAATGGCTTAACGAAATATTGACTTCGACATTATTTATATAATATATCCTTCGAGTATAAATAGAAAAATTTCTGGGAGGGATAGAGTACGTCTAATCGAGTATGAACTGTAAGCACGGATATGAACAGTACAAATTAACAACAAAAGTGCCGAACGATGCGTCATGACGTCACAATAAAAGGACCACATTCAGCTTATGCCGCGATCGTGAACCGCGACGCTGGTATTCTATGGGCCCTTTGGACATAAAGGCAGCGGAGCGATGCGCGTGCTCTATGTATATTTATTCTCTAAGAATATATCGCTTTCTATTACTTTTTGGGTAATTATCTTCATACAATTTCTTGTTTACTTGTTATCAATAAGATCTGCATATGGAATGGTCCTGGTATCTATGGTATGCTAGTCGCTATAGACATTTAATGCTGAAAACAATGCAGGTAGATATAAAAAAATATATATTCTTAAAATCGCCAACAAAAATTACAAAAACAAACTAAATGGTTGCCAAAGTCCGAACCAAAGACACCACCCACCACCATATTGCGGAATTTCAATGGAACTATACTAACTAACTTTTATAAGGGAAATTGTTGCCATAGTCGTAAAAAAATACACGTGGCGCCCCCAGATATTTCTTTGGTCAGGCTTTAAGGCGACTACAGGAGCTAAGTGGCGCCCCCACATTTAAAAAAATAATAACTCGTAAAATAATCAAAATTTCAAAAATCTAAAACGGCGAAGATCTAGACTGTGTTTTATAGGATATATTGAAGCCATTAACTTTATTTATTATATCTCGCTAGTAGTTATTGATTGAAAGATTGCGGAAAACGGCCACTTTTCGCAATGTTTCCATCAATAAGTACTAGCGAGTTATTCTTTTTTCAAATGTGGGGGCGCCACTTAGCACCTGTAGGCCCCTTAAAATGTAACCTGATTAATTATACGAGTACCACGTTTTAACCATTAAATTAAGGTTGAAAGCTCTATGTGTTATGTACAAAGACAATTTACACTTTTATACACAAATGTTTTATACACATTATAGACTAGTAATTACTTTTAACGGTCTACTTGTAATGTGTATTGAATCTTTGTATTACGAAATTATCCAATTTAAGCAATGATTTTGGACGCAATTGTGAAAGTGAATGATTTTTTCTAGTGAATGTGTGTCTTTTATGGTTGATCTTTGATAGGTAGAAAATAATAATATAAATTTAATAATATCAATAGTATTATGCTTTCAATATTCTGAGGCAACTATGTAGCCACCCTGAAATTCCTTATCCAATCACTTTTCTACAATATTTCTTTTCTATTATCTGGGTTCTATGATCAGTATGTGTGGTCTTCATATAAATAAAGTTGTTATGACAAAGACATTATCGCTGTATGTTTATAGTATGCGTGTTATGCCAGGGGCAGTGCGATGGAACCGTATTTTTTAGCTAGCCTCTGTCCTCTAGTTGGAAAAAAAACTAGTAAGAAGATTGCGGGCGCGTCACGCTAGTTAATATAAGAATTTAAATATTTTGGTAATTTCCAAGTGTGAATTCATTTATTATTTACATATCATTTATTAAGGTGCGGTTAAGTTATACATTACGTTTAGTAATTATGTCTTATAGATGTACATCAGGCAGCACATGCGGCTGGACATGTTGATCTTGAGAGCGCCCGTATGCCGTAGCGGTAGGGGCAAATTTCGTAGTGCGAATGTCCAACCGCATGTGCTGGCTTCTGTACCTCTACATAGTACTCGATGAGGTCTAATAATTTGATGTGATAAAGTTATTTTCTTGTTATTTTTGACTATACCTGTATACAGGGTTATTTTTTAATCAGTGCACATATTTTAGGTAGGCATAGATTAAAGAAAATAAAAAGTCCCGTATACTTTTATTTTTACACGTTTCTAATAAAAAATCAAAATATCGCCATTTTATGCATGAAATTGGTATCAAATTTTGTATGGGAAGAAATTTAATACGCGCCAATTTTCCTGATACTTCGTATAAACACTCACTGGCATAATTATTTGGACACATATTCTAGCGTTTTTTTAAATTCGTTCTCTAAACGGGTTAAAAATAGTGTCAATTTAAAAAAAATAAAAAAATATTTTTTTCATCTCATGTGATGTTACGATACTGACTCTGTACACAAAATATGTGCACCGATTAAAAAGTAACCCAGTAGGTATAATGTTATTATTATGGTGTACGTGTGTCGTACAATTTTTATAATACAGTCGACGTCGAAAAATTTATGTCTTTTTTTGTTAAGCTATTCCAAGATTTTCCATCCGGCCCCAAACATGTTGCGATCGACCATCAAAATACCACACTTCGAATGTCTATATCCACCATGATAAATCAGTATTTAATATTCAATATGAGATATTTTAATTTTTAATAAAAAACAAAAATAAAGTAATTTAAAAACCATACTAATAAATTACATTAGCGTAAAATTTATAATACAAAAACTTTCTGGATTAGCTAGCACCTAACCCAAAAACAAATTGCTAAGGTTTATAGCTGGGGCAATATTGTGCGGCTCGCGGCATTTAAAATAAATAATAAAATGATAAGATTCTTTGAAAATTATTTTGCCACGATGTTGCCTCGCCGTATTACATGCTGCCGCGGCGCATGGCGCAAATACTCGTATATTCTACTAGCTTTCTGCCGCGGCTCCGCCCGCGTCAACAGTTTATCCTGTGGCAGGCTCGGAGTACTCCGCGCCAGAGCTCCAGAATGTACCTACGCCGGGCGGCAGTTAGTAGGAAAAATGCGCGCGATATAATATTAGTAGAATGATACTGACTGATAATTATGTCGCATGGCGATTATGCGTTAGATTGGATTCCACATCGGAAGATTTAGGCACCCCTTACATCTCCACTTACCGGTTCCCCAACGCCTAAAAAGCCGACACAGCTTCTTTAAAGAAGTATCTCCACTGCACGGAGAACCCGCCAAAACCAGACAAAAAATCTGGGAAGAGAGATACCCCACATGTCCACCCATGCCTTTATCTGAGTCCCTACCGCCAGGACATAACTGACATAACCTGCCATGGCCGACATGGAAGTCTCTAAACAGACTCCGGACCCAAGTCGGCCGAAGCAAGGAGAACTTGTGTCGGTGGGGCTACGGCTCTGAGATGGCTTGCCTGTGTGGTGTCTCTCCCCAGACCATGGCACACCTAATGGCCTGCCCAGCGTGCCCTGCTACCTGCACGCTCGAGGATCTCTACGCCGCCACAGATAACGCTATATCTGTTAGGCCGGGAGATGATGACAGAAATTTTTAGGTCATTTGTTACAGTATGGCGGTTTTACAGGGGTCTTAGTACGCAATGACAAAAAGAAAAATGATAGTCATAGCCCTGGTACTGGCGGCCCAATCGCGAAAAAAAAAATTGCAGATTTTCGGCAGTATGGCGACCATTTGGAGCCGTCCGAAAAGTATGGCATGGTGATTTTCGTAAATGGCTGCACGAAGATGATCAAACTGTGCAAAAATTACCCTGGTACAAATGGTTGAATTTTTATTTTTCGCGTCGGTATGGCGGGCTGTAAGTCACACCGGCGAAGTATGGCATGACACTGTAGTCTAGTTATTTTTTACGGGCTATCGGAAAATACTAAAATTTTTGTGGTAGGTACAAATCGTTTGACTTTCGTAATTTATCCGACTAGTTCACTAACGCCCACGCGATTGGGCCGCCAGTACCAGCGCTATGACTATCATTTTTCTTTTTGTCATTGTGTATTAAGACCCCTGTAAAACCGCCATACTGTAACAAATGACCTAAAAATTTCTGTCATCATCTCCCGGCCTATGTGGCGGAGTATACTGGTCCTCGCAAATTTAACCGCTGAGTCGACTCGCAAAGAAGAAGATTTATCAAACAACCTTCGGCCACTGGCGTAAGACAATGCAGTTTGGAAATGCCACTTTGATTTTATATTATGTAATAATAATTGGTCAGGTCTCCTCGCCGTGTAAATAATGTCATGACTTCCTGAATGGTATTTTTATTGGGATTAATAAAAAAACGTTTTGCAAAAATTACATAAGTTATATTTATTATTTTTATATGAAACTACGAAACACTAAAAATTCTACGTCAATAATACCTCATAACTACACAAAAAGTCTTAAAGATTAAAATAATAATAGTATTAGGAACTAGGTTTAGGTTCGCACTGCATCTGTTTGCATTAGATACTGTGTTCAACATTAGCGTAAAACATGTCGTAATTAATAACACCACCAATATAATATACAAACGGGAAATGTTACAATTATGTAATGAAAACTGTTTTTATTCCTTTTAGACAAAAAATAACACACGTTTTTTTTCATAAAGAAGTGTAACTTTTCGTGTAGACTTGATTCCAATCAAGTCTACGAAACGAACTAGTTAGTTAGACTTCTTTATGAAAAAAGTTAGTCTAGACTTTTTTCCAATAAAGTGTTTTGAAAGTCGAATCGGAATCGGAGAATCTACTTATGCTCACAAATACAATAAGTTGTAAATTGTTTAGAAATAGACCACTTTCATAGTATGAGTTAATAATCAAAGTATGGCATATACATACATATTGGTGATGTTGTGAATCATCAGTTCATTCACATAGCAGAACCAAGTGATTCTAAACTTATATTATAAAATAACATAAAAAAAATATATAAAAAATAGGAACTTGAAAATGACGTGCTTATCCTATCCAACTTTATAGTTAAATAAAATATAAATTACTGCTAACTACACTACTAAGTAATAAGTACTGTAGGTTTGTTTAAATAACATATACCACATTTTTTTGATAATTCAGATAATCGGTATATTATAGCTACAGTAGCCAGCACATGTGGCTGGACATGTTGATCTTGAGAGCGCCCGTATTCCATAGCGGTAAGGGTGAATTTAGTAATGCGAATATGCAAACGCATGTGCTGGCTTCTGTACATACCTTATTTCATTTTAGTCTGACCGAGAAAAAAAATCGATTGGTCTAATATTAGAAAATATTATTAATATAATTTGATTTTAAATAGAGAAAACATTTGATCTGTTAATTAAACATTTTAATACGTACTAGCGACCCGCCCCGGCTCTGCACGGGAAAATGGTTATTGTGGGTTATTCTTAAGTATATTATGCATGTATTATACATATAAACCTTCCTCTTGAATCACTCTATCTATAAAAAAAACGCATCAAAATCCGTTGCGTAATTTTAAAGATTTAAGCATACATAGGGATATAGGGACATAGGGACAAAGAAGGCGACTTTGTTTTATACTATGTAGTGATTATGATTACGAATTGGGTTGATTGTATAGTACGTTAAGTTGGTGAAAAAAATATGTGAATTGTTCTGAGTGTACACAATGAATGGAGAAAAAATATGTTTTAAATTAATGGTCTAGGGTCATTAACTTAATACTTTTTACAAAAAAAAACACGTAACGCTTGCTAAAGAAAAGCTGTTAAGTAACAATCATAATTATTCTGTTATTTTATTATCAGTAGTAAAAAAAATCTATATAATCTGAAATTATGGCTTACTAGAAATATGTCTGCGTTAATTCAATTCAATTTCTATACCATTTATAGCAAAAATACCATGACAGCCTCCCCGTATTATAATGATTTTTCTCTTTGGATGGATGGCTAATGACACAAAGTAATAACCGGTAATGTCACAATGACACTCTAGTATAAAGAGAGAAGCAACTACTCGTATAAAATTATTAGATGATCTTGTGGATTCTTTTTACTTGTACTTGTAGTTATTTTTAGTATAAAAATTAACTTATTGGACTGTATTTGGATTTCAAAATCAACTATAGAGACTAGACTTTGGCGATATTTGTGTGTTGCTGGGAGAATCGGTCCTGTTGTGAGTCAGCCTAGAGGGTGTTGGGTGTGAATAAGCCTCGCCTGCCCCGCGGACGGCTGTTAGCTCCTATGTTAGCTCTCAAAATCGAACTCTTCGTCTGCTTCCTCCTCGGAAGCCGTCGGCACGCGGCAGCGGCGTCTGAATGTTTGTGTATTCTTGTCATCGTCGCTAATTAGACATCTCATGCCAGTTGCGCAGCTACAACTGAAAAGTTGAGAAAAAAAATGCTACTTTTTAAATCGATGCAAAAACGAAAACAGACGCTATTATCATTTGTTCAAAAAATACGTAATAAACTAAAAAAAATCTCTCCCTTGATTTATTGAGCTCGTATTGGCCACTATATTATATCAATTTATCTATAAATACACTGTTGTTTTTACTATAATATGTTGATCAGTCGACTATGTACTCAAGATGTTCTAAGATCACATAGTTATAAAGTTATAGATATATATTTATATATGTATAATACACCAAACGTTTATTTATATTGGTACATAAGGATACTTTACTGATATTATATTATCTGTGACTGTTCTAACTTCTTGTTTCATATTAAGAAGTTACATAGAACAGGTTGTACGTACTACTCGACCAATACAATTAGACACATGACAGGTGGTATGCGGTTTGTACAATATTCGCCCTTATTCCCAGCACTAATCCCCGTGACCGGCCGTGACGCCATGTTTGAAATGTGTCTAATTGTTTTGGTCGCGTAGTACATACAATGTACTTCTAGCTTTGACAGCTAGGGGTGGCTATTGTTAAAAAATATATATTTTATAATGCATGCTTTCCATCAAGTATTTCATAATTCAAAGTGGCTTTAATTGCATCCTGAAATTAGGTAGCAGATGGAAAATCACTGTGGACGCCCTCTGCCCCATCGAGAGGACATAAGATCATCAGTCAGTAAGTCAATAATATAAATTATTTTAGCAGGCTGATTAATTGGCAGTGTAGCGCCTATCTACTATAATGACGTAGATTTTGCAATATGAATGCAGCAAATCGGAAGCAATGACCTTATATTGATAACTTTGCTTGATTAATATTAAGTATATTAAAAACATTGCTCATTAAAACTTGTATACGATATTTTATCTCCCCTCCCAGTAGGTACCTCTTTACTATACCTACTTACGTATATTATTTAAATACGAACTTATACAACGAATGTACGAAATGTTGAGTAGAGTAGATTATCTTGTGTCTATATTCTTGAAAGATGCACTTTATTCGGTTTAATCTTAAGTTATCGTGTATAGTTGTTATTTCCGCTAATGAGCAAGTTGATTCCAAATATAATATAATATTTTTTTCCTGGCATAACATCGAGTGGAATTTATTTATTTGTTTTAATATGTTACTACAGTAGCATCATATTTCGGTTCTCAAATCAATGGTATGTAATATTGTTGGTAATGCAAAATATTCACATATGGGATGGATGATCTATTGGGACTTTCTTATATAAAAAAGGTAGATGTATGTTTGTCCGCGTATATCTTCTTTTTTTACTGTCTATTTTGAAACGCTTTTATTTGCTTGATATTGGTTAAAACTGCACACTTTCTTGATTTATCTTTTCATGTTCAAAAAATCTGGTATAAAATCGCCTTCGAGTGATGACGGACGGGTATATCTTAGCGTGTTGTGTTCTACAATAATGTATATTTACGTAAAAAAATACAGGCGTACAATATTAAAATTATAATAATAATAAATACGAATATAAAAAAATAAATGAATATTTGTATTGTACCTAATATAAATAAATAATATTATGTGCGTAGAACCGATGGCCGTTGGGGCAAAAAAGGTAGTCCGGGAAGGTCCTTGAATAACGGCCGCGCGCCGGAAGGCGTAAAGGTACGATCTGGTGAGGGCTAAACTTTGGGGGAGGTCTTGTTCTAGCTATAGACATCTTTTGGCTGTAATGGTGATAGAAATAATATACTTACTAAGTATTGTTAACTCTATTAACGATGTATTTGGTGGTGCCGACGGTCTTGTAAACGTCCCAAGCGCATGGCGTCTGTGCAGCACATATTATTATCTCGGGCGCCTTCGTCGTGGTCTCCGCTATCACAGACGTCGAATGTTGCTCCTCTTCCGTATTGAGAGCCCTCTGGAAAATAAAAAATAATCATAAGATATTGTCCGTAAGTCCGTCATCAATAGCGAGCTTGATTATCGGTTGTAGGTTTTCATGAAGTTCTGACAAAAGAAACATATTTCAGCTAAAATATGTAAATTCTATAAGTCGAATTGTGATTCAGAGGCAAATTTTGTAACAAGTTTCTCATAGTGCGGGGGTTTTGGACATCGCTGAATCCGAAAATCGCTATTTGTCTATTAGCAGTTCGAAAAATTTAGGGGCTATTGAAAAAAAGGCCAAGTGCGAGTCGGACTCGCCCATGAAGGGTTCCGTAACAACAAGTAACATAATATAGTAGTAAATAATAGTAGTAGTAGTAGTGTGTAGTATATAATATGTTCTTGTAGTTCGTTGAAACTGTTCGATGTTTTAATATAATAGGTAAGTGAAAGGGAAATTGCGGTTTACGATTTATGCCGTATTAAAAAAAACTACTTACTAGATCTCGATCAAACCAATTTTCGGTGGAAGTTTTCATGGTAATGTACATCATAATTATATTTTTTTAGTTTTATCATTCTCTTATTTATGAAGTTAGAGGGGGGACACACATTTTACCACTTTGGACGCGTCTCTCGCGCAAACTATTCAGTTTAGAAAAAAATGATATTAGAAACCTCAATATCATTTTTGAAGACCTATCCATATTTTTTTTATTATTTTTTTTATTTCAATTCTAAGTATGGGAACCCCCCAAAATTTATTGTTTTCTTTCTAATTTTTTGTGAAAATCTTAATGCGGTTCACAAAATACATCTACTTACCAAGTTTCAACAGTATAGCTCTTATAGTTTCGGAAAAAAGTAGCTGTGACATACGGACGGACAGACAGACAGACATGACGAATCTATAAGGGTTCCGTTTTTTGCCATTTGGCTACGGAACCCTAAAAAGCAGCGTAGGATACCTATCATGATACCTATAGATTGGTTGGACCAGCCCGCTACCACAGAATACCAAATAGTAGGTATATAGTCCGCTGCGTAATTGACGGGGGCTTGGTTTCTCATAAAAAAGGTGTAGGAATTTATTTTTGATTTTTCTATTAAATTATGATGAAACCCGTAACACGTCGACGTCATTTTGAGTAGACAGCCAATATTATGCATTTAAATAAATATCTGCACAATAGGTATCTAGATTCCATGGTATAATATCTAACTAAACACGAGAAAAAACTAGGTATATAAATTTAAAAACTACAGATGACGCAACAATTGCATCTTTTCTGCTTTGATCACGTATGTGATACGTAGGAGATGTTATCGTTCAATTAAGGAGGGGCGGGTCGGAAGCGATCTGCAGTACTCGTACAAACAAGCCCCTCGCTCGGCGTGCGTCCGCGCCCTTGAGCGTATCCGGCGGAGAGACGCACGAGGCGCGCCTCGGACTATGAATGGATTACGACATACCAAGAACACACATAAACAGGAAGCTTCCCGCGTCATATTCACATCTAGGTCGTTGACCACCTTCCAGATTAACACTGGAAGATTTCGGCGGGGTCTAATAAATCGAAGATAATTCGGTTTCGTATACAGAGAAGACCAACGTTAGATATAAAAGGACCGACCGGTACTACGTCTGCTGGAATCAGCCAATGAGTCATTGCACGTGGACAAACAAAATTATCAACCGAGCGCGTCGCAGCAGCACAGCTATCAGAAATAGACCGGGGGCGGGCTTCCCCTCGCACAAACACGTCCAATATTAGGTGCGAAAAAATTTATGTTTTTCAAGCATTAAATTGTAATTATCTTAAAATACTCGTAAATGGGTAAACAACCACGACAGACAACTTGTTAGGGTGGGCATTTTCCAACGACCACGACTTAGACTGTGTATGCAGATTGCAGACAGGCATGGCCGACAACACCCTGTCATTGTGCCTTATCGCCCGCGGAAATCTGAAGGACTTTACAGAGCCACTCTTTATCCAAGCAAATGACAACATTATTAAAGTAACAGGACTGTAACTGTATGTATGAAATCCTCCTCCTCCTCCTATGAAGGCCTCCGACTACGCAAAAAATATTTTTGGTAGCCAGTGTATGTGGTTAAAAATTATGATAAAAGAAATTTGTAACAAACGAATTATTTTCTTCGTTTACGTAGGCATAACTAGGTAGTCGGGTATAGAGTTTTTAACTATTATTTTATTTGATACCTTTTAAAACGCTATTAATGAGCAGTTGGGTACTATCAGTTTTTGAACTTTTTTTTTTACTTTGGAACATATTTTCCTTTCCTGTATTGTATAAAATAAAATTTTATTATTGTAACTATATGTGCTGCCTCAAGTTTTTTGCTATTTGAAGCAAAGAGAAATGGTGTAACCAAACTGTGTGGATGTGGTATTAATATATTTTTACTGATGTAATTAATAACAGTATAAGTAGGTAACTCTATACAAACTCTAGCTATTTGCTTGTGACTCAGTGTCAAAGCTTCTCAACCTTTCTAACTCCTTCAAAGACGCTGAGTCGTGTGGGTTACACAAAAGTTTCCGTGGATGCAAATAGCTTAAACCCTTTCAACTTGTCATACTAAGTGGCCGGTCACGTGACCGAAGAAGTTTATAGTAAAAGTTGTTCAGTTTCATGAGTATTACCACTATGTTGCAAATAAACAACCAGTTAAATTTCACGGTGCATATTTCCTTGATCGCAGATCTCAACTGATTCACATAAAATATTTTTTGTTTTTTATTTTTAACTTACCTATATCACATATAAGTGAGTTCTTTTTCTCTGTAAATAATGCTTTATCCTAACTATTAAGATTTAAAACGGGATATTTACCGTGGTATTTGTGAACCGTGAAATTTTTAAAAAGTATATTTGTGCATTATCCTGTAGGTTTTTGAGGGTTATGGAAAATAATCCGGGTAGTCAAGTGGGGTCAGAAAGTTATCAAAATTGTCGTGGACAGTTCTTATCAGCGACCATTTCACTGCCCCGCACGTAGGTATTTGCCTGTAATAATCCTGGAATGGCAGGACAACGCGTCGTTCCAGGATTATATAAATTAACTAGCTTTCCGCCGCAGCTCCGCCCACGTTAACAGTTTTTCCCGTGGGAATTAGGTATTTTCCCGCGGTAAAAGGTGAATGGTGAATGTAGCTTTCTAATGGTGAAAGATTTTTCGAAATCGGCAACAGTTTTTGAGTTTATTCATTTCAAACATACGCACACACAAGTATACAAATCTTTTCTCAGCTTTTCTCTTTATAATATTAGTATGATAAAGATTCGTCGTCTGGACCCGTTGAAACTTATTAAATCTCGAACTCACAGAGAATCCCAGAGTCGAAATTCTATGCATAATGTAATAAAGATTTCGCCCATTTTCTACGCAGCTTGTCTCTGCATATTATAAACTAGGATATTCATCCAGCACCTCGCTCTTTACCGCATCTGTGAGTTGAGTACCTACGCACCTTTATATTCATAATTTTATGAAACCGACGGCGGCGTCCGTCGGCGGCGGCTGGGCGGGCGGCGCGCGTGTTAGTCTAATTCTTTATTGTGCTGTTTTTTCGGCTAGATTTTTGGGGCCTTCTTCCAACAGTTAACGGACGTCTTAGTTAGATCAATAAAAGAAAATTTGCAAATACGCACTGGTTCTGTCTGTGTAACGGTAACTACCCAAATTATATTTTTTTCTTAGTACCTATTGTTGATTTGAAGTTGTGACCCATTTTTCTGATAGCTATCTTTTAGATATTAAATTGAAAATTTAAATGGGACCATACCACACTAGAAACTGAGGCGCGCCGCCGCGCCGCTATACGTAATTTGTGAAACTGATTACGGACGTGAACGTGAGGTTCCATATGTGCCGGAGGTGTTTTAAATATAGACGAAAAACAATCCTCGCGAAGTTACCTTTTATATGTTTTTTATATGATTAAGCAAAAAATATGTGTATGAAATAAGCTCAAAAATACAATTGAAGACTTGACTTGAGTAGGTACCATACCATCTAGCAGTAGTTTCTAACAAAAATCGTGTCTTCAGATGATTTGGTTCATCATCATCATTAACAGCTCACATAATATGTCCCCACCGAGGGGCTCGAGCCTACCCTGTAATCAGGGTGAATAGGCCTTAGTCGACCACGCTGGCCCAGTGCGGGTTGGTCAACTTCACACACAACCCTTGAATTACTTCGCAAGTGTGTGCAGGTTTCCTCACGATGTTTTCCTTCGCCGTAAGAGCGTCGAATAAACGTACATACATATGAATTCGAAAATCGAAAACACATTTAGTACGTGTCGAGGTTCGAATCCCGCGAACTTCCGAATGGAAGTCAGCGGCTATAGCCACTTGGCCACCGACGCTCTCGAATTATTTGGTTACTTTTTAATTACCTAGCGGATTCGTAGATTATTTATATGCGTGCAAATGATTACCTCTATATCTTCTAATGGGATAGGTTGGTGTCTTCTATAATTATAATTATCATGCAAGAAGTTGGTTTAAAATTCAATCACGTCATCCAAACTGGAGAGTGCTGGAGTTCACTTTTTAATATGCATTTCATAATTTTCATTTATCAAGCCGTAATTCATACCATATTTGATGTATATTGGAAATTATCATCATTAGTCATCGCGAAATGTATAACGTCACTGCAATGTTTTATCAATTATTATGATGATAAATAATATACATCTTATCTTCATGTGCTTTCTATACATACATATAGACAAATATTTATAATGCCGAATTTCACGTATGTATTCCTTTTTGCATCTGTGCATATCAGATGCTCTTGACTGAGATGCATGGCATGACGGAGGGAAGGCCTTTGCCTACAGTGGGATACAACATAGGCTCATATCATAATAGAAATAATAAAATTTCTTTATCGCACACACGGAGGCCGTAAATTATGTATGTACAAAATTGTACGTAATAGGTACTTAGAAAACTTTTACTCGTAAAGTAGGTATAGATTGTAAAAAAGACTTACTTTAAATAGCAAAAGTAGTGCTTACACCAAGAAAATAAATTTTGTGAAGCAAAAAACTTACCCTCTCCCTTGGCACCATAGCGGCTGCGAAGGCACACACAGTGATAAGTAAAATAACCCTGTTCATCGTGTCTTTTTTTTTTATAAATAATACTTGAAAATATTAGCGCAAGCTACGAACGGCGCAGTGGTGTAAGTTTAGTCGCAAAGTTGCAAATAGCGAGCGTCACACTTTGAAACCGCGGCGTCGAATGAGCCGGGCGGGCGGCGCGCGCTTTTAAGTACTAGCTGCTTAACTACTAGGGCTGCTGCGCGCTTTTTCCATTCAATTACAAAACTTTTTACGATAAAGTCGTATCTACTTATCTTCATTAAAAAAAATTTCGGCAAACGTTGACCACGCCATCGCTGAGGTTAGATAACCTACTATTATTCTACTAATAGGGTAAAACCTGGTAATACGCCCCGTTTTCAAAGAAAGTCAAATAAAACTTACGTGTTTAAAGATATAATCAAAATGTCTAATTTAGAATAATATTTGGTATTTTGACAATCATAATGACAGTAGCTTAAACTAATAGGAAACATAGTTACTGACATTTTTATTATTTTTTAGACCTCGACATGGGGCGTTTTGTAAACAACCCGTCTGCTAATACGCCTCACTCTCGTTACAAAATGCCCCAGCACACAAAAATGATTTAGTATTACGAAACTAACATTAGTACTAAGTCTTTTTAAACTAATAAGACACATCAATTCCGTCATCCTCGAAGGAACAACTCTTCTTTAAAAAAGGCGATAAAAACCTTTTGAAGAACTACAGGCCCATCTCGCTCCTGGGTCATATCTATAAAATTGTTTTCGAGAGTCATCACGAATCGTCTCGCGCGCAGGTTCGACGACTTCCAGCCTCCCGAACAAGCCGGTTTCCGAAAGGGCTTTAGTACCATAGACCACATCCACACGCTGAGTGGAGAAGACCGAAGAGTATAATCAGCCACTATGCTTAGCGTTCGTGGACTATGAGAAAGCCTTCGATTCGATTGAGACTTGGGCAGTGCTGCAGTCTCTTCAGAGGTGCCAAATTGACTACCGGTATATCGAGGTGCTGAAGAGTCTGTACGATAATGCCGCTATGTCAGTCCGACTCCAGGATCAGAACTCCAGACCATTCCAGCTGCAGCGAGGTGAAAGACAGGGAGACGTTATTCCTCCGAAACTGTTCACCGCTGAACTGGAGGATGTCTTTAAGCTTCTGGACTGGAAAGGACATGGCATCAATATCAATGACGAGTACATCTCTCACCTACGGTTTGTACCGACGATATCGTAGTCTTGGCTGAGACCTTGGAGATGTCGAACGCCCACTCCAATAAATGTTGGGGACTCTGCTCTCGAAGTTGTAGACCCTTACGTCTACCTGGGACAAACAGTCTAGCTAGGTAGATTTAACTTTGAGAAGGAGGTCAACCGTCGAATCCATCTTGGATGGGCAGCGTTCGGGAAGCTGCGCAATATCTTTTCGTCCCAAATACCGCAGCGTCTTAAGTCTAAAGTCTTTGACCAATGTGTGTTGCCAGTGATGACTTACGGGTCTGGTGCTTACGATGGGCCTTATAAGAAGGCTCAAAGTCACCTAAAGAGCGATGGAGAGGGCTATGCTAAGCACATTGGGCTATGGGCTGGGCACATTGCGCGTAGAACTGACGGCCGTTGGGGCAGAAAGGTTCTCGAATGGCGACCGCGCACCGGTAGACGTAGTGTGGGCAGACCCCTCATGAGGTTGACCGACGATTTGGTGAGGGTCACGGGAAGCCGCTGGATGCGGGTAGCGCAGGACCGGTCATTGTGGAGATCCTTAAGGGAGGCCTTTGTCCAGCAGTTGACGTCTTTCGGCTGAGATGATGGCCTCTTCTAAGTCTTTCCCGCTCCAAGAAGCTCGGAGAGTCTTACGCTCATATTTACGAGACATTTTCTGTAATAAAAACATAAAAGAATTCATTTCTATGCCATTTAAGCACTGGGGCGTTTTAAAAAAACGAAGCAGGGCATATTACCTAATTCTGTTTTTAAAACGCCCCGCCAAGTACCAAGTCACAGTTTCAAGGTTATAACGTTGAGCGCAGCAGAAGAACAAAGTGTATTTATCTGTTTTACAACAGTGCAAGTCAATTTAACACAACTATAATAGACATCAATATATGAAAAAAAATTTGCAACTTACCACAAATTGTTTTGACGCCAAAAAATTAGTTTTAATAATATTTTTCTGTCGGACGAAATAAACCACGCGTGCACGTCAGCCATGTTGCTAGGCGACTGTCAGGTACTCGTGTATGGTTCTGTGTGTTGCGTAGCTTTGTTAGTGTGCGTGCTAGATGGGGGGGGCATTTTGTCAACCGGGGCGTATTACCGACTTTTACCCTACTAAAATTGATTGTTTTTTGCATTGAATGGGCTCCGATACTAGTGAACCGACTTTAATGAAACTTAGTACAAAGATAGAAAAGACCTTGAGGAGTAGCATTGGCTAG
The DNA here is from genome assembly GCA_948473455.1 of Teleiodes luculella. NCBI lineage: Eukaryota > Metazoa > Arthropoda > Insecta > Lepidoptera > Gelechiidae > Teleiodes > Teleiodes luculella. Next base: position 8,442,594 of record OX419590.1, on the reverse strand, counting down.
CTTTTACCGCTGGAAAATTCCTCATTCCCATGAGAAAATCTGTTAACACGGGTGGAGTCGCGAGGCGGAAAGCTAGTTTAAAAATACAATATTTAAAGACACTTCCTCTAAGATCTTCCATGCAATCGAAAGACACGAGAGCCTTCTTGTTCACCTCGAATAAAATAATCAAGTATATTTTTTCAAAATATATTTTTTTATTGTAGGGGTACCGTTGAATGAACTTGAATGGTAAAATGTTTATTTTATCAGAGCTTGCAGGGTTAGTGCATCTTTAGTTGTATAGGTACCTACTCGTACGTACCTTTGGAAATAAAATTTTTAAAACCGCGTTCTATGATATAGGTACAGATTCCGTATCGGTTTCATTTCTAAGACCTCCCGTTAACATACTGCACACCATTTTTTAGGATAGTGTTAAATAAAGAAGCTAACATGAAATTCGGTAGCTTATTTGACTGGTATTTTTTGATATAACAAATCTTACATACAAATATGGGCCAAACAGCGCAGTATAAATAAAATCATGATGGCCAAATTACGCCAGACAGCGTAGCGCATTTCAGAATAAGGAAAGCCTACCCCATCTTGGGATACGATACGAACAAGATAGTAAATTAAATGTTAAATAGATTTTGGGCTTTGGCTACAATTTGTATAGAAATACTAGTATAATATTTTTACAGATTGTTTTTTTTTTTTACCCGGGGATAGAGTAGCTTTCAAAAGTGAAAGAATTAAAATCAAAATTCTATCACTTCTATGTCAACAATCAAAAGAAACAGCTATTTGATTTTGATTAGACACTTTGATTTTTTTATTTTTTGTAAATGCTATCGTCATTGTAGTGAATAAAGATTTTATCTATCTATCTATCTTTAAGCCACATATTTTGAAATTCGCAAGGGAATCAAAACCCATAACTTTTACTTATATACCTACAGGTTTGTACGGAACCCTCGGTACGCGAGTCCGACTCGTACTTTTCCTATTTTTTTTTTTTATATCTTGTCCTAGTGTTCACGTAGAGTCAGTTGTTTAAAATGGGCACACGATGCTAATATTTTATTTAAATAACATAATATTCTTAGCTTTTAAATTTTTTATCGTTGAACTGATATCTCAGTTTAAAAAGTCTGTTATTGTATTTTCCAAAACTTTTCTACAAAGCCCAGAGCCTTTCCGACCTCGACTAGCTAGGTAACTACGATGCTCTGCTACTTATTCATATTTTTCTCGTAGGAATAATATTAATCTTTACAGTTAAGCTGAGCTGTGTGTAATAATTATTTAATTGAGTCGTTAAGATTGTTTCCATAGTAAAACTGTCCCATTTTGGAGGTTCTTATAAGAGCAACGGCAACTCCCATCATTCTCATTCTTTTCCCAGCAACGCACAAATTTTATTTGATAGAAAAACCTCATACGCTAGTGTATAGTGGCAACCCTACGCGAAACAAGCTGATCAGATTTTCCAACAAATCTCGATATATGTACGCTAGCGATATGTAATGTACCTACATGCTTTTACGTGTTATTATCTGTACTATGAGTGCGGTGCGATTGACATGAATGAGCCCTCGATAACGCGCGGTCAATCAATAAACATGTTTGTATTTGTAGTAGCGGCGGCCGGGTGCTCTATCAATATACGAGATACGTACGAGTAGTGAGTGGCCTTACGGCCTTAGGCCCCAATCCCGACTTTGCCCTCGAGATTCCCAAGCACGACGTAGTTGTTCATACTCCTGTGAATCCATCGCATGGGTTTCTCGGGTTTTCTAAGAGCAATTAAAGTCCCGACTGCTATTAATAACTTATGATTAAGACGTATGGGCAAGTTAGGTGAAGCTTGATACTTCGATTTCGCGACACAGGCGGTGGATAATTATAAAAAAAACGTATGACAAAACCGGTCATTATCATACTTTTGTGGTACCTATTTTACGATTTTCGAAATTATAATCTTTACAAAAATCTTAAATTCTCGCCGATCGCTTTTGTAGTCTAGTACCTAATGAAGCCAGAAGTATTGAAATTAACGCTTGCTATTTTATTATTTACCTAAAGGATTTAATTATAAGGAACCGTTATTTTTTACTGAAGGTTCGTATATTTTACATAAATATAATATCAGATATGTAAACAGGCCGAGTCAACGCACGGTCACCTACCCAGTTACAAATCCCGCAAGATGTTATATGAGCGGTAACCTGCGATTTATCACACACACTCCGTGAGATAGACCGTGTGTGAACTGTGAGGCTGATAACTATTTAATGTTCACTCATTAACCGTATCGGGGACTAACTAACTATAGTAAAATTCTAGACTCTAAGATAGATAAGTTACCTAACCTAGCTATATTTTTGTTGATAGAACCTTTAAAAATCAGTCGTACCTACCTTACGAGGCGTGATGGTCTTCTTATTGTAAGTAGATCATCAGATATACCTACCTAATAGTATTATATTTTCTGTTCTGGTAAACAAATACGAAGCTAAAGCTAAAAGAAATAAAATTTATGTTCTCACGAGTTCTTTGGAAGCCATGTTGTCCTTGAGAATGAGAAATTACGATTCAGAGAGACATCGTAAACATATATAATTCAGTTTTTGCGTCTTATCTTCAATATCCATAGAAAATACAATTTAGATTGAACCGTTCAGACGACTTTGAGGTTTCGAAGAATTTCTGCGTGCACTTAGAGCATTTCAATGAGCCACAAAGTTTATAAAATCTTTATAATTTTTTTATAGTTGACGTTTGACACGTTTGCACGGTCTTCGAAATTGCGATTTTATTTATTTGATTCAATTATTTTCATTTAAAAGATTTTTTTTTGTCCCGTCGTCCTCGTAACTATTCCATACATTAGAAACGTAAACAAGTCTAAACGTTATCTGATATACCACCTGTGAAAATGCAGGCAGACGCAGGCGCAGCAGCTGGCGTCGAAATAATACACACGTACCTATACCTAGTCTATCTTAATAATATGCACAGCTCTAACTTATATATATTTTCACCCTTACTGCGTCCACTTACCGAATACCTATAATTATGTCGAGATTTATATTAATATGCCGTACAGCTACCGTGTGTGTGTGGTGGTGAGATATAATATAAGTTGAGCTGTGCATATTAATATAGATTACAGCTACGTGTGTATTGGGCTTCACCGTTTTCCTGACGACAATAACAGTCGAATTGCATCATCATTCATCTCGCTTCAGCTCTTCTCGCCCGGCGCATACCAAGCATGCTTGCATGCGTATACGCGTTTATTGGTTAATGTCACATAGTGTTTAAAACAAGGGATCAACGTATTTTAAAAGTCTCTTTGAAGCCCTCCATTCCGCAGGTAGGAGAATAAAATGTTCAATAGTAAAATTAGTATGATTCGTTACTACCGCCGCTTAAGCAGATTTTCCACAGATCAGCACAGATTTTTTTCCACAGCAGCGTAGTGAGGTAATTCCTCATTAAAAAAAACAAGTACATATTCCAAAGAAGAATATAATCTCTGAATAAACTGCTAAGCCGAAATTGATCCCAGTAACATGTTTGTGGTGGCAGCGTGGCGCATGGTGTCTGAATCTCGTACGCCACCAGAGGATCCCGGTAGTTCGGAAAGAAACACTTTATAGACGAAAGTGTTTAAGTGTCGATAACAATAAGGCAGTAAAACGTATTTTCGTCAGATAAACCTTTCCTGTGGCTTCATGAAGGAAGCATCCAAACGCTACTTTGATGAAGGCCCTTCCCAACCCAATCCCTATGTGGTTAAGTGTACGGGCTATTTCCCGCACCCCACCACGCGGTTCCGCCGCCGCCGCCGTCCCAATACTTTCCGAACGTGACGACGAAATCACTGAATATCCAGTTAAAGCAGCCAAAGAATTTAGATTACACCTAACAGAATGCCCTTCTGGTAGCGAATACCCTTCAGGTAACAACGCCCGCACCCACCGGCGGGGGCGCGGCCAGAATCAAAATCAAAACAGAAAATCAGAGACGGAGCCCCTCAGGCATCCTTCACCATGTTTTCAATATCAACGCGCTAGGCCGTGGTCCGAGGCTCCCTTAAGCCGCCCCTAGACGCGTTGGTATATGACTTTTTTTTGGGGTAGAGTCTTCCGCTCCCCCGCAAGTCCGGTGAAGCTTGATTGGTCGTACCTTTTCGACACAAGCATAGGTCAATTCAGAAAAGAAAAAAAAAACGTCAGATAATATCCAGGGTACAAACCGCCTGTATTCAAAAATTTATCAAAATCCGTAAAGTAGGTAGCTAAACTGCAAAAAAGGAATAAACATCTTGATGCTAATAAAAAACATGTAGGCGTTTGCGAATATATTATATATTATTATAATAAAACTGCAGAGGTCAAAAATCTGTACATAGAAAAAATAATCTAAAAACCGATTCGGATGTAAGAAGCGATATACTATCTAGTTTTTTTTTTTGTTCCTCTGTTTATCTGTTTATACGGGCTAATTTCCGAAACTGAATCATTTGAATGAAATTTTGCATGGTAGTTGGTACCTGTATTCCCGGTCAACATCTTGATAAAAGTAATAAATCGCGAAAAAAATAAAGAGTTCCCGTGGGATAGTTAAAAATTACTACGGAAAGGTCGAAAAACAACTACAGCAGATAGCTATTTTATGAGTGTGGTAATTGCGAAGTATTTAAACCAGTGCTACTGATTTTATAATTTCTAGAGTACCTACCTACTTTATAGCAAGTTGTAGTTTATTCGGTTGACCCGCATTTTTGTATAAAACCTAGACTTTTCTTTCAGGGAGAGTCACCTTGGCGCTATACTTGCAGACAATTCTCTCAGAAACTGACGTGACGAAATTTCAATTTTATTGTTACACATTATTCTGCAGTTTTTTAGCCTTTCTTCTATTTGGTTTTCATATACTTATTATTTTTCAGTTTTTGATCTAATTCAGTTTATCGTACCATACATACCATACCCAAAACTTTGTCTCCAAAAACATAATGAGATGAATTAAAATGATGAGATGAATGATAGTACCGAGAGAGTAGGCGAATGAAAAATATTTTTTATTTATTATGCTCAGAAACTACGTATGAAATTAATACATTTAAACAGGGGGGGGGGAATCTCCCTTTAGTCCTTTTCAGTTACGAAATCCTAAAAAGAACATCTGGGTATAATAAAACTGTAGAGTCGAAAATCTGTGCAAGCAAAAAAATGCTTAAAACCGAGTCAGGGGGATGTAAGAAGTGACAAGTGACAGTGAAGTAACATAATCCAGATTTCTTTTTTTTTTTTTTTTTCTCTGTTTGTCAGTTTGTACGGGCTAATCTCCGAAACTACAATACCGATTTAAATGCAATTTTGTATGGTGGTACCTTATAGTATCCCCGGTCAACACCTTAGATACTTTTTATCCCGGGAAATTAAAGAATTCCCGTGGGATAATTAAAAAACTATAGTAACTTATATACTGCTCAGTACATTGTACGAGCTAATCTCTGAAACTACTAGACCAATTTAAAAGAAATTTTGCATCGTGGTACCTTATATACCCCCCAGTCAACATCTTAGATAGTTTTTACCACGGGAAAATATCCCATTCCTACGGGAAACTGTGTACGGAAACGTCGAAAAATAACGCGGGCGTAGCCGCAGGCGGACAGCTAGTAATTAATAAAGCTAGTGTTGAAATGCTCACCAAAAAATATTAAATGCTTTAGCATATAATAATAAATTATTAATTGTTACAATTTTCTCTAACACATTACTGAAAAGTAAAAAAGGCGGGGTAACTATCAATTACCTATGTATTCTAGTATTTAAGTACCTACCTGTACGTATTAAAATTAGTTCTCTGTTTGTTTTCACACAAACTTTATTATTTTTATATCTAGTGACACGACAAACAAAAAACTTATTTAGAGACCGGGCTTTACTAAATTACGAATAAGTAAATTGTTTTCATTCACCTTCGATACGATATTCACGACAGCGCGCAAAACAACATCATACGAAAACAATAATGTATCAATTGCCAGCTATGTATGTACTTACTTATTTACATGTAAAGGTCATTGCCTTCTAATATACAAGTAAATAATCCAAATGATTCAACGCAGTTCATAATTTTCCGATGTTTCAAACAGCTATGTTGCATTATGTTAGTTATTTTTCGAGATCGTTTAATGTCTGTTTTTCACAATTGCATCAGAATCTGGGGACATTATAAGGAAAATGGAGTAAAAAAATAATAGATACCTACGTTTAGCGCTCGAATATGAATCATTAATTGCGTACTTAACCCTTTGGTTGGCAGTCTAGATAATAATATGTAAAATTCCTATTTGAAGTATTATCGTTTTTTTATTTGATGTTAGGCGGGGTCATTACTCATTACGCGCAGTTGATCACGCAAACATTAGGTCATGTGTACAACAATGTGCGTCAGTGTAATTTCTTAATAAAGAAGACGTTCGGATCTATTTTAGTTACCCGTATAATATAAAAAAATAGGGTAAGGGTCTAGGTTAGGTACTGGTAGAAATTGCTACCACCGTAGTAATAACATTTACATCAATGAAGGCAATGACCTTAAGATGTATATTAACCTAATATGATTGTATATGGATGTATATAAACCTTAATAAGCACGTACTAACCTTATTCCTAAAATACAGGTAAATGCTTACCTGGTTTAGGGATAACTTTGTTTACTCAGCTAATTATTCATTACATTGCAAAGGCATATTTTCAAACAAGTACTTTTAATTTCTTGTGATTTTATTTTGTTTAGTATGTACCTACACATCGTATGTACATATTAAACTTATACAAACTTTATATTAGATTAAGATTTTGAAAAATAATATAAAATAATTTTTATCTTATCTTATCTTAAGAAGGCCCCGAATTTGAACAAATTTTTTGTTGTGGAGTAGACTGCAATAAAGTACCTACATAATTATTATATTATATTATTTTGTTTTTGCTGCTATACCAAAACCGCATTCAAAATTACTTAAGTAAACTAATATTTTTCGGAAAAAACATATTTTACGAGCATCAAACGTGCACTATCACGATAAAGATTACAGCGTTGTTAATACAAATATAGTCACGGAAATCAAGAAGATAGATTTAACCGATCAGGAAAAACAGTCACGGAATCACGTCTATCTGTGATATAGTTCAAACATCAACACTTATGATAGATTGGTTATTTTTGAGATTTCAACCTATGTTCCTTGGGGAAAGTTTTTCTTTTTTTTTTATTGACCTATGCTTGTGTAGAAATGGTACGACCAATCAAGCTTCACCGGACTAGATCACTATGTTGCGGATAAACTACAAGTTAAATTTCACGGTGTATGCACGCAGTCTTGCAGCAGGCTAGAATTATCTTGGATATAAATAAAAAGACCTAATGAAATACCATGAAATACTGTATATTTTCGCCAATAATTTACTGGCATCTGTTTTTTCTCTCTGGAATTTTCCTGTCATTCAAGATTTGTTCCAAGGACTCGGAAAAGTATCCGAATATCTTTTCTTTTATAGCAACTAATAATTCTTCTTTATACATACCCTGAAATCTACCACCTACGTATAATTCTGAATATCTGATTTAAAAAAACGCACGCAAAGGTTTCCGCTTGACTGGTACCTATCGCTTAAAAACTTGTTTTTTGTCCTGCATGTTATTTCAACCGACTTCAAAAAATCCCTTTTTTAATGTTGGTTCTCAAAAACAAAGAGAAGAGGTTTTTAAGTCAATATTGAAGTTGGTTTTCTTTTTTTGAAAGTTAGTTTTTGATAAGGAAGCGCTGTCGCCTTTAACTGTTCTTATTAAAGTTATTCACCCTCCAATTTTGTAGAAATAGTACAATAGTAGTATAGTTAATTATTTTTTCAGTTAAAATGGAAAATGTAATAAAAGAGGATAAAAGGTTACACCTGGAATATTAGTATTGAAATATGCCACGTTGGTAGACCGACCTCTTACATAAAACATTTGTTGTTAATCCAGAGAGTAGTGGTGTGGTAGCTACTTATTACTGTTGTGACCTCTGGACACGTGTATCTCTCCCATGATCTAACCGCTGAATAATTAATGAATAATCAAGTAGGTGAACCTTCTAAAAAATACCACTGTAAATAATAACCAGGTAGAAATACATTATTGATGTATAAAAGTATAAAAAAACAGATATTTTTTATTATAATGCAAGTAGCGGCTTACTTAGCAAATATTGAAAAAATATGCTCAGTCAGTAGTTTTAAGCAACTTTTCCGTAGAAACTTTTCTTGGACACAAGAGAAAATCCGACCCTCCCATATAGTTTACAAACATAGAGGAAAAAAAATAATTTAAGCCATGCGGATAGATGTGATAAGTTTTTTTTTCTTTCGTTTTTTGTTTTTTTTTTTGGGACGGTTGATCTTACATGGTTGATCTGATCCGTTGACTGAGCATGTCCTTTCAGTTTTTGCTAAGCAGTTTTTGAATAAAAAAGCCTCATTTTTGGCTTCAACTACACAGTATTGCGGACCTACTTGCACCGCATTATTTACTACACATTAACACTTACATAATATTCACTTATTTTAATTCACAAACAAATTACAATAATTTTATGCGAATCATCCAAAAAAAAATAATTAACCATTATGTGACAAAATAGTAAATAATCTGCTGTGACCGACGAATTACAAAAAATATCTCGAATTAGGCTGATCCAGACTCGTTTAAATCTGCCTGACTCAGACATCACCAGATAAAATATTTAGTTATCCACAGGTGGGTAAGTACATGCAAACTTTCACGAAGTTTAATACACTGTGAGAGTGACAAATCAACGTACAATGAAAATGTCTAAATACAAAAGCACAGTACTATCACAGGTACTATGCTAGAATGAACCCGGTCCCCCGAACCAAAGAGGAGGATTTATCCTCTACCTACGCCACCTAACGGTGCTATGAATTCTAAAAGTAATGCACCTATTGTTTGGTTTTTTAATAGGTACCTATTTTATAAAAAATGTCTAATATCGGATTAACAACGAAAGAAAGCTTAAACGCTTTTAAGTATTGATTCGAAGTACAATTTTATTTACATAATGGTTTTTTTTACCGATATAGACCTTTATTTTTCGTAATTCAATAGTAAACAGCTTATAAAAGAACGACGTCAAGTAAAGCTCACTTTAAGCTAGCCGCTATCTTCTAAGTATTTATTTGAAATATAGATCTTTTCAATGTGGGAAAAAATACTATTAGTTTAATTAAACCTGATGAAGAATAAACTAAACTTTTTTTTTTTTAAATCCGCAATTATTTTAGAAAAAGAAATAAAAGTTTTCAACTTTAAAGTGCTCATCAAATTTGGAACCCTTTGTTTTGAGACTTAGCTTTTACTTAGATTTTATTTAAGTGGTATGTAATGTAATGTATATGTCCTATGCATTCACGTTTTGCTACTATTACGTACCCTGTTATCCGTGTAGGCTAAATTAGTTTGACTAGTAAGTTTCACGTAGTTTCACTGAGTAGATAGGGTAGAGTTTAAGCCGCCGCCATAGCGGCACCTGTGTTTAGTTTGTATTAATTTATTCAGTCAAAGTTCATTAATTTCAAAGACCTTGTCAAGCTCATGGCTACGGAAACAGTACTGAGGGGGAGTCTATTCCTAGAATAGCTTTTAATGGCGTTGCATGTAATCGGTTGCAGCGGTGCGGAGTGTGACATGCAAGTTGGCAATAAAAACCTGTCACTATGTGGCTCAATGTACTTAGGTACTCGTTTAGGTAATTAGGTACTCGTTATTTTGAATAATATGAATCAAAAGTCTTTTCCTAAGTTAAAAGTATCTATACTGTTGACCAAGGATATAAGGTACCACCATGCAAAATTTCATTCAATCGGTGCAATACTTGTGCAATAGTTTCGGAGATTAGCCCATACAAACATAGAAACAAAAAAAATCTGGTTAAATTCTATATCACTTCTTACATCCCCCTGACCCGGTTTTAAGCATTTTTTTCTATGTACCAGATATACAGATTATCAACCTCTACAGTTTTATTATATAGATTATCATTATCATTAAAATGGCAATTTTCTAACTCAAAAAAATATCCTTATCGCGGGGGAAAAAATCCAATGGCGGGCTATCCAAGATGGCGGAGTAGGAACTTTATTTTTAATGCACTTCTACAATATGAGTTTCAATTGAAAGGGCTCGTTAGAGTTATTCGAAAAATAATGCAACGTCATTTTAAATCCAATATGGCGGATCATAACCAGCAATAACTAAAAAGTAAAAAATGCAATTTAAAAAAAGGGATTTTATTTAAACGCTCTAAAAAGAAGAAAATATTTTCCTTAAAAACTTTAGCTATCAACTTATAACTTCATATTTCATATATTGTAACATAAAATAGTATTTAATAGTATTTAGTTAGATTGTAACTGAAAATAAAATACTCTTAGGTACTAATAGTTTATTAACAAATCGCCCGACAAGCTTTTATGATCATAATAATATGAATTGTATATAATGCGGTTATAAGTTATTGTAGTACAAATTTTTAAGGAAAAAGATACATATTTTCTTCTTTTTAGAGCGTTTAAATAAAAGCTTTTTTAAAAAAGTTTTTTTTTTATTTAATTTATTTTATTACAGATAACTCTAGAACAAAATAAAGTGAAACACTGAAAACATCTGTTGTATCTTTTAATAATATTATAAATAAGTATCACAATTTACAGGAAAAACCTAAAATTATGGCGCCCGAGCTAATGTGACGAATGACTAATGTATGAATGACATCACTTTTCCGATTCTTGGTATTTTAAGTTCTCAAAATAACAATATTTTCCTCCTTCCACTCAGTATTTTTACCTAAGAGTCTTTCCCACTTTCTTCAGCAGAACTAAGTAAGTAAGTACCTACCTGCAATGGAATACAAACTATTAATTATTAACTTCACATACATAATAGAAAATACAAATCAGTAATTACCATAGGAAACTATTTTAATTAGTACAGCTATCTCTATTGTATAATGGTGAGATGTTCAATGTTTTCAAATAGTAAGTAGAGCAAGCTAGTGCACGTGCGCCGGCGCACGGTGCCACTTCGTCTCGTCGTGATGTCTCAATCTCATCTCAATTCGCCAGCGATCCTCAGTTGAGAGTCGTTGAATTCAGTTTCCATTGAGGTGTGACCTGAGGATGTTTGCGTAGTTGAGTGAAGACTAGTGTTGATGGATGCACTTCTCGTCTCTGGTCGTCTGAAGTGCCGCCTCCGGCGAGTGTCGGCGTTGGTGACTGATGTAGGGCCTGGCCGGCTGCCAGCGGCTACCTTCACGAGCGCACCCAAACAAATCCAGTTATACCAGCTCGCAAAAAGCGAACACAAAATGGCCGCTTGAACAATAAGACACTAAACCGAGTGATTTATTTCTGTCTGGCTGTCAGTCTCGCTCGCCTCAGATTTGTTGTGGACTCTTAATAATTATGAGCCGTCTGGACCTTGGAAAGTGCCCAATTCTGCAGCTTTACCTGGCTGTAATATATTTATTTTATCATTTAATACTTTGCTTACACAAGCAGACGTATAACCCTGCATCACCTCACACAAATTCGAGTAGGTACTTAGAATAGAATACAATTTATTATACTTCATATAAAACATACAAGTTGAATTGTTGTGTAAATATTATTTAGGGTTCCGTACCTCAAAGGGAAAAACGGAGCCCTTATAGGATCACTTTGTTGTTCGTCTGCCGGTCCGTCTGTCTGTCAAGAACCTTTTTTTCAGGAACGCGTAGAGGTATCAAGCTGAAATTTATACCAAATCAGAGTCGCTTCGCTTAGCGACTCCCACCTCTTTGTATCAAATGCTCAGGTCTAACTGTCACTTGTAGTTGAAAAAAAAAGAAGCCAACGCAATCAAAAGATACAGCCGTTAATGCCGCAATTTCGACATATACAAAGTAATCAAAATCTACGGAGTACTTTCCGTAAACTCAGAATCTTGAAATTTGGCAAGAATCAACGTCGTATAGCACAGATGAAGGAATATTTGCGAAAAGTAAAAAAAAAAATACTACGTCGTATAATAGGCCTGTGTCCTTAAAAAATGTAATTAGTCCGTCTTTTAGATTATTCAAAAATAAGGGACACGTATTTTTTTATTTGTAAATCGGACCAAAAATTACAAAGATATAGCCCATTAAAGTAACGTGTGACGTCACACCGTGCTACATTTGATAGCACTAAGTGACGTCACACGTAACTTTAATGGGCTATATCTTTGTTATTTTTTGTTTAATCGAAAAAAGAAAAAATACGTGTCCAATATTTTTTTATAATCTAAAATACGGACTAAATAGAATGTAATTATTTTGACCCTTGACACAGGCCTATTGTGATATTTTTAATAATTTCAATACAATTTTTGACACTCCCAAAGTACATACAGGTACTTCCCGTGAATTAGTCTTGAAATTTAGCACGAAGCAAGGTCTTAAAGCACAGATAAAGGAATTTTAATTGCGAAAAGTTTAAATTTTTAGTTACATCATAATATAATTTATAACGACACTTTTAGGAGAATGAAAACCTTATCCAGTCGATTAATCTTAAAATTTGGCATGAAGCAACGTTTTATAGCACACGAAATTCAAAATTCAAAAAGTTTTTATTCGTAGTGTAAGATTTTACAAATCACTTTTCAACGTCGAGGCGAGTCTTCTGTGGAGAAAAACTCGCCGGAAGAAACTCCAGTGCTAGATTATATAACAGCAGTGCTATTTATAATTTTACGTATAATTTCAATAGAGGTTCACAAGCAAATAACAGAGATACCTACCTAAGATGCAGGATTATTGAGGTACTTTTAGTAAATACAGTTAAGGTTTCCTACCTCAACAGTAAACTAGGTAATTAATAACGTATAATATACAAACTGATGTGTTCTGCATCTACATACAATACAGACAGAGTATATACTTTATGACAACCAGATAGATTTTATAGAAGTTCCTGATCCTGTTCCTGTTATTGGAACTATCTCTTCGCAATATTATATGGAGACTCGAGCAGAGAGAAACATTCTAGGTAGGTACTTACAGTCATTCGGCTATACGCACGGACGAAGTCCCATTGTGTTCATTTAATTGGGATTATAGTGACAGTTCACCCTGGTATCAGGGTAGGCTCGAGCCCCTCGGTGGGGACATATATGAGCTGTTAACGATAGTGACAGCCGATTATAATACATACTAACTGGCATATAATAAATATACTTATACATGCCCACCTACTTACGGAGAACCTCGTTTGGCCATGCGGTTGCGGTCGCGTCGGCCGCCCTGCAGTCTGCGCCGGGGCGATCGTCTTACAATCTCCACGTGCGTATACAGATACGGTCATCTAAAAGTCCCGTGAAACTTGATACAACTATTTTGAGACACAAGCAAAAAAAAAGAAACAAAGAAGAAAAAGAAATTACACCTACGGTCAATATGATGTGAGTGACGGTGGCCTAGTGGTAGTGGCAAGTGGCTAGGGCCGTCTTTTACCTCGCGGAAGGCGCAGGTTCAGCTCGGTAATAATAAAAAAAATATAGGGACACCAACACAAACCCATCTGACCCCAAACTAGGCAGAGCCTGTACTATGGGTGTCAGACATATATAAATATACAACATCCAGACACAAGGCAAACACAAGTGTTCAACCTGGCTCATCACACGAATGTTTGCCCTAGGCGGGATTCGAACCCGAGACCCTGTGCTTTGGAGGCAGGCATACTACCAACTACTCGTAGACTACGGGGTCGTCAAGACGTGTTAGACGGTGTTTTCGATATTCGAATTCATATTTTGTATGTTACTTTACGGTGAAGGAATAAACCATAATGACACCTGCACACACCTGCGAAGAAATTGAAAGGTCGTGTGTGAAGTTGATCAACTCGCACTGCGCCAGTGTGCGCGACTAAGGCCTATTCGCCCTCATTTTATGGTAGACTTGCGCCCCTCGATTTGGACATAATATGGTCAGTTAGCAACATGCTGACCGCAAATCTCGACCTGTATTAGTATATGAACATTCTTAGATTTACGCGGTTGTTAATTGCCCTAACACACATTTTCACGGGTTTTCTCCACGATTTATCACGAGTGAATATCGGTAAGCTCAATTTAAAACTAAATCGTGGAGAAAACCCGTGAAAATGTGTGTTAGAGTATATTAGTTTAGCCAAGCTTCGTCATCCTTTTTGTTTTCGAGCACAGTAAGATAATAAAAGCTAAGAAATCAGGTAAGATAACAAAGTAAAACGATTGAGGCAGCCAAATAGAATAGTGATCCAATAAGTTTTTAACGTTCCTGTCCGAATTTCTGACTTGTTTGGTAATTTTAGCCTGACCTATATTTAGGAGAATAAAAGATAATAGCGCCCTAAAAAAATCTAGGTGGTAGCTACTCATCACATTTACGAGTAGGTTGTTTACCTAGACAACCTACTTTACCTACCTACATTACACAAGCACAATGCATGAGATATTGTTATATATATATTGTTAATAGCGTGGACAGGTCCCCCCCACAAGAAGACGGTGAAAATACATAATTTTATAATGTATGTGTACCTACTTAAATAAGTGTATTTTTACTTTCTAAAAATCTGAATTTGTTTGCATTACCTTAATAAATCGTTATTTTTACGGTTCTCAGTACTACTCAGCGTGGCGTTTATTAAAATAACGGTTACAAAAATTGTATATCTTTTTCTAATTATTTTACTATAGGTACATATAAATATCGTCGTGGTGTCTTTCATCCGTTACATTATAAGTCACTTATTGGTATAAAACAAAACATGTTGTTTAATATTTCCAACGCATCCAAAATGTAAGAAGACAACAACTGAGTGATTTCATAATGGGGCAGTGATCCCGTCATCGAAGGTGGATCGGATTGGCAGTTGCTGGCACCGAGTTGGCAGCCTTTCGACTTTCGGGGCGGCGACGTCGACAGCGTGGTCCCAAGTCCCAACCCAAACGCACCCTTTTCCGCTAAACCGATATTATACGAACATTAACCGTTAATATCGCATTTGAATGCCGGCGGTGAAACACTCGACTGCCGTGTCACACCGATCTATCCTATCTATAGATAAGTGAGTTACGCTTAACAAAGCTCAATCAAATAATTTGACTATGTTTTATATAGTGTAGGTACTATCAATAAAAATATTTACGTATGTTTTTACGCATAATTATTAAAATGGCTTAGGCACTTAACTCGAATTTTCGAGGGTTTCGTAACACCGGATTACTTTATGTTCAGATAAGATAGATTGGCATTGCATTAAATACTCTTGTGCTTACGAGGTTCCACTGTAAGTTACGTGAGATCTAGGTAACACGGGCAGTACTTATAATTAAAAATAATGCTTTTACTTTGAGCTTTAACTCTATAATATGTATAAATGTTGTTGTCTTTACAAGGTTGTTATATTATTTTTTGTCAAGACTGCGTTTATGTCAAATCTGGTACATATTATATTGATATTTTTTTAGCAGATAAACTAGTCTAATTATAGAAACTATGTCTCCTTTAAGTATCTAAGACTGCTAAAATTCTTTAGTAAATTAATAAATGTTTATTTCAAGTAAAACTCCCTACTCACTAAATTGATTTACAGGTAAGATCATATCATATCATATTATAAGTAAATAAAAACAACGATTTTAAAATTATAATATTTTCTTTCCCTATAATGTTAAGTAACGTTAATTTCTCATATAAAAGAAGCGATAGCCACTTAGCCACAAGTAATGGCAGGGTCTCTTATGTTGAGATAGGACCTTCGCGTTACACGATTTGTATGAACTTCTGATCCGTTAAAAACTAAATATAGTTATAAAAATAAATACATTAATATTACAATTACAAAAAAAAAAACCTTTTGTATAGACAGTAATGATCAACAAACCTAGTACAAAAAATCTTAAAAAATCTTTTAATTTCTCCATATATGAGAAGATTTTGAAAAATTC
The DNA here is from genome assembly GCA_948473455.1 of Teleiodes luculella. NCBI lineage: Eukaryota > Metazoa > Arthropoda > Insecta > Lepidoptera > Gelechiidae > Teleiodes > Teleiodes luculella. The sequence goes on along the minus strand of OX419590.1, from coordinate 8,426,505 downwards.
CTTCTTTGCCCTTTTTCTCAAGATGATATTTTTAGAGATAGGAGAGATTGGTGTGACACGGCAGTCGAGCGAGATGCTCAGTTTACCGTAGAGGGCGGTAAACTGAGAGAAAGAAATTGCAAAAACATCACAATTGTTATAACAGTTTTGAATAGATTCCGAACTGCTATAGAAAGAAGACTAGACTGTTCTAGACAGCGAGATGCTCTACCACAAAGCTGAAATAACTGATTACGCTTTCCAAAAGGCTCATGTGTAGGTGCAATAATTTTATTAATTGCATCAAATATATACTTAACTTATAATATTCCTAATTGCAATAAATATTTACATCATTGCATAATTAATTAAACATAATTAGAAATAATGTAAATGGCGGCCGTATCTCCCTTAATTCTTCCAGGCAACTTTTAGACGGGAGTAGAAGATGCGCAGGGGGGGGGAATAATATTAATTCCCACTAAAAATAGTTCATACAAATCTGTTCCGTCTGATTCAAACAATACGAGTAGGTACATAAAAAAAATATCCTAGGGGGCAGTCGTTCTGAAGTGATGCTCTTATCGTACAATTCGTACATAGATATTTTCTTTTTACATAGTTACATTTCAGCGAACATCACAAACTTTTGTCTTGGTATCGATCAAGGAAACAAGGGAATAAATAAATAAATAAATAAATAAATAAATAAATAAATAAATAAATAAATAACCAATAAATAAAATGAATACAGCAAATAATAAGTAAATATATTTATTTATTTATTTAACAATTTATTGTACACATAAACATACAAAGGACAATCACATGTAGCAAGACGACACAACAGGTCTGCTTATTTCTAAAGAAATATCTTACAGTAGACCCAGACCTATATTCTTTAGGTAAGTATTCAAATTCAAGCCAGTAAGCCTACTATGTAAGTAGCGACAGGCTCGAGAAGCTATCAAACGCGACATTTTGACAGAACTACTATGGCTCTAATGTCACTATGTCGCGTTTGACAACTTCTCGAGCCTGTCGCTACTTACATATTAGACAATATCCTATCTGCAACATAAAATATGCAAAGCCCTGTAAATATTAAATGTTCATCCACATCATTAAATTACTTTTTAAGAGCTGAGTAGGTACTTACTTAGACTAGTAGGATACAGCCGATCCTAAACGCATTATCATTCACGTCAAAGTTTCTTATGATACCTACATGTAAGCTTTTGAACAGTCTGAGTAGCTGCTGTTGATTGATAGGAACTTACTGATTTCTTAAATTATTGTATTATACCCTGGTTTATGAATTATGACGTTCTCGCAAGGCACAGACAGAGTAGTACGCATAGGGGAGTTCCCCAAGTTTAGTTTTAGGGCCACTATTTTAAAATTTTCTTATTGGTGATTGATGATAAGTAATTTATTTTAACTTTACTCTACCTACATGAAACATTTTTTTTTGTCTGAACTAACATGTTGTTCGTACAATTTTGTGCATTAATTAAGATTTTAGACTCAAGTGTGGGTGGTGTAAATAAATCCACTAGCAAGTGACCGCGGTCGGGGTCAACTGATTGATATGCTCTTGCGCAAGCACTGCTCTATCAAAACGTAAATACCAATAAACTAATAAATTTAATGATTATGAGACACTATCACAAAATACTCCACTTCAATACTACCAACGCGTGCTCACACTTATTGATAAGGAAGAGGTAATTAAAATATAAATATTGTTATAAGTATATGTAAGTAAAATTAATAGAACTAATGTAGGTAGGGACTACTAAGTATTTGGTATTCTGTGATATAAGTACCAATACCAACATAGTTTTAATATCAAATTTTTTTATAAATAATTGTGTTTCAAAAACTATGTGTATTGTAACCTAAGTACTTTATGTAGGTACAGTCCACTTCCTAACGGTAAAAAAAAACTTTCAAATTGCCGCTGAGGCTTGAAAACAGAACAAGAAAGATCGATCCCATATTTTCGAGAAAAAAGTTCTTAGTAGGTAGGTATCTAATTCATTAATCATTTTTGGTAAAGTAAAAATATTTGGTAATCTAGTGACTAGCCAATCTGAAAATTCCGTATAGTGTGACCCATCAAAATAATCGAGAGTATCTCGATTCTCGTGGAATAACTTAAAAAATGTTATAAAAATTTTGCTATGTACGATGTAGTACCGTAAAGAGAAGATCCACCTGAACGCTGTCTCATAATTTTATTAACCGATTTCAAATAAGAAAGAGGTTCTCAATTCGACGCGTATGTTTTTTTTTGTGTGTAGGTATGTTATAATTATAAGATCTCCGCTAATTGTGAACCGATATTCTAAATTCTATTTTTAATCGACAAGGTAAATTAGCCTATAAACATTTTGCTAAGGTCGGATTATTAAATTTAAAGATATGAAGAATTACCTCTTGAAGATATAAAGAAATAACTCCTTAATTGAGATGACGACGTTATCACCGATCCGTAAATTGTTTTGGCAATCGATTTAATAATTTTTTTTTGTTGATTGAGAAAATTTATACCCAAGATTTCTACAAATTTGGTTTAGATCTGCTCTCTAAAACAAAAACTCTTCAATAAACGACAGCACACACATTATGTTGCTATTGTTATATTAAAACAACAAAAGATAATGCGGTCTTGGTTCATATCATATTTTTATTCACGAATATAAATCTGTGCAAAGGCTGCAAAATCCAATAGAGATCATAATTATAATTATTATATGCGATGCTTTGATCAATCTTATAATTATTCTTATTTTTGTTTTAAGTTAAAGGCGAGCGAATGAGTTATTATGATTTCGTCCTTCACAAAACGTCTCTCTCTGAATTTTCAGGGCTCAACTTTATGTTGACTTGAAAGTACTTATGCAAATTCCAAGTAATGACCGTCGCCGTCGACTTAAATGAAAAACAGTCAAACTTCACGGAATACTCAGCTTTCAGGCTTAAAAATATAATTAACCTAATGCTAAAATGGTCGTCTAAAAGCTTTTAATTAAAGGCTGACAAATTAGAGAAATGGCGGCTGGGGGCGGTGGTGATGGTATATGTAGTATCCACGTAGTACCTATGTGGCCTTAGCACGGTCCACATAGGGGCTTTTAACCTAAATAAAATGTCTAAGGTGGCTGTAAGAACGTGAAAGGTCATCATCATAATAATAATCATCAATTCGGCCGAAGGACGTCCACTCCTGGACAAAGCCTAACGCTCCCGCAACCCTTACCAAATCGGTCCACTTTGTGGGGCGTCGTCGTCTGCCCACGCGCCACATCTTCCGTTACACTTCCGCCATATTAAGAATCTTTTCGCCCCAACGGCAGTCGATTTTACTATTAGGTATTATTTTTAATTGTCCTTTGCTTGCGTCGTAAAGTACGACGAATCAAGCTTCACCTGACTTGTGGGGGAGCGGAAGACTACCCCAAAGTAGTCAAGCACCAACGCGTCGAGGGGCGGCTCGAGGAAGCTTCGGACCTAGGATACGGAAAAACATCGTGAAGGAGACGACGCCTGAGTGAGCTCCGTCTCTGATTAATAATTAATTTTGTTTTTGGCCGCGCGCCCCCGCCCCGCGCCGGCGGGTACGGGCATTGTTACCTGAAGGGTAATTGTTACCTGAAGCACAGAATAAATAATAGTACCTGAAGAGTATTCGCTACCAGAAGGGCATTCTGTTAGGTATAATCTAAATTCTTTGGCTGCTTTAACTGCATCAGTGATTTCGTCGTAAGGTTCGGAAAGGTCGGTTTTACGCGCATGTGCCCTGCCCATTGTAACTCAAAAGGTATGAATCCTATCCTATCCTACCATCATCCTAACAATTACTTATTACAGTTTGTAAGGATGGATAATTAATTGGATGTGTGAATTGATGTTTGTTACTCTTTCACAATAGATGAATGGATTTTAATATAACATTAGAGTAATATAGCTTAATATCAGAATAACAGTTTCCGTTTCGAAGCGTTACAACTGTAACAAACAGGCGGTATTTTTTATATATTTAGTAATGGATTTTCTGTGTTGCAATTTTACAATCTCATATCAACGTCAACAATAGAATAGGTCGTGGAGTACCTAGGTCTGAAACAAGGTACACTTTTTGATGCCATCACTGCCTATTTTAATTTTACCGTAATCCGTTCAGTTCAGTGCAGAAAATTTGTTTGTTTTCTGCTCTATTTCACATGGACCAAAACCACAAAGACCAAGTAGTTATTACAAATCTGTGAATGGGTAGTAAAAGGTCAGGCCCTTAGATTAGAGCCTGGCATAGCCCTGACGTAACGACCAGCTGCGGCCACTATATACTGCGTAGTAAATTAGTAAGAAAGTTAATTAGTGTACCTAATGCGCAGTTCTTACAAATCAATAAAAATTAGTTTGTTACTCAGTTTTATCATAAATAACCTTAACCTACTCCTATCTGTATAAAATATACCGTACACGTACCGTGACGGTCAGGTCGCACCACAATTTTTTTTTTCCGAAACTATAAGACATATCCTGTTGAAACTTGGTAAGTAGATGTATTCTGTGAACCGCATTAAGGTTTTCACATAAAACTAGAAAAAAAATCAATAAATTTTGTGGGAGTTGCCCATACTTAGAACTGAAACTCAAATAAAATCGAGAGATGTCTCTCCACTGAACTTCCACTGAAAATTGGTTTGAAAGAGATCTAGTAAGTAGTTTTTTTAATACGTCATAATTCGTAAACCGCAACTTACCTATCACTAGGTATCAAAGTTACAACGAACTACAAAATAAAATATATTAGGTATGTCACTTACTGCTACGGAACCCTTTATGGGCGGGTCCTACCCGCACTTGGCCGCTTTTTTCCTTATTTAACTTATTCGGTGCCAAGTACCACTTGCTAAATCTCATACACGAACTAACTCGTACTTGCAGCTCCGCCCGCCTTAAATAATTTTCCTATGGAAATAAGGATGGTATTTTTTAAAAGTTATTCTAATGTATAGGTAAGCTGCATCACTGTAAAGTTTTATTGAAATCCATTCAGCACCTAGTTTTTGCGTGAAAGAGTTACAAACATCCATCCATCCATCCATACATACATCCATTCTCACAAACTTTTGCGTTTATATAATAAAATAGGTGCAAAAAATAATGGATTGGCTGAGTGGGGTGGGGTGGTCCCAAAGTTGAAGGGGTCTATTTTGAAGTAGGTATAGGTAATTTTTAAAGGGGAATTATAAAACGAGCGAATAAAAAAACAACTTTACGACTGATGATGACATACGTTTTTAATAACTTGAGCGGCATGAATTTGAGTAAGCGAAAAATTAACTAAACTAACGACGAATAGTGATAATTATAAAATCCAGAACGAGCTTACAAAAAGTGCATTGTGAATAATCCATTTCAGATATTAAAATTACCAAGTGAGCGACTAAATTACCAAGTGAGCGACTACATTACCAAGTGAGCGACTGGAAATACAGAGAGGCCAACTGGCAACACGAAGGTCAGGCGTTAAACGAAGCGGGGACGGGGGGGCTCGGGGGGCTGTGCAGCCCCCCGCTAAAAAAAAAAACAAATCTACCCAGAATCAAATCGGTTGGTTAGGTTAGGTTAGACTGATGTCAATAACAGAGCGGAGGGAGCCGAGCGAGCGGAGCGAGCGTGCCGCGGCAGCGGCCGGGGACCGTCGGAGTTTTAATTTTTTCAAAGTTGTTTTTGTATTCGGAACACTTCATTTAAGATAAAATGACGCTCAGTATAAAAAATACATTTGCCAAATATTGAAAAAAATGCAAGACGTAACGTTGACACTCAAACATATATTATGACGCTCAAATATTATGAAGCTGCTCATTTTGTATTTTAAGTAACTCAAATTAATGTTTGTAAGTTGCTGTTCTGTTGATTTCTCGTCGCTCGCAGTCAGTCGCTCACTTAGTAATTCTATAACCCAAATTAATTAATTTTGACACTCAAAACTGTAATTTACAGTCACTCGTTTAATTACTACCCATTTTTAAATAGATACCTACTTAACATTACTTGAAAGGTTTGTATAGGTATATAAATTAGTATGACAAGTTGTACTTATGTACATAATATATTATTTAGTTTCAAGCAGAAGCCGGAAAGTTACATAAAGATGGAAGAAAAAATATATAGCGTTTAAAAATTTAACGACCGCGATGCTATTTTAAAATTATTTTAGTGCGACGGTCAATAAAACCAAAAACAGCATATTCGTGAGATTTCAAGAATTTTTAAACAATAAAAATGAATACCTAGCATGATTAATGCAAGATTTTCAAAAATTTACAACACGTTGTCGCCGCGTCGTTGAGTCATGCATTACGAGTAGGTACCTAAAGGGACTAATAAACAGCTTTCTCATGTGTCTTAATCACACGTTACACTTGCGTTACACACAGTAACAGAAAAAAATAATAGTACCTAACCACAGTCCTAGTATATTATGTACTAGTACAATATACTACTTAGACCATGTAGGTACCATCTGAGGTGGGAACCGCTTCGCATACTATACCTATTTATTCTGTGGTCCTAGCTACCTTACCTACCTATATTTGCGCGGGAACGAAAAAGAAACTTGCGAAACTTTACAAAACGTTGTTGGTGGTTTGATTGGTTATGTTTGGTATTCTGTGGTTTTGTTTGTGTTAACGCGGAATACGTGCATGCAACATGTTCATTGAAAACTATTGGAAAAAAGCAGACCAATCTGGCCGGATTGAAGAAAAATACTGAAGACGACGGCTGCATAGTTATACATTTTAGCCTTTTTTGCAGGGATCAATATAAAAAAAATAAAAGTGACAGTCAGGAGCAGTGGTGCCAGATTAAGCGAATTTTCACCATTTCCGCTACTTCGAATGGCGGTGAGGTGACCTGTAAAGAGAAAATTTCTCAGGAAATATTCTTTAAAAAAGTGAAACAGTTTTGAACTTTTTAAAACATCCTTGTGTTTTTGGTTTTTCTATAAATTGACCACTGTTTAATTATTTTTGTAACTTGTTTATGTAAGGTGAAGTATTAATATTATATTTATTATTACCGACTTCATTAACTATATAAAATGGGATCTAGTCTCGCTCATTTAGTCAAAATATGTCATACACTTAACAAAAATATTATTTTTTGACCGTATCTTTTTTATTTACGCTACATTTAGGCTTCTATCTAAACATAATTTAGGCTTTTTTTTTTACTATGGCAACAAATATTCCTATACTAATACATTTTTGTGTTATATCTAACTTCATACACTGAAAATCCAGACCTTGAGTGCCGACTATAGTTCATCATCATCATCATCTCAGCCGAAAGACGTCCAATGCTGGACAAAGGCCTCTCCCAAGGATCGGTCCGACGCCGGCATGATGTGTTTGATCGGGCCGATTACAGTTAATTCAAGAGAAATATTGCTCGGAACAATTTTGGACGCTGACTTAAGTCTCAAGAATACAACTAGTTTATATCACATTAGGCTTAATTCTGGCATGACCGCTAAAATCTCTAAATTTAAGTTGTTGGTCTCTTTTATTTATATGGGAATCGAAAAGGATGGGAGATGAATGAATTAAATTTTGAATGAATGATATTTAAAATAAGCAGCGCAGCTGTCAAATTCAGCTTAATTTAGTCGGGATGTTGTCAAATACCTGCTACATTAGGGGGGTATTACATTATAAAAGATATATATGAGCAAAGATCTTTGACGCAAAGATTAGAAAGGGACGCAGTTATGCGTTAGACACCGCGCTCACTCTTGCGCATAACGGCGTCCCTTTCTAATCTTTGCGTCAAAGATCTTTGATCATATATCTTTTATAATGTAATACCCCCCTTACAATGTAATATGTCCCTTAGTGCGAATTACGCGTAAAATCGATGTTTGACGTCTTTTAAGTTGACAATCACCTGACATAATAATATGACTTTTAAAAAGTTATAGCGTACTTAGTATGTAGAATCGGTGTTTTTTCGGTAAAAAGCTAAACTAAGAAGAAAAAATCAAGAAAACCTAGTGTTGTTTCGATTGTTCGTAGCCTACCCTCTATCTATGCCTTTATTATAATAAGTATAAATAAATAGGTATTAGGTACGGTCATCAAGCTCAAGGTAAGCTGAACACGCGCACGAAGCACAATCAGGGTTATTGTGTACCTACTTCGATTAAATTATTATAATTTTGTCTACTCGGTAGTCAGAATTCGGCTATTTGAGTTCTCCAATGTCTGGCAACACTGATGAACGCTTGCTTGCCTTGCTTGCTTGTCAGACAACAGACGGAAGGAAGGTTGTCACGTTGTTTGTTTTGTTTGTTCATTTATATTCAATTTATATTGAAACTCGACGTCCCAGTTGTTTGTAGTGCTATTTTAATACGTAAAATAAAGGTAAAATCTACATAATGTCACTAGACACCGTGCCTAAAGATCTTAGAGGCTTGCGAGCTTGTTTAGTGTGTTCATTGATAAAGGTACATCAATGTTAATTTCAACTGCATTTTGTTTTATTATTTGCTTTATTGTTAGCTAAAGTTATAAACATGAAACACGACGTTGCCTGTTCGCATTTCTTATGTCCATGCTTAAATAATTATTTCAGACATTTGACCAATTCGAGTATGATGGTTGCGACAACTGTGATGAATTTCTGCGTATGAAAAACAACAAGGATAATGTTTACGACTGTACAAGCAATAATTTTGATGGGTATGGAGCAGACATTTTTTTGCTAGCCCAAAATTCCACTTTTTGCAAGCCCAAAATTATGGTGCTATCATGTATTTTTTATTTTTAGGATGATAGCTGTGATGAGTCCTGAAGATAGCTGGGTGTGCAAATGGCAGCGTATAAGTAAGTCAACCCAGTAATTCCCAATTATTAAAGCCGCGATTATACTACACAATTTGTTGGAGACTTACTCAGTTAGCATCCTTACTAAGGACAAGTGTAATTGCAGTAAGGCAGTTAGCATTCTACTTATCGGAGATTGACGGGTCCCGACCGTTCTTACTTCCTTAGTTAGGAAGTTAGCATCCTTACTAGGATGTTAGCATCCTTACTAAAGGTACAGTTACACATGCTCATTAGTAGCACGAAAGCATGCTACTATTGAGCAGTTGCTACCTAGTAGCATGTGTATCGAAGCATTGCTAATTATGAGCATGCTAATTTCGAGTTTGCTCAAAAATCGACAGTCGTGCGATTTTTGGGCATGCTACCTGCGGCGCGGGTGGAAGGGGGGGTGCTTTTAGCACGTGTGAACAGGTTTGCTTGTTGAGCATGCTCATCGATCAATCGTTTGCTTTGCAGCAAGTGCGCGTGCACGATTTCGCGGCAAAAATGTCTCGCTGGGGCGATGAAAAAACTTGGCTTGAGTCAGATGGGAAAGATTTAAGGGGGGGGAGGGCGAGAGAATCCCCGGTGGTGTCAAATGGCGAATCTGAGGTCAAAATTGGAAAAAATGGCCGCTATTTTGAACTTTTTTGTTTCTGAACGGATTGCTTTCAAAATCGATATCTAGGGTCCCCAGTGGTGTCAAATGACGACTCTGAGGTCAAATTTGGAAAAAATGGCCGCCATTTTGAACTTTCTTGTTTCTGAACGGATTGCTTTCAAAATCGATACCTAGGGTCCCCAGTGGTGTCAAATGACGAATCTGAGGTCAAAATTGGAAAAATTGGCCGCCATTTTGATTTTCTTTGTTTCTGAACGGATTGCTTTCAAAATCGATATCTAGGGTCCCCAGTGGTGTCAAATGACGACTCTGAGGTCAAAAATGAAAAAAATGGCCGCCATTTTGAACTTTTTTGTTTCTTAACGGATTGCTTTCAAAATCGATATCTAGGGTCCCCAGTGGTGTCAAATGACGACTCTGAGGTCAAATTTGGAAAAAATGGCCGCCATTTTGAACTTTTTTGTTTCTGAACGGATTGCTTTTAAAATTGATATCTAGGGTCCCCAGTGGTGCCCAATGACGAATCTAAGGTCAAAATTGTAAAAAAATGGCCGCCATTTTGAACTTTTTTGTTTCTGAACGGATTGCTTTCAAAATCGATATCTAGGGTCCCCAGTGGTGTCAAATGACGAATCTGAGGTCAATTGGAAAAAATGGCGGCCATTTTGAACTTTTTTGTTTCTGAACGGATTGCTTTCAAAATCGATATCTAGGGTCCCCGAGTGGTGTCAAATGACGACTCTGAGGTCAAATTTAGAAAAAATGGCCGCCATTTTGAACTTTTTGGTTTCTGGTCCGAATGCTTCCAAAATCGATATCTGGGGTTTTCAGTGGACTCCGATGACGAGTCTGACATGACAATTGCAAAAAATGGCTACCATTTTGAACTTTTTTGTTTCTCGTCCGATTGCTTCCAAAATCGATATCTAGGGTGCCCAGTGGTATTCAATACGAAACTGACTGACTGAAAATATGGTCGCCATTTCGATTCTTCCGTTTCCAAACCGATTGCTTCCAAAATAGATATCTTGGGTTTTCAGTAGTCCCTAACAACGAATCTGAGGTTAGAATCAAATTGCCCCCTCCCCTCCTCACTAAGAAAATTCTGTTCAAAATGGCTGCAATTTTTTCCAATTTTGACCTGAGATTCGTCATCGGACACCACTGGGGACCCTAGATGTCGATTTTGAAAGCAATCCGGTCAGAAAAAAACAGTTCAAAATGCCGGCGATTTTTCTAATTTTGAACGCACAGTTGTCATCGGACACCACTGGGGACCCTAGATATCGATTTTGAAAGCAATCCGTTCAGAAACAAAAAAGTTCAAAATGGCGGCCATTTTTTTCAATTTTGACCTCAGATTCGTCATTGGACACCACTGGGGACCCTAGATATCGATTTTGAAAGCAATCCCTTCAGAAACAAAAAAGTTCAAAATGGCGGCCAATTTTTCCAATTTTGACCTTAGATTCGTCATTGGACACCACTGGGGACCCTAAATATCAATTTTGAAAGCAATCCGTTCAGAAACAAAAAAGTTCAAAATGGCGGCCATTTTTTTCAATTTTGACCTCAGATTCGTCATTGGACACCACTGGGGACCCTAGATATCGATTTTGAAAGCAATCCCTTCAGAAACAAAAGAGTTCAAAATGGCGGCCAATTTTTCCAATTTTGACTTTAGGTTCGTCATTGGACACCACTGGGGACCCTAGATATCAATTTTGAAAGCAATCCGTTCAGAAACAAAATAGTTCAAAATGGCGGCCAATTTTTCCAATTTTCGTCGTTTGTCATCGTCAAAGTCAAAGTCAAAATTAATAAAAAAAAAAAATAGAAAAAAAAAACAAAACATTAATAAAAAAAAATATATAAAAAAATAAATAACAAAATAAAGAAAAGAATATTAATTAAAATTCTTAAAACTTTTTGTAGTATCACTGTGAAATTTTTTTTATCATATTTGTGGTTGGTTCTAGTGATTCTAAAGGAGACAGGACTCAATTCGTCCCTAAACCATTTCGCTATTCTACGCGAACTGTCAAATTCAACTAATATTGCTAATATTAATCTGACGTTCCTTATTTTAGACGATCAATTCAACTTAGCTTGAGCTAGCCAAATGCAATTCTATGCTTGCGCCATTATAAGTTACGCTTAAAATTGCTATCTAATCTGACTAATCATAGCGGCGATTAAAATTGTCCTGTTATACCTCAAAAACTTGATGAAATACAACAATTTTTGTAAAAATTGTGAATGACTATTATAACCTTTATACAATTTTGGAAATTCAGACAGAATGGATGACAAAGTGATAAAAAACCGTAGTTGTATTGTATCGGGAAAAAGTAATATAGGAACTAGAAAAAGTATATTTAGGTAAAATTAAGAAATATTAATGAAATTTGAAATCAGATAGTGTAAATTTCCTTAGATGCTATAAATCTGCCATAATCTGCCACTTTTGTAAATCGTCTGCATGATCTGCCACAGGCAAAATTTAGAGGCAAAATCTGCCAAAATGGCAGAAATCTGCCACAAATGGTCACACTGCGAAGCATAGCCCGTGCTAAATTAGCATGTGTATTCAATTGTTTGCTTTGAGCATGCTTATTTAAAAGCTTGCTTAAAAGAAGCATGCTAAACATAAGCAAATGTATCAGTTCAAAGAGCATGCTCGCTTTAAGCATGCTAATAAGCATGACGTTTTAGTAGCATGTGTAACTGTACCTTAAGGACGGGTGTAATCACAGTAAGTAACTTAGCACCCTTAATGCGCATGCGCGCACTCAGTCGCCGCGCTGAGCTCAATGCGAGCGGGTGTATTTAATGCCGTAATTTTTAGAGATGGATGTCCTCACAGAAAGAAAAAGACGTTTTACAATATAATCGATATACCTATGATACGATAGGTACCGCGTTCTTTTGGAAATGTATGAAAATATTGATCCAAATGTAACTTTAAAAACAATAAAAAAGAAAATTGATGACATGAAGACGACATTTTATAGAGGCACTAGCTTTCCGCCGCGGCTCCGCCCGCGTTAACAGTTTTTCCCGTGGGAATGAGGTATTTTCCCGCGGTGAAAGGTAGCCTATGTTACTCAGGGTAAATGTAGCTTTCTAATGGTGAAAGAATTTTTGAAATCGGTTCAGTAGTTTTTGAGTTTCTTCATTACAAACATACACACAAAAATACAAATCTTTCCTCTATATAAAATCGGCAGCCTACTTAGGACAGTGTAAACAGAATAGCCTTACTCCAATTTGTAGAACGCCAATTTGTCAGAGGCTAACAATTGTGTAGTCTAATCGCGGCTTAAGTAAAGTCAAATTCAATCAAAAAGAATAAAATTGTAAACAACCTCACCATCTCTTTGATTGAGTATGAGTTTAATAAAAAGGTTTCTGACTCTATGAATTAGGTCTATATAGCTGTTTAATTGCAGGTCGGTTCTGTAAAGGCGTATATGCAATATCAGTATCGGGTCGTCTGCCAGCAGGGGTAATAAGAGAAATGAAGAGCCGTGGCATTGCCTATAGACCTCGGGACACAAGTCAGAGATAATTTGTTTTTAAGTGAATGCCAATAGGTCTCTTACAATAACCAAAAAGAAATTTCTAGTGCAGTTCAAGGCCTGCTCACACAATTCTACCTCCAGTTTTGTGCTTGGTCAATCTATGGAGTTTCTTTTCTTTATTAGGTACATATAAATATTTATATTATTATAATCTTTTGTATTGTATCATAAACTTAAGTTGCTGAACTTCACAAAAATGTGAAGTTTAGACGTTCCTTCTACTTACTTGATTTCCGTATTAGTCTCATGTTCTTAATTTTAAAACAATGGCAACTTGTAAAACTGTTTAACCTAATACAGTGTTATGTAAGTACCTTTTTTATTGTTTTAATGACATATTATCCCATTAATAATCAGTTACATTTTGAAACAACATTTATTACAATATACATACATACACATAAAATGCTAAACCTACTTAATTAGCTATACACAACATCACAAAACTAACATTAAATGCAACATTTAAATAAATACATGTAGAATAAGTGATAGAAATAGCATTAGCATAGGTATTCTTAAAATCATGCCTCTTTTATGGGCAATATTGGGATTGGTAACATTGCTCAATATTTAAGTGGTAACATTGCTCAATATTTAAGCAATAAGAGTGAAATAAGGAATATGTGTTTTCAAATTTTGCCTCTTTTAAAGGGCAATATTTCTATATTGTCCTTTAAAAGATTTGATAACATTGCCCATTAGTATTATGCATTAGCGCTAAATAAGAAATTTAATTTAATTATTGATAGAAATCTACTTAGTGATAAGATTGTTCATTTTGTTATCATCATATTACTTATTTTGTGCACTTTGCAAATTACATTTGAATAAGCTTTTATGAACTATATCCCAACATGACACAAGGTTGATGGTGCACTTAGGGTCTACTAAAGGTCAACTGTTGGTACCAGAAGGAGGTATTTTGTGTTCATTATCAGTGCCCAAGACATCTTTGTCAATTTCTTTAAAGTCTATGTTTTGCAGCTTCATTGCATTCTGAAAAGACATAGGTAACAATTTAGTACCTAGTAAATAAAATGAGACATTTTCATTCATACATTAAAAGTTAGTGTTTTTATAATTCAACAGAGTATAACCAGAAAAATAAAAAAACATAAGTCTAAAGGTTTTTAAGCGTTTCTGAAAAAGATTTGCTGTAATTTCAATGAATTTTCACAATATGGCAAGGTTTTTGGTAACAGTGTAGAGAAGGGGGCACTATGAGTAACTCGTGTAGCGCGCCCTTTTGTCAAGCAGTGGACTGGTGCATGTGCAAGCTGTCAGGTAGAGCATTTGCACTACCTTTATTCTGAAGACTGCATAAAATCGATTAGGAAGAAACGAATACTATCATTAAACTATACAAGTATGATGTGCCTTATCTCTTAATTTAGGTTATTAATTTACCTTTACGCAATCCTGATATACTTTGAAAATAGGAGCGCACACTGAGTCATCGTGGTCACCTTTCAAGAATCTGTCAGTAAACCAAATATTGAAGCAGTCATCGTATTTTTTCTTTAAATCCGTACATTCTTCCCCGATGCTGTTCATTTTGATCAAAATATTCACAATGATACAATCGAAGAAGTTTGTTTGTAGAAAATGACGCCGCCAGAATCACACTTTTGACTTTTGTACCTAGGCGTTACGTACGTTACGTGCTCCTCACTTTTTCTTATCAATGCCCTATTGGAAATTTCAATTAATTTTTCAATTTTTCATGTTTTCACCATCAGAAAGAAAACCGAAGAGAAGAAAAGGAAGTCAAGTTTTTTTTTTTTTTTTTAGTTCCTTTCCCTTACGGGAAAGGCAAAGGGATCTAAGCCCATACAGCCTAGTCTTTAGTAGTTTCTTGCATTATCCAAGTTTAATGTCTTCATCTTCAGTCATTATTTCTTCAGTTTCATTTCGTCGTCTTTAGTCATTTCTTGCATCTATGTTAAACGTCTTCAGTAGTTTCATTTCTTGTTACGACGGGATCATTGGAATGCAAGGGTGGTTCTTACATTCCAATGATACTGAAGTTTAACGCGGGGTATCAAACCAGAAACAGCTAACCACTCATTATTTCTCACGAATAAAGGAAGTCAAGAACAATGTCAAGAAGAGGACTTTTTTATTTTAAATATAAAAAAAGGCAAAGAAAGAATCCATGCAGCCTCGCATTGTGATTGCTGGCCAAATAATGCATTACAATCACGTCATGTGGCCCTTTGTTAATTAATTA
Organism: Teleiodes luculella; assembly: GCA_948473455.1. NCBI lineage: Eukaryota > Metazoa > Arthropoda > Insecta > Lepidoptera > Gelechiidae > Teleiodes > Teleiodes luculella. Next base: position 8,411,196 of record OX419590.1, on the reverse strand, counting down.
AGGAGACTAATTAGTCCTTCAGTGACGCAAAAAACATTTCTTATTTTCATATCTAAACCATAAGTGACGCTACTTTGTAAGAATGATTAGCATTTGAACGTGGTACTGTACGAACCGGCCCTAATGGTGGAGGACAAGGAAAACAACGTATGCTTTTAAATTAGGTATTATATATTAGAGACTTAATAACGAAACATTACAAATGCAAATGCTTTAGAAAATTATAAGAATGGCGTCAGGCTCGTAGCACGGGCTACGGCCATCTCTCAAACATCAACCAAATTCAAACTGATATTACTTTACATCTTTATAAAGCCTCAAACGAAAAAGAGGCTGCCAGCATGAAACGGCGTGCATGAAGGACACATGCACACCACATCCCGCCCGGTACAGCTAAAAAAAATATATATTCGCAATACCATTGCAAAAATATATTTTTTTACGATATTTCGTTACAAATGTCCGTCCTAAGCTAAGCTACCTGCCTAAGGATGGACAAAACATCACAAAGTCACAGACATGTCAAAAACTGACTGCTGCTACCAGCTAGTTGGTGTTTTATTGTTATCCAACCAAGTTGATCAAAAACCATCAAAAAAGAATCAACACAGCTAAGCATGTCTGTCTACAGTTAATCCAAATAGACATTCAATAAAATTTTGAAAAAGTTTACTAAACCTATCTGTGTCGGATACTATGAATAAAATAATATCAACTAGTTATTAATAATTCAATAGTCACCAAATAATCAATTAAGAAAAGTTATAAAAATAAATTTGAAAAAGTTGGACGACCACTGATTTTCAATAACAAATCATAATATATATTTATAGCAAACGTTCACGACTATCTCGAATATCAAAACCTAGCTTTGGGCAAGACATGGGAATGGGAGCTATTTTCTTTCTTCAGCTCCAACCTATCCTCTGAAAAGATTAGTGGGAATTCACCTAGCTGCGGTACCGGTAACGAGAGTACTCAAAGTCATGAACCCAACCAAAGTTCCTCCACAGCACTATGTGCTTGATGTGGAGTGACAGTAAATATTCCGTCACGGAACACACCTAACTAAGCATCAACCCAATTAACCCCAAAAAAAACTACCCAAATTCTAGTTAAACGCGCACGTTTTTCTTTCTTCATACCGTATGGTCATCTAGATTTAAGTCGTCCAGCTTTCTCGAAGGGTCATCACATCAGAAATGATCATCATAATAAATTCGTCATCACAATTGTTATCAAGTTTTTCATATCTGAAACATTTTAAAGCATTAATACAGGAAAACACTCGTACATCCTAACCAAATCTAACAAGACAATAAAGAATTGAAACTAACCTATATTTACTATATTTTATATATTTTAGCGTAAAAATTAATCAACAATTCATATATTTCAATGTTTACAAATTGTTTGACATAGTTCCGTCAAAATTGTCACGAGTCATTTTGTTCATGACACAAACAAAAATACTATTTGCCGAGCAACGAACCTATCACTATGACTACGTCAAATTACGAAAATAATAAGAAATTGAATTAAAAATAAGGGAAAATTTGCAAAATTATTTACACAATAATACACTTTCTACTCTAATCCTGCAAACTAGGTAGGCAAAAACGGCGACTCTTCCGTCGTCTCTCCACTTCGCACTCTTCTAAAACGCATCTTCAAATATCGCATCGGGAAAAACATCGACACGTTTGCCTTTCGTAGCAAATCACACGAAGCTCGCTAACTTCATCCAGGACACTTCGTCGAGAACACTTTATTAATAAAATTAGCACTTATCTTTCTCAACGCATCCTTTAGGCATTATTATCACAAATGCATCTGCAACAACTGCAACAACGTGCGGCAAACATCTTCTGGGCACCAACGCTCCTCGTCATGGCTGCCATCATCTTCGTATTTCATCTTCATATTTCATCTTCGAATTTCAGGGGTATAGCGTTGCGTAGCGGTTATTTCTCTGGTATAACTTCTTCTTATAGGGCTCCTTGCCCACACACCAGGCCAAGCTCTAGTGTCCTCGGGATCCACGTCCAGCTACACTGTAAAACGCGCCTAAGGCGCCTCCACCATGTACGAACCGGCCCTAATGGTGGAGGACAAGGAAAACAACGTATGCTTTTAAATTAGGTATTATATATTAGAGACTTAATAACGAAACATTACAAATGCAAATGCTTTAGAAAATTATAAGAATGGCGTCAGGCTCGTAGCACGGGCTACGGCCATCTCTCAAACATCAACCAAATTCAAACTGATATTACTTTACATCTTTATAAAGCCTCAAACGAAAAAGAGGCTGCCAGCATGAAACGGCGTGCATGAAGGACACATGCACACCACAGTACACACGAAATGACGCTTGTGATTTTGGATGCTGGAAAAATCAAAAACTAGCCAAATAAAGTTCAATTTGACTGTAATGTTGCACAGTGACGCAGCAATAAATAATATCTAGCACTCGAACGACATACGAAACACAAAGGATTTCATGAAATTCTTTTTTAAACATGATCCACACAGAATCCTGTGGATCAGTTTTCATTTGTCAATATTTCGACAAATATACCATTTGGAGACAGATTAACTATACTAGCACCGTCACGTATGATACATATAATTAGAAAAAGCAGAAACAAGATTTCGAACCGTCATTTCCTGTGGCCCATGTTTGATACCGTCACATTAGCTGAATTTTGCCTTAATTAGGTTGTAAAGCTATTCATAGCAAAGAAAACTTCCGTCACTGAGGTTCTAGATTTATCTGAAACCAATCGGTGCAGTATTTACGATATAATTCGAAATTAAAATTTGTATGAAATCTTTAAGATAGGGTGACAACAATGTACGTAAAATTATGGATAGAAAGGCTTTCTTGATATAATTAGAGATGGGCAATAGTTTTTGCCCGTTTCATTCCGCCCGGGTTATAACTGGGTTAAAACCCAAAGACCGAGTAATAACCCATTATCTACTTTTTTGGTGGGCAAAAACTCAGAAATATGAAAAATGAAGAAAAAAACAATCGGATTTGTTAATTTATGATAATTAGTCACACATACAAACTCGGCATCAGTTTAGCGCCGCTTCAAATTGAAAAGTTCAATGTTAAAAATCGAAATAATTTTCATTGTTTTCGTTTATGGGCTGATATCAATGATACTCAAATCAGGGCTAAGTTACTTTAATGAAACTTGGTATGGAGATAGAATAGACCTTGGGAACTTTTACTGCGGGAAAATATCTAATTCCCACGGGAAAAACGAAGCTGAGGGGCGAAAAAGTTTTTATGAAACTTGGCAATAAGATAGAATATATCCTGGGGATGGAAAGTTACCTTTTACCGCAGGAAAAAAATATTCCCATAGGAAAAATAGTGGCGCACTTCAAAAGTTTTGCTGACACTTGGCACAGAGGTAGCTAGTATAGACCTTCAGGATGTATAAAGGCTACCTTATACCGCTTATAAATTTAATTAAAACCTTATTCGCTTTTGAACCGATTGCTTTCAAAATTAATGTCTAGGGTTCTTCCCAGTGATGTCCAATGACGAAACTGAGGTCAAAATTAGAATAAAATGGCCGCCGTTTTGAATTTTTTTGTTTCTGAACGGATTGCTTTCAAAATTGATATCTAGGGTCCCCAGTGGTCTCCGATGACGAAACTGAGGACAAAATTGGAAAAAAATTGTCGCTATTTTCAACTTTTTTGTTACTGAACGGATCGCTTACAAAATTGATATCTAGGGTCCCCAGTGGTGTCCGATGACGAATCTGAGAGCAAAGTTGGAAAAAATGGCCGCTATTTTAAACTCTTTCGTTTCTGAACCGATTGCTTCCAAAATAGATATCTAGGGTTCCCAGTGGTGTTTGATGCAGAAACTGAGGTCAAAATTGAAAAAATGGCCACCATTTTGAGCTTTTCTGTTTCTGAATGGATTACTTCCAAAGTTGATATCTAGGGTCCCTAGTAGTGTTCGGTGACGAATCTTCGGTCAAAATTGAAAAAATGGCTGCTTTTTTGTACTTTCTTTTCTTAGTGTGGGGGTTGGGAAAATTTTATTCTGACGTCAGATTTGTTAGAGTCTAGAGACTACTGAGAATGAAAATCTAGCAAAAAAGTTTGAAATGGCGGCTATTTTTTCAAGTCTAACGTCAGGTTCGTTATTGAATAACTTTGGGGACCTATCGATTTTGAAAGCAATTCGTTCAGAAAAAAAGAAGTTCAAAATGGCAGCCATTTCTCCAATTTTGACCTTAGATTCTTCATCGGTCACACCCTAGATATCAATTTTGAAAACAATTCGTTCAAAAAGAAAAAAGTTCAAAATGGCGGCCATTTTTTTCCAATTTCGACCTCAGATTCATCATGTGACGCCACTGGGGACCCTAGATATCGATTATGAAAGCAATTCGTTCAGAAACAAAGAACTTCAAAATGGTGGCCATTTTTTCCAATTTCGACCTCAGATTCATCATGTGACGCCACTGGGGGACCCTAGATATCGATGGAAAATAATTTTCTGTTAACCAAAAAATCGAAAAACCAAAAAATCGAATCTTACAACAAATATATTATTCGTGCACTAAAAATACTAATCTTGCACCAAATATCCAAGGGCGTGAAACGATGCGGGGGAACGGGGGGTTTGGGTGGCGCAGCCCCCCGGTAAAAAAAACAAATCTACCCAGAATCGAATCGGTTGGTTAGGTTAGGTTAGACTGATATCAATAACAGAGCGAAGGGAGCCGAGCGAGCGGAGCGAGCGTTCCGGGGCAGCGGCCGGCGACCGCTGTAGTTTTGAATTTTTCAATGTTGATTAACTCAAGAAGTCTCAAGTTTGCATATTATTTTGGTGCACAATTATTAGTATATTAGGTGGAACAAGAGTATAATTTGGTGAAGATATTTAGGTGGAACAAGAGAATAATTTGAGGTACGGTTAAATACTATCCGATATCGATTAAGAAAGTAATTAGTTCAGAAAGAAAAAAGTTCAAAATGGCGGCCATTTTTTCCAATTTTGACCTCAGATTCGTCATCGGAGACCACTGGGGACCTTAGATATCAATTTTGAAATCAATCCGTTGAGAAACAAAATAGTTTAAAATGGCAGCCATTTTTACCGACTTTGATCTCAGGTTCGTCATTTGACACCACTGGGGACCGCAGATATCAATTTTGAAATCAATCCGTTGAGAAACAAAAAAGTTCAAAATGGCAGCCATTTTTACCGACTTTGATCTCAGGTTCGTCATTTGACACCACTGGGGACCGCAGATATCAAGTTTGAAATCAATCCGTTAAGAAACAAAAAAGTTCAAAATGGCAGCCATTTTTACCGACTTTGATCTCAGGTTCGTCATGTGACACCACTGGGGGACCCTAGATATCAATTTTGAAAGCAATCCGTTCAGAAACAAAAATGTACATAGGTACTGGCGGGCATTTTTACCATTTTTTACCTCAGATTAATCATTGGACACCACTGGGAGCCTTAGATATCGACTTTCAAAGCAATCATTTGAAAAGAAATAATATCAAAATATCGGCCATTTTTTTCAATTCTGACCTTAAATTATTATTTGTCATTTTTTAGGCTAAAAACAAAAAAGTTCAAAACTACACGAATATATCCTTTCTAAGGTCTATTCTATCTCTGTACCAAGTTTCATCAAAATAATCCGCCCTCTCTACCATTTTTCCCGTGGGAATGATGTATTTTCCCGCGGTAAAAGGCAGCCTATATCCATCCCCTAGGTCCATTCTATCTCTGTGCCAAGTTTCATCGAGACTTTCCTCCTGCGCTATCATTTTTCCCGTGGGAAAAAGGTATTTTACCGCGGTAAAAGGTAGCCTTTGTCCTTCCCCAAGGTCTATTCTGGTTCTGTACCAAATTTCATCAAAATCGGTTCAGTGGTTTTGGCGTGGAAGCGTAACAAACAGACTGACACAGTTCCTTTTGCATAAATTTATAATATAAGTAGGGATAATTTAGTGTAAAATCTTCAGTTACCTTTGTTACGAGTGTAGTAGGCTATTTTTTTAAATTAAACTATGCTTTTCGTGTATATTCATATGTTTATTGCAATAATAGACACTTGAATTACCATTATTAGTGTATTTGAGTTTTTGCCCACCTGTTTGGGTTTTAACCCGGGCGATAATGGGCAATAATGGGTTATTACTCTCATGAGGGTTATAACCCGGGTCGTTGCCCATCTATAGATATAATAACTGTACTCAGTCAGTTAATTAGTTTTACAACTTTGTTTTTTATCAAATTTAGGGAAATGCCGATTTATTTCTAGTTTTATAAAACAATTCTAATAGGAATTTTTAAAGGCCGACTAGAAAAATAAAAAAAACTCTGTGGTGGAAATTCCATTAAACTAATTTAGTAATAGAAATGGTTGAGAAATGGTCGCCCGCCCCCATCGCAGGCCTTTTTTTTTCTGGTCAAGGCTTTTATATTTAAGTAAAGATTTTAGTTTTACAATGAAAATAATAATAGAGCAGGTTATTATTTATTTTGGCAGCATTACTTTATCTGAAACCAAAACAACAGACTTTATGTATTTCTATATATTTAACGTTTTTATGCCTGTCTATTACTAGTTTTTTAAAATATTTTTATTTTGATCAGTTGATCTAGCCAGAGCCAGAGAGGTGGGAGAAAGTCGCGCTTCAGTTGATCTTTGATCTATGGTTTATTAGCTGAAATTATTATTTATTTTTTGTGAATCATCCTGGCAACATTAACGTACGTAGCCATCAAAAAATTATATCTTCATATCAATTCCAGGCCAGAATAAACAAAAATCTAAAAAGTTATTGTTAGACACTATTTTTATAAAATATTAGTAAAGTTTGGATAATTTTATTTAAATACATTTATGTAAGTTTAGTTTTATTTATCTCATACTACAAGATTGCACACATTTTTACATTATTATAAAAAGGACATCCGTAGTATGATCGTCAATACTAGTATGTATAATTAGGAAAATATAACTAAAGAAATTCACTACATAATTGGTCATGTCAAGGGAAATATTAATGCGAATGTCAAATCAGAATAAAAAATAAGTATTACCATAATGGTAAATTAATTCATGTCAAAAAGTAAAGAATGATCATAATACTTATGTCCAGATAATATAAAATAATAACAAAAAATAAATTTACAAAATAACAATAAATGTCAAGCGAAAATGAAAAATAAATAATTAATTAATAAATTGTTTACAATTTTTTACATAAATCTTTGTACTCATCTACTGAGTACAAAGGATTTTCCAACAAGAGGTTTTTCAGTCGGCGGCTAAATGTTTCGTCAGTCGGTTCATTTTTAAAGTCAGTGGGTAGTTCCTCATAGAACGCGGGGCCGATAACGCGCGGGTTTTTGTTTAGCAGCGCCAACCGGTGCGGCACTGGTTTTAAGCGTCCCGTCTGGCGGGTTATTCTGCCAGGTATTTGCATCCGTTTGAAACTACTCAGATTACGACGCGTGAACATTAGTATCTCGTACAAATATTGAGAATAGTGCGACATAACATTGTACTTTACAAAAAGGTTTCTGCAAGAGTGCCTTGGCTTTACCCCTGCCATTGTGCGTAGTGCTCGTTTTTGTGTTTTGAAGACACTGTCAGAGTCTGTCGAGTTGCCCCACAACATGATGCCGTATGAGAGGATCGAGTGAAAATATGCGTGGTATACCTGCAGAAGCGATTCGCTCGACATTAGGGGTTTCAGTTTTCTTAGCGCGAACACGGCGCTGCCTAGTCTTTCGCAGAGTGTTCTTGTGTGTTTTTTCCAATTTAAGTTGGCATCAATATGAAACCCAAGAAATTTTAGATCATTACAAATTGGTAATTGACATTGGACAGGCGATGAGGTAAGCGAGTAGCAAGAAAATAACATTATGTTTGACTTTGTTGTATTTAAGATGAGTCCGTTTGCCGTAAACCATTTCTGCAACTGGTCGCATGTACGAGACAGCGTACTCTGGAGCTGTTCATACGTCTTCGCTTTTACTACTACAGTAGTGTCATCGGCAAAAAGAACCACTTCTCCTTCAGAAATAGCGGAAGGTAGGTCATTTATGAACGCCAAAAATAGGGTATTTCCTAGTGCCGAACCCTGAGGAATGCCTATTTCTACGTGACCTTTGTTTGACCTATGCCTTTTACCGTCTATTTGGACTTCTACAGTCTGGCGCCGATTTTCGAGAAAAGATGACAACAGATCATGAATGTTTTCCTGTATACCGTAGTATTTTAACTTCTCGAGCAATAAATCATGATTTATTACGTCGAACGCTTTGGAAAGGTCGCAGAATATCCCTGCTACCTTATACCCATCGTCGAGGGCTGTGGTGACGTAATTATATAATGTATAAGCAGCTTGAGTGGTGGACATATTTTTTCTATATGCAAATTGTCTGTCCGTGAGTAGGTCGTTTCGTTCAAGGTGGTTTATTATACTATTGGAAATAATTGATTCAGTCGGTTTGGATATATTAGGTCCTATTGTAATTGGTCTGTAATTATTTTTTGATGTTTTTTCGCCTTTTCCCTTGTATATTGGACATACTCTTGTGCTCTTCAATGCATCGGGGTACCGGCCGCTTGAAAACATACTGTTTATAAGTACTACAAGGACGGAAGATAACACTGGCCATATACACAAAAGTATGTTCATAGTTATGTCGTATATGTCTACTGTTGTACGTTTTTTTAACATCGTACGTAAGACTCGATTTAATTGCTGTATTGTGATAGGTTGTAATACTAGGTTCGGTATGTGACTGTTACACAAGAAATCCTTTAAGTATTGTATTGAATTTGGTGTGTCGACCCTAATCGCGTAACTCGATGCAACGGAAAGAAAATGTGTGTTAAGGAAGTCTGGTAGTTTTTGGCACGGAATAGTGTTTGACTGGTTATCCTTGAGCAGCATTGTGTGGGATACAGTTTTTAGGGATACTTCTTCGTTAACTACTCGCCACATTTCTTTGGATGGGTTTTTGCTCTCAAGGATTCTTTTTTCCGTATATTTTTTTCGTGCGGTCAGTGATTCAGTCTTAATTTGTTTTGTATACTTGTTTATACATTCTGTTAAAATGTCAATGTTAGGGTATTGGTGTTTGAAATGTGTCAGATCATTAAAATTTTTTATTAAATTGGATAGGCTTTCCGTTAGCCATGGTACCGACTTTTTTCGTTTAGTATATATTCGTGATACGGGAAAGTGAATGTCAATATAATATGTCAATATGTGTAATAATTTATTATATTTTTCATTAATATCCATGTCGTTTTTAAAAATAAAATTCCAATCGTAATTTTCAATGTCACAGTAAAATGAATAAAATGAATTTTCTTTATACAGCCTTTTTTCAACGTATGAAGACGGTTTATCTTTTGTTTTTGATATTGATAAGCTACGTAATGTAAATAACTGCGCGCCGTGGTCACTAACAGGTGTGTGCACGGGCACCGCTGTGACGTCGCCCTGTCCCTTGGGAATCACACCGCAGTCGAGCGAGGTGGTACTGGTCGGGGTTACGCGGGTCGGAAAATCGACACAGTTCTCACATTGATAACTGTGCAGGATTTCGTCTACACGTCGTCTAGAATAATTGTCAGTTAAATAATCCACATTTTGGTCACCGACTAAAATAAACCTCTTATTATCGTCAGTTAATTTACACAATACCAATTCCAGATTATACAAGAAAATGTCGAAGTCACCCTTACCAGTACGATATAATACAATTACAATTAAATTATAATTTGTTAATTCGATAGCTGCAAACTCAAAGTGATATTCGATCACAAAACTCATTAGGTCGTTGCGCTGGCGATACAGCGTGCCTGCTCGCACGTATAGCGCGACGCCGCCATGTGCAATGCGCGTGCGGCAGTAGCTGTTCGCGAGCTCGTAGCCACATAACCTTACACGTTCTATCTCCAATTTTCTACACCACGTTTCGCTGCAGGCTAGGATATCCGGGTTGTGTTCGGATAGGATCAAGTTCAGTAAAACAAATTAGTAAGTAAAACAAATTAATAGTAGTAATTTACTAAGTAGTTGTAGTAATTTACTTTCTAATAATTTGTTTTGGTCAGTTCTTTTTCAAAGGCGAGTATCAACCAAATATATAAAACAGTAGCAGTCTATGTTTTCGTAAAATTAATCTAGTATCAAATATATAAAACAGTAGCAGTCTGTGTTTTTACTTGCAGGTAGTGAAGTAGGTATATTTTGAGAGCATACGTTCAATACAATAAAATTATTAAGCATTGGATGTTCAGGCAAGAACTCTTTAACTGATTATTCTCTGTGAGTATAGTTCATTGATTTTTCAACAGGTGACGCCTCTGTGAGTATGTTTAATTCTCTGTACTGTGATTGATAATCATTGTTATACATCACTCAGACCCAACAATGAATAGGTACTTAACTTACCTGGTTTATTATTTTAATATTCGTGGTCTAAGTTAGAGTCTAGGCAATGGAAGCGAGGTTGTCTGTGGATGTGGAAATAAAACAGGGTCTGGCGGTAAAATATACTCAGTATATTTATACTCCAAAGTAAACTCAATAACAATCAATTAAACGTCGATGAAAAGCGATTAAAATATTTAACTTACGCAGCACAAGAGCGGCCATAGGGGCTGACAGTTAAAACAGGAAGTGGCGCCACACAGTGGCCAACATGCAGAACTAATCACATAGTGTTACCATTATAAATAAATATTATAAGGGGTGAACTCACACAAATCAATTTCTTAATACGTGGTACAACTAGCTTTTGTGTTTATACTTCAGTATTTGATTTTAGTCGGCCGCACTAATTTTTTATTTATGAATTTAATTACTTAATTTATGAAATAACATGTCCGCAAAAAGATGACTTCGTTGTCACCCTAGCTCATTTCCATACAAATTTTAATTTCGAATTATATCGTAAATACTGCACCGATTGGTTTCAGATAAATCTAGAACCTCAGTGACGGAAGTTTTCTTTGCTATGAATAGCTTTACAACCTAATTAAGGCAAAATTCAGCTAATGTGACGGTATCAAACATGGGCCACAGGAAATGACGGTTCGAAATCTTGTTTCTGCTTTTTCTAATTATATGTTGTTACGAGAGTGGATTTCAGATGTTGGGTCCCGTCACGTATCATACGTGACGGTGCTAGTATAGTTAATCTGTCTCCAAATGGTATATTAAAATTTGTCGAAATATTGACAAATGAAAACTGATCCACAGGATTCTGTGTGGATCATGTTTAAAAAAGAATTTCATGAAATCCTTTGTGTTTCGTATGTTGTTCGAGTGCTAGATATTATTTATTGCTGCGTCACTGTGCAACATTACAGTCAAATAGAACTTTATTTGGCTAGTTTTTGATTTTTCCAGCATCCAAAATTTCAAGCGTCATTCCGTGTGTACCAGGTTCAAATGCCAATCATTCTTACAAAGTAGCGTCACTTATGGTTTAGATATCAAAATAAGAAATGTTTTTTGCGTCACTGAGGGACTACGAAGCTGAAATCCTGAAATTTGTAAGGAACATGGGGAATGACGGTAATAATAATGCACGCGACCATTTTATTTAAACTCTATGGGCCTTATTTCGCTGGCGACAGAAGACGAAAAGGATGCAGTTATGCGTCAGAGTGAGCGCGATGTATTTGTATCTCATTCTAACGCATAACTGCGTCCCTTTCGTCTCGCCTTCGCCAGTGAAATAAGGCCCAAACATTTCTTCCTGCTTTTTTGACGTTTAATTTTTGATTTGAGGTTATTTTTGTAACATTGTGTTATGTTGTGGTTCAAGTTTTGCTTGTTTATTTAATTTAGATCACTAATAATGGGCGATATACTAAAAGATAGTCGCTTTACGAAGTATCTCAATGACCCAAAATATCGACAAATACCTAAACATGAGAGAAAAGTTAAAATCGACAAAAGGTTCCAGTCTATGTTCAGTGATGATAAATTCAAAGTAAAATATACAGTAGACAAACGTGGTAGGCCTGTAAATGAAACTTCTACTGAGAATCTAAGAAAATATTACGATTTAGAGGAATCGGAAACTTCAAGTTCAGATGAAAATGAGGAAGAGGGTGTTGAGGTTAGAAAGTCGGAGAAAGACTCAAATGATCCGAAAAACACGGCACAAATACAGCCAGGAACTTTTGTACGACGTCCGCCTAGTGACAATGAAGATCAAGAAAAAGACGAAAATCTGTTGTTTAAAAACGATAAGCTAAAGCGTGGAAAGTTAGACAGTAAAACCAAATCACGACTCTTAGATTTGGATATAGATTTTGCTCGAGGAGAAGGTAAATTTTTCTTCTTTTAGTCAAAAAAAGGGTCAGAGAGTCAACTTCAGGGCGGGGTAAAAAGACATCATATAACTTATTACCTAATTGTATAATGGTCAAAGTTAGGATTTAAATGGAACTTGTTTATACTAAAGATAAAATAAAACTAGTAGCCTAGTACTTCTTTATGAAAATATGCGAAAAGTTTTGTCTTCTTTTATTCTTATTATTCATAAATAATACAGACAACGTCTTTCAGCTGAGATGAAGATTCACAAATAATAGGGAATATGCATGAAAAAAAAATCTATATCTGAACTGAATTCATTTTATAAAAATATCCCAAATTATAATATAAAACCAGTGAAAAAAAAAAGACAACATGCATATTCCCTATTCTTCATTATGCTCAAATCACACTGGAATGGCAGCAACGTCAGTGTGAAATAATCCACCTACTTAAAAGACTAATCACTTAAAATGGACGGATGCACAATTTTACACAGAGCCTCTAGCAGCAGTGCGATTCTTTGAAGTTTCAAGTGATACTAGTCTTTTCAGTATGTGGATAAAGTAAGAAATTATTTCACATCATAAATATTGAATTGAAAGTGCTCGCTAACTATTTTAGTGTAAATTTACTATTATAAAACCCAAAACTGGGAGTAAAACCACTTCAAATGCATATAACAAATTTAATTCTATTATTTTGTACCCCACCAAGTCTGACCACTTTTTCTTGAAAAAACCCTATGATTATTGTGTTATTTCAAGGGCTTAAGAAACCTATAAAGTTCTTACAAATATAGCAACAAGTCTGGTATAAGTATTTTATTGCAGTTAAATTATTGTGCTTGTTGCATAGCTTTTGATGACAAAGGCTAGTTTCATAGACTATGGAGTTTACCTAGTGCAGTATCTTACTATACTCTACTGTGTGCCTTATAAATAATCTGAGATGTTATAATCATCTAGGAGTGCTACTGACAGACAGTTCTTCTGATGAGGAAAGCAGTGAAGAAGATGTGGAGGATGATCTAGAACACGAGTGGGGAGAGCTAGATGCTGATGCTGACACTACTGAAGAATCCACCAGAAGGTAAATAAATAATAAAAAATATACACACATAAAAAAATGGGATCTCTAATTTAGATTTTTGTCAGATACCACTTACTCAATCCTTCTTATCTTGGCTTATAAAACCTACTTTTTTTCTATTTTAGGATAGCAATCTGCAATATGGACTGGGACAATATAAAAGCAGCCGATATCATAGTGTTGCTTAACTCTTTTCTGCCTCCTGGTGGAGTTATACATGGCATCACAGTTAGTATGATTTTCTAAAATTCTTTAATTATATTTCGATGATAATAATAAAATACGTAATATGTAAATAATACAACCTTAAAACTTTTTTTTTATCTAAGAATCTAAATCATTCAGAAACTGCAATAACAATATTATTTCTTAAAGTAGTACAAAATTTATAATAAACAATTCTAGTTATATATTTAATTTTATCCTGATATCAGGGTAAGCTCAAGCCCACATATATGATCTGTTAATGATTTTAATGTCTAATACGGTACATGGAAATAATATAGGAAATTATGTTTTTACAGATTTATCCATCAGAATATGGTTTGAAAAGGATGCAAGAAGAGGAAGTCCGTGGCCCGATTGAACTAACCGAAGAGAAGATTCATAAGTCGGGTGATGAAGGCAATGAAGAAGGTATGAAAATTTATATAGCTTTATATGGTGTTATACTATCAATAAATTTTATCTTTCCCCAGCTGGTTCTATGTAGATTCCTGTTGTGACAATGTGTATCTATCTAAAATATTTGTCTATGCTTAGTAACAAAGTAAATTGAATGACGAGATTTAACATCATCATCATCATCGTTTCAGCTGAAACTCTCTGTGAGATTAAACATTAAACTCAAAATTACATATCTCAACAGTAACAGATTAATTTGTGAAAATTTCAGGATCAGCGTACCACATGGAAAAATTGCGACGTTATCAACTGAATAGGTTAAAATATTACTATGCAGTAGTTGAGTGCGACTCGGCCGCCACAGCCGACAAACTGTATAGTGAATGCGATGGCATAGAATACGAAAGCAGCGCGACCAAACTCGACATGAGATTTATACCTGATGACGTCACTTTCGATCAGGTACAGTTGGTAGTTTTAAAAATTTTGGTTGGCGTTATCCCAATATCACCGTGATATTGCTAGGTTCTTTTCGTTCAGACTTTAAAAACATTAATAAAAACTTTTTTAAACTTGACCTTTCTATCCATCATTTTACGAACATTGTTGTCACCACCAACAATTTAAGCCGGGAATAAATTAAATTTAAGCGGGAAGCCGCCGTATGCAGGCAGCGCGGGACCGATCGTTGTGGAGATCTTTGGGGGAGGCCTTTGTCAATCAATGGACGTCTACTGGCTGAAATGATGATAAATTTTAAAAAACGTATTCTCTATATTTGAAGGAGCCCCGTGAAGTATGCACCAAGTTGCCTGACTTGAAGAAGTACCGTCCGCGTCTGTTCACGACCACAGCGCTGCAGCAGGCCAAAGTGGAGCTGACGTGGGACGCCACCAACCCAAACCGCGCGGAGGCCATCAAAGGCGCGCTCGACGGCAAGATAGACGACCTTGATCTAAAGGACTATCTAGCTTCGAGCAGTGAAGGTACGTAATACACCTTTGAAGTACCAACAATTAACACTATGTGACATTCTCAGAGAGACTACGATATGGACTTATTGATGTTTCCATCATCATTGACAGCTCAGCTGGCCCGGCGCGGGTTGGTAACTTTTTTTTTTTTTTTTTTTCTCTGTCTGCAACATGGCTATCTGTTCCATCACAATAAGCCAATCTGTGTCCGACCCTAGTCTGGAACAGTCGTCTTCGAGGGGGAATGGTCCAACAACCTCCCCCTCAGCCTTTGTCGAATCTGCTTGGCAGATTTGGTACGCTGTGTCTTTTTAATCGTTTATGTTCTAAGCTGCCCCTTCCCTGGAGCTGTAGAGCAAACTCGTTGACATGTTTGGAGAGTCTCTTTTGATATTTGTGACCATACGCAGCTATTTCCTCTTTGACAGTTTGGGTCTTTAAGTCCATATGTATATATCTGTTGGGTATATGCTGGGGTATGCAAAACATGTTTCTGAGGGTCTTATTTTGGAAGCGTTCAAGGATTTCTATGTTGCTGTGGCTGGCTGTACCCCACAGTTGGATACCGTAAGTCCAGATGGGCTTTATTACTGTTTTATAGACTACCATTTTGCTAGTTGACGTTAGTTTGGATTTAGGTCCAATAAGCCAGTGCAGGTTTCTCATTTTTGCGTCCAGTTGTTTCCGTTTTGTCCAGATATGTTTGCGCCAGGTCAGTCTCCGGTCCAGGTGCATTCCAAGGTACTTGGCGTCTTCGGCTTGCGGTATGGCTTCATTGTAGAGTTTGACCGGGGGACAGGTTTGTCTTCGGAGTGTGTAGGTAACGTGTGTTGATTTGCTTTGATTTGCTCTGATGCGCCACACATTCAGCCATTTTTCTATTTCTGTGAGATGGGTTTGCAGGTAGCGTGAAGCAATCAATGGGTCGTCGTTAACTGATAGTATAGCGGTGTCGTCCGCATATGTAGCTGTCATTGTTTCATCTGTAGTGGGCAGATCTGCAGTAAATATTAGATAAAGCACTGGCCCAAGAATACTACCTTGGGGTACACCCGATTTGATTTCATATGGGTCTGAATATTCAGTATTTACTTTCACTTCGTAGCACCGCTTACTAAGGTATGATTGAATTATATGGAAGAAGGAGTGAGGCAAGAGTTTCTTAACCTTGTAGAGTAGGCCTTCATGCCACACCTTGTCGAATGCTTGACCAATATCCAGGAAGACAGCAGAGCAGTATTGTTTGTTTTCTAGGGTGCGAGCAAGCTAGGTTGGTAACTACTCACACAACCCTTGAATTACTTCGCAGGTGTGTGCAGGTTTCCTCGCGCGCGATGTATTACTTTACCGTGAGAGCGTCAAATAATCGTACATATGAATTCTAAAATCGAAAACACATTGGTACTTGCCAAGGTTCATACCCGCAAACTTCCGAATGGAAGTCAACGGCCCTAGCCACTTGGCCACCGACGCTCTTCGTTGTTTCCATAATCTACATTATTCTAGCTAATTAAAAGTATTTAAATATTACAAACTTAAACTGACAACAACGTCCCTTTTCATAGAGAACGTCATATTATATATTATTCCAGAGAGGTGGGAAAATAGCGTCATTATTCTGAGTATTATTCATATGACTCTTGATTTTCAAGTTTTCAAACCCTGTAGACATGCTGTCAAAGTCAGTTTGTCTGTTTTGTTTTGGACATTGAAGCTAAAACTTGAAGATCCGAAATATTGGTTGGTCCTGGCTACTATCTATGGACGTAACCGTTATACGAGCAATGTTAGAAATCTTAGACGGCTCAATAATTTAGTCACCAGGGTTTGCGAGGAAGGTAAACTTTCAAACCAACTAAGTATACCTACAAACAGTCCTACCCCAATATATTGTTGTACAAGTATTCTCTTCAATCAGATGAAGAAGAACATGATGAGAAAGGAGATACCCAATCAGACGAAAATGATGTAGACCCAATACAAAAGTATAAGGCGCTTCTAGAAGATATTGAGAAGAAGGAAGAAAAGAAGAAGAACAAGGATATGGAAATGGAGATCACATGGGGCATTGGCATCAAGGATAAAGCTGAAGAGCTGGTCAAAAAGAAAATAAAAGAAGGTAAGTCACTTGTGCAGATCATTTCATAACTTTGGCTTGCGTTCAAATTACACCCTGTATTATTAGCATTTATCACTTTGGCAAAGCATAAATATCTCCAATCTTCTTCTTTTTTTCTCTTTTGGGTGGGTAGGAATCTTTGGAACCAATCAACCAACTCCAATGATAAGACAGAGAGACCATCACTTATTATAAAAGCTTTACTGAGTTAATCAAAGTATTGTATTGCCTTTCTACTAATTCTAATTTTACTTTATCTAATCTTAATTTGATTTGTGAATTGTGTGTTACAGATGACAAGAATCTTACACCATTTGAGAAAATGCTACAAAAAAGAAAAGAGAAGAAAAAGGAAAAGAAACTAAAGAATAAAGAAAAGGCAGAGAATACTGCAAATGGATCAGAATCTGAAAGCGATTCTGATGATATTCCTTCTGATGTCGATATGAACGACCCGTATTTTGCCGAAGAATTTAACAAAGCAGAGTTTAAAAAATCTGTCAAAAAGAAACAAAATATAGAAACAAGTGAAGCGGACAGTGAAGAAGAAAAGAAAAAAGCGGAATTAGAGCTATTGTTAGACGAAGACGACGGTAAAGCACATTTTAGTTTAAAGAAAATACAAGAAGCAGAAGATGTATCAAAGAAATCTAAAAGAAGGAAGAAACTGAAAGCAAAGATGATGGAACAGAAACAGGCTGTTCCAGATTTTGAAATTAATTTAAATGATCAACGATTTGCCGCTCTTTATGAGTCGCACTTGTTCAACATAGATCCATCTGATCCTAACTTCAAGAAGACTAAAAATATGGATAAACTTATACAAGAGAAGATAAAAAGAAGACCAGCTGATACTCCTGCAGAAGTTGAATCGCAACCTAAGAAATCTAAAGAAGATGCAGAGTTGCGTTTATTAGTGAAAAATATTAAAAGGAAAACAAAAAATGTTTCAAATAAACAAAGTTCATGAAAAAAAAAGCATGTGTATTTATTTTATTAATGAGGAACAATGAGGAAAAAGATAGATAAATTAATAAAAAACTTTTGGTTATGTATGTCAATATATTGTTTACCATGATATAAAAAAAGAAAGAAAGCTTCAAAAAATTTTACTTAAAACTATCTAGACTATCAGTATCAAGATGAGGTACTTGCTATTAAAGCTTTCTTTATTTCTCGTCCTAACGCTGCACCTAATGGCGGTGGAACAGCATTTCCGATCTGAAAGAGAAAGGAATTTCCTTTTTATCTTTATTTTACTATAATATATAATTATTGATGATGACAGTATGCAGCAAAATAAATTAAAACCATACTCTACCATCGGTAAATATTTGAAAAAATATATTATTCAGAAATTTTCGTTCTGCAAGAGCAATGAATAGAAAGATGAGCGGTGCGCAAGTAATAAATCCCGTCATTATTGCAAAGCTAAGAAAATTTGATGTTTTTCTGAATCAGACGCTTTATGTCAGATACGCAAAATGTCAGACACGCAGATTGTCAGGTTAGTGAAACTGTACGCGAAATGTCATATACGCTAAATGTCACAAACGCAAAATGACAAATACGCAGAAAGTCAAAAACGTAGAATGTCAGAAACTCAGAATGACAAATACGCAAAATGTCATGAAATGAACGATAGGCAGGAAGAAATTAATAAAACATTTTCTGTTCACATTAATTATAATTTTATTTGAAAACACGATCAAATGGGTATAAATAATCATCAAAATTTTTGGGACGAGTATTATAAACAGAAGTCGTCATGATAAAATCTATTACACAATTTTATCAAAAACAATGCAAAAATATTCCTGACTGGAGTTATTATTTAATAAGTGGAAATTGTCAAGTATATGTCACCGTAAGATTATCAATACCGTTAGATTACAATCTATCTCGCGAGATTGTAAACTATCGTAAAATTGTGAACCAAACATACTGATTACGATTTAACGGATTATTTTTCGATAGATTGTAATCTATCGAAATTAAACCGTCAAATTGTGAAATGGCATAGGATGGAACGCATCTCGCGCGCTGATTGGTTGATCGTCATATGCTCTGCGACGCCATATTTGTTTGTTCTTTCGTTTATTATCTAATGTAAACAATCTGTGTTTAAGTGAATTTCAATTGATTTCGTGTTGAAAATAACTCACTACTTTATAATAATTTCTATGAAATTATTGTGGAAGTAAAATGAATCCATGATTAATCGAAGAATAGTAGTTTGAATGATAAATGAGTTAGTGTTAGTCTCCAAAAATATACCATAATACGATGTAAAAATTACTGATTATCTACTTAATAATAGATAAATACTTGATGTCACAATTCTTGAAGTGCATTAATTTTATTCAACTGACGCCTGTGTTTTATTCCCAACTGTATGGACATAGAACGGCTTGCTGTAATACCGACCAATCAGGAACAGCCTTTGGACAGTTGACAATTTAACGCGTGACAGATTGTGATTTAACAGTTTCACTTCGATAGATTACAATCTACCGAAAATTAATGCGTTGAATTGTCATCAGTACGTTTAGTTCACAATCTTTCGACAGTTTACAATTACGCGAGTTACATTGTAATCTAACGGTATTTACAATTTTACGGTGACATATATATCAGATAAATTCAACGTCGATATGCAAAAAGTGCATTATTATAGATAAAATTATTTGATGCTTTGGTTGTGACTAAAGTTGTTTGCGACTACGTTTAGAACATGAATGAGCTAATAATATATCCTCTATGCTATTCTTATAAAAATAATTAGTAGGATCTCTGCCTATGGCACTTTACGTATCTGACGGCCTCGTAGCGTAGCCTAATAAGTTGGTAGGTAGTATGCCTGCCTTCGAAGCACACAGTCGCAGGTTCGAATCCCGCCCAGGGCAAACATTCGTGTGATGGGCACTTGTGTTTGCCTTGTGTCTGGATGTTGTATATTTATTTATATATGTATGTATATCAGCTGTCTGACACCTATAGATGTCCCTACATATAATTATTATTAATTTAAGCTACCAAAGAAAGAAAACAAAAATAAAAATGACGTAAATAGTAGACTTACAATTTAGCACCATTATCGACACCTAACATCAACACCTATGCATAAAGTATTACTATCTATTATTATTATTGTAATCAACTGTGGGCTATCATTCTAGTGAATTTCCGGCCTATACTATAAAAACAATCAAATCTTTCGTAAACGTATAGATGACTTTTTGCGTATCTGACATTCTGAGTATGACATTCTGCGTATTTGACTTTTTAAGTATGTGACATTATGCGTTTCTGACATTTTGCGTGTCTGACTTTTTGCGAATCTGACTTTTTGAGTTTCTGGCATTTTGCGAATTCTGACAATCTGCGTGTCTGACATTTTGCGTATCTGACATAAAGCGTGTAATCCGTTTTTCTCACGTACCGCTTATCATCATCATCAGCACATCTTTAGTGCAAAAGCAGCCTTAGAGTTCTATTGTAAAGGGTCTTTCAACAAGGACGCGACGGGTCGATGTTAAAATGGAATAAAACAAAATGTGTGTGAGATATTAACGAAATTTATTTTTTATTTCAAA
The DNA here is from genome assembly GCA_948473455.1 of Teleiodes luculella. Lineage (NCBI taxonomy): Eukaryota > Metazoa > Arthropoda > Insecta > Lepidoptera > Gelechiidae > Teleiodes > Teleiodes luculella. The sequence continues at coordinate 8,390,428 of OX419590.1, read as the reverse complement.
GGTCCATTTATGCCAATTTGGATGGAATATGCCTTTGTTCAAATGTCCGCCGCGGCTTGAGCTCTCGTATACGAAGACGCGGCGGACATTTCGTAAATATCTAACACACATCTTTATTTATTCCATTTCAACATCTACCCGTCCTTGTTGAAAGACCCTTTATATGAATAGTGTATATTTAGAACCAGAGCACTAACAGACAATACTTTTAATGAAGTCCAATAGTGTAACTTAATATGCACTTCACCTTTTGTGGCGCCTCCCAAAATAGGCATCTATTTAGCTTAAAGGGAGATGCCAAACCTCATTAGACAAATATAACGGTTGGTTAATGTTTAAACGCCGCCTGTTAGATAGTAAAGCCTGACCAAAGAAATATGACACCTGCTCTGGGGGCGCCACGTGTATATTTTTACGACTATGGCAACAATTTTCCTTATAAAATTAGTTCCATTGAAATTCCGCAATATGGCGAGGTGTCATATTTCTTTGGTCGGGCTTTACTCATTTGTTTACGAAATAAATGCATATTTTTACCTGTCGGTGTTTGTCCTGCACGGAGCCGGCGAAGAGGTAGGTGTCGCGGAAGCCCTGGGAGCGCGCGCACTCGCGCACCGACACCACGCGGTGCTGCTCGGGGTGCAGGATGCGGCCCTGCTTGCCCATCGGCTCGGGGTCCGTCACCGTCGTGCTGAAATACCCGTCCCAGCACACGCGCCCTGAAACCATCACATACTATCAGGCCTCCGTCACTCCATGTACATATTTTTTTTTTTGCTATTGGTTTGCGTTTGACCACAGTCTCACCTGGTGGAAAGTAACGACGTGGCCGATGATGGAACACGCTTACCCAGAAAATGCCTATTCACTCTCGACTTGAAGGCACCTAGGTTATACGATTCCGGAAAAACAGATGCAGGGAGAGAATGCGCGCTATAACTACCTACCGCCCGGCCGAGCGGTCTCGGGCCTTTTGCGGACCCAATTCCCCATTCCCTAAAGGTGTTAGTAGAGTGGCGCAATACGCGAGAGAGAGAGATGCAGCAGTTTCGTCTTTTCGCCTAGCGCTGTGCGATCTGAATTGCACTTTATTATAACGGAGCTAGGGTTGCAATTTATATGAATTATGTCGCCTAGTGCAGCTTCTGTAGGGACTACTATTTGGTATTCTGTGATACTATGTTGGGCAAGTATTTCACTGGCGACAGCGACAAAAAACGAAGTGTGTGTGTGGTGTGAGGGCCACTTTGCTTAAACTCAATGAAAATATGACCTTGATTTAGTGTGCATTGCAAAACAATTGTGCAGTTAATATCAGATTTTGTGCAACTCAATTGAGCGAGTTGTAAGCTGAAATGTTGGGCCCTCAATCCTCCAATGGAGGATTGAGAGCCCACCTGTAACAGAGAAACTATGCGCACTACAGAATCGGTCTTTACGGCAAACTCTAAGTCCAGACGTAACAAAAATTGTGTCGTAGAGATATTATCGCAAAACGCTTTAGTATTTTGTATATCTTCGGTCGAAATTGGCCCTCAGAAGTCTTTTTCGTACTCTTTTATTGTCAAATATTAAGAAAACCCTTTACATTCTGGTTAAACAAATGATGTCAGTAATTGTGAAAATAATTGTGCGATTTTGTGCAAGCAAGAAAACTTCGCTAACTTTCGTAGTTTTTAAGTTATGACGTCGCAAAGATTTGGGCCCTCAATCCTCCACTTTTTCCTGTTTTTTGTTAATTACGCCGTAAGTATCACTACATATTATAAAACAAAGTCGCTTTCTCCGTCCCTATGTCCCTATGTCCCTATGTCCCTTTGTGCGCTTAAATCTTTAAAACTACGCAACGGATTTTGATGCGGTTTTTTTTAATAGATAGAGTGATTCAAGAGGAAGGTTTATATGTATAATACATGCGTAATATACTTAAGGATAAGCCACAATAACCATTTTCCCGTGCGGAGCCGGGGCGGGTCGCTAGTTAAACATATAACAAACACAAAACCGTCATTAATTGTGAAAATAATTGTGCAACAAATGTGTATAATTTGTTTTTAATAAAAGTCATTAATTAAGTAGCAATCCTTAAAAAATACTATTTCTTATGCGGGTATGAGGTAGGGTGACAAGAATTTCGTCCTATTCTACCGTCTTATCCTCGTAAGGCCCAAGCGTCCTATTTTTAGAAAAAAATACTTGGCTGCTCCGGCCCAAGATGTTTATCTAAAAGAAAAATTTGCGGCCCAGCGTTCTAAAATTATGCCTAATATTGTAACCCATTTCACACTGCAAATAGTCCCGCCAACTCCAATTCACCTATAAAAAAATGCAAACCATTGAACGTATCCGAACTTCTCATTGGCAGTTTTGACAGATAGAACAAATAAACTGGCTTTTTTCGCGTGTCAACTGTGTGGAACGGGGTCCTAGCTAAAAGTAGGTCATTAAATCCTTGTTTATCCGCGCAATCATTGCATTACGAATGATGCATTTTACTGTAAAGGGTTATTGAAATGCTATATTTTGCCAGTACGCGCAAATTTTTTCGTAAACTATTTTTAGTAAAATACTACACGAAGCAGAAAACTTTCGTCCCAAAATAAGGTCGTTGGGTTCTCATCATCATCAACAGCTCATAAATTTCCCCACCGAGGGGCTCGAATCTACCCTGAAATCAGAGTGTATAGGCCTAAGATGGCCACGCTGGTCCAGTGCGGGTTGGTCCACTTCACACACAACAGTTGAATTACTTTGCAGGTGTGTGCAGGTTTCCTCACGATGTTTTCCTCCACCGTAAGAGCGTCGAATAAACGTAGGTACATATGAATTCGAAAATCGAAAACACATTGGTACGTGCCGACTGCCGAGGTACAAACCCGCGAACTTTCGAATGGAAGCCAACGGCCCTACCCACTTGGCCACCGACGCTCTCGTCATTATTGCTACTAATAATTGCAAGCAAATGGATTTGTTTCCTAGAAATTATACTGATTTTGAAAAATATTAGTTACTGTTGATTTTTTTAATGCCTAAACAATTAAGTAAATATGTAAATAAAAACAAGTTAAACAAAGTTATAGGTATTTATAACTTATGTATTTAGTAAATTTTTATTTTACTATGTCCCGGAGTGCTAAAAAAAGTACATACGATTTCGACGTCTTTTTAATATGGAATAGTCAGCTTTAGGCACTAAACATAGCTCATAAAAGAATGATATCAATAGCAATACATTTAAAGACTCTTTTCGCAAATCAAAGTTCTGGGCCGGAAGCACTTGAACCTATTATTAGTACATTGGGTCGTCACCTAAACTGACCTAAAATTAGGTTGGGCCTTACGAGGTTATGAAAACTATTGTTACTATATTTACTAAATTGTGATTATAAGAAAAGACAATTAAAAAAATTATAAATTGAAATAAATTAAAATTTAATTAAATAAAAAAAATAAAGATAACAGAAATTTTAGCAAAAATAAATAAATAAGTTAATAAAACATTTAAAATATATTATTAAATAAAATAAAATGCGATTAAAGAAACTCAAAATTAAAATGGTCATTTAATTTATTTATTTCGTTTTATGTACTATGTCATTTAAATTCATCTTATATTTTTATATATTTAATTAATTAAAAAAAAAAACAGGTTTTTTATAAAATATTTAATATTATTGATTTATTTATTACTTTAATTGGTTTGACTTACTTTTTTTAAAATTTGATTTAATTCTTTTTTTTTATTAATTACATTTCATTTCATTATTTTTTTAATAGTCTCCTTATTATCACAATTTAGTAAATATAGTAATAATGGTTTTCATATGACGGTAGATAAGGACGAAATTCTTGTCACCCTACCTCATACCCGCATCAGAAATAGTATTTTTTAAGGATTGCTACTTAATTAATGACTTTTATTAAAAACAAATTATACACATTTGTTGCACAATTATTTTCACAATTAATGACGGTTTTGTGTTTGTTATATGTTTAATACTTACGGCGTAATTAACAAAAAACAGGAAAAAGTGGAGGATTGAGGGCCCAAATCTTTGCGACGTCATAACTTAAAAACTACGAAAGTTAGCGAAGTTTTCTTGCTTGCACAAAATCGCACAATTATTTTCACAATTACTGACATCATTTGTTTAACCAGAATGTAAAGGGTTTTCTTAATATTTGACAATAAAAGAGTACGAAAAAGACTTCTGAGGGCCAATTTCGATCGAAGATATACAAAATACTAAAGCGTTTTGCGATAATATCTCTACGACACAATTTTTGTTACGTCTGGACTTAGAGTTTGCCGTAAAGACCGATTCTGTAGTGCGCATAGTTTCTCTGTTACAGGTGGGCTCTCAATCCTCCATTGGAGGATTGAGGGCCCAACATTTCAGCTTACAACTCGCTCAATTGAGTTGCACAAAATCTGATATTAACTGCACAATTGTTTTGCAATGCACACTAAATAAAGGTCATATTTTCATTGAGTTTAAGCAAAGTGGCCCTCACACCACACACACACAAAACGAAAGGGACGCAGTTATGCGCAAGAGTGAGCGCGGTGTATTTGTATCTAATTCTAACGCATAACTGCGTCCATTTCGTCTTTGTCTTCATCGCCAGTGAAATAGGTGCCTTCGCTGAAACAGCCTGTTACAATCCGCTGCGACATTGAATAGTTCTAACGCTTGGCAGGCGGGTAGGGGGGGGGGCTCAATCCTTGGTTACATTTACATGCCACACGAGTGGACGTTGCTGACCTTGTATAAAACTATGGAACTTGGTTACACAACCAGCTAGACAACGTTTGTACGTTTTCATAGTCAGTAGCATTGAAAATTTTCCATTGTGGTCATAACATGGACAATATTTCTTTGAAATTAATACGTACGAACCTAGCTTTTCAATTACAAGAAAAAAAATTAACCATGTTGACAGGTTCACAATCCTCTTAAGGGTAATCGTAACACAATATCAACTAGGAAACGGATCGTAACCATAGCTGTATTGTCTCGGTTAATGAGCTATTTCCATATAAAAAACAAATCTTGCTGGATCTGTTTCCACCAGAGCTGTACTATGTGAACCAATGACTATGATTGGTATGAGACGTAGCGGTCGTATCGAGTGTGTGCGCGGACCCGCCTTGCGTTGCGTTCATTGCTCCAGTACAGGCGAATATTTTTAAGTTTTCAGGCGCACCATAGACTTTTTACAAATGGTCACCCTGCTGAGAAAACCTCTTAAAGGACAGCTTTTGTCTAATATCTTTTTTTACAAATTTTGCAAAAAAAAACGCGCAGAGTATGCACTATAAAATTTTTACGCATTTGTTTTAAAGCTCTAAAGATAATCATATAATAACTAAAAAACAACAAAATTAATATTTACCTATCATACTTTTTTTCAGTAGATAGTTTTTGTGTCTCCTGTAAAGTTTTATTGAAAGCATTTAAGTGGTATTCTCAGCAGGGTGGCGAAATAGAGATGAGCAGCCGCAGTGGTTACCGTAGAGTCCCGCCCAGTTGTTGTGGCGGTTGCCGGTGTGCGGCAGGCACCAGGGGATGAGTGTGTTCTCCTGCTTGTCGGAGGGCGAGCAGGCCCCGCCCGCCGCGCATGCGCACACGCCCCGCAGCGCGCCGCTGCTCGAACGCCCGCTCTTCTTGTCGTGGTAACGGTATTGCAACACCTGTAATAACCTACCACTGTACATACTACTTTCCTAATGATAGAATTCCATTATTGATTCTTTTAACGCGGAAATGAGGCAATTTCCCGCAGTAAAAGGTAGCCTATGTTACTCAAGGTGAATGTAACTTTCTAATGGTGAAAGAATTTTTGAAATCGGTTGAGTAGTTTTTGAGTTTATTCATTACAAACATACACACACACAAAAATACTAATCTTTCCTCTATAATATTAGTATGATTATAACAAATGTTACCTTGCATTTAGTTCCATCAGACAATGTAACTGATATATTTGGCAAGTCTCTCCAGTCGGAACCAGGAGTTGTGGGGATTCTGCTGATTCTTGCTTGAATCAATGGAGCCATATTTTTGCAAATGTGATCACGTAATTTAATACTTTCATCCCTGCTCCGCACCAACCGTTGGAAATAACTTTGCGGCATAGAACCATATTCTATTTCTAATTTGCTCGCGCCATTGCATATTTCGGGCAAATCGCTCATAGCGTCTTGTATTGTACACGTCCGTCTAGGGGCAGAGTCGTCCCATTGAATGTTGGTCACAAATCGCTTTCCATCAACCGTTGCAGTCAAAGAGCAAGCGCGCCGGCTAAATACATGAGTAGGTTCTGGATACGAAGGTAGTTTATAACCTGGCGCAGCCGCTAGTACAATAAGTCTTCTTCTGGTTTGAGGAACTCCGTAGTTTCCAGCTTGTAAAATGCCGAAAGTACACTGATACCCCATATCCAGCAAAGTCCGTAGAGTTAATTTTAAAACCATCCCTTTCTTGAATGCTACGAAATTTCTGACATTTTCCAGTATAAAGTATTTTGGTCGATAGTAGTCACAAAATGATAAATACGAAGCTACTAGCGAGTTCTTGAAGTTTGAATATTCTCTGGAATTAAATCTGTTCATTCCCGAAAATCCCTGGCAGGGCGGCCCGCCACAAAGCAGCTCTACTTCCCCTTGCATGGGCAGTCGCAAGCCGCCGGCACTGTGCGTGGCGCCGGACATAGCATCCTTCAACAGTGCATTGCAATCTTCATTAAAAACTGTACAATTTTTGTTATTCAGAGAGTACGCATGTGCAGCTGCCTCTAAGTTTTCTATGGCCCATTTACACTCGGCAATACCTGCATAATGAAGCCCATCAGATAACCCACCACATCCTGCAAACACATCCAGCGTTCTGAGAGGTCTAATTTTTACATCTTCCATTTTAGTTTGATGTTCCTGTGGCTTACTAGACTTTCCTTTGCCCTTTCCTTTATCTTTACCTTTCCCTTCTACTCGCCCAATAGTCTCGGCATGATGAGGTACATCAACGAATTCTCGTGTCGATTTATCGTAAGCCATCCTAAAGTAAAACCTAGTTGGGTCCGCTTCTAACCACTGATAAATAGAATCATGTTCAGGTATGTTTTTCTCGTATATTAAATTGCAAGGACCAACAACTGAAGAAAACGGTACATCAACGATTTCATCACTCCAATAGACGACATTGAGATCTTCATGCTGCGGGAACCTACTGGTAGTGTTTTCTGGTCTATACATCATGTTAACTTTCAGATAAATATCTTGAGGAACAATTAACGGGCCGTCACCTTTGGCTATTACTGCTGCTATATATCCAACGCAAAATGGTTGTTCAGTATCGACGTTGGAACCGCGCAAGTTATTGTCACTCTTTCTATAGTATTCTGGATATATGTCTTCGTCGACCTTCTCTAGCTTTGGTTTGATGTTGTTGTTAGAAGAAAGAACATTTTTTAATTTGAAAGTGCCGGGGCTCAAGAAAACTCCAGTTCCCTTTTTATATTCAACATTTTGCCATTTTACAAAAGTCCATTCGCTATTATGTGATTCCTTTACAATTTCTGACTTCTCCAACACTTTTCCAAAGACCTTGGGTATATTTCTAGCGTCTCTTCTAGTTTTGCGCTCGCACGATGGGCAGTATCGATGCTTCCTCATTTCGTTAGGGCATATGGGATCATCTGGTAAATCTTCGAAACGCGCTGTGAATCTTTCATAATATTTATTGTAAAAGTATGTTTTGCCATCATCATCAAAACTATCAGGATCTACTTCTTTACCACCAAGCTTAAACCAATCTTTGGGGCATTCTTTCTTTTCAACAAATGCTTTACGTAATATGGAAGAAAGTGGGGCATTATGGCAACATTTATCTCCTAGAAACACTTCCCTGGGATTACCTACTTCACCTAGCACTGTTTCAGATGATCGTACAAACACTTCCCCATGGAAGTAACCTGCTTTCGGATTGAGGGTATCTTTCCACATGTACACTACTTTAGCAACTAAAGAAGGAATATTTGACTGAGATGTCTCTACCATAACATAATCACCAATTTGCAGTTCAGCACCATCTAGTTCCACTTTTTCATAATAAATTTTACTAGCATCTGCTTTAATAGGCTCACCAACCCAATTTATGTTACGACTGTTTACCCCCGTAAGCTTTACTGGTACTGTGTCTTCTAATTTATCATGCAGTTTCTTCTCCGCCATTTGTTGGAAGTCTTCGTCATCTTCAGGTTCAGAATCATCAGCCTGTTGTACAGCCATATTTGGACAAAATCTCCTAACACATGCTTTCTTGGTGCGTCCATGCCCGCCAAATTTAGCCATAGCGCGGCAAGCATTACACTCACCACAATCAGGCAGCTGGCAAGCTTCACAAATTCCACACCTCTTCCTTCTTAGTACTAATTCATGATTAGTTTTATCCAACTGATCTGTGAAAAAACTTTCAAATGTCTTCCTTACAAGTGGTGTTGTAGTTGCTTTTGTCCAAGCTTTCTTATCAACTTTTTTATAATCGATTTTAGCTCTTGCTCTCCTTTTACCAAACTTGATTCCCATCAACTTTATAAGTTCTCTCATACAAGGTAGCGTAATTAAAGGTTCTTCATCTTTATCATCAGCTTCTAGGCTAACAACTTGATCACAAACAAACTGAGCATGTTTGTGAAGCATCTCTTCAGTCATTTTTTGGTTATCAAGATCAGGAATGGTTCCCTCTCTAATAACCTCCAGCAGGTCTTCATAGTTAGGTTGTAAGTAATGAAATTCTTCTAAATACTCTACCACAACTTTACTCAGCCAAATTTTCTCATATAGACTGTTCATTAGCGAAGTATATTCATCACTTGGCTTTAGTAAGTTATATTCTCCAAATTCAGTTGATAAAGTGATACAGTTTCTATCTCCACCGTCAAAGCCATGAATAAACCTGCAAATTACGAATTTAAAAACTATATTCTTATAATATTTGCTAATGTTCAGTAGTTATTAATTAGTGTGTATATATATGTAGGATATTAATGTAAACAACTGTAAAACTTACCATTCAATTATGGGGCCTACGTCTTTAACAGGTATTGAATCATCATCAATATCAGTTGAATCAGAACAAATAGATTTTAAATAGCCTGACATGTAAATTCGTACATCAGATTCAATAAGACCACCATCAATGGGACATAAGTGACCATGTTGATCAAAAATTGAAAACCCTGTGATGTTAGTCTGAGGTCTCTCCATTATATCACCTTCATCACCTGAAAAAATATTATATAAAGTAAACAAAATCTATGATATTCAAATGCTAGCTGTTTAATTTTTAATTATAAAGTACCTGACGATAAAACTAGCTTCTCACTGGTCAATGCAACAAATTCCTCCATGGCATCTTGTGGATGACCTTGGTAATATCTTATATCTGAATTATTTAAATATTGACCACAAATATCACATTTCTCATTGTCTGGGAAGTCCTTTTTTATATTTGATTTAACAGTAGGCATCCCATTGCTATTGTTGTTGGGTTCAGGAGTTATGTCAGATTGTTGGTTTAAATCAATTTTTATATTATCTGATGATTCACAATGTTCTATGTTTGTGGTATTTGTGGTACTACCAGATCCAGAACTCTGAACATTGTTAATTTCATTTTCTTTGTACTCATTCTCTTGTCTAGTACAAACATTTATAACCTCATGATTGCATGTGTCACTATCATGATTTATTTCATCCACTTTAGCTTCACTGTGACTATTTTGATTATCTACAGATATGACATCCACACTGACAACAACAGACTGTTCTTCATCTGCTGGTAGAGAAACTGTTTCTGCTCTGTTTCTTTTCTGGAAGTAAGGAATAAAAAGTTATTTTAAAAAGTTGTCAGTCTTGTAATGTTGTAGTATTTTTTCTTGGGATTTTGTTTTCCCTTCCTTAAAATGTTCTATTTAACCCATTTTTTAAAATTATGGCCTACTCTATGTATTACGCTTAACTTAAATTTATAAACCACCACTCAACTGTCCACTTTGTGCTTTTAAGAACGAAAAGGGACAGGTGATGTAAATTTTTTAAATGTCAAACATTGATTTTAACATGTAGATTAGTTTATAGACTATTGTAGACCGTTGTATGGTAGTACTTATAACATCCTTGGTGAAAACATTTAATTAAAAGTTGCTGTAATTTCATAACAATGAAGTGCCATTAATAGATTAAGAATTGAGGCTAATGAATGTGGATGCAGCAAAAGAAGTGTGTTTGGATCGTAGCAAGTGGAAGGAAGTGGTCTCTGCCTACCCCTCCGGGAAAGAGGTGTAACTTTATGTATGTATGTAGGTAAAGTGCAATAAAGATCGCGTGGCGCCAATTTACCAACCGCAGTTCTTGCTTCTCTATCTATCACATATTGCTCACTTCTTCTGACGGCCTAGGGCTACCTTCTTTAAAAAAATATAATAATACTGAATATTAAATTAATCAGTGTTATGTTTTTCTGAAACATATTAAAAAAAAACAAATAAACTCACGACAGACACTATGTCACTATCACTATATAGGCAGTAATATTATGTAAATCTTATTTTTAAACTTCATAGGAAAAAACTAATAAGCTGTACAGGTTTAAATAAGTATGTTAGAGAGAATTGCAATAGTGATAGTAGATCATCATCATCATTTGGTAGGTAAGTATCGGATAGGTACCTATCTTATTACTCAACAAAATGTATGTAGATGGGAATGTTTGTAAGCATTACTTTACCTTTTAATATATATGTTGACCAGTCACAGTCAAATGATTTGAGAACAAATCATTTAACAGTTTCATTAATGTATAAATCTGTATTTTGGAAGCTATATATTTTGGAATTCAAGCAACCAAATGCTATACAATTTGTTTTAACTTTCATTGTCAAGAAAAGAAAAACATAACGCGCAGAAACATATTAAGTACTTAAAGTGCATGTAAAAACATCTGACTAAAGTGCTCTTATTTTAAGTATAATTCAAAATTGGATTCATTCAGCTCTTTTCCTTTTTTATTCTCATGTGAATTAAAGACCAAGGAGTTAAATTTGTTGTACTTCTTGGAAAATTAATTTAGCTTAAAATACTTACAGATGGGTCATTGTTCTCATTCGTCTCTGGACTTCTACATCTTTTCCTTCCAAACATTTTGGTCAATGTTAATTGTTTGCCATTTCCATTTTGGGAGCTCCGAGAAATTCTTAGCCTGAAAATACAAGTTAAAGGTCATTGACTTCCCACACAATATGTGAGTGAGTATATTCTTTGAGGTTGTAAAACAGATTGTGACCACTTTGCTTTTTTTTGTGGTAGGCTGCTTGTAAAACTGACAATGCCCTGATGCATGTTCTTCACATCAGGTGTGTATGACATGGGGACAGGACATCTGCGCGCGGTGCGGTCGGTTGACCTGCTGTATTTTAAAGAGCTATTTCACCGAGTTCCTCCACATCTAACCGTGTGTGTAACCTTCCCAAATTGGATTGTGTTTTATAATATGTACTTACACTCATTTAGTAGCATGTAGCATAGCAAATAAAAAAGGTACATGTTGTTAGTAAACTCTGGTATATTTACAGATTATAGGATACTTACTTTTGTGAAGGTGAACCACTCACACTTTGGGCTCTACAGTGCTCTAGCTGATCGCTAGGATCGCAACATTTTCCATTTGTTGATGGGCCATTACTCTGGGAAACGTTATCGTTTTTCACTATTGATGGCATTGTTGATTGTGAAAAAATGTTATTTAAGTAAATTTAATAAACAACATCACGAAATTCAATGAAACAATTTAATAAATCATTCAGTAACCACATCAAATAATGAAACACGAACTATTACGATGTGACGCGTGACGTGAGAAATGGCGCGAATTGGCTGGCGGGGGTTGGGGGTAGCAATAATGTACAACCCGATAATTCATGTACAAAGTTTGCACATCAAAAGCACATGTTTCCCGATATTCCGTGTATAATATTACATGCATAATAAATAACCCACATAACCATTTTCCCGTGTGGAGCCGGGGTTGAACTACTGAAGACGTTTAACATGGATGCAAGAAATGACTAAAGACGACAAAATGAAACTGAGGAAATAATGACTGAAGATGAAGACATTAAACTTGGATAATGCAAGAAACTACTAAAGACTAGGCTGTATGGGCTTAGATCCCTTTGCCTTTTCCATAAGGGAAAAAGAAACTAAAAAAAAAACAAATATATTAAAAAAAAGCAATCAAAACAAAACAAATTATTATACATTTTAAAACCGTATTTTACGAGAAGTCTGTCAATAAAATATGTAAAAGAAGTTAAAAAATGTTTTACGCGTCGCGATCTAAAGTAGTTTTTCTATCCCGAATACCAATTGTGAGATTTTGTTCTTCAACTTCTCTAGCAGATATTGACGTTGATTACTACTGCAACTTAAAAAACGCTCCAGAAATAAATGAAAATATACTTAGAAGAAAAGGTGTAGGTGATTTAAACCGGGTGTTAGAAAGGTACAATATTTTTAAACAAACTCCTCCGACGCATGAGTCGTATAAAGCAATAAGAGAAGATTTGTACAAGGAGCTTAGCAATTTACCAAACAAAACACATCCTAAGGTTGAAAAATATCGAGACGAGCCTGTCCTTGTGCACGAACTTAATAGAAAAAGAGATTTTGGTGATTACTCTCCATTAGAATTCAGTGACATAACAAGACGGTTAAACCTTATGCGTACTGACAAGTTGGGACAAACTTGTGGACATAAAAGCTACTACTTCTTGGGAGAACTTGCAGAGCTAGAAGAAGCTTTAATAAAGTATACTGTCTCTACATTACTGAAGAAGAACTTCCAGTTAGTCTCAGTTCCTGATATCTTACCAAGTAATGTCTTAAAGAGTTGTGGTATGACTGTAAATAATGATAGAACACAGGTAATTTGCAAAGCATTATATTTATTCTTCTTCTCTTGTTTAATTTATAATCTTTGATCTCTTCTCTTCTGCAAACGACTAAGAGAATAATTGTTGTTATTGAAACAGTTAGTGAAATTAATAATAATATAAAAAAGTTTGTTTGAAGTACAGTTGTTGATTTTACAGATTTATTCTCTAGATCCATTACTTCATGGCCCAGATTTGTACCTTTCTGGCACAGCTGAGATGTCATTAGCTGGATTCTTAATGAACACTATCCATAAAAAGGAAGATTTACCTTTGAAGCTGGCTGCAGTCAGCAGGTGCTATCGAGCAGAGACTTCAAGCGTTATTGAAGAACGAGGCATTTACAGGTATATAGGTAGCAACCATCAACCACAGCATAATGGCCCATTTACACGAGGCCTATCCGTGAGACAATCCAATACGCCAGCAAATTCGAAATCGTTCTATTTCATTGGATTGGCTTCGTCCGACAATCCAATGCATTGACCTGGCCCTATTTTAACGAAGCCAATATTGGCCTGGCTTACTGGATTGCCTCGTCTATTGGCCTCGTGTAAATGGGCCATTATAGTTCATTAGAATATCTGAATTACAGTTTAAGTACTTGCTGAAAGTTGATCCAAAGTAGGATTATATTTATTTAATACTATCTCTGGCAAGTATTATGCATTAAATTCATATAACTCTAACCTAAATGGTGAGGACACACCATGAAACACTAAAACTGAACTTTATTTCTTTTTTCCCATGACAACAATGTTTTCCCCCTGCTTATACTAACCTAAGGAATAAAATATGGTAGGTTAAATTTATTAACATTAACATTGCAGAGTCCATCAATTTACTAAAGTAGAAATGTTTGCGGTAACCACACCACTACAATCTGAAGAAATGTTGGAATATCTAAGAACTACAGAGGAGGAACTCTTTTCTCCACTTGGCTTCTGCATGAAGGTGCTGGATATGCCTTCACATGAATTAGGAGCACCTGCTTACAGGTAAGGAATGTTTAGTTAATTTCATGTGCCCCAACAGAATCAAATGTCTAGAAGACTTATAAGCGATGCAGATAATTATATCTAGATTTGTTTCACTGAATACATACCTACTTCCTATGCTTAAAATTGAGTTTTTTTTAGGAAATATGATATAGAGGCATGGATGCCAGGCCGTAACAATTATGGTGAAATATCCAGCTGTAGTAATTGCACTGACTATCAGTCAAGGAGGTTGCATATAAAATACACTGACAATGATAAACAAGAATATGTCCACACATTAAATGGAACAGCATGTGCAGTTCCCAGAATGCTTATTGCTTTGTTGGAAACACATCAAGACCCAAGAGGAAAGATATTCATTCCTGAAGTTTTACAGCCTTTTATGAATGGTAAGCAGTATATTACAAAGAATAGTGTTGTTCCAGAATTAAAGTTGTTAAAAATTAAGAAATAGCACTATTGTATGATATTTATTTATTCAGCAGTACAGAAATATAACTATTGAAAGTTAAGTTCTTTTCTTTTTCTTCAATTCTTTATGTTGTTTAGAAAATTTCTTCATTTTAGCTTTAAATGAACTAATATCTACTGCATTTTCAGTTGATGTTGTTGGCACTTCATTTGTTTTCTCCTCAGGTGGTATGAAGTCCTTCTGTCTCTGCTCATCTCGAACACGCTTTGCCTGTAATTGTTTCTCTTCTCTCTCATGATGGTGTTTAGCTCTTTTCTGTTCATCCTTGAGGAAGTACTCTCCAGTAGCCAATTGATGATCAATTTTACTCTCTTGTTGTGGGGGAGGGAATGGAGTGTATGGTTTCTTCTGAACTTTCTTTATCGGTTGTTTTCTGGGAACATTTTTGCTTTTAAATTTGGGCAAAAATCTATCCCAACTTTCATTTTTCAATTTGGGATCTTTCATCAATTCTCTCTTAATCATAAGGCTTTTAATATTGTACATCGGGTGTATGTTTTTCATAGTATCTTCAACTATACGTCGAAATTGCATAAGGCCTTTATAAGGACCAACTGCCGAAACAGTGTTACCTTGAACAAGGACATAGCATTCAGTCAAAAGTTCTATAGACTTTAGAGTAACACCATTAGGGCCAATTAAACGTTGACGTCGTTTTAAAAATGTCTCTTTTTTCCGAACATAGGTATTTATTTTTACAATGTCACATCCTATTTCATCTTCTAAAACGCGGACAGCTTGTTCAAATGGAACGCTCCTTGACAATAGTTTCATCATATCACGAGCTTTGATGATAATATAAGGATCCCATGTTTTTCTGGTGGTTTTTACAGTTAAGCTTCCCTCTATTAGATCTAAGTCTGCCTCTATATAATGATCTTTTAGTACCTTTTGGACCAATGGCCAACATTCCTTCAGATACTGCTCCCTGTATTTTGGAAATAAGGTTGCAAACTTGCTTTCCTCCAACAGACCGTGAGGGTTATCTTCGGGAGTGAACTTTGGTATTTTCATTGCCCATGCATTATCTACGGGGCTAGTATCTTGTGTGTCCTCGTCGGAATCTTGATTATTCATTGTAATTTTATAAATAATTCGATTATTCGACAAAATACACTCATATCATGCTACAAAATAGGTTAGGTACAAACAAACACACTTTCTTTGACTGACGGACGACTGACACATTGACGCATGCTGTAATGCACGGGTGGCAATAATGTACGACCCGATAATTCGTGTACCGAGTTTAAACACCCGGAAATCAGCCGGCCCTATATTCCATGCACCTATTCCATTTTTGAAATAAGGGCTGCGCTTGCCTGGCTGTGCCAGGGGTGTTTCACTACCGTGTTTAGGTATGGTATGATCGGCCGATGTGCCGGCCCGGCCGGCAAAAGGATGGCAGGGCTATATCAGCATATTCGCCGGTAGCCGACCGCGCGACCGCGCGTGACTCTTCCGCTCGCTACAACACGCCGCCGCGCGAAATGATTTCAAAACGAATTAATAATTAATCCGAAAAACAATGAAAGTAAATTAGTACTTATATTTTTCACTTCAGTAGGTGTACACTGAAAATGCCGTAATATGGCGTGGTATTTAATTATTTTTTGGTCGGAATTTAGACTGCAACTAAACATCTTTTAAAATCTAGCGATTCGGAACTGACTTTGCTTTGCTAAAATGTCTTTGTGGGTAGTAGGTAATTTAAATACTTTTAAAGTTTTACAGTTTAAATTCGTTTAATACATTTTGATAGAATATAATTATTAAAAACACAATTTTCAATTTCAATTAATAAAAAATAAAACTTAGTATCTTTAAAATCGCCAATTAGCCATGTTATTATATTCGTTCGACCACGCGGCGAAAGAAGAGCCGTCGACTTCTCCAGCATGTGCATTATTGGAAAGTAACGTGTGGTCACTGCCGCCTATATCGACACCGCAATCAGCGCATTTACTCACCTCCATTGCCCCCCCGCACTGGCCAATAGAATAGTAATGGCCATTCGGACATTTGTACCAGGAACCCGCTTTCGAACCTATAGCTATGATTATCAAGTCGCGCTCTTCTTTCGTCACAATACCGGAGACTTTTACTGTTTCTTCGAGCTGTTTAAGAAGGATTACAGCTTTGTTTTGATCAAAGTTACTCCAGGATATAACAGCCTGAATCGCTGCTTCTTTGGCTTGTTTTACTTTTGGTACTTCTTTGGAACTCAAGTAAGAAGTATGATTTAGTATCTTTTCTAATTGAATGACAGAGTTAATCCGTTTTAATTCATTTCCGATATCTTGTTGTAACTGTTGACTTATTTTGTGAATATTTGCCATTAACGTAGTACAAATTATTTTGATTATCTTATAGAAATCGACTTCCATTGTTCTTGACCGTAAGCTTTGATACTTTCGGCCACATTCCCCGATCATATCCAATATTTCCAAATATTGGAACTGTGTTTCAATTTTTGGCAAAGATGGCTTCCTTTGAGTTTTTACCAATTTATTTAATTCAGATATAGCCAGGCGAATATTTGGATTTCCTGAAAACAAGTTACCTAATCATTATCAATTACAGCACAACAGAAATACCTACGTATACAAGCAGTATGAGTAGCTATTATTCAAGTTTTATGTCCCTACTGTTTATACCTTCCAAAATATCTTCGTATTTCTCGTAGTATGCTATAATTTTGAGGAATAATTCTTCTCGTCTTGTTTTAATTTTGTCTTCATTCCCGTAGACACGTTCTTTGACAGAGTTTATATCGGTTTTGAAGATGTGGTTAATAAGATCTTTATATCGTGGTGTATTGATGATAGGTGCGCGGCAAGTTGGACAAGTTCGAATGGTTATAGATCCTCTGTCGCCCATCATCAAATTATCCATATTCTCAACGTCCAACACATGTTTGCAGTCTAGAAGAACAAACCTTAAAAAAAAGATACACTTAGATGTTTATTACTGTTCTGTCAAAATTTATCATACCTACTACATATAGGATATAAAGATTTTATATTATATACTTGACGTCATCTTCATATTCGTCGCCGAGGAAATCCGTGGGGAAGTCGTGAGGGCGGCAAGTGTTGCAGATGTCGGGGCAGGGCTCGCCGCAGAGGCCGCGGCAGCGGTGCCCGCACGGCAGCCGCCGCTCGCACGCCTCGTCGCACGGCGCGCGGCTGCACGGCTCCCCGCACCGGTTGCGACACGCGCTGTGAACGCACCTGCGGGTGCAAGCCTCCTGCAACACAAAAAGACAAATCTGGACTAGGAAGGTTTAAACATTACGATTATAGAGTCACTCACATAGCTCCTATTAATGACGTATGAAAAATTTTAAGTTTTACTGACCTGGCAAGGCATACATGGAGCACCACAAACTTTGTTGCAGCGAGAATGTGAGCATTTCAAGTCACATATTTTATTGCAAGGCGGGCATACTTGGTTGCAGGGTTCATTGCATCTGAAATTTTCAAATATGTATTATATTATGTTGTTTTTTAAAAAGCAGAATTTTTTAAACAGTAGGTACCTACTATGTGCTACCTGGCTTTTTCACTCAATTCTTTAATATTTGGGGAAAGTATACTATTGTTTATTCACGTTCAAGTGGACTCATTTATTGCTCATGCTCATGTTTTGACTACTCAAGTCCAGCCAGAAGCGTAGCGTGCCTTGGCGGGGCCCCGTATAAAAATTGGTTTGACGGCCCCTTAGGAAGGGTAAAGATTTTTCACAAAAGAAAAAAAAATGGTGCACGTTTCCCTGGCCACCACATAATAGATACATGCATGTTTGATATACCAGATTTTCGAGTATAATCTCAGTTATCATAGTGCCAAATTCCAGAATTAGAGACAAAACTCGAACGACGCTATGGTCTAAAAACGGTGTGTTAGCTGGAGCACATCCCACCAGCCGACACAAGCGTGATCTTCGAAACGACTTCGAATATTCACAAGTATTAAGACTAATTGCAGCCATCCATTCTAAAAAATCGACTTCTGAAAAGCATTGTGGAAAGAGATATACGAAAAAAATGACTGTGCGGCTGGGGTCCTTACCCTCCAGCCGCACAATCATTTTTTTCGTATATCTCTTTCCACAATGCATTTCAGAAGTATATTTTTTGGAGATGGATGGCTGCAATTTGTCTCTAAATCTAGAGCTTTAATACTTGTGAATACTTGAAGTAGTTTCGAAGATCTAGCTTGTGTCAACTGGCGGGATGTACTCCAGCTAACACACTGTTTTTAGACCATAGCGTCGTTCGAGTTTTGTCCCTAATCCTGGAATTTGGCACTATGATAGCTGAAATTATGCTTGAAAATCTGGTATATCAAACATGCATGTATCTCTTATGTGGTGGCCAGGGAAATATGCACAAAAAATGCAGAAAATTAAAAGAAATATTTATTCATCATAATTATCTATCTATCTAAAGAATTTGCTGTATTTTTACTTTTGTCATTTGTGAAATATTATAAAAATTGGGAAGTTTTTATTAATTTTTGCTTACTCACGTTGGGGGCCCCCGTGGCCCGGGGGCCCCGTATAATTGATACGGCTGATACGGCGGTAGCTACGCCCCTGAGTCCAGCAACAGTGTACGTTGCAAATTAATGTACCTACCTAGCCTGTTCTTAGGCAAACGACTTGTGGCTTGCCCTGCCCAGCCTGCTGATTCGTTGATGGAAGTAGGAAGATGCAAATCTGGGACTCCAGACTTTGTGTTTTATAAGTGACCAAGTTTGTTATCATAATCTCATGTCTTTGAAAAGAACGGGACTCGAGAGTTTGTCCTGTTTAGTCAGTTTACATAAATTCTTAAATATATTTCGGACAAGCTTATCAAGCTCTTCCAACTCCAAGAAGTACTTTACTCTCTGAATTAAAAATGTGAAAAAGAACTTACAGGTGGCCACAAATTTGTGTACGGTCACATTTGCCTTGGCACGCAATGTGAAGGCGGCCTTGGTAGCAGCGGCCGCATGAACCTGCGCAGAAATGCTTGCAAGCTAACATTTTTCCGCAAGGCTCTGTACAGTGCAGTAGTAACGTTTCAGGGTCCACAGCTGAAATAAACGGATAAAGATAATATCAAATTTTAACAATTTAGTATACAAGCAGACGGGTAAGAAAGAAATGCCAAACAAGGGCATGTTTAATGCTAAGAAGCTTTCAGTCTCAGCGGAGACTTTGAATTTAGACGTTTATTTTTTGCCATCATGGCATATTGTCATTTTGGATACAAATTTATTCCCAAATTGACCTAATACCAAATTATACAAATTAATGTGTAAAAAAATAATAGCAAGTAGGTAAATATTAAGCTAAGATAGGTACGTTGGGGATATGATAAAGCTACATACGTTTACCCATGGAATAGTATACATTGCACGGCAACATGACATTGTGACCACAGGGTGATTCAAACTTGTGTTTGTGAAGTTGAGTACACTTTTTAGGGTCGCAAATCTGATCGCAGGTCTGGGTGCATGCGTGACCACATGGCAATATTCTTTCACATTTCTCCCTACAAAGGTCTCGCGTAGGGAGAGTTTTGCAAGGTAATTTTATTTCGTGATTGCAATCCGGTATGATTTTTGTGACCTGAAATTTGTTATTATTATTGTTAACGGCTTCTAGTTACGATAAAATGAAGTTGTTTCACCCATGTTTTAACATATTTGTGCGTCGGATTAAGTATACAACCTTCTGCATGCAGTCTCCGCAAGCCTCGTGGCATTTCTTCTTACAAAAGTGTCCACATGTCATGACTCGAGCGCAATTTTTGCGACAAAGAATACTGTCCACGTCCTTATTACAAGCCACTTTTTCTGAATGTTTACAGTTTGACCTTTTTTTGGTAACCTACGAAAAATTTAAGCAAATAAATTTGTAAAAAATTAAATAAATAATAAGTAGTAGTTTTTAAAAAGTTCCTACATTTTGTGTGGTACCTTGTGGTACCTAGATATTATTGGTCTGTCTTTAACCCCCGACGAAACCCCCGGGTGTTATAAGTGTGACGTGTGTGTCTGTCTGTCTGTCGCGTCGTATCTCCTAAAAACGGATGCGCCGATTTTGATCTAGTTTTTTTTTGTTTGCAAGGTGTCACAATCGAGAGTGTTCTTAGCTATGATCCAAGAAAATATCTTCAGCCATTTGAAGATCATCAGCTCTTTTCTAGTTGTTGAAAGGATCAAGTAACGGTTTTGTGTCGGTTATAATTTTTTTTTAATTTAGTGTTATTACCTCAATAGTGCAATCGTCGCAGGGCTCATAACATTTCCTCAGGCATTGGTGGTTGCCTCGATCCCCCACTAAATCTGCAGTGCAGCCCTTCTTTGATTTAGCGCAAGGCTTCTGGCAAAGGTACTGAAATAATAAGCATTCGTAAACAATAAGCTTTTCAATCCGTTAAGTGTGGAGTTAGCTTTATATTCTGCGTCTTACTCTCAATCAAAATAATAATATAAATATTATTACTGTGAGTTTTTGCTAGTTAGTGTGTTAATTATTAGGAAATAATGTGAAATATATTTTTTTAAAGGGATTTATCTTTGTGATTTTTATTTCTTTATTTTTTTGGCTGTCTGGTAAGTAGGTATCTCTTATCCATGTAAAGCCCGACCAGAGACATAAAAAACCTCGCCATATTGCGGAATTTCAATCGAACTAATTTTATAAGTGTCGTAAAAATATTCACGTGGCGCCCCCAGAGCATGTTTTTATAAGGACTTTTTATTGTATTGTAAGTAGTAGTATTTTTGGAAGAATTTAGAATGCCGAAGTACTTATACTCGTATAATGTATTTGTATATGACTTAATATAAAATTTTATATTATGGATACTAGCTGGCTGCCTAAATAAAACGCGTATCTGTCAACCACTGTGGTCGAGTAATCTATATGTATAATAAAACAAATATATATTGTATAATCATTCAAATGTCTGTAGGAACATAGAAAAAAAAAGATGAAATTCGAGATAGGAGGATGTAAGAAGTGAAACAGAACATACCCAGACAATTTTCTTTTTTTTGTTTCTCTGTCTGTTTGTACGGGCTAATCTCCGAAACTACTGGACCGATTTGAATGAAATTTTGCATGGTGATTCTTTACGTCCCTGGTCAACATCTTGGATACAACGCGGATAAAACGCGGGTGTAGCCGCGGGCAGACAGCTAGTAATTAATAACACCTGCTGCATCTTAAACGAAACTTGTTGAAATAAAATAAAAACATCCATTTAGTCTTAACTCTTAATTGCCTTACTTGTTCGTGGTGAGGGTCGTCGTCAACGTGACAAGTGAGGCGACAGTCGTGGCCACACTTCTCCACGCGGTAAATACAACGCACAGGACACTTTACCGCTTCTATTTTCATATAGCACGGTTTATCGATCTGCAAAATTTAAGAATATTGAAATTATTTGTTTACGTTGCATTGTATACCAGTTGTAAACTGCCGCTGATTGTCATTTATGATGTACCCACCTCGTGGCCACATTTAGGTAGCTTGACTTTGACCAACGTTTCGCATTTTACTGTAGGATCAGCGGGGTCTCTGTAGCAATATATCTGCTTCGTGTGGCCGCACGGCAACATTTTCTTCATCATACGTTTACATGGCTGACATTTAACTGAGCATATCAGAGGACACACGTGCCCAACTTCACAGAGGATCCTAAAGTAAAACCACAAATAATTAAGCTGCATTATCTTAGGAAAATTCTCGATTACACAGATATAGGTATGAATAAGATGAATTAAAATACCTTTCACACGGCAGATAGCACTTTGTGTTAACATGTCCGCGGTCGTAGCCATGACAAACCAGGGTGCAGCCATGGCCACATGGTAGTTTGTAATTGCACTTGAGAAGGCAACCCCCTTCAGGCACCTTGTCGAAGTCATTCGGAGATGATATCTATAAAACATTAATTTATTCTCTTCTTTTCTTGCTAAAATATTTAGCACTAGCGGACTGGAAATGAGTCATATTCCCGAGTGAAAATTGAATCATGTGTTTATGTTGGCCTTCTATCCAGGAATTCGTATTCAATTTTCGAAATTAGTAGCAAAATATAAGAAAAATAACTTCAACATACATACCGGTCCAAAAATTTTAATTTTTTATTTGCATTTAGGTGTATCATCTCTATAAAATAAAATACCTACTGATAAAGCTAAAGATACAAAATATATTGGTACTATTTAATATTTTATCCGTTAAGACATCGACTTGTTAAAATTCTACTAATAATATAAACGCGAAAGTTTGTGAGGATGGATAAATGGCCCTCCGTGGATGTTCGTTACTCTTTCACGCCGCTCGTTTTACTATAATATTGCTTAGATACCTCAGAATAATACATAGGCTACCTTTTACTGCGGGAAAATCCCGTATTCCCATGGGAAATACTGTAGAAGTGGAGCCCCGAAGCAGAAAGCTAGTTTTGTAATAAGAAGCATGATGTATGATTTACCGTTGTTATTTGATCAGGATGACTTTCGCATTTCAACATCAGTGCTGCTCCCAAAGAATTTTTGTCTTCTAATGTTTTGGCTATCTTTGTCCACAATTCTGAATTGTTTTTAAGAATATCGATGTTTCCAAGTATATAGAATCCTAAAAAGAAACGAATTCATATCTCACTGAAGTATTTTCTCTTACCCGTCACAATTAATGTACCTACATACCTACCTACCTACCTTAGTACTCTAAGGTACCTACCTTACCTTAGAGTACTAAGGTATAAGGTACCTACATACAAGTGTGGTAAGTAGGTATTACTTCAAGTTTCTTTTATTTTTCTTGAATGCATTCTCTAGTCTAGTCATCACTATCACTATCACTACATAGTCACTACATAGTATAAAACAAAGTGGCTTTCTCTGTCCCTATGTCCCTATGTCCCTATGTACGCTTAAATCTTTAAAACTACGCAACGGATTTTGATGCGGTTTTTTTTATTAGATAGAGTGATTCAAGAGGAAGGTTTATATGTATAATACATGCATAATATACTTAAGGATAACCCACAATAACCATTTTCCCGTGCGGAGCCGAGGCGGGTCGCTAGTATAAAATAAAGTCGCTTTCTCCGTCCCTATGTCCCTATGTCCCTATGTCCCTTTGTACGCTTAAATCTTTAAAACTACGCAACGGATTTTGATGCGGTTTTTTTTAATAGATAGAGTGATTCAAGAGGAAGGTTTATATGTATAATACATGCATAATATACTGAAGGATAACCCACAATAACCATTTTCCCGTGCGGAGCCGGGGCGGGTCGCTAGTATCTACTAATTGGTTCCTTCCTTACTATACCGTCGCCAGATTTAATCAAAATTTACTTATACATAAATACACACTCACTCTTCTTTCCTGGATGGATTAATAATGTTATTATTAGATGCAAGTCTCACCTTCTCTGGCTCTTGAAAGCGCAACACAAACGCGGTTTTCTATACCCAAGAATCCAATTTTGTTTTGGTTGTTGTTCCTTACTAGCGACAGTAGAATAATCTTCGACTCTTCTCCTTGGTAATTATCCACCACTGTTATCTTCACTTTTTGAAGAAATGCATACTTTTCGCGTTGCTGCAATAATGGGGCGACAATAGAGAAAAAAATCTGACAATGCTCTGTGGCAAAGCCAAAAGGAAAGGTTTTTAAATAAATTAAACTTACTTTTCTCATGTAGAACATCTGCCCGGAATATGCAGCTAGTATAGTTATGTCATTTGGGTCGTATCCTTGTTGCATGAGATAATTTGCTAGCCTGAGCGTCATGTCTGCTTCCAGTAGATTTGACTTACTGGAGCTGTCATCGACATCCTATTTACATTCAAAGAGAAAGTTAGGACAAAATTACTCTTAAGAAATATTTCTATGTTTGTTATATTTGTCTTATCAGTTAAACTCGCTGCATACTGGAAGGCAGGGTAGGCTCCCACAAGGTGGACCGACGGACGATCAAGTGAGAGTCCCATCGCCGTAAGTAGCTGGACGCGGGCAGCGCAGCTAAGACCGATCATTGAGGAGATCTTTGGAGGAGGCCTTTGTCCAGCAGTGGCTGAAATTATGATAACAATGATCAGTAAAACCAATGGTAATATTTACCTCCTCCTTGAATGTGTGTGTCAAGAAAAATAGGTTATCGGTCATTCCTTTAACTTTCGGAAATTGCAGTACAGAAGGATGGTTGCCGAGATCTGTGTAGATGTGCGGCGAGATGAGTGCTGCTATCTCCGGTCTCATGCGATGTTGAACGTTAAGACGTTGGCTATGGATCTTGTTTGTGATCATACGCTCAAATAATGAAATCTCAATATTGTAATGACGCGCCAGTTTCATATGAGCTGCCGATGGTCTTAACTGCTGGTGATCACCTGAATTCAAGTATTGATACAATTATTTTAAAGAGGAACTAGATTTACTATGTATGTATGTAATAAGACTAATAATGTAGTTTGTCGTGTGGTTTTATTCAAAAAATGTTTATTAATTCAACACGTAGATACGCGTTAAATGTGCGGTCCCCAACCCGCCAGTGAAGCGTAGGTATGGCGGCAACACTTTCCTGTCAAGGGTAATGATGTAATAGTGCTGCAGTGTCTTACGCTGTAGTAGTAGCAGTAGACAGTGATTGTAGTACAGAATACATAATAGTGGCACTACTGGGGTGCAAATTTACTATAAGCAATATATAGAGGTATAGGTACATAATTATCTCATATTAATATCAAACTGTCAAATGTGGTGAGAAACCCGCCATATTGAAATTTCCTCTAGCATGGGAGTATCGGCACAACAAAACTATGTATATTGACACTGGTAGTATAGTACGGCTTGTTAACCTGAATTACGGTCCCATCTGGCAGAAAGCATGAAACTTAGCATACATGTAGCTTTTATATATGTGCTTCAATGTCGATATGGAAACACGCTGAGAAATGATTCCCCCCCCCTTTTTCCCTCATTTTGTTTTTTTTTCATTTTCTACAAAAACGGTAGGACTGATGAGTTTACTTTTCAAGAACCAAATAGTTGTCGATAAATTACCTACAAAACGGTACTACATTTTATAGTGCT
Organism: Teleiodes luculella; assembly: GCA_948473455.1. NCBI lineage: Eukaryota > Metazoa > Arthropoda > Insecta > Lepidoptera > Gelechiidae > Teleiodes > Teleiodes luculella. The sequence continues at coordinate 8,364,847 of OX419590.1, read as the reverse complement.
AAGATTAATATATTTCTATATACAGCCATCAACGTTTTATGAAATTTTAAAAACAGGCACACTTTTTTCTTCCTTACTTCATTTATAGGAAAACGACAAGAGTGGTGATAAAATGGACTAAAGAAGTCAACTACCTTATACATTAAGCTAAAAAATGACATTTATTTCATAGTCGTAAAGGCATTACTTCTAGAGTTACAGCTCACCGCGTCTGACTCAAGTACTCCTTTTTTTACCTTTTTAGAATACCATCTTTCTGTTAACTTTGTTTAGCGTAGATTAGATTCATATTTTCCAATTAGAAATAAAACAGTCCATGTATTAATCCAGGCCACAGTCTATTTACATGTAAAACTAGCTGTCTGCCCGCGGCTACGCTTGCGTTGTGTTTCGACATTTCCGTAGTAATTTTTAACTATCCCACTTTTTTCCGTGATTTTAAAGTATCCAACATGTTGACCGAGTATATAAGGTACCACCATGCAAAATTTCATTTCAATCGGTCTACAGTTTCGGAGATAAGCCCGTAGAATGTACTGCGCCGTATGAGCTACTAAAGTTTTTTAACTATCCCACGGGAACATTTTAATTTTCTGGGATTAAAAGTATCTAAGATGTTGACCGGGGATATAAGGTACCACTATACAAAATTTCATTCAAATCGGTCGAATAGTTTCGGAGATTAGCCCGTACAAAGAGAAACAAAAAAAAATCTATAAAATCTGTACGTAGAAAAAAAAAGCTATAAACCTATTCAAGGGGATGTAAGAAGCGATATAGTCCATACCCAGATTTTTTTTAAATATTTTTGTTTCTCTGTTTGTCTGTTTGTATGGGCTAATCTCCGAAACTATTCGACCGATTTGAATGAAATTTTGTATAGTGGTACCTTATATCCCCGGTCAACATCTTAGATACTTTTAATCCCAGAAAATTAAAATGTTCCCGTGGGATAGTTAAAAAACTTTAGTAACTCATACGGCGCAGTACATTCTACGGGCTTATCTCCGAAACTGTTAGACCTATTGAAATGAAATTTTGCATGGTGGTACCTTATATACTCGGTCAACATGTTGGATACTTTAAAATCACGGAAAAAAGTGGGATAGTTAAAAATTACTACGGAAATGTCGAAACACAACGCAAGCGTAGCCGCGGGCAGACAGCTAGTTTTACATGTAAATAGACTGTGGCCTGGATTAATACATGGACTGTTTTATTTCTAATTGGAAAATCTGAATCTAATCTACGCGAAACAAAGTTAACAGAAAGATGGTATTCTAAAAAGGTAAAAAAAGAGTACTTGGATCAGACGCGGTGAGCTGTAACTCTAGAAGTAATGCCTTTACGACTATGAAATAAATGTCATTTTTTAGCTTAATGTATAAGGTAGTTGACTTTTTCAGTCCATTTTATCACCACTCTTGTCGTTTTCCTATAAATGAAGTAAGGAATAAAAATGTGTGCCTGTTTTTAAAATTTCATAAAACGTTGATGGCTGTATATAGAAATATATTAATCTTAGCACTATAAAATGTAGTATCGTTTTGTAGGCAATTTATCGACGATGATTTGGTCTCTGAAAAGTAAACTCCTCAGACGTACCGTTTTAGTATAAAATTCAAAAAACCAGAATGAGGGAGATAAAAGGGGGGGGGAAAGGGGGGAAACAATAATTTATCGAAGTGTTTCCATATCGATATTGAAGCACATATATGACAGCTACATTCATGCCAAGTTTCGTACTTTCTGCCAGATGGGACCGATATCCTTATATTTTTTAGCTAGCAAGCCGTACTAGTAGCAAATAATATTCCAAATAGTAAAAAAACATACCAATAAGAATTAGATGTTTACAATCCTTGGTTAAGGAAGTTACTATATGCTGCTCTAATACTTCCGCGGCCTCTTCTACAATTACTGAAACCAAATAAGATATTCATGATAAGTTTACAATACGTCATGTGACCGTCGATTAGATATCTATCATATTTAGGTTTCATTTATTGTCTAATTTACCTATAGACGGAGCTAAAGCTTGTAGTAGCTTTCTTAACCTAGCGGCACCACTTGTTGTCATTCCAATGACTTTAATTCCATTTAATATTTTCAAATCTACCATCATCCTTGCTTCTTCGTATGCTGTATTAGCAGAATCCAGCGAATTCTGTAATATTTGAAAAGAAAAGAAAGAAATATTTATTATGTATATGTATAACGCCTCGAGTTTGTTATAGATGGAAATCATAACCAAAATTTAAATAGCATATTTTTTACCTGTAGCGGCTTCAAGTGACGTTTAAATTTTGTGGTGATGATCTTTGCCCATCTAAAATACAAAGCCCAGCGGTCTGCCATCGGCACTGCACTTAAATCCATTCTATTATTTATCTGAAGCCGGGTCGTCCTGGTGTTATTACCAAGCATTTTCTAAAAAAAAAATCGTTCAAAACATTACATGAATGCTTAATCATGTTTAATTTAACACGCGGTAAGTAACGTACAGAGAATAAGTTGACACGAGATTTCAAATCAATTATTTCTTGTCGTAATTCTAGCCTTTTCAAGTTATTTTCTGTCTTGTTATAAAGCATAAGCATAGTTTTCAATTTGCTTTCTGTGGCTTTAAGTGAAAACGTTTTAATAAGATGGATTTCTGGCATGTCTTCATTGTTGTAATCTTCCTGCTCATCTTCAAATTCGTCTAAAATTACTTCAATTCTTTCGTCATCTTGATCAACCATATTTATATCAATTTCTTGATTATTCTGGTCTTCTATGTTATCTTCAGCCATGATAATATTGTTAAAATCTTCAAAGTTCATATGCTCAAACAGCCAATGTTTTAAACAGTCTGATTTGACTTCTTTTCTGTATTGTTCGTAAAATTTTCCGAGAACATGCACTTCTGGAACATGATCCCTCAAGCTGTTAAAGCTTATGACTCCATCATTGATGGCATCTAAACGTTCTTGAGCATGTTGTAACGCATATACTGCAGATGATAAATTCCGTTTCTGTTCGAAAAATAATCTTTTCGTGTCCATGTTTACTGTCTTCGTTTTTCTTAGTGTAGTTAAATTTATTTTTTCCATTGACTCATTGCGTGACTGGCCGCCTATCCGCACAATAGATTCAGTGACAGGTAATATGTTCTCAAGAAACTGATCTAGGGCATGATTGGTGTAACAAATCACAAGCATAAGACATTCATGTCCAGTAGACAGATTTTTTAAGAGAGTTTCAGCGATTTTAATACCAAGGTACGTTTTTCCAGTGCCAGGCGGTCCTTGGATGACGGCAAACTCGTGTGTCAATGCAAGCTTGTAGGCGTCATACTGGGATTCATTAAAACCCAATTCATCCTTAGTTGGCCAGGTAAGTTCGTTCAGAACTGTAAACTGCTTTTTCAAAGAATATTCTTTTGTTATCACAGAAAATGTAGATCCATATGTCAAATATGCCGGAGGATTTGGCGTTGGCTGTAAAAGTGAAATAGATATATTAAAAATAGGTATCTATTGTACATTTTATATATATCATTACTTCTTATTACCTACTGTAGTGGCTTTTAACACTTACATCTACACGGACAATGTATTTGTCCATTGCGATATGTTCAGGGAATTTAGGATCCTGTAAAGCTTTAAGTACATGATAGTATGGTTCAAAATAAACTTCGCTTTCTACCATGGTATAAGACGAATCATCTTTATACATATTGTCACAGGCCATCTTGTCTATAATTGACACTGGAATCTAAAACAAACATGTAGGTTCGATCACGTGCACATATACCTACTTTAAATTAACTTTTTTCCAAAAGCATTCGTGACATGACATGATATTATCATTTGAAGCAAAATATTGAGTCCCTTACACTGTTTAGTAACACAAAAAAAATCAAGCCTTTGCGAAAGTTTTTTGAAAGTATAAAAACACGTGATATGATTGCACTTATGAACTTGACTGTACCTATGTATGTAGTAGTAATGTTGATTATTCCTCAATGAGCTATAAAATATATTTAACCTATTGGCATACCTTTCCTCGAGACAGGAACTTGACATCGCGTTCTAAAATTGTGGCTGTAATAAAACTTTTACAACCATCTTTGGTAAATAAAAGTAAAGAACCAAATATGAACCGCTTGCTATGTGCCCAGTTAATCTTTTTAAACCGTTTCATGGTTTTTTCATCCAATTCTATTGTTTCACCGATCTTATTTTTAGTGATGAATGGTTCAACAAACTTTACGTTGTGGTAAACCCTTGAAAAGTTAAAAATTCGGATCAGTAAATAATATTATTATCATCATTGTTAGCGCATTGTTAGTTTAAGTTAAATATAAACTTTGCCATACCTTATATTATCATACTTCTTCTTATTTGGATTTTGTATATACTGAGCTGAAACAAATAAATATAAAATTTTATTAATCTTATACATACGATTGGAGTGAATGCAGTGTATTTATTATTCCCGTTTGTATGAAAAGTTAAATTTTAATTAGGTAGTTTATCTGCAACACATTGTTCATGAAACTAAACAAGTTACCCCAAGGAACATAGGTTGAAATGAAATCTCAAAATTAAAATTAAACTTTCCATATAAAGTGGCCGGTCATGTGACTGAACTTTTATGAAAAGTTGAAAATTATTTTTGAGATTTCAACCTAACATAGGCAATCAGGGAAAGTTCTTAATTTTTATGGGTACTACCACTATGTTGCAGATAAACAACCAGTTCAATTTCACGGTGTATAAATGAAAATAGTCATAAACTTTTAAGAATTTTGGTTTGGTTAGTGTGCAAATCCGTATCGCGCTACGCGCTATGCTCTGACAGGTCGAATTACTGAACTGGTTCGCTCGGTTGTCGTTAGAGTTAGCGCGATCGGGGTTCTGATAGTGAAGCCACATTCAGTCACAGCGAGAAAGATGAAAAGATTTATCAAGCTGTGTAAGTACTTATGCCTTCTCGAAGTGGTCCAAAGCAGTCCTCGCGCAGTAGCCGGAACTGGACGTCTAGGTAGTGGTCAGTATCGTGGTAGCCTCCGCTGACGATATTGGGTCGCAGAAACGGTTTCTGGACTAGTAAATCATCGCGGCCCGGCAGCACACTCAGCTGACGGAAATCATCCGGCGGATCCACATCGTCGATAAATGGATTCAGGTTATTTCTTTTTTGGGTTTCTTGCTGTAAAGATAAAGTTTTTTAAACTGATAATACGCCATACGGACACTACGTTTACGTAGTAAACAATATAGTTCTGTTTCTTACCCTCTCAGTTTCTTCCTTCTCATGAACAGTTAGTCTGTCCCTGAGCTGCTGCAATTTCGAATTGTATTCGTCACACTGAGCAAAGCCATGTCTCATTTTCAATTTTTCCAAGCACACTCGTGATGTGTCTTCGATTAAGGATCTACATTTTTGCAGAGCTATTGAAGGAGATAAATCAATAATGCTTTGACAAAATATCACAAAGTTTTTCCAAAAGCTGTCTTGATTGTTCCAGTACAAATTGTTTCTGACTTTTACTTCAGTGTAAGGTAATTCTGTGAGATATGTGCTTAAATTTCGTACGAAACGAGAGTTGCAAATATCAAGTAACAATTTTAGTTTCAGTTCTTCGAATGTTGACTGGCATGCTTTGGTGATCACTTCCATGATTAGTACATAAAAATCACCCTTATCTATTGAAGATTCGAGAAGATTAATGAATGATGTCTTCTTTTCGTTAATCTTTGCCAGAACGTCTTGGTTGTCGCATTCTGCAATTTCTTTTAAAGTCATGTAGCCCATACAGCGATCATTGCGGTTTTGCTGGCGATTGTTACGTGCATCGCTGCGAGCCCCATCTTGTCTGTGCTGCTGATGTTCTTGATTATTTCTGGGTTCTTGGTTTTGTCTTGGATGCAAACCATGTTGTCTGTTATGTTGTCTACCTGTAATAATTAATAAACGTTTGGGAACGTAGATTTTGATAAAGATTGACAATTTTGATTTGACGCGTCTATCGCAGAAGTTTAGAGTGCATAAACACATGAATTTATATATATTTTTGGATTGGACAAGTATTTGTCCCGCAGTTTTCCAGCAGCTTCTTTTGAATCGATACTTATCCCGTTTAGGTTTTTTTTTGTAAAATCCTTTTTTAAGACAAGTCTCATAGATATACAGGGCGTCCCACCGCTATGCCACATGGAGGGAAAGTACCTTAAATATTGTAGATAGAACATTTTACTGAAAGAAGACTTTATTTAATTTCTAAAAAAAAACTATTAAAACTACATTCATACATTTTTTTATAATTACATGGTTGAACCGGGAATCGAACCCGCTACACGAGAAAAAAAACACACCCTGTACCAATCGAAAGGTTTCATCATAAAGATTATTTTTTGCTAAATAACATAGTGTCAGAAATAAAAGGAAGACTATAAATTTTAACATTTGATGTGGCCGCCAAGATCCCCAGATCCAACCCCGTTAGATATTTAATATGGGGTTATTTAAAAAATTTAGTTTACAAGAACCGGTATGAAAGTGTCCACGAGCTACAAACAGAACTTAGACGTATTATTTTAATTATCAAGAGTGCGACTTTGTATTTTAATTATCAAGAGTGCGACTTTGTATTCAACAGCGTGGAGGTCATTTTGAGCATTTGATAAAATTGATAAATTTGGTATTAAAAATGTTAAAATTCATAGTCTTCCTTTTATTTCAGACACTAAGTTATTTAGCAAAAAATAATCCTTATGATGAAACCTTTCGATCGGTATGATAAAACTACAGGATGCTTTTTTTTCTCGTATAGCGGGTTCGATTCCCGGTTCAACCATGTAATTATTAAAAAATGTATGAATGTAGTTTTAATAGTTTTTAGAAATAAAATAAAGTCTTTTTTCAGTAAAATGTTATATCTACAATATTTAAGGTACTTTCCCTCCATGTGGCATAGCCGTGGGACGCCCTGTATATTGGGTTACCTATTATGGTATTATTATTATCAAACAATTTTAAAAAGCTCATAAAAAAGAAATTCTTCCTAACAGAGGTAGAATTTTTTTTAGGCATAGGGCCATGTCGCCAGTAAGTTATGTTATAATTATAAAATAAATCTAAATTTCGCGTGCGTGCTTCTTTAACGTACCTTGCATCTGGTTGCGTGCGTTCTGCCGATAGCCCGCCTGACCCCCCCTGATGTCGTCATCATCGTTGCCCGCGTCTCGCCACTGGTTGCGTGCGTTCTGACGATATCCCGCCTGACCGCCCCCAATGTCGCCATCGTAGTTGCCCGCGTCTCGCCACTGGTTGCGTGCGTTCTGACGATATCCCGCCTGACCCCCCCTAATGTCGTCATCATCGTTGCCCGCGTCTCGCCACTGGTTGCGTGCGTTCTGACGATAGCCTGGATGACCGCCGCCGCGGCCGTTTCTGATACCGCCGCCGCCGCCGTCGCGCCTTCGACGGGGCGCGTTCCCTGTTGTATTTGGAAAACAAAATTATTTGTATTATTATTTTAATTAAGTACTACAATATTACATAGGCAGGCAGTACCTATACTACTAAAGCATTGGACATGTCGCCTTGTTTTGTCTCGAGCCTCCTTTGCTCTCAGACTTTTTCATATCGATAGTCTCACAAGGTAAGATACTTTGTTCAAAAAGTGCCCCTCCGGGATTTGAACCCGGAACCTCTGTAACGTGAGATGACCGACTAGTTATAGTCGCTACAGAGCTGTCATGACTCTGCGACCAGTTTAATTACTATTATTAGGGTTCCTTACATCAATCATTACAAACGCAACACCTAGCTATCCAAAGTTCAAGTGAATCAGTCCAGTTGTTTCGGCTGATAATGAAGAACTTCGTACAAACGGAACCCTCTCCACACGAGTTGAACTATAATAAATAACTACAGAACTCGTCCGTACCCAAAGCTGCGAATCGCCATTTAAAAATTGGCAACTGGTAATAGAGGTACCTACATATAATTATAGTAACAACAAAATAAAATCTTTCAAACAACCGTAACAATAAAATAACGTCACAAAAACATACCCTGTCTTCCATTGTTGAAATCCATCGATGTTTAGAAGTCCATGAAAATTCTGGAAGCAAGATACCATAATATCTAAGTTAAGATCATGAAAGGTACCTGGAGATATATTTATTTACACCAGTATCCATACTAATAATAATAATAGCCTTATATTTCACAATTTCGTGGTTGAATATTTAACAGTTTAAATTTTTTTTTAAGTTCGATAATAATTAGGCCCCCCCCCATAGACCTCCTCCAGCTGCCTTCACTATGGATATGTCGCAGGGAATTGAGGATATCAGGGATTTCACGAAATCCCTATAGAGATATCACGAAACAGCGGAAGATGCCGAATTCTCTTGTTTATTACGTCTTCTTACTAAAATAATCTACTGACCTAACTGATTGTAACGTTTGAGTGGCTATATACTTTTACAAATGAATGGCTGAATTTACAATTGTTTGAAAACTTTTACTAAAGGCTGACACATTCAAAAGCTTAAAATTTCATGTGGTCCCTCATTTGGAACGCACACTAAAGATAGGGACTACCTACTTTTAGGTATTCTGAGGTAAAGATAGCTTAACACTTTGGCTTTAACGCATTCTTATGACAGTTATGTATGACCGACGCGAGAGGCAAAGTGCGTGATTTGCTGACTTGCTTGGCCTTACATTGGTAATAGCTGTACGTTTCAGTGCATCGACGTTTCAGTGGCTCCGTCCGGGTTTCTTTTCCAGCCATGGGGTGAACGGTAAACAACAAAAGAACCGCAATTATTTGAATAAAAAATCAATATAAAAAATTAAGATTCACCCGATAGACGTCTTCACAAATGCAGTATTTTCCAATTCTTGTCTGCGAAGCTGAACTTTATTTATTACGTTACCTGTTCACTTTGTCCTTAAAAGACCAGCCATAAATTGTTATGAATGAATATTGAATTTTGTTGTAGAAACGGATCAACAAGAAAAAACAAATTCTAATTTCGTGTTATTGATTTTTGAGATTTATTTTTTTATTGTGGGTATTAATTTGATTAGAAAGACATTAAAATTAAATCTCGCTTATGTAGTGAGTCAGTCAATAATGGCGTCATGGCGTCCCTAATACTCGTATAGTTTTTTATTTATTTTATGTATCGCCTGTGCTATCGCTTATTAATATAGGTATAATAATAACCACGGACGTAGAAAAGATTATACATGTTCCTAATTTACTTACCTAGGTGACTTATCTGCAGAATTTGCTTCGAGATGTATTTTGTCGAGTCTTGGTTTCCTACTTCACAACCATCCCGCTAAGGTGTAAAAACACAAATGCCTCCCTCACACAACAGGCACCGGCACCACACAGACCACTGCGTCAGTCAGCCAGCATGTAGATAAAAACTGTCTCAATGTTGCTAGGCGACTGGACTAGAAGTGCCAAAGAATAATTTATGCTGCGTCACAGACGTCTGCGTATTAGGTATATGATGTAAAGTAACATAACGTAAATCGTAATCGTAACCCATCCATACTAATCTTTCACGAATAAACAGATTACGATAAAAATTTGCATGATATAGTTTATAGATAAAATTATTAATTACAATATACTTACTATATTTTAATTATTGTTTTTAGAGACATGGAGTAGCTACTAGCACAGAATAAATACGTGAAAAATGGCGAGGCAGAAAGCTAGTATATTAATAAAAAAGTTTTGATTCGTAAAACGGTTTAATTCGTTTTCAAGTTTTCAAGTAAAAACAAACTTATAACTCATCCTCACTCACCATGCTCTAAGTATTTTTACTACAAAATAGGTAATCATAATTGAAATGGCAACACTGTTTACACCGTGTTCCGTTCGGGGAACACCCGTCTCGTCTCGCTCGCTAGCTGAACTCGTGCTCAGCGTGACCACGTGACTCAGCCGACGCGGCGCAGATTACGTCCGTCCGAGGCGATAAAGCCCGTCACACTCGTAGCCTATAATATTTTATATTGAAGCAAGACATATTATTTACGAAATATTTTATACTAGCTGTCCGCCCGCGGCTATACGCCCGCGTTGTTTTTTTTTTCTTTTTTTTTTACCTTTTAAACCTTCCCTGGACTTCCACGAATATTTCAAGACCAAAATTAGCCAAATCGGTTCAGCCGTTCTCGAGTTTTAGCGAGACTAACGAACAGCAATCCATTTTTACACGCTTTATATTAGCTTCACTTGTAAGTAACTATGTATGTAAGAAAATCTTGGAATCTTAATTTGACCCACTTCCCGGTCTTCGATTAGGATGAAATTTTGCACACGCTCTGAGTTCTGATGACAATACATGACTAGCTAAGAAACGTCATTACAAATCCAATATGGCGGCCTCCCCATTATTGTATCTAAAAAAATATTGGATTCTTAATTTGACCCACTTCCCGGTCTTCAATTAGGATGAAATTTTGCACACGCTCTGAGTTATGATGACAATACATGACTAGCTAAGAAATGTCATTACAAATCCAATATGGCGGCCTCCCCATTATTGTATCTAAAAAAATCTTGGAATCTTAATTTGACCCACTTCCCGGTCTTCGATTAGGATGAAATTTTGCACACGCTCTGAGTTATGATGACAATACATGACTAGCTAAGAAACGTCATTACAAATTCAATATGGCGGCCTTCCCATTATTGTATCTAAAAAAATCTTGGAATCTTAATTTGACCCACTTCCCGGTCTTCGATTAGGATGAAATTTTGCACACGCTCTGAGTTCTGATGACAATACATGACTAGCTAAGAAACGTCATTACAAATCTAATATGGCGGCCTCCCTAAGATGGCGAACTGGCTGTTTGAAATCCACCCCCATGATATGGGTATCAAATGAAAGGGTTTGCTGTCAGGAATACGAAAAAAAAAGTCACGTGACTTAAATCCAATATGGCGGACGTCCAAGGTGGCGGACAGGAAGCGTGTTTTTTAGTTTTTTAAACTATGTATTATTATATATAAGAAGAAGAAGATGCTAAAGTGACAGAGCTGTAATTTTATCTCTGTTACGTCATCAAAAATATGAGGACAACATATTATATAGCACGATTACATATTTCGGTGTAGTAGACTGTAAGTAGACGTAATAAAGGATAATATTTTACTACCATGTGTGTGCGGTAGCTTGCTTGCTATTGCTACCTATATAAATGCTGATAAAGGTATAGGTACTTAACTTAATAATATATAATTAATTATGTATTATATTAGTATAGCTACGTGTGAGTGTGACTGGCTTCTGACGGATTCTATTTATATTTTTCTGTCTCTGTCATTTTGTGCCAGCGAGACTGAAATGTAGACTGTACCACAAAGTAGGTATTAACAGAATAAATACTAAAGTAACTATGCATCTAGATTGTAGGTACAGACTAATAATTGCATGTAAGCACAGTTAGTAAATAGTTACCAAGTCATTCATAAGCCAATCTTTGAAATAATATTTACGTTATTTTAAAACGACATGCAATAGTAGTATACAGGGCGTCCCACGGCTATGCCACATGGAGGGAAAGTACCTTAAATATTGTAGATACAACATTTTACTTAAAGAAGACATTATTTTATTTCTAAAAAATATTAAAACTGCATTCATACATTTTTTAATAATTACATGGTTGAGCCGGGAATCGAACCCGCTATACGAGAAAAAAATATATCCTGTAGTTTTATCATACCGATCGAAAGGCTTCATCATAAGGGTTATTTTTTGCTAAATAACATAGAGTCAGAAATAAAAGGAAGACTATGTATTTTAACATTTTTAATACAAAATTTATCAATTTTATCGAATGCTCAAAATGACCCCCACGCTGTTGAATACAAAGTCGCACTCTTGATTATTTCACTCCCTGTCGAATTTTTTATCTTTTTGTGGTGGACATTTAGAATAAAACGTCTAAGTTCTGTATGCAGCTCGTGGACACTTTCATACCGGTCCTTGTAAACTAAATTTTTTACATAACCCCATAAAATAAAATCGAACGTGGTTAGATCTGGCGATCTCGGCGGCCGCATCAAATGTTAAAATTCACAGTCTTCCTTTTATTTCTGACACTATGTTATTTAGCAAAAAATAATCCTTATGATATAGCCTTTCGATTGGTATGATAAAACTACAGGCTGTTTTTTTTTCTCGTGTTGCGGGTTCGATTCCCGGTTCAACCATGTAATTATTAAAAATTGTATGAATGCAGTTTTAATAGTTTTTAGAAATAAAATAATGTCTTCTTTCAGTAAAATGTTCTATCTACAACATTTAAGGTACTTTCCCTCCATGTGGCATAGCCGTGGGACGCCCTGTATACTTAGTATTAACTGTTCCGTGAAATTAGCTGATAATGTTACAGACAGTGGTATCTAAATAAATTAGTTATCTATAGCCACAGATATATAGTGTCTATAGCACTTTGTCCTCGTAAGTCGTAGAAGGTACCTACTTGCTTCTTTCTGAAAAAAATATATCCAACAATATTGATACATGGAAATCGTACCATAAAAGGGGTCTTCACTTGCATCAAATCGGGCAGTTCTGATTTTTTTATATGTTGTATGTAATGAGGTGGTAATGACAAATATAATTTTTCCAACTCGAAAGCCTTCCGGAACATTGTAAAATTCATGAAAAACCATTAAATTTTTCAGTTTTTGCCATTTTTTACCACCAAGGACCCGTTTTACGGTAGAAGTCACTATGAATTCTTTTAAAGTAGACTAAATTTGCAACAAAATGAGAATAGTTGGGTCTCGATAAGCTGAATAGTTTCAAAGATACAAGCTGTTCCAAATGTTTGCAAAATTTCTTAAATAATACAATTTAGAGTTTAGGGTGTCTGTCAAAAATATTTTTCTACTAAAGGTGTGCTTTTTATTATTTTTATATATAGTATAGGGTATATAATTATTTATAATAAAAAAAAACAAAACCATAATACAAATTTTTTGCAAACATTTGAACAGCTGTATCTTTGAAACTATTCAGCTTATCGAGACCCAACTATTCTCATTTTGTTGCAAATTTAGTCTACTTTAAAAGAATTCATAGTGACTTCTACCGTAAAACGGGTCCTTGGTGGTAAAAAATGGCAAAAACTGAAAAATTTAATGGTTTTTCATGAATTTTACAATGTTCCGGAAGGCTTTCGAGTTGGAAAAATTATATTTGTCATTACCACCTCGTTATATACAACATATAAAAAAATCAGAACTGCCCGATTTGATGCAACTCAAAATGTACCAATTCCATGGACTATATTTGCCATGTTGTGGGGCTATAAACCTACCTATTTTGACGCTCTGTAATAAATAATAATATAAGCTAACATTGAATGAATGAAAAAAAAAAGAGAGGGCATGTTTGGTCGGTCAGCTGTCAGAAAACAGATTGGTAGTGTTGGTAGGTAGTTTCTGTTTTTTTTTTTGCTGAGTGGCAATGAAAAATATGAAGCAAGCGGTTGGACATTACTCCTACGACTCCTACCGCTAAGGAAGAATATTGGCGCTCTCAAGGTCAGCATGTGCAGCAGACGCATGTGCCGACTACTGTAGGTACATGCTTTCAGAGAGGACTATTGTTAGTTAATATTTTTATAAATATAAAATAATTTATAATAAATCAAGACAAAATAACGAAGCTGATATCTTGAAATAAGCTTATCTTTCAAATAAAAGCAATTGTTTGGTGCAAAAGAAAAATGAAACATACATAGCCTATCACACATATAGTCGATAAACGTAATCTTCCTTTTGCAGTCGGGTGAAAACAATGAAGAGGTTGAATTAGATTATAATTTATTATTAAAGAACAAAGGAACACAACAAGATTTCGTACATATTGGATAATTTGGATTATTTACCTACTCATATTTTCAATTACGTTATCAGAAGATAATTACTATAATTAGTGAAGTTAGGATTAGTTGATTAAGTAATTTTTGTGGAACCTAAATTAGAATAATTTGAAAATATATAAAGTCTATTAAGATGTGACTTTAGCACACTTTAATCCGAGTGCGACATTAATGTCAGCATCAAATAAAGATCTAGAAGGCCATCTCGATCCTACAAAAACTGAAAATTATTATTCACAATATGAAACTTATGCAATACCTACACTTAATTAAAAACTTGCTGAATGCCGAATGGTTAAACAAATAAAAAAATGACAGACGTATCTATCGAGATTCCAGAGAGAGTAAGCTAACAACTAGTACTACAAAAAATAAAAATAAAATTAGATTGGCCTTATTAAAATAAACTTATAGAATTTGATCAATCATTAAAGTTGAAATTCGCCATGTTGTTGTATTGTTCCGACCAGGCTGCGAATCGAGAGCCGTCCATTTCGGGGGCGTGCGCGTTGCCCCGTTCCAACCGGTGACTCTGCCCTCCGATAGTGGCCTTGCATTCGACGCACCTTCCTACCTGCATGGCCCCTCCGCATTCCCCGATGCAGTAAAAGTGTCCATTCTCACATTTGAACCAGTGCCCTGCTTTTAGTCCTATTGCCTTTACTACGAGCTCGCGTTCTTGTTTTAAGGCTATGATGTTCACTTTTACCACTTCCTGTACTTTGTGCATTACATTTAACGCCTCCTCTTCGTCGAACCTTTTCCAAGTGAGCACTACTTCTTTTGCAACTTTGACAGCTTGGACTGCTTCGGAACAATCTTTTATAGCCATGTCCACTGCCTGCAGAATCTTTGAAAGCTTAATAATGGAATATAAGCGTTTCATTTCGTTTCCAATGTCAATTTGTAACTGCTGACTTAATTTTTGGACACCTTTGCGTAAAGTCAAGCACAGCAAGTTGATAACATCCAGAAATTCGTTTTTCAGGTGTGTTAAATTAGCATCCTTGTAATTCCTGTATTGTTTGCTAATGATGTCTAAAATGTTTAAATATTGAAGCTGCATGTCCAGTTGTAGCAATGATACTTTCTTTTGTGATTTTGCAACTATTTTGAGATCATTGAATGCTTTACTCCAAGCTTCATTTTCTACAAAATAAAACAAAATAATTATACATTAAAAAAATACTTAAACTAGACTAGACTTTTGCTAAAACTGCCCACAAGTTACATACCTAACAATAATTTCACTTTGACCTAACTTACCTTTCATAATAATATGGTGGGTTTGAGGATATATATTAATTTTCCCGGCCAGCTGTTTTCTTTGTCGATTTATTATTTTTGCATTTCCGTATACCCGTTCTTTTATTGGATTGATTTCCATCTTGAACATTTCATTAATAATGTCTTTATAGCGGTATGTATTTATGATGGGTTTTCGACACTTGGGACAGTCAGGGATTTTTATTTGTTCAGGTTCTTTTTTTACCCATCCGTCAATATCGTCAAGCTCAAAGGTATGCGAACAGTCATGTAGTGTGATGAACCTGTAAGTTAAATGATAAGAAATAAATAAGCTTATTCAACAAATTGCATTAGTGTATTAATTAAAGTAATGAAATCGTTTCTTGAATAATATCACTGGCAGCGGCGTACCATAACCAAGTCAACAAGACACCACAAGTGAGAGATATTGTCCATGTCCATCCATGTTCGTCCATACTATAACTAACTAACTAATATTATATATGCAGTGTTTTTGTTTGTTTATTTATTTGTTCTTCTTTCACAGTCTAGCAACGTATTCAGCAATTTTTTCGCACCACAGACAAGTTTTTACCACTCGAAAATACGAAAAAAAAACGAAAAACAACGCGGACGTAGCCACGGGTGGACACTTGTACGAGTAATACGTCATACATGTTTAAATTTAATAAATACTACCTGTTCATTTATTTATTAATCTAAACAAAATTTACAGCTTCACAGTAACAACAGAACTAAATCACTGTATAGTAATGCTAGCTTGAAAAAATCCACTCACTTGTCTTTTTCGTCGTACTCTCCGTTTAAGTAGTCTCTGGGGAACTCGTCAGGGCGGCAAGTGTTGCAGATGTCGGGGCAGGGCTCGCCGCAGAGGCCGCGGCAGCGGTGCCCGCACGGCAGCCGCCGCTCGCACGCCTCGTCGCACGGCGCGCGGCTGCACGGCTCCCCGCACCGGTTGCGACACGCGCTGTGAACGCACCTGCGGGTGCAAGCCTCCTGCAACACAATATAAAACCAATATCGCCTATTGCCCTATAAAAGGTCCCATAGCAACAATAATGACGCCTATGCTCACTCACTCTACTCTATATCATCTTAGTTTAATATTTTTCATGGTCTAATCTAAGAAAACAAGGTCTAACAAGAAGACCACGTGACTGACCTTCATTTTGCCTATTCATCATTGTCGAATGCGTGTAATAGACAAGGATAAACAGCGCAAAATGACGTAGGCTTGTAACGTGGTGCATTACCATGCCACCTCGTTGCCTCATTCTCATCTCATTTACCATTCTCGCCTAAATTCGAATATATTCAATTTTGGAATTCAGTCAATAATCATCCGTCATTTCATTCATTTTTTTACTCACTTTTGGTTTACCCCTCGGCCATGTCGGCCGAGTCCTAAATTCTATGTGATTTCGACGTTTCTTAGTACTCTATTCTGTTATCAAATTTATGTCTGTTCATTAAAACTTTGTTATCAAGTTCATCACCAGTGTTCAGTGTTACTATCTCCTCATCAATCTTCTTGTGCGCGCTCGCTGGCTCGCCCCATACCTGGCGAGCCGCGGGTGTCACAGGCTTGTGTCAGACACGTGGTCGGATAGCTTTGTTCAGTGGACGCCGAAATGATGATTGTGGTGTCCTCTATTAAGGCTCACCACAATGCTGGAGTTGGGTTGTAAGTAAAACCACATAGTTCCAGTGAAGTTGGTACTCTGTGCAGCGGAAGCGTCCGTTCGCCGCGGGTGACAGATTGAGACTGCCGATAGGGGCGCCACCACTGATCAGTGTACTACGTTTATTACAACACCACATCTCTTCCTTTTTGTAAATTTGAATAATAGTTTACATCAGATTATATTTAACTTATAAATTAACAAAATAATATCGAACAGTATCAACCAAGCCAATAGGTCACATTGAACTTTTTCATTTGATGATTCTTCACGGACGACAACATTTCGTTGACCTTCTTCTTTCTTCAGATGTACAATATTCCTTTCATACTCCTGAGCAGTTTCATCATTTCTTACGTACAATAACGTCGCTTCTTCCAGCGCTAATCACCGTATGAGGTGTTACTCTTCTTTTGTTCCTTTTTCTTTTTCCTTCCTTCAATGTTTTGTACAAAAGTTCACCATGTTTTCTAGATTATAACTCTGTACAGAATAAAAGGATTTAAGATTTACTTCATTAAGACACAATCGTACCTGTAACATTCCAAACTGTTAGTTTTAACTGGGTATTGTGGGTATATTCCAGTAAATTTTTATTATGTAAGGTCTACCCAAAAAGTTATCTTAAAATTCGTTTGAAGGCCACGACCTTAGAGTAGGGTTAAACTTTGTTTAAAGTGTAGTACTAACTTAAAAATTGTCTAGAATACTGTGCCCACTTTTACTGAACTGACCCTTGGGAACATATTTCGTCGTTGCAAAATGTTTGTCACATAGTAGTTTTTTTTGACAGTCACTCGCGTCGAGCGAACACATGGGAGCATTTAAATTGCAATATTTTGAAAAAATATTCATTATAAGAGTTCTTATGTGATATCAGTGTATATGGGTGGTTTTAATTATCAATAAAATGTAACTTGACACATAGGAGATTATGACATTATGTCATACATAAGACATTTAACCGTTGAGATATGCACATGCGAGTTTTGTACAAGATAGGAGCCAATTTTTGAAACCAGATATATAAAGAACAGATTTTCGGAAAACTACACATGGGAGGTTCTAAATTTGCAACGACGATTTGAATCTTGAGGGACATATTTGTCCTCACCAAGGCAACGGCTGGAATTCGGCAACAAGCCTTTAAGATATCTACAATACCTTTTTAAGACATTCAATTGCTACATAGGTATGGGAGTAATTTGTAATTATTGCTCGAATCATCCCAATTGTTATTAATTATCAAACCCTTTTTGACCGACTTGAATTCTACATCATCATTCGATGCCTCAATAATTGATTTCAGAGATAACGCTACAGGACGCGCGTATTGAACAATGTAATTACTGTGATGTTCGTCTCCAAGATAACCTTTCTATTGTACTGGTAGGTAGCAAAGGCGCGATAATAGATCTGTTATATTTGACTTACGGATTTACAAATGACTTTATAATCATAAGTTTGCATACAAAGGACTCAGCGCTCGATTCAGGCGCAAGGCTTCGATCAAGCACTGAAAATTACTTCCAATACAAGTCTTATGGTAAGTTATAAGATCAAACCTTTTCCCATACAAATAGATGTGAATGTGCTCGATGGCCCAAACCAAGCTGACGCTTCCTTTTCAGCCCGACAATACCGTTTTTCAACGTCTGTCAGGCTTTTGCTTCCAAAAGCTATGGTACAAGGTCCTTAATCATCGTAATGTATCAATCAATACAGCCCCTTACCCTGAAGGACTCGCATCGACAATTACTTGAGTGCAATCTTTTGAGTCATTCATAGTAGCCCAAAGTATGAACCTTAAGGAAATAATATTTTAGCTCATTAAATGTCATTGTTTGGTCCCTTTTCAAAAGTGCAGTTAATGACGGTGTTTATTGTATACTTTTTGCCTAAGCAATTGTCGAATCGGTCTGTTGAAATAAAGAGATTTGGAATCCATTTCCAAAGAAATAGATTAAACCGCGGAATCTTTGGATTTCTTCGATAGTTTCTGGGGTCTTAATGATTCTAACGTTATTATGATCATAAAGACTATTATGTTTTTGTCAAGTGGTTTGATACCTGACGACAAAAGTTCGTGGCCAAGAAATTGAATTGACTTACTTTATTTGCATTAAGTACGCATTGACTTTTATTCAGAAAAACACTGTTGCTTCCGAGCACCGTTTCACATGTAACGTGTTGGAGGCCAGCATCAAACAAGCAACTCATGGACCCAGCAACGCTGTAATTAAGTATGTTACTACGTCCACGACATACCACGTTTGCTACCAATTCCATGGGCATCATGTTCTTTTACGCCACGTCCAAAAACAACAATGTAGGTAATTTATGAAATTGACAACTCCTTTTCATGGCAACAAGCTTGCTTAATTTGGGAATGAGCTGATTTATAGTGGCAACGGATGATTTCCCTTTAAATGACTTTATTAACAGCTCGCATATTTAACAAATACTCGTATCCATATCATCGTCATGATTCTGAACTGAAACCATCGAAGAAACCCCAGAAGATGGTTTGTTTACCGGTTCAAAGATGACCATTTATATACCAGTAGTTTTTTTTTTTTAGGATTTACTTTTCTTTTTAATTGAAATAGTACTCTTCTGTATATTCGGATAGCTGGGAAAACAGTTTTATCTATACTGATCTTCATTATCACTGCAATATGCACTTTTTGTTTTCTATACTTATTTATTAATATGAATTTAAATTAACATTCATAACTGATTATGAAATTATTTTCCCAAAATACAAAATATTTTACAAGTTATACATATTATTACCTATAGATTCAAAGTTGTAAAATAGAAAGAGATATTTTGTTGCTGTTTTGCAGAGAGAGGCCAATATAAATTAGATTGGAAATTGTATATCTCAGTAGTTATTCAGTCGAATTCGTTAGGTAGGTACTGTTTTCAATGTTGTTATTATGATTTGGGATATTTTTGGAAGATGAGTTCAGGTATTGGATTTTTCCCTGTTAGACGTCTTTGAATGAAGGATATTTGTTCTGCTCAATGGAATTGACATTAAGGCCTTATTTAATCAGTACATTGCAGGAAATTGCAGTTTATTTATTTCTTAGGCCGCTTTATTTATTCCTGTTTTTCTAGTATAATTCCCGCCAGTGTCAAGTTTAATTTCCTACCTTGAAATTAAACTCCAATAAAGCCAATATTAGGGTTTTTTTTTTTTTTTAACTGTCAATATCTTAAGGAAATTTTTTTTTTAGTTTGTGGCACTAGTTAATCTTTGTGCCAGCGTCAAATAAGCCTGAAACATTTAGTTTCTTTTCTTTTTTTTTTTTTTTTTTTTGGCACTATTAGTTGAAGCAATTTGTTTATTGGAGATTACAGCTTTTAGACCTTTTTTAATTTAGATCTCAAGTTTTATTGCTTATATAATATTAGACTGATTACCAGGATTAGAGAGCGTTTCTACCTGGCAATCAATTTATTTTTCATTTATTGACGAGAGGTTAGCATTTTTCGAATTGGCCACTGTTTGCGCTCTTATTTTCTGACTATCTGACATAGTCATCGAAACCACATTACACGCGGTTCACATTATTTACAGGGCAGGAACTACAGTCACTTTTGTGATTTTTGTTGCCACATCGGCTACAGCAATCAACTTTTTTTTAGCAACCTTTCGTCATTTTGGTGTCTGTTTCTTTTTTTTTTTTTTCTTTTTAAGGCTAGTACTAGTGGTATATTTACCATTATGTGATATTACACATATATATAACAGGGTTTAATACCCCCTGGTACTTGTGCCCTGTCTATCGTGAAACTCAATTTAGCTATCGTTCTACAGTTTAGAAATTTTATTTCTGCTATACTTTTTCCTAAAGTTGCCGTATTACTCATAAACTTTTTATTTTACGCTTCCTCAACTTAGTCGAGCTACGCTTTTCTGTCACTTTATCAAGATTTATACATAACACTATTGTTTTTGTTTGAAAGAAATAGCTATTCATCCAGTTTCTTAATTGCGGTGTCATATTACATTTGTTATTTCATAGGGTCAGGTGGGTATATAAAAATAGATATCTTGTAATGGCATGCCACCGGAATGTAGTAACATTTCACTGTTTTTGGTTACGATTGTTGATGTTTGAAGCTATGAAATATTATGTTTCCTAGGCACGCTTCCATCTCTTTCCTAAGGGAACCTAATACTATGGAAGTAAGTTCACCTTCTCAATCGAATGGTTCTAATGTCGATATTTGTAATTGAGACATGTTAGGACGATCTGTAAGTAATAATAATGAATATTTGTAAGTAATTAATAATGAGTTGGTACTTCTTTCTTAATTATTCAAGTAAAATTAGTAATAACTAATTACACTATGAAAGAAACAATATAACAAATATCGTTATACTTCTAAAATAATCTTTTTGTTTGTATGTATTTGGAACCAGGCAACTTTAATTATACGAGGTAGTAGAATAAGTAGGTAATTTTACTACAGTTTCACTTCACGATAGACAGTGCAAATTTATTTTAGAGCCTTTATTGTGTGACACTGATCTGATTAGTTTTAACGATATTAACATCATTTGTAAAACCGGCACTTAACGATAAATCGTCGGGACTGTTCGATAATTGATCGAATCATTTGATCCGATAGGCGTTGGCAAACAGATTTGGTCAACAAATAGTTAATCGTATCTTGTGAATTATGTAGGTACTTCCAAAGTTACAACCATAGAATAGGATGAAATAACAATGACTTTCATAACAACACTGTGTACAATTATCAATTTATGAATAACTATAGCAAATCGGGTATAGGTGTAAATAACCCCGATATAACTGAAAATGGGACAGATTTAAAGTATTTATACCAATTCCACAAATATTTAATTGTGAAGTTATCAATTTCGTATTGTTAAGTTGAAGTTAATGTAAATCTAGTCATAAAGATTTTTCTTAAAATACCTTAAAGTGAGAAAATTTGATTTGACTTAAACTTGTTCCACACCAATAATACCTACTACTTGAGTAGCAAGAGGTATAGAAAGAAAAATTAAAATCTACGGTTTTGTAAATACATATGTCTACTTTCCCCTTCTTTTATAGGAAAAACACTTTTTGTTGACCAATTTCTGTAGGCAAGTATATTTTTGACTTACTGCGCGTTACCTCGTCGCCAAAATGTGGTGTCCTCTATTAAGGCTCACCACAATGCTGGAGTTGGGTTGTAAGTAAAACCACATAGTTCCAGTGAAGTTGGTACTCTGTGCAGCGGAAGCGTCCGTTCGCCGCGGGTGACAGATTGAGACTGCCGATAGGGGCGCCACCACTGATCAGTGTACTACGTTTATTACAACACCACAATGATGATAGTCTTACCGGACATGACGCACAAGGCGCCCCACAGCGTTTCCTGCAGCGCAGGCCACAAGAGCACTTGATGTCACAAGGGTTATTGCAGGGCGGACACACTTGGTTGCAAGGTTCCACACACCTGACACAGAAAACATCTGATTTTATACACAGGTTTCGCTAATATTGATAGGATATTGCTTCAATGGTTTTAAGAAACTTTCCCAAATTTATCTCGGAAACGAAAAAAGTTTTAGCTTTTCCCTACAAATTCTATCTTTAACTACTTTTGACCTGTCGAAGTATTAGTCCCGAGTATCATCAGTCATCACATCACCGAGGGGCTTGAGCTTACCATAAATCAGGGTGAATAGTGAATAGGCCTTAGTCGACCATGCTGACCCAGTGCGGGTTGGTTAACTTATTTATACAAACTTTGACTTTCTTCGCAGGTGTGTGCAGGTTTCCTCATGATGTTTTCCTTCACCGTAAAAATTTCACGTAGGTACTTATAATTCGGAAATCGCAAACACATTGGTATTGGTTTGGTTGGCTGGTATTGGTTGGTGGTTGGTTTATTGGTTGGTATTGGTGGTGGTTGGTATTTTTTTTAGAGTTTTCTTTGTATGTGTTATTTGTTGTGTTTCTTGGTGTCACTAAAGAATATTTGTAATGTATTGTATTGTACGTGCCGCGGTTGGAAAGCAACGGCCTTAGGTAAGTAGACCGACGACGCCCTTCATCGTTTGTCGGTAAAATATAAATATGTTCGTTTTTACTGATGTCCGCAGATGTTGATCTGATTGCAGATCTGTCCGCAAGGCACGTGGACGCGGCCCTGGCGGCAGGCCCCGCATGTCCCCCCGCACAGGTGGCCGCACGCGAGCTCCAGCCGGCATGCCTCCTTGCAGTACTTCAGCGACGACTCGGGGCTCATATCACCTTAACATTAACGTCAGTGTTGTTGTCAGCGATTAGTTACGGTTCCGAAACGTGGTCGCTTGTAATAGGCCTCATAAAAAGGCTCTCAAAATCACACAAACAGCGTTGGTGAGGGCTATAAATGAGTTGCGCGATTGAAGCAGGAATGGTGATAACCCTGAGATCCGCGTGCACCGACATAGTCCGAAGAATCTCTAAACGCTGGGATAATAGCGCGTAGAATTTTAATGACGGCCGTTTGGGGCAAAAAGGTTCTTGAAAGAGGGCCGAGTATCGGCGTAGCGTAGGCAGGCCCCTATAAGGTGGACGGATGATGAGGGCAGCGCAGGACTGATCGTTGTAGGAGATCTTTGGCCGAGGCCATTGTCCAAAGTGGATGTCATTCGGCTAAAATAATGATGTTGCGATGGTGTTAAATCATCAACAGTATCGTGACCCTCAACCCTCATGTGTGTGTCTAACACGAATGAATGGACAGCAGCGTTCACCTTTGCAATTAACAAGAACTGCGATCTCTGTCCCTTACTTATTATGGTAATATGTCCTTTTTGAAAGGAAAAGCCTTGTCCTGTGGACTGTTATAGGCTGCATATTAGTACTGGTACTGGTACTACCTTTAATAATTGAATTGTAAAGGTTGCAGGGCATTTTCACTTGATGTCCACACGGCGCAGTGTAAGTTTCTTTGACAATTTCAAGGCACTTATCAAGAGCGCAAGGTTGGTTGCAGCGACCCGAGCACTTGTGTCCGCATGACATCACTCTTTGGCATTTCGCGTTACAAAGATCTGAAGTGGCTTCTTTTGAGCATATTACTTTAATTTTATGTTTGCAGTCCGGTAGAACTTTGAAGACCTGCAAAATATATTGAAGGTACTTTTACCGAATCAAACAACACTAAATTAAGTATTTGAAAATCCCACTGCCACAGTCAGATTAGCCCAAACACATATGCTTTTGAGCTGTTGAAGCTGTACCTCAGCATCAGGTCAATGGTATCAATGTTTGTACTGCCCCGACAGACTTATGAAAATCACTCACAAAATTGCTGACGATTTTCAGATGGCTGGAGAATTTTCTTGATTCATACTTTAGTCATTCTCAAGGCAAAAGGTCCGTGTTAATTTCCGTCATCATTTTGTTACATTAATTAATACAAAATAACATCATACATGGCAGAATGTATTCATGTAGGTCCTCTTTGTAGATCTTTTATTAATTATTATTTAATTGTCAGAAACCATTAATTTAAATTGGAGCGGAAATAAGGTAGAACGCCCTTGAAAACGAACTAGCTAAAAACACTCAATTTGAAAGTCACCTTTAAAAAAAACTAGTTTAAAAATGGTTCATCCGTTCGGGAGGTAAGTGCCACAGAGAAGGAATTTAACTTTAAAGTCGGGGGTAAAAATAACAGAAATGCTATACTTATTTACTTTTTTAACACAGTTTCCGCATTTTTCTCCACACTTCTTCGGGCATTTATGTTTACAGTCCAGGATTTTTTCACAGAAACTCTGACAAGGCACTTGTTCAATGTCTATGTGACACTGGATACGCTGGATATGTCCGCACGTAGATTTTGTCTTCTCAACCTGGAAACCAAGGGCAAGGTTGACTATGGATCGTCATAATCGTAGAATTAAATGATGAAGTGTAACGATGGCTTAAGAACATTTTGACGGCGGTAATCCCGCGTAGTTCTTTGATGATGAAGATAGGTAAGTGTATTTTTTAATTTACTAGCTTTCATATTTACGCTATATAGTTCTGCAAAATTAAATTACATTAGATATGGCTGCGTTTAAAACTAACGTTCTGATAAAAAATATAAATATGAAAAAAAAAACGGACTTATGGGTTACTCTATATTGAATGCCTAAAAAATTCACATAAATTGAGATCCGATACTTCTGGTGATCCAGAAGTAATGTGGGGAAAAAATCCCCTGGTGATTTCCCAGGGGATTTTTTTTTTCGATAACTTACTTCAACGTCGCATGGATCGCACCAATCATGACATAGCTTTTGGCATTGGTGATCCCCACGGTCACCGACAAGATTGGCGCGACAGTCATTCTTGGCTCTGGCGCAAGGCTTTCGGCAGACATACTGTAAAATGGATATTATGACACAAGTAAATAAATAACTCTTAACAAAGAACAAACAAACAAATTGATCTAAAACATCTAGGTAGGTGCTGTTGGAAAAGGGGCATTCCTAAAGATGTCACTAACGATCTGTCCTGAATTGCCTGCATCAAATGGTACCACTAGTCCGTCACCCTCGGCATCGGCACTCACTAGATCATCAGTCCACCTAGTAGGCAAGGCACAGCCCCCCCCCGCCCCCCTGTCTACGCTACGCCCTACAATGCGCAACCGCCATTTATCAGAGCGCGGGCCGTCGCGGATGCCCAATTCATCATTGACAACACAAATTAATTGATCAAACCTTTGTGTTATTATACGTAAGTAGCTGGCCGCCCACGGTCACGCCCGCGTTAAATTTTACTACGCGTCGCTACTATAAAACAAACAGACAAGACGGATTTTTTTTCCAAAACTTGTATTTTTATATTCAGCTGTAATTCAGCTACACTCCCTTTATCACCTACAATCAGTTTTTTGAAAAACAAATCAATGTACCTACAGATACGCCGATTCTTCAGTTTTATTATAGTAGTTATAGAAGAAGAAGATAGAAGATAAAATAAGTTGGACTAGTAGGTAAGTAGGTACCCGTTCGTGATCAGGATCGTCATTAACGTGGCACTTTCTCCCGCAGCGATGTCCGCAAGGCTCCACGCGGTACTCGCACTTCGATGAACAAAGTACCTCTTCTAATTTTTCATAACAAGATTTTTTACCCTGTAATGTGTTTTTGGGTATTATACATTTGTTGAATTGTTATAATAATATCACAGTAATATCGAGTAGCAATGTTTGTTCCTTGACATTTAATTAAAGTAGAGCCTGGCCAGAAAAAAACTAAAACCTGCTCTGGGAGCGCCACGTGTATATTTTTATGCGTACATGGCAACTTCCATAATATGGCGAGGTTTTTTATTTTTCTGGTTGGGTTTTAGGTATTACATATCAACCAGCCCTGAACTCGAATAGGAGGTTTAAATCCCCACGTTTAGCAAGCGGATTAGAAATAGACATTGTTGATTAGGTATACAGCAGAAAGTTCACTGCGATTCATCGCCTAATAATTCGCAACAGATTCTCAAAATAACAAATCCTTTTAATGACGGATTTCACAAATGACGGATTCTGCAAATGATAAATTCTACGCGCCTCTTACGACACCATCAGGAAAATATATTGTTTGTTCAATTCTAACCCGGCATGGGTTGCACTTACTTTATGACCGCAAGCAGGAAGGTTAACATCTAATTCAACGAGGCACTTAATACTGGTATCTGTCGGGTCTGTATGGCATTTTAACTGTTTGTTGTGACCACACGGCAGCTCCTTTTCCACAAGTTTCTGACACGGCCTGCAGTCGTCCCCGCATTTCAGTGGACATGTATGTCCAAGAGTACACAATCTAGGAATTATCAGAAAAGCGATTATCTAAACCTTAAAGAAAAAGCATAAATAAATTATGAACACGGAAGTTGCGAGAATAATAAATGTTTCGCTCAGAAAGTACTGGAAGGAATTTATTGAAACTCGACAATGTTTAGCTTTTACATACTCGAACCTAAGAATAGCATTATATGTAATGCTGCTTTTACTGTAGAAAAATAATCTATTCCCTTATGGAAGTATTGGGGGCGATAGTTAGTTAACTATCCTATACACTATACATTGTAAATTGATATCTAACTGATTTTTTTTACCTTTCGCAGCTCTCTGAGCATTTGTTTTTGGTATGTTCTTTGTCGTACACGTGACAGAGCCGCGAGCATTTGTGTCCGCACGGTCGCATGAAGTCGCAATTCACCCCGCAGCCGCCTTCCGGTAGCTTCATGAAATCCTCCACAGCACAAATCTGTAAACAACGTGTGTGTGTGCGCACAATTAATGCCCTATAACTATAGAAATGTTATCTTTATAGAGTAAAGAACTGCTTTCAGTATTTTACAAAATGTAAAAAATACATTAAGTGCCTATATTCAATGGTGTACAATAAGCAAGCATTTAATTTGTCACACCACAAGATGTATTGTCAAAAAAACTTCCTATAATAATTATAGAAATGGCCTACATGTTTAAAATTTACTAAGTACCTACTTATACTTAATAGTGTAACACGTTTTGAGCCACATTTTTATTTAAGTATACAAACTCTCTTTGCTCTTTGACGTACGTAAAACAACATACGTGAAAATAGGTAATTATAGTAATATTTACGGGGGTTTTCTTCTCAGGATGATTTTCGCATTTTAATATTAAATTATTTCCTAAGTTTCCATTGTTTTCCAAAGTTTCCCCGATGCTCTTCCACAGGTCTGAATTTGATATTAACGTTTTAATATTGCCAAATATGTAGAGCCCTGCAAGTAAAATTATTCGGATTTATTTACGATCTTATGAGGCAACTCCTGTAACCTACGACGTAGAAGAATGCTGCTTCTAATAAAATAAAATACCTTCTTTTGCTCTGGATAGTGCAACACAGATTCTGTTTTCGATTTTCAGAAACCCTATATTGTTGTCTGGGTTGTTCCTCACCAGCGACAGGAGAATAATTTTTGACTCTTCACCTTGGTAGTTGTCCACAACGGTAACTTTGACATTCGACAGTAGCAGGTAATTCTCAATTTGCTGCAAACAAACAAAATAAAAATATTAAGTACCTACTTTTAAAAATTGGATAACCCCATACAAAAAGGTAACTACATTCTGTATGGAAGTGTCTATTTTTATAATAGAGACCTGTCACTAACATCAATGAAATGTAATACCTTTTTCATGTAGAACATTTGCCCCTTGTATGTGGTCAGTATAGTGACATCTTCCGGACGATATCCCTGCTGCATGAGGTAATTTGCCAACGCAATTGTTAAGTCTCCTTCTTGATGATTGGTTCGGCTTGAAGTATCATCTACTTCCTGAAACCAAAAAGCTACTTGATGTATGTGGTTCTGTCATACCAAGGGCATTTAGAAAATTAGATTACATAAAGATGATTGGATTTTGCGATGTTTGGTACGCGGCAAGAACTGTCAGGCGAATGATTTCGGTACATTGATAGTTAATTATATTTATCCTTACTTGCTCCTCAAAGTCGTGGGTAAAAAAGTACAAGTTTGTTGTGATTCCCAATACGTCGGGGAAGTCTTGGACAGAGGCGTGGTTTCGCAGGTCCGGGTATATGTGTGGCGAGATGAGTGCCGCGATCTCCGGACGCATCCGGTGCTGGACTCCCAAACGCCGGCTCTGAATACCGTTCGTGATCATGCGCTCGAATAACGACACGTTCGTGTTGTACTTCCGAACCAGTTTCATATTCGAAATGGAAGGGCGCAGTTGCTGGTGATCGCCTGAAAGAAAATAACTCATAAACAAAAAGAAACACGTCTTTGTATAAGAAACCACAACGAAGCACAAGGCAGAACCTGGCAAGAGTTTGAAAAAAGATGTAGGTACCTGGGAGTACCTACTCATACAGCGGATAGCAATTAAATAATGTAAAAAAACAAATTATCATAAGAAAGCGTATATCTTACAAGATAGTCTTTTTTTCTATTGACTGAAAGAAAATTGAAGTTGAAGAATAAATAGAAAAAGTAATAATCTAACTAGATTCGGCCATGATCATAGATTTTTCGGTCTACGCTCTATTTGTTTAGCGTAAATGTAGGTATATAAGATACACAACCACCCAACTTACCAATCAAGATCAGATGCTGACAGTGTTTAGTCAGTGACGTCACAATGTGAGCTTCTAATACTTCGGCAGCTTCCTCGACTATAACTATAAATAATAATTAACCAATTATTAATTTCGTTTCTAAAAAAGAAATTAAGTATGTATAGTTTGTTTTAAGAATCCCGCACATAAGATATATCTTCTATTTATTCATATAAAAACTGTAAAAGTCAAATGTCTGTAGTAGAAAAAAAAGCCAAAAACCGAGTCAGGGGGATGTAAAAAGTGACATAGAACAAATCCGGATATATATATTTTTCAGTTAACGAATATTTTTTGTTACTCTGTCAGTTTATACGGGCTAATCTCCGAAAATAGTGGTACCTTTATATCCCCGTTTAACATTTTAGATACTTTTTACCACGGGAAAATATCTCATTCCTACGGGAACCTGTGCACGGAAAAGGTCATAAAACAACGCAGGCGATGCCGCGGGCGGACAGCTAGTATATCTATAATATAAAAATGAATCGCAAAATGTGTTGGTAAGCGCATAACTCAACAATGCCTGGACCAATTCTACTAATTCTTTTTTTGAAATGTTCGTTGAAGTCCAAGGATGGTTCTTACGGGAGTTTTTTTTTTAAATACCACATTCCCAAAGGAATAACTTGAAACGCGGGCGGAGCGGAAAAAATATTGCTAAATGATTGGTTTGGCATTTTTAATTTTCGCTTCGATTTGTTAGACGTCATGTGTTTAATTATATACTTAAACACACGCACGGTTTATTTTACTGACACCTACCTATCGGTGGTCCCAAAGACTGCAAAAGTTTTCGCAATCTGGCAGCACCACTTGTGGTCATGCCGACTACTCTTGTTTCTTTTAGTATTTCCAGATCGATGATCATCCTCGATTCTTCGTAGGCAATGATTGCCTTTCTCATCGCCTCCTAACAAATAAAATTATCGTTGTTAGGTTCAAGGATATCTAATAAAATAAATAGTAGTAAATAAATAGTTGCCTACGTTATGTAGATTGTAGATGTTTAAGACAGAAATTCTACCGTTGAGTTGTTTTAGACTTATAATTTAAATGGTATAAATTTCGTTTACCTGCAGTTTCGGTATTTCTAGTTTGACTTTATTAGCTATAATTTTAGCCCATCTAAAGTATAGCCTCCATCGATCCACTGTTGTCATCACTTTGAAATTGGTCCAGCGAGTGATATGCAGTGAAATATCATGTTTTCGGTGGATAGACATATCCTGTAATAAATAATGTAGGTAGCATCATATATGAAAGTAAATTTTGCCCACTATGGAATTAAAAGGTTGCAGGATCTTACAAGCAAGGTTCTCCCTATTTTAGGTCAGGTTTGATCCCTATATAAGCTGATAGCGAGCTTGTATTAGCTTGAGTATGATAAATGATAAAACATCATTGTATAATAATATGCTTATAATTAAAGATATAACGTGCATGAAGTCACTTACTTCCATCAATTTCATTTCGCATTTTAATATACGAACAGCAAGGTCCAAATTTCGTCTTTCTTCAAAATTTTGTGTTTTATTGTAAGTTTTTATATGATTTTCAATTTTAGCTTGAGCCGTATTCATTGTGAAAGAAGCTTTGATACTTTGATGATCAAAAGATCCTTGAAACTCTTCATCTTCAAAGTCATCTAAAATTGGCTCATTTCTTCTTTTAATTTCTTCCTCGACTTGAACATTATTTGCTCTTTCATTAGTAACTTCTTGTGGTTGATCCCAATGTATTGGTTGCGAATCCATGTAAATCATGCAACGTTCAAATAACCAGTATTGTAAGGGATCATCGCATCCTATTCCGGCATAAAACTTGCCCAAAAAACCAACTTCTTCTGGAATAAAGCTCTCTACACTTATGTAGCTCAAGACACCATTGTTTATTATATCCAAACAGTTTAGAGCATTTTCTAACTCCAATACCGATTTTCTGAGTTCTCTTTTCTTTTCGCGCATCATATAAGTCTGCGAATCGCGACTGATATTGCGTCTTAAGTTATTCAAATTAATTTTATCCATTACTTCACTTCGAGATCGCCCACCAACGCGGACGATTGAATTTGTTATCGGTAACAAAGCTTCAAGAAATTGATCTAAGGCGTGATTTGTATAACAGATTACCAGCATGAGGCAGCCGTTGAATTCAAATCTCAAGTTTTTTAATAAAGTATGTGCCACTTTGATACCGAGAAACGATTTTCCGGTACCCGGGGGGCCTTGAATGACAGCAAATTCGTGTGTCAATGCCAGTTTAAAGGCTTCGTACTGAGTCGCATCAAATCCTAGATCTTCTTTATCGGGCCATGACCCTTCCTCCAAAACCTTGAACTTTATTTTCAAATTCTGAGATTCTGATGTTATTTTGTATTCCTTCTGAGCGCTCAAATATGCTGGTGGCGAAGATTGAGACTACAAAACAGGAATTATGTTATTTAATGTGTTTACACACGATACAGTTTTCCCGTATAACAAAGAGGGGACTTAGTTATACAACAAAATGAGAAAGTAGGAAAGCTTTCTAGTCTATTTTATAGCTGCTTGCATCCCTTCTTGTAGGCAGGTACATTAAAGGTACAAATATACTTATACAGATATACGGACGCCATTGATATATTGTTTAGAGTCTAATTAGAGGCCTATTAAGTTTAACAACATTAAGAAATACAGTAATTCTGAAATTATTTTTAAATACTTACTACACAATAAATACTTTGAAAGAAAATGTTTCCTTTCATACATTTTTAAATGATCTATCATACATAATACTTACATCTACATTGACAATGTATTTTTCCATTGCGAGGTGTTCCGCAAAATCAGGTGCTTTTAAAGCATTTAAGACGTGAAAATAAGGTTCAAAATAGACTTCGCTTTCTATCATGACGTATGGTTTATCGTCATAAATGTCTTCATTAGCAACATTCACTAAACATACCGCAAACTGAAAAGGTTAATAAAAGATTGTAAAAAACGCTTAAAAAGAAACAACTTAATTTTAATAGATCATATTGTGTTTGTAATATTATGTGGTACGTTCAAGCACTGTTTGAGATATTTATAGAGATAGAGATATTTTTTTAACTGTCTATCGTAATAGACAGTTAATAAAATATTTCCTTCCAAATATGTGATACACATAATATAAGCAAATGAAAATATTAATTTTTACTTTAGGATCTTTATCACTTAGATAATATAAAGGAATCAAGGAATTATAAAGACGTGCAGGTAAGTTACCATGCATACTGAATAATCGTAGTTAGTTGCGTGGTATTTTATTTTTTGGTAATTTGTTGTAAAATATAGGTACATGATTATTAATCCTAACTCAATACTTCAGAAGGAGAAGACTCATTTAACTTTACATTTTCTAAATAAAATATTAAGAAGAACTCAAGTTCAAAAGGTGAAAATATCTTACCTGGCCTTTGGTTAACATATTTACATCTCTTTCCAATAG
Organism: Teleiodes luculella; assembly: GCA_948473455.1. NCBI lineage: Eukaryota > Metazoa > Arthropoda > Insecta > Lepidoptera > Gelechiidae > Teleiodes > Teleiodes luculella. Next base: position 8,332,333 of record OX419590.1, on the reverse strand, counting down.
GGTTGCAACTATGAAGTTATTACATTTGTCTCTAGTAAATAAAAGTAAAGATCCAAACAGGAATCGTTTACTGTGCGCCCAGTTAATTCTTTTAGGCCATTTTTTACTGCTGATGTCCACCTGCACCATTGAACCAATATTGTTCTGCGTCTTCGGAATGTAAGGCTCTATGAACCTAACATTATTATATACTCTAAAATAATAATAAAAAAACATAAATATTGCCTCTGCAGTACAATTTGTAAACGAATATTTCAAAATCATGATGCTTAGATATGCAAATTATCTTACCGAATGTGATCAAATTTCCTTTGTCCGGGTTGGTTTATATATTGACCTTAAAAATAAAATGCCGTAAAATTAGATTTCTTACGAAAATTTCCATATCAATTTTTTAATTGTTATAGTGCAGATGGGTGTCATACTTACGTATGCCCTCGCGCAAAGGTCCAAAGCAGTCCTCTCGTAACAGCCGATATTGAACATCTAGATAATGTTCCTTATCATTGTAGCCACCTTGTACAACATTTGCTCGCAAAAACGGCTGCTTTCCAAGTAGCTCTTCTGAGTGCGGAATCACACTCAGCTCACGAAACCCTTGTGGAGGCTCCTCGTTAATTTGACCTGTTTGCATTTTCTTCTTAGATTGTAACTCCCTCTGAAAGAATTATTATTTTTACCCTACATAGTTATATGGACTACCTAATGTAATGATAAGATGAAGATAGAAACAGTTTGCTACCATCTCTTTCTCGTGTAGCAGCAATCTCTCCCGCAACTGAGTCAATCTCGAGCTGCAGCCATCCGACAGTTTAAATTCGTGTCTTTCGGTTAGCTTCTGTAGACATAACTGGGACGAATCTTCAATGAGCGACCTGCATTTCTGTAGAGCAGTCAATGGTAAAAAACTCACTAAACATTCGTTAAATGTTATAAATTTTTCCCAAAATTCGTCCTGTTTGTTCCAGTACATTTTGTTAAGTAATTTTTCGTTTTCTTCCATATAGGGTATATCCATTAGATACTTTTGAAAATTTCCCAAATACGCTGAATTACAAATCTCTTGAAGAATTTGCATTTTGAGTTCAATAAAAGATGATGCTGCAATTTTAGACATCAATTCTGTTATAAGTACAAAAATGTCTGGTTTTTCTATATGGGACTTGATGAGGTTAAAAAAAGCTTCTTTATTCTGGTTTATTTTCACGAGGATGTCTTCCCTCTCTGAATGCGAGATCTCTTCTAAAAGTTTGAACCTCAGTACTGAATGTTTATTTCGTTCCTCTTTTTTCTGGCTATGCATTTTGGAGCCATTCCCTTTGATATTTCTATGATCTTGTACATGGCTGCAATCTGTAGAATCTGAAACATAAGCAAATCTAAAAAATAATTTATTTCTTTAATCGGAAAATTCCTTTGAATTCTAAGTATGAACCTTCATACCTACTTTATTGTCAATAGAGTAGGCACATATATCTAATTCCGAAATTATTTAAGGAAATTGTAACATATTTTATACGTTTCTGGTTAGGCATAAGTACTTCTAGATTCTAGACACATAGACTATCTATGACTAAGCTATACAAACACCACAAAGTATTATATCACCATAGGTATTAGAAATTACTTACATTTAAATATCTTTCTAGGTGGTGAGTTGTGAGACTTTTTAGAAGACCAGCAATCTATGTACACAATTAAATAGGTATTACTTAGGTGTGCTTAGGTGCTCTAGAAAAATTAAACAAATAAGTGGAATAGGCTGGGTGCTATTCGAGCGGGTGATCTAAGTGGAAAATATACTACAAATAAAAGGTTAGGGGGCGTCCATAAATTACATGAGATTTTTAAGGGGGGGAGGGGGTCGAGTCAAATCTCATCTAATCTTACGTTGGGGATAGGGGGGGTCTCGGCAAATATCACGCTTTTTTTTTCTAAAACTATATCCAGATTGTACCTACATGCTTAAGATTTAATCTTAAGGGGCTCCCCTATGCTAAGTGGCGCCGCCATCCGTTAAAAAATAATAACTCGCGAAGTATACATTTTTTATAATAAATAATGCCGGATAAATAAATCCGGACGGTCATTTTAAAGATTTGGTGCTATAGTATATATAGCGGCCATAAACTGTATTTATTATAGTCCGCTGTAGTTACAGATAGAAAATTTGCTAAAAACGGCCACTTTTGGCAAATTTTCTATCTGTAACTTCATCGAACTCAAACTAACAGAGTTGATGGCTTCTATATATCCTAAAACACCAAATCTTTAAAATGACCGTCCGGATTTTATAAAAAATGTATACTTCGCGAGTTATTATTTTTTAACGGATGGCGGCGCCACTTAGCATAGGGGAGCCCCTTAAGCGTAATCGTTATATGATTAAAACCATGCTCGGTTGGAGTCCAGCGGTTTTGCGCTAGTCTGGCGCAGTGACAGACTAGTGTGAGTTAAGCCGTCAAAACAAGATTGATTTATAAGAATCCTTTTTGAAAAAAAACGCATGATAACGCGCGGTTGTAGAAAACAAGAAAGTTTAACTCGTTCTGCTGTCACACTGTTGTCACCTCTATGACTCCTTCGCCGATCGTCCGGTCGTTGAGAGAGAGAGGAGAGAGACCGGTGGTGGTTGAAGCTGTGATGATGATGGTGCGACTGCGGACTTCGGCCCCGTCCAGCAGGCAAGGGCATTCCTACGCCGGGATCCAGTCGTCCTGCATCAATCTGTCTACAGCCCCGACCGCGGCCCCGCCCTCGCCCTAGATGCTCACGTGGCCGATCTTGAGACGGCCCTGATAAAAGAAAATTCCTATCACTTATTTTTTATTTCCATGTGGATTTTTAGGGTCATCGACCGGTCGGGCGTCCCTTTCATATCAGTCAAATTCAGTTGCAATTTCCATAGAAAATAGCTTAATTTATATTACACAATATTTATAATTTAAAACCTATGAACCTATTGCATTCAAACTCAAACTCAAACTAGTTTCTTCGCTTCGCAGCGGCTCCCATCTCTCTGGTACAATTATTAAATAGACAGATCTTACAATAGGTACAGACTCGAGTGACGCCCTGAAAGGGCACAGCAATATTGCGAGAGGGCGCATTTAAATTTTTACAAATTAATAATAAGTTATAATTATCTAGAAAGAAAGAAATAATATAGTTAACTAGCTGCCCCGCCCGCGGCTACGCTCGCGTTGGTTTTCGGGTTTTCCCTGTACCATTTCTATCTCTGTAATAAAATTTAATTAAAACTTTTTGCCCACTCTACCATTTTTCCCGTGGGAATAAAGTTTTTTCCCCCGGTAAAAGGTAGCCTTTATCCATGCCCAAAATCTTTTATATCCCTGTACCAAATTTCATCGAAAATTTCCGCCCGCCCTTCCAATTTTCCCGTGGGAATGAGGCATTTTACCGCACTATAAGTTAGCCTTAATCCATCCCTAAGATCTATTCTATATCTGTACCAAGTTTTACCAAAACTTACCGTGCGACTTACCTTTTTCCCGTGGGAATACGGTATTTTCCCGCGGTAAGAGTTAGTCAATATTCTACTCTTAGGTTAAATATATCTCTGTACCAATCTTCATCAAAACTTTTCATCTGTAGTACTATTTTTCCCTTGGGAAAAAGGATTTTCCCGCGGTAAAAAGTGACTTTTATACATCCCCAGGGTCTATTTTATCTCTGTACCAAGTTTCGTCAAAAAAATCCACTCGAGCTGCCATTTTTCCCGTAGGAATGAGGAGTTTTCCCGCGGTAAAAGGTAGCTTATATGCACCTCCAAGGTCTATTCTATCATACCCCAAGCTCAGATTGGTGATACCAAGTTTCATCAAGTTTCCGCTCCACGGTTCTACCCGCGTTACAGTCATTCCCGTGGGAATGAGGTATTTTCCCGAGCTAAAAAGTAGCCTATGTCCGTCCCCAAGGTCTATTCTATCTCCATACCAAGTTTCATCAAAATCGGTTCAGTGGTTTTGGCGTGAAAGCGTAACAGACAGACAGACAGACAGAGTTACTTTCGCATTTATAATATTATTAGTAGGGATAGTAGGGATGTTACTCAGGGATCATGTAGCTTCCCAACAGTGAAAGAATTTTAGAAATCAATTAAGTAGTTTCGGAGCCTATTCGATGCAAACAAACAAACAATCAAACCTTTCCTCTTTATAATAATAGCTGCGTCCCTTTCATTTGCCGACGTTGGCCATGAGTATGTAGGCCCCATGACAGTCGACAACTTATCTGTCAAGTTTCGCTCCGCTTTCGCTTCGCTAATGTGAATAGCACGTTAATGTGAAATATCCCTTACCTATTCTTATTCGAGTCTGTGCGAAATGAAAAGGCTTGGAATGGATTGGTTTTTTCTAGCTATTTATTCTTTTTCAGTCTATTGACATTGGCAAAGTGCCCTAGAAGCCAAACGCCATATACAAAAAAAAATGTAAAATTTGAGTTGTTGTCATTTATGTCATTTAATGTAAACAAATCCTTGCTTTATTTTTACGTATTTTAATTGGTATTTTGTTAAAAAACTTAAAAAACTATGAGTTTTATGCACCCCTCCAGGATGAGACGAAGCTAATGAGGTATAATTTATCAATATCGGACCTTGGATGTGGATTTGATGGCCTGTACAAAAATCGGGCTTGCGTAATATATATATAGATTGGGTGGGTTAAGTACTCACCTGGATCGTACATTTTTGTTCTCGGTAATGATGTTTACATCAATAAGAACCTGAAATGGAAACAAAAATGAAATAGAAACGACAATATTTTACCAGTTTTTTTTATAAATAAGCTTGATCGAGGAATATTCGGACAGCTATTGGTTGGATGACACTAAATTTTTCCCTACCCCTATAGGATTCATGAAAGAAGCATCCAAATGCTACTTTGTCGCCAAGCTATTAATATAATTTAATTTATTAAGATATATTGTACCTATAATATTACAAATTAAAAAAAATAAAAATTAAAAGATGCGACGCTTGTGGAGTTTATTCGGCGAGCTCTTCTCCACAAAAGACCGCACATTTTGCTTTGCTGAACTCGCCACTAAATGTAACTTTATTTGACTTAACTATGTGTCCAAAAAAGTGTCCAAAAGTTAAAAATAAATGATTTGATTTGATTTGATTTGAGCGAAGCTTCTGTATTCTGTAGGGACTACTATTTGGTATTCTGTGGTTAAAGTGACTCTGAGTAAGAAACTGAAATTAAGTATGTACCTATATATACGTATAATTACAGAATAAAATGTAAACGTAAAGGATTTTTTTTTCACCTTATTTTTTACCCAAAGTAGATAGGTATCTACTTAGTTAGTTTTCAGCGCTTATGCGCTCCAACCAAGGAACTAAAGCACAGAATAAATATAGTAGATATATAGGTATGTACTAGTACACTAAAGCTTACATTGAATTTAGTGTGATCAGGCCTTAGTTGACTACGCTGGACCAATGCAGGTTGGGCAACATCACACACAACACGATTTTGTAAATCGAAAATTGAGTTCGTGTGTGTGATATCGTAGGACGGTAAATCTAGTTGAAATGAAAAAATTATAGCGGGATTCATGCGAACTGACCCTTTCGATCCGATTTGTACGTGTTAGTTTAGTGCTCGACCCTTCGCCGCCACTTGAATGAAAAACAACAACGGTCTTAACGACTACCTACGCCACCGGGGCACACTTATACAGCATTTCCACTACGAGATGGGCGAGGATGCGTATCTAGCGAGGAATGTGTAGGTAAAGAACCAATAGAATCGCTGTGCTGACTGAGGCGATTCTATTAGTTCTTGTCGCTGCAGTGCTTCGGGTATGTTTGCGGAGGCTCGTACTGATGGATTTCATGCGCTGATTCGCAAAAAGGCAGCGTCGTTGATGCGGCGGCGTCTGAGGGACAGCACCAACGGCGGCGCATCCTGAAGGCGATAGCGGACAGAATAGACATTCCCTTTCAGCACCATTGGGTGAGGATAGCCATTGGTCTGGATAAATAAGTAGTTAATGAATAATGTTCCTTTCCTTATTTAGTTACTAACAAACAAACGAACGTAGAATTTTAAGCATTATTGTTACTAACGTAAGTCTAACATTTTTATTACTTGTTTTATGGTGATGTTATGTTATGGATTTTAAATCTGAAATAAATTACTAATTTTATTATTAAACACATTTCTAGCCCATCTCTGGTGGAAACGCAAAATTAAATCACAGTATAAAATATTTGTTTGCTCACCATACAATATCTATCTGAAAATAAAGACGTTAGCGCAACCGGATGCTGCCACTAAGCCAGTTTGTAAATTGGCATGGCATAGCGGAAGTGAGAAAAATGAAAATTAACCAACACGTAACGAGAGTAGTGACCACGACCACTTCCCAGGAGTTTACGATGACGATACGACTAAGAAAAAGTAACTGTTATAAAGAATGCATTGCTGCACTATATCCCCAAGAAAACCACTAGGTATGAATAGTTCCAGAATTAAGAATAAATGACAAAAAACTTTTCTTATTCTTAATCGACATTTACTTATTTATGAATTATGTACGTGATGTGACATTTGCGTACATAAAGTTCTGTCAATTAGACAATAACTTATCGCGATAAGAACACATTAATGAGTAATAACTTGTTAGTTAGAGCAACGCGAGCCTTCCGAATACGGAAGCTTGTTAATGGCCTTTAATTTGTGGTGTGGTTTACAGAACTGATAACATCGTAGCTTACGTTTACAAGTTATCCCAATTCATATTATTTTTGTAATAGGTATACCTATGTACTTAAAGTAGATAGATTATTTAAATACATACCTAGATAAGAATGCTTTCAAGTAGCTGACGCTGAGAGTGACAAGAATGGATAAGCAAACTGAAACACAATAACGCTGTGCTGTTTTAGAAAACTGACTTGGTCTTGGCTGTCTGTCAGCAATCGACTGCACTATGACAAATCTGGCTGAACTCTACTCCTCCAGTCCTCCGCCGCCCCGTTTCGTCGGTCTAGTTCAGTGTGACCACTTTCCTGAAAATTCTGCTAAAATTGAGTCGAATTGGCCAGTCTGGGCATTCTATCTAATTCGTCGTCTATAAGCAGACAACTACTAAAATATGACTTGCTTTCCTTCCACCCCGTGTGTCTCCGCCCGCGCTAACAATGTTTTCAAGTGGGAATGAGGTATTTTCCCGCAGTAATAGGTATCCTATGTCCTTTCCCAACGTCTATTCTATCTCTGTACCAAGTTTTATTAAATTCGGTTCAGTGGTTTTGACGTGATAGCGTTACATAGGATACCTACAGACAGACAGATTTCTTTCGTATTATATGTTAAGTAGGGACTAACTATCTGCCCCGTGGCTCTGCCTGCGTCAACAGTTTTCCACGTGGGAATGAGGTATTTTAAGGATTAGTAGAGGGAATATAGGGGATATATTATTATATATTTTTTTAATAATCGCAGATATACTTTATTTACTTACCTGTTGTATAATTTGAGGGTTTGTTAATCATAATGCTAGGGCGGCATGATAAGTCAGTACCATGGACTAAACTATTTAAAATACCCATACAATAACTTTTCGATATAAATAAACTGACATTAACAAAAATTTTGTGACACGAAACAACAGAATAGGTAAAGCCATGGGTAAACACAACACAACAAGGCATAAGACTAAATTGGCAGAAATTTGAAAATAAAATATGGCAACACTAAAATGATAAAAGTTATCAGGGATTTCCCTAACCATTACCATTGCCTGCCTCCTTTTTCGTGTAATAAGGCTGGAGGCACACATTCGATTATTCTTGATTCGACATTTAGATTCAGGTTCCGTGCGTCTGTGTGTTTTAACCAAGGATGTTATAAGTACTATTCGTTTATAACATTTTTGGTTTTGCCATCTGATTTTTAGTATGTACTTTTTTTTCGATACTTTATCTATGCCTAATACAAAAAAAGCGGCCAAGTGCGAGTCGGAATCGCCCGTGAAGGGTTCCATAGCAGCCAGTAACATAATATAAAAGTTCGTTGTGACTTTGATCGATGTTTTAATAATAGTAAAAGGTAAATTGCCGTTTACGCTTTATGACGTATTAAAAAAAAAACTAGGTACTTACTAGATCTCGTTCAAACCAATTTTCGTTGGAAGTTTTCATGGTAATGCACATCATATATTTTTTTTAGTTTTATCATTCTCTTATTTTAGAAGTTAGAGGGGGGGGAACATACATTTTTCCACTATGGAAGCGTCTCTCGCGCAAACTATTCAGTTTAGAAAAAAATGTTATTAGGATTAGGACCTAAATATCATTTTTGAAGACCTATCAATAAATACCCCACACGTATGGGTTTGATGAAAAAATTTTTTTTTAGTTTCAGTTCTATGTATGGGGACCCCCTAAAGTTATTGTTTTTTTTTTTCTATTTCTGTAAGAAAATCTTAATGCGGTTCACTGAATACATCTACTTACCAAGTTTCAACAGTATAGATAGGTATTTAGTTTCGGAATTTTGGCTGAAAGATTTGAATGAAAAAATTGGTTGTGACATACGGACGGAGAGACAGACAGACATGACGAATCTATAAGGGTTCCGTTTTTTGCCATTTGGCTACGGAACCCTAAAAAGCAGTGTCTGCGCTACATCCAAATCTGAATTCCTCGTGATTCCTCTGAAAAAACTGCGTATGTGCGACGGAGTTTTTTCAGAGGAATCACGAGGAATTCAGATTTGGATGTAGCGCAGACACTGCTTTTTAGGGTTCCGTAGCCAAATGGCCAGCCAAGTTAGGTGTTGTTGTAGGTACAGAAGTAGCACATGCGGTTGGACATTCGCACTACGAAATTCACCCCTACAGCTACGGAATACGGGCGCTCTTTAGGTCAACATGTCCAGCTATCCCCATCAGGCCCCATGTGCTAGCAGCTAGCAGCTAGCTAACACAGATTGTCGCGAAGATTGCGAACGTACCTACCATAGAGATGTAGACGAGGCTCTTTGCCGTTAGGTTGGTAAGTTTGAGTTTGGATGTGTCAGAAATGGCACATGCTTTTAGAGGTTAACTGGTGATTAGATTTTTCCAGTTATTTTAACGTTCTCAAATAGTTGAGGGTAGAATTGTTATAATCGACCGGAGTGAGGTTGGCGCGGTGACGTTTGACGTACGCTTAAATAGCGTCGCCCAGCCGGCACGCGCTTCTTGGGTCTCGAGCGGTCGTAGCGAGAGGTCGTCAAGGAGGTGAGAAATAACCGCACTTAGATATTGGATATAAAGTAAAGATGATGCAATGAGGTAACGTTAAAGATAACGTAAGGAAAGCCGGTGAGTTAATTTCCTTCCTAAACTATGTAAGTAATTTCTGATATATTCCTTATAGCCACGTTGTGGTGTACAGAAAATATGTATTGTCTAGATTTCAGCTACAATAAGAACTTAAGAGAATCAGATCTACGAGAGAGAAATGGTTACAGAGAGTTACCATTGAAACCGGAGGAGGGTTCCTCAGTAGTGTGTGTAAAGAGAGCACACTACATTGATACTGTCACATTAGAATAGGTATAGATTGCTAGACTCACTGAAGGTGAGGCAGGATGATGATAAATATATAGAGAGATGATAACTTGGCTGGTTAGGGAAAGACTATAAGGGGCAGGTGGAGGTCTTTCAAGAGAAGAACATAAAGTTCCCTTGTGACAGTGTTAATAGTAAGAAACCAGAGAGACAGAGAGAGATACAAAATAGTAAGATGTCTGAACTGTTGACATTTCATTATGTAATTATAGAGTTTATGTATAATTTCTTATCGCAGGTAGTAAACTTCGCGATAAAATGGTGGAGATGCTTTTTTTTTCTTTTGAGGTCGGGAGGCCTGCAAGTTTCACATGTGTACTTGATTAGATGTACTAACTTGATTGACTAAATTACAGAGAATACAGCAGCCCGCTAGAGAGAAGTTTCTAGCGGCCCAGAGATGATGTACAGCAGCCCGCTGAAGAGAGGGTTCTAGCGGCCCAGAGATGATGTACAGCGGCCCGCTGGAGAGAGGGTTCTAGCGGCCCAGAGATGATATACCAGCCCGCTAGAATGAAGTTTCTAGCGGCCAAGAGATATAAATACCAGCCCGCCAGAGCGAAGGTTCTGGCGGCCAAGAGATATAAATACCAGCCCGCCAGAGCGAAGGTTCTGGCGGCCAAGAGATACAAATACCAGCCCGCTAGAATGAAGTTTCTAGCGGCCAAGAGATATAAATACCAGCCCGCCAGAGCGAAGGTTCTGGCGGCCAAGAGATATAAATACCAGCCCGCCAGAGCGAAGGTTCTGGCGGCCAAGAGATACAAATACCAGCCCGCTAGAATGAAGTTTCTAGCGGCCAAGAGATATAAATACCAGCCCGCCAGAGCGAAGGTTCTGGCGGCCAAGAGATATAAATACCAGCCCGCCAGAGCGAAGGTTCTGGCGGCCAAGAGATACAAATACCAGCCCGCTAGAATGAAGTTTCTAGCGGCCAAGAGATATAAATACCAGCCCGCCAGAGCGAAGGTTCTGGCGGCCAAGAGATATAAATACCAGCCCGCCAGAGCGAAGGTTCTGGCGGCCAAGAGATACAAATACCAGCCCGCTAGAATGAAGTTTCTAGCGGCCAAGAGATATAAATACCAGCCCGCCAGAGCGAAGGTTCTGGCTGCCAAGAGATATAAATACCAGCCCGCCAGAGCGAAGGTTCTGGCGGCCAAGAGATACAAATACCAGCCCGCTAGAATGAAGTTTCTAGCGGCCAAGAGATATAAATACCAGCCCGCCAGAGCGAAGGTTCTGGCGGCCAAGAGATATAAATACCAGCCCGCCAGAGCGAAGGTTCTGGCGGCCAAGAGATATAGATACCAGCCCGCTAGAATGAAGTTTCTAGCGGCCAAGAGATAATAAATACCAGCCCGCTAGATAGAAGTTTCTAGCGGCCAAGAGATGATCAAGAGCGGCCTGCTAGAATGAAGTTTCTAGCGGATTACAGAGAATAGAGAGTGGCCCTTTGAGAGCTTATAGTGGTCTGTAAGGCTACCTATTGATGTACCTTGTTATAATTATCTTGTTAGGTACATATTCAGAGTAGTAAAAACACAAAGTAAGTAAGTAAAGTAAAATGTTACTGCAAAAAGATATTTTATTTATTCCCTAACAGTTTATCATTCAAATGAGATTTGCATTTTGTACAATGTTTACTTTTATTTGTTCCTCCCGTTTAACATACCTACATAATGTGTTTAGGGCAACAACGAAACGACATCGTTGGTCTGTTCCGAGACGTGCAGTCGTCGGCACGTTAAAAGTAAACATTGTATTGAGGTAAATGATCAATTTGCATAGAAATAATTAACAGAGATCTGAAATTATCATTACTGATACCTGTAAGACTTGCAACAAAACTTAGTAAATTAAATCTACTTATCTACTACTTGAAGTAGGTACATATACCTGACAGTAAGTAGAAACTGTTATTGATGCATCCCGGAAAGTATTTTCTTCAAGAGTGCGTTCTGTGGCTTCGAGCGTAGTTGTTTGGGTAAAATTTAACCCGTTTGAGTTGCAACCGAGCCACTGAACGATCGAGTTGTTTTTATAACCTCAAATATTTGACTAGAGAAAATTCTTCCCCTGTCTCAATTGTTTTCTACTTTTATATACATTACAGACGTATTAGACGGATTTAGACGTCTGTGATATACAAATTTAACAAAGTTGTTCTAGGGTGACTGCGAAACAAAATGGCGGGCCTTTTGAGTCTTTTGACTTTGACATGGATTGCAAGCTTTGGACGTCGGGTGGCTGTCGGAGTGAAAATTAACCATCTCATTAGTCGGTTGTTTGGTTGTTTCACTCTGAGCCACGGAACGGGTGAAACTACGCTCTGACAGCTGTCAGGGTAAAATTTCACCGAGCCACGGAACGGTTAGAGCGCGCACTCGTACGAAGCCACTGAACGCGCCCCAAGTTTGTGTTACTGTAGGCTAGTGATGCGAAATATAGATTACTCAAAAGAGTTTCGTGTCATTTAGCTTATGACAGCTATTTAATTACGGACGAAGTATAATTGCGGTTAAGTGTGATCCAAGCAAATTCAAATCTCTGAAGCGGGATATATGATAAGGGCGTAAAGAAGGGCTTGAAGTAAAAAAGAAAACAGTCGATCTTATTGGAGGTAGCGTCCGATTAAAACGTAAATACTTATTGAAGAAGATTAGACACGAGATCGATCAAGAGAAACTAGAATTGCAGAAAAGAAATGATTGGTCATATGATAAGACAATCGTTGCTTTTATAGAAAACACAGAGGAGAAAAGGTTGACGTCAAAAGAGGATGAGTCTGACCAAGTTCTCGATATAGAATATTATGGAAGCAGAACAGCGCCGTCTTAAACCAATGTCAAACTATTGACTTCATTCAGCTATCAAGATGGTTGAAACGGAGCAGCTTCCAGCCTTCGGATCCCGCCTTCAAGATTGTAAGGAACTCAAGATTCATAAATAATTTCGCCCTACAATATTTGCAGCAAGATTATCATCAAGATTTTATTGTAGATATCATAAATACGCTAAGCTGAGAATTGATCAAGAACGATGAGACATAATACGGCATATGAACCTCGACTGTTAGCAGAGTCGTTCCATAGATGACGTGTGAACAATATTTCAATATTTATTTACTTACAATAATTAAAAGAGAAATCTATAATTCGAGCCATGGTTAAACAACTAGCAAAGAAAGAAAAGAGCGAGTGTTCCCACCGGCATTACAAGAGTACCTATAGTTCTTGACTAGAGAGAGAGGAGAGATGAGATAGACCTGACTCATTCTGCACTATTATTACCAGCATGTCTGGCGGGTAGATCTCTTTCAAAAAGTTGTAAGAGATGGGCGAATCGTAAGTGACGCTGTATGACCAGAATCCTTATAATATAATATTCAATGCTACTGATTTTAGTTCAATGCGATTGCGTAGCGTTGGTGCTTGCGTTTTTTTTTTTTTTTTTATACATTCGTAGTCGTACCTATTAGAAAGAATATGGTTTTACACGACAACGAATGTGCGGTGTATTAGATACCACGTAAGTCATTCATTTTGTTGGATACGCGATTATGAGTTTTAATGAGGACGTCGTAAGAGAAATGCCGTAACAAAGTATTCAATTGAATTCATTGAATTAGCTCGTTTCTCTTTTTGTCGACTCAAGCTTATGACATTAGTCACCAGTGAACTATATAACATCACTATTACATGCATGACAGCTGCGGTTTGTGTTTGTTTGGTTATTTATTTTATTTCTTAGATAGCGGAACTGCAAGCTTTCTCACCAAGAACCAAGTTAAAATGATGCAGTAAAAATAATACTTAGTACCTACTGTAGTCAAGAAACACAATCAGTTCAAAGAGTTTCCACAGAATTTAATTTTCATCAGAGGTGTGTACATAACATTAAGAGGTATTATGTATGTGTAGTCAATCATTCAAGAAAGAGATCTCAACTTCGAGATACCTAGTACAAAGTCTAGTACTTACCTACCTTGTACTAACCACTCTAAGAAGATTAGAGTGGAACTAAATGCTGGAAGTAAACAATAAGTAGGTAGGTTCATTGCAATAAGTAAGTACCTACCTACCTACCTAAGTACCCAGTTACTTTACAAGAGACCTGGAAAGAGTCCGAAACCATATTTCGAAAAGCAATCAACCGAATGACTGTATACCGAACGAACGTTATACCGAATCAGCTTAATTTCGAATATCTTTAAATCGAATTTTCTTTTTTCGAACAAACCATATCTCGAAAAGCAATCAACCGAATGGCTGTATACCGAACGAACGTTATACCGAATCAGCTCAATTTCGATTACTTTTTAATCAAAGTTTCGCCAAAATTTTCCGCCCAACCTACCATTTTCCCGTGGGAATAAGGTATTTTCCCGCAGTTACAAGTAGGCTATATCTATCCCCAAGGTCTATTATGTTTCTGTACCAAGGTTCATCAAAACTTTTCGCCCGCTCTACCATTTTTCCCGTGGGAATAAAGTATTTTCCCGTGGTAACAGGTAGCCTTTATCCATACCCAAAATCTTTTATATCCCTGTACCAAGTTTCATTAAAATTTTCCACCCACGCTACCATTTTTTCCGTGGGAATGAGGTATTTTCCCACGGTAAAAGGTAGTCTATATCTTACTCCAAGGTCTATTCTATCTCTGTACCAATATTCATCAAAACTTTCCACCTGTAGGTAGGTACTAATATTTTTCCCGTGGGAAAAAACATTATCCCGCGGTAAAAGGTAGCCCATATACATTCCCAGGGTCTATTCTATCTTTGTACCAAGTTCCATCAAAACTTTTCACCCGCGCTGCGATTTTCCCGTGGGAATGAGAGTTTTTCCCGCGGTAAAAGGTAGCTTATATCCTTCTCCAAGGTATATTCTATCACACTCCAAGGTCACATTGGTAAAGATACAAAGTTTCATCAAGTTTCCGCCCCACGGCTCCGCCCGCGCTTAGTCTTTCCCGTGGGAACGAGGTATTTTCCCGCGGTAAAAAGTAGCCTATGTCCGTCCCCAAGGTCTATCTATTCTATCTCAGTACTAAGTTTCATCAAAATCGGTTCAGTGGTTTTGGCGTGAAAGCGTAACAGACAGACAGACAGACAAACTTAGGGATAGGGATTTCATTCGATGTTAAGAAATTCGGCATATTATTCAGTATTAAGAAATTCGGCATATTATTCGGTGCTAAGAAATTCGGTATACAGTACATTCGAATTCAAGTCCCTTCGGTAAAAAAAAATTCGGTATAACGTTCGTTCGTTATACAGTCATTCGGTTGATTGCTTTTCGAAGTATGGTTTCGGACTCTGTACAAGAGTCCGAAACCATATTTCGAAAAGCAATCAACCGAATGACTGTATACCGAACGAACGTTATACCGAATCAGCTTAATTTCGAATATCTTTAAATCGAATTTTCTTTTTTCGAACAAACCATATCTCGAAAAGCAATCAACCGAATGGCTGTATACCGAACGAACGTTATACCGAATCAGCTCAATTTCGATTACTTTTTAATCAAAGTTTCGCCAAAATTTTCCGCCCAACCTACCATTTTCCCGTGGGAATAAGGTATTTTCCCGCAGTTACAAGTAGGCTATATCTATCCCCAAGGTCTATTATGTTTCTGTACCAAGGTTCATCAAAACTTTTCGCCCGCTCTACCATTTTTCCCGTGGGAATAAAGTATTTTCCCGTGGTAACAGGTAGCCTTTATCCATACCCAAAATCTTTTATATCCCTGTACCAAGTTTCATTAAAATTTTCCACCCACGCTACCATTTTTTCCGTGGGAATGAGGTATTTTCCCACGGTAAAAGGTAGTCTATATCTTACTCCAAGGTCTATTCTATCTCTGTACCAATATTCATCAAAACTTTCCACCTGTAGGTAGGTACTAATATTTTTCCCGTGGGAAAAAACATTATCCCGCGGTAAAAGGTAGCCCATATACATTCCCAGGGTCTATTCTATCTTTGTACCAAGTTCCATCAAAACTTTTCACCCGCGCTGCGATTTTCCCGTGGGAATGAGAGTTTTTCCCGCGGTAAAAGGTAGCTTATATCCTTCTCCAAGGTATATTCTATCACACTCCAAGGTCACATTGGTAAAGATACAAAGTTTCATCAAGTTTCCGCCCCACGGCTCCGCCCGCGCTTAGTCTTTCCCGTGGGAACGAGGTATTTTCCCGCGGTAAAAAGTAGCCTATGTCCGTCCCCAAGGTCTATCTATTCTATCTCAGTACTAAGTTTCATCAAAATCGGTTCAGTGGTTTTGGCGTGAAAGCGTAACAGACAGACAGACAGACAAACTTAGGGATAGGGATTTCATTCGATGTTAAGAAATTCGGCATATTATTCAGTATTAAGAAATTCGGCATATTATTCGGTGCTAAGAAATTCGGTATACAGTACATTCGAATTCAAGTCCCTTCGGTAAAAAAAAATTCGGTATAACGTTCGTTCGTTATACAGTCATTCGGTTGATTGCTTTTCGAAGTATGGTTTCGGACTCACCTGGAAAATTGTTAAACTTCCAAAAAGGTCAACCCGTGTATAAGGAGATAGGTATTATTTACTGAGTTACATAGAACTCTGGTATGGATTTGAGCATAACTTACACAAAGGACAAAAACTTATCAGTTAAAATTTACATATAACCCAGGCTTGTGTGGTTGTAAAGTAGCTAGTAGTTTAGAGAACATGAAAATTATGTCTGCCCCCTGGAATATAACAAACTCATATAGAAAATTTTGCAAATCGTTAAAGGTAAACAAGAAACAAAGTTATAGACCGAGAGGGCAGAGAGGTAATAGACAAACTGAGAAGCAGCTGGCCTACAGAATTAGTAAGCCTTTCTATTTTTACAAAATGCAATATTAAGATACTGAAGAAGAAGAGAGTATTAAAAGGTTGGAGATCAAAAATGTCTCGGATAAATTACACAAAACTTCCCCCAGATATAGAAATAAAAGGGTATTAAGTACCTACCTAGTGAGGTAGATAAGGAAATAGATTTATTTTATTTTGGTAACAAAAAATGTGAGACATTCATATTATTTATTTCTTTTTTCTTTCATCAATTTTACATTAGTGTGAATGAAAATTCTTTATTGAATTAACAAATTAATTCAGTATAAAGGTAAACTTACAACACAGGTAAACAGCTAACCTTTGGTAATTGAGAGCTATAGCATGGCAACCCTATTCGGTCTCCTCTCTCGCCCCACCGCCGCGACAACAACTAACGCCACCTGGCGACTCGCGCGAGAAGCGTAGACATCGGAAGATTATCCCGCCAACTAGATACCTAGACTAGCTAGTTTTATTACTTTTTACCTGTACGCTTTAAGATTTTGTGCTGTTGTGTTATAATTGTGTTCTCCTAATTGTGAAGAGCAATTACAACTGTGAAGTGCGTAGAACCGACGTTTTATTCCTCCAAAATCCTGTGCAAGCATATAAAAACAGGCCCGGTCACTGACCCCGAGCCACATTTGGCGCTCAACGTGCTTGTGAACAGGAAAATAAGAAGAATATCAGGAAGTCTATGTGTTTAAGAACAGTTGTGGACACGATTCATCACTTTTCCACACTTGGATCTTCAATTTTCGACAGGATAAGTTCAGTTGGTTCATCTGTCAAAAATGCCGCGCTCCCGCAAGCAACGCGGTGATCATGATGATGATGACGAAGAATCATTTCATCGAGGCAACAACGTGACTATGTCCACAGAGCATTTTAGCGAATTGCTTACTTCAATTCAGCAATCTAACACGCAGATGCTACAACATATTCTCCAAGAAGTTCGTGCTTCGACGCCCGTCGGCAGCCTAGCGTCAGTACCTACTCACGGCGGCGCTAACTTCTCAAAGTGTTCCGCCCGCTTCAGCGGAGCCCCCGGGGATGTTGTTGACGGATTCATAGACGCCATCGAGGTATATAAGACTTGCTTGAACATCACAGACGACAATGCACTCAAAGGTATGTCGATGCTTCTCACTGGTACTGCCGCATTATGGTGGCAAGGCGTAAAACCATCGACTACTGATTGGCGAGACGCTATCACACAGCTTCGCTGCGCTTTTGGTCAGAAAAAGCCGCCGTTCCGTGTCTATCAAGAACTATTTAGCCTACAGCAAGGAAACACTAAAATTGACCTATTTGTGGCTAAAGTACGTGCCCTTCTAGCTCATCTACCAAAGGAAGACTTATCTGAGCGGGTACAGTTGGATATGACATACGGTTTGCTAGACCGCCGCATTCGCAAAAGGCTAGATCGCGAAACTATTAAAACCTTTGACGAACTACTACGACGAGGTCGCAGCATCGAGGAATCACTGGAGGAGAACAACAAAGCAGCATGTCACAGCAACAAAGCCAGCTCGACGCCGCAACAGCTCGCGCAACCCCGCTCCAGCTTCGGGTCAACGCCCGCGAACACAAGTCGCTATGCTCGCGAGCGCGCCGCTGTCGCCGCCGCTCCCCGCCCACCCTCTGCATCAGCTGATCCTGCGAGCCGCTCCGCCGCTGCTGTCCACACAGACGTCATCCAAGGATCCGTAAGCTCTGACACGAAGAGGACGCGGCGTATGTATTGTTCTTATTGTAAAGTTCCTACTCACGTCAAAGAAAACTGTCCTAAACTATTGAACAAAAACCTAAATTCAAAAGTTCCTAGTGCTATTGATAAGAGTGATAGTAATAATAATAATGATAACGTAATTTATTGTTACGGTTGTGGAGAGAGAGGAGTAATCCGATCAAACTGCTCTAAATGTAATTCGCAGTTCTCAGCCATTTTCGTATCAAGTCCTAATTCATCCACCCGATCTGTTGAGAGAGACTACCATGATCGTATTTCTCGCAATAATAATTGTTCTCACTTTTCGCCCAAGATTCATGCTGTTCGTAATCCCGATAGTCCGCGTGTAGAGAATTCATTTTGTCGCGAATCTAATGATTTTTTTCTGAATGCACGTTTTGATATCGATGTTGAATCAGCTATGTTTTATCCAACACAATTTAGGCGCGTGTTTCCAAACAATTATTTCGATTGCGTTACGACCGGTCTGCAACTCACTCATTTCTCGCCGAACTCGCCGAAAGATATTATTATGTCATGTGATATTATTACCAATGTGCTCACATCCAAGACATCCGACACTTGTTTACAGAACAATAATACGGACTTACCTGTAAATTGTAGGGTGACTATGATTTCTGAGGACTTACCTGAAATTATAAAGACAAATACGTGTTTTGAAAACTTACCTGTTGATGAAAACTCGACTGCAAATTCTGAAGACTTATCGGATACCAGTAGTGGTGGGATGAAGTTGCCTTATCCGTACTTACCTGCACGAAGTAGGGTGACCATCTCTTCTGACGCTACTGAGACTAACGAGTCTTTCTGTCAGGATTTTTCTGTTTTTGAAATTTCTTCTATTGATAGTAGGGTGACCACGTCGCAGCAGCAACCAAGACCTATTATGGGAATTTCTGTCTTGAGTTTTAGAGGCACGGCGTTATTGGACTCTGCTGCAAAACGTTCCGTTATTGGTTCCAGTTTGTATGAGTTGCTTCAAAAACAAAATCAAGTATTTACGGAAAGTACTATGAATGTTAAATTAGCGGATGGTTCCGTTCATAACCGAAAGGTTCTTTTGACCACTTTAGACGTTGGTATTAAGCATAAATATGTGTCGCTTGAGTTTGTCGTTTTGCCTGACGCTTCAAATAACGAAACTTTATTAGGCATCGACTTCTTGGTTCAAGCAGGGATTTCGCTTGACTTTGCAACGTCTACGTGGAAGTTTTCTCAGGAAGAGGTAGTATATCCTGTGGAGTTTGAGTCGCTGAGCCAGCACATTTCGTGTTCGTCTGCGGACATGCTGCGCGACAACGAAGGTACTATGTTGAACTCTTCTCAGCGCCAGAAATTGGCTGGTCTTTTGAAATCGAATGAGGATATCTTTACTCTAGGGGGAGAACCGACACCGTTCGCGGAACATCGGATTGATACTGGAAATCACCATCCGATCTCGGTGCCTCCATATCGTCTTACACCTGCAAAAAAGGATTTGCTAAAAGGTGAGTTGGACAAAATGCTCCATGACGGTATAGTAGAAGAATGCGAGTCCGCTTGGACCTCGCCGGTTGTGCTTGTTCCGAAAAAGGATAACAGTGTACGGTTTTGCGTAGACTACCGGAGGCTTAATGCCATTACCAAAACCGATAGTTATCCTATTCCGGTTATTGATGAGCTACTGCAAGCAACAAAACAGAATTGTTTTATGTCAACCATAGACTTAAAGTCCGGTTATTGGCAGGTCAGTGTAGCCCCAGAAGATCGCGACAAAACGGCTTTTGTGACGCCTTTTGGAACATTTCGTTTCCGGCGTATGCCATTCGGCCTTAAAAACGCGCCATCCACTTTCCAAAGGTTGATGGACCGTTTTCGGTCAGGCGCTGATTTACAGGATGTTACCATTTTGGGCTATTTAGACGACCTCTGTGTCATATCAGAGAGCTTTGAGAAGCATCTTGAAGACCTACAGAAAGTCTTCAATAGACTTCGAGTTTTTAAATTGCACGCTAATAGGGAAAAGTGTGATTTCGCTCGAAAGGATGTGACTTATTTGGGACATGTTATTGCTTCGGACGGTATTAGGCCCGACCCAAACAAGGTCGATGCGATCTTAAAAATGAAAGAACCGAATAACATGAAGCACCTTAAGTCTTTCATCCAAACATGCTCCTGGTTCCGTAAATTTATACCAGGTTTTGCACAACTTTCGCAACCGTTGACGAAGCTGACCCGGAAAAACGAACAGTGGGTTTGGTCTTCTGAGCAACGTGAGTCTTTCAAGTCTCTTAAAGAGAAATTGACGTCTGCTCCAATATTGATCCAGGCTAATTACAACTTGCCGTTTATTCTCAGAACAGATGCGAGCAACTACGCTCTAGGAGCCGCATTACTCCAAGGAGATGGTTCTGATGAACGCCCCATCGGCTATGCTAGCCGTTTGTTGTCGCCTGCAGAACGTAATTACTCGACGACCGAACGCGAAGCCCTCGCAGTCGTCTGGGCGGTTGAAAAGTTTCGCCCGTTCATTGAAGGTCATGATGTCGTAGTCAAAAGCGATCATCAACCACTCCGGTGGCTTATGACGCTTAAATCACCAAATGGTCGTTTGATTCGATGGGCTTTAAAGTTACAATCATTTAATATCACATACGAGTACACTCCTGGAAAGCTTAACGCTTTAGCAGATACGTTGAGTAGACCAATTTGCGATGAAGAGTCGAAAATAAACTGTGGAGTTTGCTCTATGACGATTGACTTACCTCGCTTTAGCTCTACGGAGTTACGCGAAGCTCAGCTGCTAGATCCTGAAATTGAGAAGATTATTCGGGATATAGAGAGTGATGATAACCTGGCATCGAATCGTTGGCACGAACGTGGATATTTTACAGTTCAAGGTGTTCTTCATCGTCTCAGTGACGATTCCGAGTCTGACGAACCTCAGCTTGTCGTGCCGTCGTCAATGATAGGTGATATTCTGAAAGAGTTCCATGACGTTGCGACAGCTGGTCATCAAGGTGTAGAACGCACTTTAGCACGTATCCGACATAAATATTATTTCACGGGTATGCGTAAAGTGGTGACCAACTATTTGAAAAACTGTCTTGAGTGTCAACGCTATAAGTGTTCCAACCAAAAACCAGCAGGTTTGTTACAGACACCTGTGATGAGTCAACGTGGGGAAGTTTTATCGATTGATCTCTTTGGCCCTCTTCCGAAAGGAGAGTTAGGGGAAACATGGATTTTAGTTGTCGAAGACGCAGCGACTCGGTGGACTGAGTTGTATCCGCTTGTTAATGCCACAGCAGAAACTTGTGCCCCAGTCTTACTAAACGAGTATTTCTTGAGATACGGTTTTCCCCGCCGTGTGATTTGTGACAATGGTTCACAATTTGTGGCAGCTGCCATGCAGCAATGCATGTTCGTTTTAGGGATTAAGCAAAATTTAACGCCCTTGTACCATCCACAAGCTAACCCGGTTGAACGTAAAAACCGTGACTTAAAAACCCAGTTAGCTATTTTAGTCAAAAACGAACATACATCTTGGCCAAAATTTTTGCCCCAAATTCGATTTGCTTTAAATAGTGCTGTGTGCTCTTCTACGGGCTGTACTCCGGCACATCTTATGTTCGCTCGTGAGATGCGAACTCCACTAGAAACCCAAACCGACTTACGCGCTATCCTTGACAAAGAGAACTTTTTGCCACAATTTACACCTTTCATGAAAGAGTTTGTGAGTAGTTTGAAAGAGGTAAAGGAACGCGTTGAAAGTCAACAAGATCAAAGGAAGGACTTTGCTGATAGGAGTCGTAGATCTGCGCCTGAGTATAAAATTGGTGATCTTGTCCTGGTCGCGTCTCATTTACTCAGTAATGCCGCTAAGGGTTTGACTAAGAAATTGATGCCTAAACGGGACGGTCCCTACAAAATATGTAAAGTGGTTTCTCCTACTACTTACGAGATCTCGGATGTGAGTACTGGTATTAATGTCGGTAAATTTCATTCATCGGACCTAACTTCTTTTGTAACTGACCAAGTTGACATTTCTGTACCGGTACAGCCTCGCCGAAATCGTGGTCGCCCTCGTAAACTTAGGGACATAGGTGATAATGTTAATGAGGAGGTGCTATCTACTCAGCAAGTTACCAAGCCTTCGTCGGGTCGTCTAAACGGCTTGGAGGGGGAGGATATAGCATGGCAACCCTATTCGGTCTCCTCTCTCGCCCCACCGCCGCGACAACAACTAACGCCACCTGGCGACTCGCGCGAGAAGCGTAGACATCGGAAGATTATCCCGCCAACTAGATACCTAGACTAGCTAGTTTTATTACTTTTTACCTGTACGCTTTAAGATTTTGTGCTGTTGTGTTATAATTGTGTTCTCCTAATTGTGAAGAGCAATTACAACTGTGAAGTGCGTAGAACCGACGTTTTATTCCTCCAAAATCCTGTGCAAGCATATAAAAACAGGCCCGGTCACTGACCCCGAGCCACAGAGCAGGCTAAAGGTAGTGCTGCTAACCAGCGATTAAATAATAATAAGTTCAGAGCAAAACTAGAAAGAAAGAGTTAATAACATTAACTTACATAGAGAGAATATACTACATATAATTACCTAAGAGTTTACTTTAATTGATGAAAAAAGAATAAATATTATTTAAAAATCTTAACACAGAATTAAGTTCAAAATTCAAAATCATTTATTGAATTTTAAGTTGTTCATGATGTAGGTAAATACTTCAGACAATATAGAGAAATGAGTCATATCAATTTTGTCATGATTTCGACTTACCATATTTTACAGAACTAAACCTTGACTAAACCTACCACTTTAAAGTTCTGTGAATATTTGACAGTAAAGAAATTATAATTATACTAGAGACTTTCTTTTAAGATAAGAATGTTGAGTACTTCAGTAGGAGAGTAAAGTATAGGTAATATTAACAGGAACTGGGAGACTGGTCAATCAGTCTGTTCTGTAGACTTGATGTTGAATAGTTTCTTCACAGAATGTTTCCTAAAAGAACAGCTGAAAACAGAAGACAGAAATCATATTCACGGTCTAAATGATGTAGAGTGATACCGTCTCTCTATTATCTACTGTAGGTATTAAAATAGAATTAGTAAATAGCTATGCAGAAGAAATTGCATAGTCTATGATGTTTCTACAGTTAAAGATCAGATGATTCTATAAGTGCCCTTCCTTAAAGGTGCATATACACTAGCCAAATTGTTACTTCAATTTAAAACTAGAAAGATTACTGAGTACTTGATATTAAAAGACTTTCATAGAAGTTAGATAATAGAGAGGTGACAAGATTAAAAATCAAAATAGTATATTTAAACCCGTTAGCAGTGACTGTCCTGTTTGGTACTTATAGTCAAGAATGAAGGTAAATATTATGTGAATGGACTAATATATAAATAATGTTTTCTGAACCATATTTCAGGACGTCAAAGAAGTTACAAAGGTACCTACAAAAGGTAAAATGAAGTTGTATCAATAAGATATATTAAATATAGATAGGTACCTAACATGAAGAACAAATGACACATGACAGATGTGCCTGCCTCTGTTTATGTTGTAGGTATGCGTATGGTCTTTTGCTTAGCCTAATTGAAACTAAGTACAGAAGAAAGAATGCAATTTAAGAATAGAATGTAGTTTTACTTTTAACAGATACCTACTGCAGAAGATAATAAAAGAAAAGAAGAGAAAAGGAAAAAGAACAGAGAAAAATAGAATAATCACTTACTTAGGTAGGTATATAAACACTGTGCTTGTGGCAAATAAACTGTACCTACAGGTGGACAGCCTTGAGGCTAAAGGCAGCAGTTTTCTATCAGGCAGTCATGGGTGGATAGAGGAGATAAACGCAAGCTGGTGCAGGTATCTATCTATAGAACTACATTTTTAAACTAAGATAAAATAAAAGGTCTAATTTCCAGAACCCTGCAGCTTGTAAGGAAAAATGAGCTACCTATTATACAACTTATCAAAATTGTGAAATAGCAAGTAGGTAGGTACCTACAAGAAACAAGGCGAGAAAGTCTGAGTACCTACCTATGATTGAGAGTAATAAGTACCTACTTAGACTAAAGTGATGACGTTCTTAAGCGACGGAGTAGGTAATACCTACTTAAAGTCGACGAGAGTAGAATAAAGGACAACAGAGAAAGGGTATAATAAATCCCTGCGATTCCTTATTGGAAGCCATTTTAACCGAACTCGATAAGAGGAGACATGATCGTACTACTGGCGTAAACTGAAGATTTTAAATCAAAACGCATATAAGTAGGTATCTAGATCGAAATGTTCTCGAGCATTGTGAACATCTCTTCGTTAAGGTCGGTTTAGAAGAATTTGTGTAATGAAAGATGGGTAAATGTAAAGGTTGAACCAGGGAATTTTCATTTCAAGATTGATTATTGGAGTGGTACTTAAGGCCTTTCAACTGAAGACTAATATCTGGATAAAAACTTATTGCGAGTTATAATAAAAATAATAAGAAAATAATAAATCCTCAAACTGGTCGAAAGTCATTTCTTTCCGTTGAGGAGGGTCTGGTTGAAAAGTAACCAGAAGAAATAAGAACTGAAAGAGAGGCTAGCTCTGTTAAAAAGCCAAAACAAGCCCTGCGACTTTACGAACACCTGGAAGAACCGAGAACGACGGAGCAACGATCTGTCAATTTGGGAAGCCCAGTCCCGGCATGAGCGGGCCAAAGTTGAAGATTACTGCAAAACAACAGTTAAGAAGAGAAGTATGCTGCAAGCCCTGTATCCCTAAGCATACCTAAATAAAAAGACGGGACGACGATGATTCGGATAGAAAGTCCGTTTACTAGATATTCAATAAAACGAATTAATGGATGAAAGCAGATTTAATTTTACAAATCTTCTTATAATTGTCAAGCTAAATAAAATGATAAGCATGTCACCAAGCAACGAAGAGTTTAATGAGAAAGAGCACCACGGTGATTCTGCGAAATTGTAAGTTGATGTAAAGAACTCAAACTTTGAAGATAAACAAAATAATTTAAGGCTTTGATTTAAAGATCAAAGAGCTAAAGTGAGAGTAAAGAATTAAGTAGCAGTTCATCCGTTTACATCCCATCTGACACCCTTTAACAGTAGAAGATATTGAGGTTGGAACAACATTGAGAATTATGAAAGGAGATGAGATTACCATCGACTAGAACTACTAGAAGAAGATAAGTTGGGACGCATACACGCTGAGATCGTGCATAGTCAAAGAAAGAAGAGATAAGTAGAGGGAACACACCCAGAGAGATCGGTAAGAGTGAGTTAAGATGATTTACTAGAGTTGATACCCTTAGATATCCTCATACAAGAAAATGGTATTACCATGTTCACGTATCGTGTGGGTTTAAAGGCTTAACCTACCTAGAGTCTTATCTTGATAGATCTTTTGGCTAATACTTACTTAGTAGATCGATGTTACTGGTGAGGTTACAATAGAGTAGGTAGAGAATAGTACCTGCATAATTGACTGCTTACACTTTCTCCTGAAGTTGGGGAGTGTCGCGAAGATTGCGAACGTACCTACCATAGAGATGTAGACGAGGCTCTTTGCCGTTAGGTTGGTAAGTTTGAGTTTGGATGTGTCAGAAATGGCACATGCTTTTAGAGGTTAACTGGTGATTAGATTTTTCCAGTTATTTTAACGTTCTCAAATAGTTGAGGGTAGAATTGTTATAATCGACCGGAGTGAGGTTGGCGCGGTGACGTTTGACGTACGCTTAAATAGCGTCGCCCAGCCGGCACGCGCTTCTTGGGTCTCGAGCGGTCGTAGCGAGAGGTCGTCAAGGAGGTGAGAAATAACCGCACTTAGATATTGGATATAAAGTAAAGATGATGCAATGAGGTAACGTTAAAGATAACGTAAGGAAAGCCGGTGAGTTAATTTCCTTCCTAAACTATGTAAGTAATTTCTGATATATTCCTTATAGCCACGTTGTGGTGTACAGAAAATATGTATTGTCTAGATTTCAGCTACAATAAGAACTTAAGAGAATCAGATCTACGAGAGAGAAATGGTTACAGAGAGTTACCATTGAAACCGGAGGAGGGTTCCTCAGTAGTGTGTGTAAAGAGAGCACACTACATTGATACTGTCACATTAGAATAGGTATAGATTGCTAGACTCACTGAAGGTGAGGCAGGATGATGATAAATATATAGAGAGATGATAACTTGGCTGGTTAGGGAAAGACTATAAGGGGCAGGTGGAGGTCTTTCAAGAGAAGAACATAAAGTTCCCTTGTGACAGTGTTAATAGTAAGAAACCAGAGAGACAGAGAGAGATACAAAATAGTAAGATGTCTGAACTGTTGACATTTCATTATGTAATTATAGAGTTTATGTATAATTTCTTATCGCAGGTAGTAAACTTCGCGATACAGATCATACCTATTGTGGTGCAATGTTGAACGAAAATGCCATGTGTATCATCACTACATAGTATAAAACAAAGTCACTTTCTCTGTCCCTATGTCCCTATATCCCTATGTACGCTTATATCTTTAAAACTACGCAACAGATTTTTAATAGATACAGTGATTCAAGAGGAAAAAAAAAGAGGATAGGTAGTTTAAGTATAATAGGTACATGCATACTCGTAATATACTTAAGGATAACCCACAATAGCCATTTTCCCGTGCGGAGCCGGGGCGGGTTGCTAGTGTCGTATACAATAGGTACAACTGCGAAAAGAAAAGTAAATATGAAATGAAAAGTCCAGTAAAATGTATTATTTTTCCGTGATTTTCCCCACAAGTTCTCTTTTCACCTCTGTTAGCTGCCCTCCACTCCATCACACAAGTTACGCGCGGCGATCTCGATTGTTACAAAATCTAAGTATAGCATGACAAACATCCGTTACCATTAGCCTAAACAATCATTCATTGTTGTATTTATTACATGCACTAAAATTCTGAGAATGTTAATGTTATAAACAAATTACATTTTTGTTAATATTACCACCCACGCACGAGACTAATTTATAATAGGTCAAAGTAGGTTTTCGTCAACATCGCGTTTTGTCTGTCATGTTTATGTCAAAATATATAATAGGTCAAAGTAATTTTTCGTCAACATTGTGTTTCGTCAAAGTCATATTCCTAGCCTATAGGGTCCGTAGCCTATTGGTAGTACCTACGTCTGCCTTCGAAGCACAGGTTCGCGGGTTAGAATCCCGTCCAGGGCAAACATTTTTGTCATGAGCACCTGTGTTTGATAGGTGTCTGTCTGGATGTTGTTAATTTATGTTATTATTTATTATGTATGTTACGCGGCGGCGGACCACCAGCTACCAGAGGGGTTGATTCTAATTTAAACATTAAGGGCAACGCTTATTATCTTCTTGAATTGGACAAGTGATTTCAAGGGGTCGTGTTGAATTGCTCCCGAAATCACATTGCGTCATTGCTCTGCGCCCATGGTCTAAGCAGCATGCGTATTTGCAGCATGATGACGAGGTAGGCTTGTGTCAAGCAAGTCACGTGGTCGGAGTGTTAGTCCTTGTTTTCTTATTAGACCATGCTCTGCGCCAAAGCCTGACCACATAGAATTAGTTCCATTGAAATTCCGATATATGGCGAGGTTTTTTATTTCTCTGGTCGGGCTTTACTTTACTTCTCAAAGTATACCAATGGTTCTCAAATAACCACCCCAAAACTTCATTCATGAGCTAGCCTCACGATCCAATTCGGTCTATATGGAATATAGGTTGAAATGTCAAAAAACTTCAGTCACCGGTCACAGTACCGGTCACTACTCGTAGTAAGACAAGTTGAACTTTAATTTTGAGATTTCAACTTTATGTTCCTGGGGAAAGTTGTTCAGTTTCACGAAGGAAAAGGGGGAGGCCTTTGCCCAGCAGTGGGACAGCAATGGATAAGAAAATGAAATATATGATGTAAAAGTAATAAAATTTATTTCAACCTCGTTATACCGTAATAAAAACTCAATCCAACAAATTTAACTTTTAGACAATAAAAATACATTCAAAAATATGTATTACCAATAGATTGTTAATGTCATATCATAATGCAATAAAATCTACAATGTGAACTGGCTTATAGCCCGCATAACCGTTTTATTTTACAAACATTTGATAATTATTCGATTTGTTCTGCTAACTAAAATTGCTACATACAATAAATAAGTTTAAGCACCATTATACTTACTTAAAATTAGACTTAATCAATTATGAAAAATGCACTTATTACCTGTATATTATTCAACAAGATAATAGTTTTGTATGCTAAGATATTTTATATTACAGTTAGATTTACTAAGATATTATTACAGTTTTTCGCATCACCTTGGCTTCCTAGAGTACCTACAACTACGTGGCGAGGCGCTACACCCCGTGCCGAGCCCTGTAGGCTTACTAAATAAGAAGCGACAGGCTCGAGAAGCTGTCAAACGCGACATATTGACAGAACTGCTATGGCTCTAATGTCACTATGTCGCGTTTGACAGCTTCTTGAGCCTGTCGCTTCTTACATACTAAGCCTACTGGACGTAGGGTAGTTCCCATTTCTTCAGATAGAAATGTGACTGGGACAAATAGGAAAAATTTAACTCTCAAGTTTTTTCAAATAGTTTTATAGAACTTCGAATAGTTCTTCGATAACACCACTTTATTGCCGTTTCAGCAGTTTCGATTTGTAAGTATAGTCCATTTTCGAGTTTTTAATCTGTCGTAAACCGAATAAAGGAAGTAAAAAGCTGTGTTTCAACTTTCTACACAGAAATTACGTTCAAAAGAATGACAGTAAATCGTGAAAAACATTACATAGAACTTTTTTGGAAAATTTGATTCCCAATTTATAATAATGAGTAAATCAGGGTGGAAACGCTTGTATGTAGTTCTACGGAAAAATATTACACAAAATTGTCCAATTTTGTCCCAGTAGTGACGTCAGTTCCATGGAACAAATAGGAACTACCCAAACAATATTTAGATAGTGTCAAATTCACTATGGGAGAACAGAGGAATTTCTTATTGGAATATAACGTACAGTTTATTTTAGGGAAAATCTTATTCGGAACTCTGTGCCATAGGCTGAGATTGAATATTTTTTTCTATCAATATAATATTATTGTAAAGCCAAATGGAGTTTTAACTGAGACCTTACCTTTTAAAAAGTGCAGTTTACATCAGAAGTGCTACGAAACCGCCCGCAACTATGGGAATAGATAAAAGGTCAAAAAAGGGCTCGCTAGGGCTCCAGTTCTATTAGCAGTGTCAGCGCCAGGACACCGTCACCTCCGCCGAAACAAACAAAACAAATGTGGTAATGCTACAAATCCTGTGAGCAAAATAAATAACATTATCCCTGAATTATACCTACTGTTTCAAAAACGAAGTGTATGTTTGACTTAGTATCACAAAGTTTAATGCAAACTATTACAATAACAATAACTTATTTATTAGCAAGGAAACATGGTAAAATTTACAGTTAATGTTGTCAAACAATTTCCGGCATGCACTACCTATAAAGTCGAGGTACAGTTCAAACTATATCGTATCGCCTCTTTAAATTTTAAAGTCTATTTTACATTAGTGTGAGGCGAGAGCCAGCCTTAGTTATAGTACTACCACTACCGCTGTGCACTCCCTTAGGTATGCGCGCGGCGAGAGGGGGGGGGAACGCGCTCTGTCAGCCCGCCGTCAACGCTCGTGGCGGCAGGTATTGTCATTTGTTTCTGTCCGTCATGTCCATACTTATGCACTTTTCCCCGGCTCCCACCTCATACCTCATACCTCAGAGAGTGCACAGCGGTAGTGGTAGTACTATAGTAACTTCATTTGACGTCGAAAGTGATTTGTGAATTGTGTAATCTTAATCGAATATAAAACATTTTGATTTGATTTGTACACGGATAAGAGGTACACAAAACACAGCGTTAGACAAAAGGCGGCCTTATTTCTTAGAGAGCAATTTCTTCCAGGCAACCCTGCAATAATATACATATACCAGTTTATAATGTATTATTTAAGTTAATATAAATGCTGTTTAAGTATATTAGAACAAATGCAAGTTAAGACTAGAAAAGAAAAGGGACAGGTAATTGTCAACTTAAATTTAGAGACGTCAAACATCGATTTTAGCAGGCATTTTAAAACATCCCGACTAAATTAAGCTGAATTTGACAGCTGCGCAGCTTCAAAATTAAATTCATTCATCTCCCATCCTTTTCGAATCCCATATGAATGAAAGATACCAACAACTTAAATTTAGAGATTTTAGCGGCCACGGCAGAATTGAGCCCTTTGTCACTCATCCATCACCACTCGTCACCACTTATCACTCATCGTCATATATCTGTGATGAAGTGTACTTTTTAAATTATAATAGTTATAAATATATTTGTGTTATTTTGTGTGAGATAAACTTTTTGTCTGTAAACATCTGTTAATGGACCAAAATATACAAAACAAAATATGAGAGAAATGACAGATAAAAAGCCGCAATTAAACGATTATCGCTTTCCAATTACAAATGAACATTGAATGAAATTACTTCCGTTGCTAATGGGAGATTTTTGTATATGGCACTTGTAAACCTGACCAGAAAAATATAAAACTGTTCTTTGGGTCACCACATGTTTCTTTTTGTTTCAAGAAATCCTACTGTTTTGTTCCATTGTATTTCCGCAATATGGAGGACTTGCGGAGGAGCGGAGGGCTCTCCTAAGCCGGGACCTACGGCTTTACGTGCCTTTCGAAGCAAGGAATCATCTTTCTTTTTGAACATTCAGGGGATTCAGCCTGCTATGTCTTGACTAAATCGCGGTAAGTCTCACAAAGTAATATTTGTTCGATGAATCACCACCGGGATTCGAACCCGTAACCTCCGTAACGTTAGACGAGCACTCGGTCACGGAGGCTGTTACCCTAAAGTAATAAAAACTTTGCCATATTACGGATTCGATAGAACTACTTTTATAGTAGAGATTCGAAATTGTAGCCTGACAAAACAAGAAAAAAACATGTAATGTTCCTGAAGCACGGTTGGCATGAACAAAACAAGTTGTTAGCCTTTTTTATCAGTGTTACTATCAAGTCTTACTACCAGGAGGCCTACTATGTAAGTAGCGACAGGCTCTTGAAGCTGTCAAACGCGACATATTGACAGAACTGCTATGGCTTTAATGTTACTATGTCGCGTTTGACAGCTTCTCGAGCCTGTCGCTACTTACATAGTAGGGGGACAGGTATGATTTAAAACAGTTCGATGTAAGACTATGTTTTATTAATCTTTTTTTTTTAAACATAGTTTAAATTATGTTCTAAACAGTGTTTGTGATAGGTTCTGTTTTAGAGCGTCATTTACGCCGCGGCAACATTAGTTCTTGTTTTATTCATTCCAAACAAAACCCTGCATAAATGAGAGTTTAGGGTGCTTTTCCACCAGAGCTGTGCTACGGAGCTGCGAGGATGTGACAGCTAAGCTGTGAAACTACGTGACCGTTTCCACCAATGCTATATGTAGCTGTGCGAGTGAGATGTGCTATGAAGATGCACCGTCGAGTAGCTGAGCGAGAAAGATGCGCAGCTCAAGCTATGCTATGTATCGATAGTAGGGAAGCGACTGCATAGCACCTATCCATAGCACAACTCTATAGCACACCTCCATAGTACGCATCCTTCCATATATTAAAAACATAGTTTAGCTGGATCCGTTTCCATCAGAGCTGTGCTATGTGCACCAATGAATAAGATTAGTGGATATCAAACGCATTCACAGCAACGTAGCAAGCGCATCTCTAGTGGAAAAACACCCTTAATCCTCGGTCACATTTAGCGAATAGTCGCTGCGATTGCATTCATTGCAATTAAAAAAGAACACGGTCAGTATGGAAATCGCAGCGAATAGTCCTGTCACATTGAGCGAGTTCTCGCTGCGAGTGCCAATGAGGGATTTTAAAGACAGCGTTTAAGAAAAAAAGGTTCTATTGACTCAAATAGATGGCATGCATTACGTGTAAAATGTCAAACGCGCGCCAACCAAACCAATGAGGTAGAGAAAAAGCTGGCAACACTGTTGTTGTCACGTCCATCAAATCACGCACTTTCGTGTGTTTTCGAGTTCGTTTCGTGTTTTTGCGTGCTGAGTTGTGTTTCAACCTTTGATTCGTTTTACTTGTGACCTTTAAACTAACTTTTGTGACTATTTTTTCTACCTTCATAGTTCAGTGCAGCGCCATCTCTTATGACCATAATGAAACTTTTTTGTTTTCAAAACTGTCAAAATGAAAATCTCTCATTCGCAGCGACAATCGCTGTGTGTAACCGAATGAGGCTGGCTGCTTTTTCACCAGAGCTGTGCGAGGTAGCTAAGCGGTGAGCGAGGAAAAAATCCACCAATAGAATCACTAGGCTAGGAAAATGAAGTAATTTTTTCCTCGCTCACCGCTTAGCTACCTCGCACAGCTCTGGTGGAAAAGCAGCCTTAGAGTGGTGTGGCTAGTTGGGCCAGACGTTGCGCTCGATCCAGTCGAGGTATCTCTGCACGCGCGTGTACACGCCGGGCACGGGCGAGCCGCAGCCGCGCCCGAATGACGTCACGCCCACCACGCGGTACTGCCCGCCCGCGCCAAACGACCCCTGCAGCGGCCCGCCCGAGTCGCCCTACAACAACACACGACACAAATAAAACAAATGCTTCTCATTAGTTCTACAGATGACGGCGTTTTGATATTTCATGAAAAGAATTAGACAATTAAATTATAGTCGAAGCGAAAAATTAAGATCATTGAGCTTGGGCAGGGACTAATCAATCAATCAACTATAGAATTAGACAACGTTAGCGACGTCACACGTGATAAATGTATTTAGGTCTAAATAATGATTGGTCATAGATTAACTATGAAAACCGATGTCTTCTGACGGACGTAACATCACAAAAGCCCCGTTTGTTTGCACCTTTTTAATAGGTACCTGACAACCACTGACAAGTGTCGTGCTAGAATTGGCTTCCACGAGTACGACTCGCCACACCAGACAGACCGTAGCGTGGTTAAAGGTGCAGATAAACACAGACAGTATGACGCTTGCTTGCTTATCGTGTGGGTTTCTAAGATAACCTACCTCATAAACTCTGGTGTCGGAATTATTGAGCCGCCTAAGGCTCTCGACATAGCTTTTAAAACGGCTACATCCGTACTATTGTGAAAAAAGATTCCGTGGTCCGGAATGATGACGATGTTTTTGACAGTATGATGTCGGTACCTGGCAGGTGTCGTGCAGGCCTTGCGGGTCGCCGGCGCACAGCTGGTCGGGGGTGACGCCGCGCGGCAGCTTGCGCTACACTAGACAGTATGATGTCGGTACCTGGCAGGTGTCGTGCAGGCCTTGCGGGTCGCCGGCGCACAGCTGGTCGGGGGTGACGCCGCGCGGCAGCTTGCGCTACACTAGACAGTATGATGTCGGTACCTGGCAGGTGTCGTGCAGGCCTTGCGGGTCGCCGGCGCACAGCTGGTCGGGGGTGACGCCGCGCGGCAGCTTGCGCTACACTAGACAGTATGATGTCGGTACCTGGCAGGTGTCGTGCAGGCCTTGCGGGTCGCCGGCGCACAGCTGGTCGGGGGTGACGCCGCGCGGCAGCTTGCGCTACACTAGACAGTATGATGTCGGTACCTGGCAGGTGTCGTGCAGGCCTTGCGGGTCGCCGGCGCACAGCTGGTCGGGGGTGACGCCGCGCGGCAGCTTGCGCTACACTAGACAGTATGATGTCGGTACCTGGCAGGTGTCGTGCAGGCCTTGCGGGTCGCCGGCGCACAGCTGGTCGGGGGTGACGCCGCGCGGCAGCTTGCGCCACGAGGAGTACGACTCGCCGCACCGCTCGCGGCTCACCACCGTCACGTTCGCCTTTAGAAGGATGTTGCTACGTTTCTCCGCTGTAACATTCATTTTGGATATTTATTAGTAGGGAAGTCAATCAATAGGATTAATAAGTATATAAAAGCAGCTTAACAAGTACTGAAAAGACAAGCACAGTCCACGATTTGGAGTAATTTTTAACCGACTTCAAAAAAAGAGGAGGTTCTCAATTCGACGCGTATGTTTTTTTTTTTTATTTTTTTTTTTGTGTGTTTGTTATAAGATATCTCCGCCAATTGTGAACCGATTTTCAAAATTCTTTTTTTAATCGACCAGGTTCACTTGCAGGGTGGTCCCATAAAAATTTCGCTAAGATCGGATGATTAAATTTGAAGATATGAGGAAATAACTCCTCAATTGACGATGCCGTTATACCCGATCGGTAAATTATTTTGGCAATATCTCGGCTTCTTATCAATCGATTTCAATATTTTTTTGTTTTATAGATAGAAGTTGTACTCAAAATGGTTTCATATAAATTTGGATTATATCTCATGGCAGAGTAGAAGACTAAACCATAATTTTACGCACCCAGATGGAGTATCATGCCTATTTTGTATCGAAACCAATGCGGCCGCTCAGAGGGGTGGGTTGGTAGGGGGAAGCGGGAGACTGTGTTTGTTTTTTAACTCTATCAGTCTCTATCACACATCTTTGAATACGGTACGTTAGAAAAAGATAGAGACATTCATGTTATGACATGCCCAACTAAAAACAAAATATCAATAAAGTATGACATTTATTTGTCTTTATTTGAAGTTATTTGGCATGTAAAAAACAAGAAACTTAATGGTTACTGAATTTGAAAATAGTGATGTGATGTGGTATGAAGCGTAACGTATATTTATCGATTATTTTCGTACATTTTATCACATGGCTACTGGACTTATTTATCGAATTTCTCATATACAATGGTGATCAACTTGCAACTTGCAATAATATTGGGAATTGCTTACTTCTTTGGGCATTTAGTATTTCGTCTTTTTGCTTTTCCGTACATATATTAGGTATATCTTTTATTTCCTAGAGAGCAGCGAACTACCTAGAGAAGCATGGGGACAGACAAATAAAAATACAGTCAAAACCGTGCCAGTAATGTAGAGTTCTTTTTTTTTCATAATTTGGTGGGAAACCTGAAAGCTTCTACCATTCGATACAAAAGTTAGAGTGTAACATAATAAAATCAAGTGTGTTATTTAGCATTTTTAACTTTAGTATTATTTATTGTGTATATTTGTATTAAATTGTTTATTGAATTAGTTATTATTTATAGCCGCTTAAATAAGCATCAACCAAACTCTTCTAGTGGGTGTCTTACTGTGAGAATGGACAACTAACAACAACCCGCCTGCCAACCGTAAAGATTTTTCCAAAAGCCTCCTGAAGGAACCTTAGTCCAGCAGCGGGACTGTTTCAGGCTGTTTGTTTCCATCACTGCTTGGCAATTGAGATGGGGTTCACAGTGGTTGTAGGTTACGCGCCGGGAACTATACATTCGTCTATTTTATTTAAATATAAGCAAGCAAGCAAACGCGCAGTGGACGGATGGATGGATGTTAGGTTGTTTATTATCACAACCCACAACCCTTATAGTCCGGTCTCTTATGGGAAAAGGTATACATTTTGGGGTGAAGCAATGCCCTTTGGTCCGAATGTTATACACATCCACCTGAGCTAAAATCGCCCGGTAGCCAGTCATGACCCCGCGACAGGTGGGGGGGAGGGGGGGTCAAAGAACAGAGTTCCCAGCGCTTAGAAAAAAAATTCTGGCCGATTTGTTTGGAGCTTTGAGTCAAGTTTGGTGTCGTTATCAGGTAACTAGATGATGCCCAATTCATTCCCCATACCAGTTTTTTAGGGTTCCGTAGCAAAATATGTCGTAATACTTAAAATTGTAAACTTTTAGTAGTGACGAAATCCAAACAAACCTTCATATTTTAATTATTTTTGTAGTAAACATGGTTTATAAAAAATACTGTCCGAAAGCCCATTTAATTCCCATTCTAAAAACATGAACATTAAATATAAATTTGACTATTTTTAATGTACAATTAATTATTTAAAGTTCAGCAATGTTCGTCAGCGCAACGTAGGGGACGGCAAAAAAATTCGAAAAACATGCACTACAAAAAAAACCGGTAGGAATATTAGTAAAAGTTATGTTTTTTTTTTGAAACCTCAACGGAGCATTCGAAATATTGAATACTCTTAAACA
Source organism: Teleiodes luculella (assembly GCA_948473455.1). Lineage (NCBI taxonomy): Eukaryota > Metazoa > Arthropoda > Insecta > Lepidoptera > Gelechiidae > Teleiodes > Teleiodes luculella. The sequence continues at coordinate 8,296,003 of OX419590.1, read as the reverse complement.
CAAACCCTCAAAAAAGCAGGCATGTGCATTCCATCTCCGCAACAGTTGTATTTTTATTAAAGGCTATTTTATTTTTCAAACTTTTTAGAAGTATACACTTGGTATGTCATTATCATCAAATTTCTGACCTCCCAGGTGCTCCTATAGCCGTAGAAAGAGATGAAACCCACTAGGAGCGAGGTCCGGTGAATAGGGTGGGTGCTCCATCCTTTCAAAGCCAGCATCTTCAATGGCAGCCATGGCAACTTGGGACTTGTGCGCGGAAGCTTTATCTTGATGAAAATAAAAACATCTTCTGCGAGTTTTCCACGCCGTTCGTTGCTTATTTCATCACAAAGTTATATAAGACCCCGTAATAGTGGCTTCATGACTGACGTATTCGATCATTACTACCCTTTGGCTATCCCAGAAAAGAGAGCCCATAATTTTGCCGGCGGATTGAATTACCTTAAATTTCTTAGGATTTGGAGAAAACGGTCTCTTCCAGGTCATAGACTGTTGTTTCGTTTCAGGATCGTAATGGTGAAGCCACGTTTCATCCATAGTTATTTATCGAGCCAAAAAGTGGTCAGGATCTTGTTGTAACAAATCTAAACAGCTTTGTGAAATTCTTAGTCTGCACCCGTAACATGCAGTGCTATGATAAAAGTTTGTCGCGCGAGAAACCAGCCATATTGAAATATCCTCCAATAGGATAAGAGAATACGCACGACAAAATTATGTCTGTCACGCGTGGACCGGGAATGTTAGAGGGGGTTTGTTTCTGCGCGTCCGTAAGCATTCTAGGCGTAGGCACCCAGTGCGCTGACACTTTTCATGCTTAAATAGTCGTGTATAATATTATGGACACTTCCTGTCAAAATACTTACTTTATCAGCAATAAAACGAACGTTACACGACGATCGGATAAAATATTTTTTCAACTTTTTTAACCATTTGTTCTGTTACTGCTGTCGCAGAATGTCCCGAGCGTGGGTCGTCGTTGGTGGAAGTTCTTCCTTGCTTAAACTAAGCACACCAACGTGCCACTGTAGAATATGGAGAAGCATTAACACCTACTGTATCCTGCAAGCCTGCAAATCATGATCTATCTTCTCCATACTGAAATGTTTCATACACACACAGGTATTTAATAATCGCGCGTACTTAAATTTTCTCCATTTTCGAGAACATGTGGTGCCACTCCGCACATGCTAAGCAGGTAGATGTAGCCTTACACGAGACGTGCCGGATTATCACTGGCTGCCTTAAGCCGTTTCCGGTTCAAATGCTGTATTGGCTTGCTGGCAAAGCTTCGACAGATGTCGTAGAAGCGCAGCGAGTGCTATGGAGAGAGAGCTAAGTTTGAAATGGACCTAAGGCACCTAATGTACGATTATTCCCCGTCCAAAAAGGCTGAAAAGCTTTAGGAGCTTCTACAAGCTCATAGCTCCGATCGATCGAGAGAAATCCCAATTTATACGTGACACCTGGTGGGCGCGGAGCCCGCCGCCTTCCTCGTTTGTCCCACTCTCGGAAAGTCTCCCCCCTACTATCTAAGTACTTCGAAGGTCCCTTTGGATATCATTAAACAGGCTTCGAACCCAGGTTGGTTGAATCAAACAAAATCAGGGTGGGGTATTTCTGACGGGACGGAGCTCCAGTACGAAACCATGGATAGGTAGGCCATGGTTTGTCGTGTTCTGCATGCCCTAAGTCTTACACACCGGAGGAGCTCATAGAGGACACAGAAAGAGCAATCAACGTGGCAGGGTAGGTATTAGGCAACAAAAATTGAAACTAGCCATCAACACAACAGAAGAAGAAGGATTTTGATTTTCTTGCGAGCAATTTTACGAGTACTTATATTTCTACAGGTTTGTACAAAACCCTCGATCGGCTAGTCCGACTCGCACTTGGCCGGTTGTTTTTTTGTTAGTAGAGCAAGCTCTACGAATCTTTTGTAGTCCCCTACGCTGCGCTCACGAACGTTGCTGTACTTTAAATAATTAATTGCACATTATAAATAGTCAAATTTACAAGCTGTACAAGATTTTTAAGGGATCAGGATAAAGACTTTTTTTTAAAGAAATTTTAAGTTTGTATTAAAAGATATACCAAGTGTATACTTCTAAAAGATGATTACATTAAGAAATAAAATAGCCTTTAATAAACTGGTACCTGTTGCCTGTTGGAGATGGAATGCACATGTCTGCATTTTTGAGGGGTTGTGTTTAAGAGTATTCAATATTTCGAATGCTCCGTTGAGGTTTCAAAAAAAAAACATAACTTTTACTAATATTCCTACCGGTTTTTTTTGTAGTGCATGTTTTTCGAATTTTTTTGCCGTCCCCTACGTTGCGCTGACGAACATTGCTGAACTTTAAATAATTAATTGTACATTAAAAATAGTCAAATTTATATTTAATGTTCATGTTTTTAGAATGGGAATTAAATGGGCTTTCGGACAGTATTTTTTATAAACCATGTTTACTACAAAAAAAATTAAAATATGAAGGGTTGTTTGGATTTTGTTACTACTAAAAGTTTACAATTTTAAGTATTACGACATATTTTGCTACGGAACCCTAAAAAACTGGTATGGGGAATGAATTGGGCATCATCTAGTTACCTGATAACGACACCAAACTTGACCTAAAGCTCCAAACAGATCCGCCAGATTTTTTTTTCTGAGCGCTGGGATATCTGTACTTTGACCCCCCCTCCCCCCCACCTGTCGCGGGGTCATGACTGGCTACCGGGCGATTTTAGCTCAGGTGGATGTGTATAACATTCGGACTAAAGGGCATTGCTTCACCCCAAAATGTATACCTTTCCATACAAGCATGCCCATAAGAGACCGGACTATTACGAGTACGCTAGCGAGGCGCAATTGTTTTTGGTAAGTTGCCGGGAACCACAAGGCGGCGCGGCGTCCTTCATACCTTATTACCGGGGTAGTCAATAGCAACAACTGCGATCCCTGATCCGTCAAGTAAGCAGTATACTATCAGAAGTGTTGCTTAATACCCGCGTAAAATTTTTTCTTCCTTCATGACTAAAACGAAAACTCTTCAATAAACAACAGCACACTCATTGCGTTGCTTTTGTTATAATTGAAATAACAAGAAATATGTGGTTTTGGTTTATATATTCTGTAAACTAGTCATAGATTAAAGATTTAAAAACCCCAAGTGAAGATAACAACTTAAGAATTTTTCCGTGGACTAAACGGGCGAGCGTCGTCAGTATCGTAGTGGTTTGGTCAGTTGTTCGCCATTCGGAAAACTTAGGTTACAGTCCAATCAAGTATAGCAATGTTTTAAAATTTAAAATTCAAACTTAATACTGCAAAGGAAACATAGTGAGAAAATCTGCATTTAATTATGTACTAAACAAAACAAATTAAAGTTTTGTGAGTACCTAACTTGTCATGGTAAATTTCCACTAAAAAGGGTAAAATAAAAAGATAATTTAAAAAATATATAAAACCGCCTTCAAGGTCCTAACCTACACTAAAAAGTTACAAATAAAATATAAATCTAGCTGAAAGCATATCAATTTAATATGGCTATAAATATTCCTTATTTACATAAATTGTAACATCATATAAATATGTGTAGACATTGTTAAACACTTTATCTTGGAGTCGGTGCCAGCTAATCACCATCATTTCGACCAAAAGACTTCTACTGCTAGCAGTCATCTATAGTGGGCTCAGTATCTAGTACTCTGACCGCGTTCTTTAAATTTTTTATATTCAACGATCTGAGCTTTTGAGATCAGATGTGGTTCCGATTAAATAGCTAGCCTCAACTGGCACCGACTCCAAGGTGAAGAGTATAACAATGTCTACACATATTTATATGATGTTACAATTTATGTAAATAAGGAATATTTATAGCCATATTAAATTGATATGCTTTCAGCTAGATTTATATTTTATTTGTAACTTTTTAGTGTAGGTTAGGACCTTGAAGGCGGTTTTATATATTTTTTAAATTATCTTTTTATTTTATAATAATTTGTGAGACATCTCACACACTATGTAATTTCTATTTTGTCGTTATTATCGCTTTGTCACTTTTCTATTTAGGCATTAATATTTATAAACATTACACATTATTATACCTAGTAATTTTACTATTTAGTCTTTATTTACTCTTTTGACAAAAAAGCAAAGGATACAATATTATTTTCCATAAAAAAATACGGACTAACTTGTTTTTTATACATTATGAAACTTTCACGGTTATTTTACCACGACGAAACGACGAACGACGAAATACCACGGTAAATATACCGTTTTTAATCTTAATAGTTATAACTTGTTTTTTTAGTACTACTAGGGAGACACTACTAGGGGGAGTGACAGTCTACTTTTTACCGCAGAAAATGTAAAGAAACAGCTAGTACATATAAATATAATATTATATGTATGTGTGTTATTCGTTTTTAGATATGAAAAAAAAAAGTTCTCTAATGTTAAATTTTGAGTGTGTCACTTCGCAGTTATACGGCTGAAAGGACTTGGATCCAGGCCAGAAAAAAAGATAAAAAAAAGGTCGCCTTACTTGCGGTGCTGGTCTGCCCCCAGCCGGTGACGGTGAGCGGCACTGTGGGGTCCTGATCGCTGGTGTAAAGGCACGCCGCGTTGCGAATGCTCGAGAACGGCACCGTACGGTCCAATCTGCAAGTACGTATACAACATTCACTTATTTACTGCTCCCGTCATAACAGTAAAGGGCGCATTTGATAGATTTTCTCAAAATTTGTTTTTGTTTGTCTAAGATAACAAGGTCTTGCATTCGGACCACGTGACTGACACAACCCTACGTCATCATGCGCTGTTCATCCTTGTCTATTAACACGCATTCGGCATTCGCATTTTAGCAATAAAATAAATATTCAACTTTAAAATTAATTAATGCATTTTAATGGATGTAAACTGATAATGCTAAGAAGTATTCTTCAAACGTGTTGGCGGCATAGGTTGCGGCGCACCTTAAACTATGTAAACCCTGACCAGAAAAATAAAAAACCTGCTCTGGGGGCGCCACATGAATATTTAGAATATATTTTATTGCACACTAGAAACAATAGAATCAGTAAATTCACAAAAAAGAACGAAGGTGTACATGTAGGCGGCCTTATTGCTGAGTAGCAATTTCTACCAGGCAACCTTATATAATATTTTCTATGTTTATGGCAACAATTTCCATATAAAATTAGTTCATTGAATTTCTGCAATATGGAGGTTTTTTATTTTTCTGGTCGGGCTTTACGCATGACTATAATGCTATTAGAAGTATTAAACTTATTTATGATCTTGTGGATGTCAAGCTGAAACGATTACTTTCATATACGAGTACACTAATCGTTTATTTGATTTCATCCAATTTAATAAACTCTATATTTTAATTATACTTTTTGAATATTTCACGTTAAATAACCGCATTCATATCGTCCCCCGACCCCCCGAGATTATGGTGCATTAAATTATAACTGGATCGAAATATCGAGCACTCACATCAATGAATACCCCGTTCTAGTTCATAATAATTAGAATGTTATAATATAAATGTGGAAATGTGTTTGTTACCGCCTACATGTACACTTTCTTTTATTTTTTTCGTGAATTTTACTGTTCTGTTTTATTCTATACATATAGTATAGTATATTCTATTCTATTCGTTTGTCCAAATTTTCACACTGAAACTAAGCAATGAAACAAAGCATATAAAACCGGTATCATATCAATAAAAGTTCCGATCGCGTTTGCGTAGGTACATAAAACTGTATTTAGATAGGAAGTAAACAACAAAGAAAAAATGTATGCAATTAGTTACAGCGCCCGTATCTCTTGGTACATACCTACTTACTTACTACAGAGTCAGCACGAAAAATAGGCAAAATAAATTATGTACACAGGATATAATAAAACAAATAAGGTTCTTAATAATAACCGCATTCACGAGTTAATGATGTTTTGATAAACAGGAAAATTGTTTTCAAGGAAGGAAAAATATGTTAAAAAATAGTATTTTAATAAACAGGTTTAGCTACGTGTGCTACTGATAGTTTCGTCACGCAAACGTGCAGGAAAAGGGTCATTTCATTATCATATCACCCTCTGATCCTTAGTATAGGTATTTATTTATATTTTTAATTTAATAATTTTAATTTCTGCACATTGAAAATGTCATGGAAATGTGTAGTAGAATGTGGTAGAATATACTATTTCTTTGTTTAATATATTTAAAGTATTCTTGGCAATTCTTGCAAATATCATTGTTATTCCACTCTATTTTAAACCAAATTTTTTATGGGCTTCAGACGACAATACGTGGTATAATTCATCTGTCTGTATTGGTTCCGTGGTGTAATAATGTCATGGAAATGTGTAGTAGAATGTGGTAGAATATACTATTTCTTTGTTTAATATATTTAAAGTATTCTTGGCAATTCTTGCAAATAACATTGTTATTCCACTCTATTTTAAACCAAATTTTTTATGGGCTTCAGACGACAATACGTGGTATAATTCATCTGTCTTTATTGGTTCCGTGGTGTAATGTAAACTTGAGACAGTTACTTTAGACATTTATGCATACTCAATGTAAAAAATAGCTTGATGGTAACAGCTGTAAGTACATACAACGCTTAATAGTTCATTTACACTCACGAGAGTGTGAATAGGTCACTCATCATGTTGCTGCCATCATTTCCGGTAAAGCTTGATTGGTCGTAGTTTTTTAACACAAGCCTATGCTATTAGAGCTATGACCTACTTAGGTCAATTTAAAAAAAAAGCTGCTGCCACCGCCGCGCCGGGTGTCGGTATTTTGGACGGCACTTGCTGCCTTACTACTGAATCGTCATTTCAGCCAAAGGACCTTCACTTCTGAACAAAGACCTGCCCCAAAGATCTCCACAACGTTTGGTCTTGGGCTGCCTGCATCAAGCACTACTTATTATAAATATTCGTCATATCATTCGTCGTTTAGTCTTTAAGTATAATTTTTTGTAAAATATGTGTTTTTGAAATAAATTATTCTTATATATATTTTTGCGGGTCGTTCGTTAAAGAAGTATAAAAGCAGTTGGTTTGGTAGACACTCGCTCACATCGATATTGCTGAGGAAGTTTGGGCAACAGCAGGAGCAATGTGTAAAGCACAATAAGAAATGCGCGGCAAGGGGGGGGGGGGGGAGGAAGCGAGTGCTTGGTACAATAGGTTTCGGCCAAGCCACTGCGAGTCCGTTCTAGGAATAACGCTACGTCATCATTTTTTTATTGTTAGTGTTGACGATTCTGCTATTGTGATTGCACGTGCGGTAATATTTGCTCTTTGTCTATCACTCATAGATGACGTAGAGATGTTCCAGCGTCACGTGACACGGTGCAAGTAGTTTGCACATGTTGAGGCAATTGACTTCGCTTGAAATCATTAAAATTGTAAAATTGTGCCCGTCCACGCGTGACAAACATAATTTTGTCGTGCGTATTCTCTTACCCTATTGGAGGATATTTCAATGTGGCGGGTTTCTCGCAGCTTTTTGACAGTTAAATGCGCGACAAACTTATATCATAGCACTTCACGTTACGGGGACTTGTCAAGCTATACCTAGGCGTTACCTGAGCAAGGCTAGGTCGTGGTACTTCTCGCGGCGCTTGTAGTCCGGGTGAGTCTTGATCTCGGCGATGCGGAAGTCGGTGCGGTCGTTCCACGAGCTATTGCCTAGCTCCACTACGCCAGTGCGGACTATGCTCGGTTCTATCCTAACGATTAAATATTCATGTATTTATTTCCGTTCCTTATACAGTATACAGACTTTTTTCCAGTTTAGACTGAAAGAACAATGCCAGAAATACGGAATCTTTGCGTTTTTATTCCAATAAAATATGTTGTTGTTGATGGCTAATTTCTTTACTCCTAAAAACTATAGGGCGACAGGCTATTTATAAGCAGGAGTCTCGCAGGCAACGGATCTATTGCATGATGCAAAGATATAAGTACCAAACAGTTAAAGGTTATTTTCGGTAGGTAAGCGGTTGGTATTTACATTACGAGGACTTAGGTACCTACTTTAGTCACAGGCGGAACACTCACTCACAAGAAAGAACGCCAGTTTGTAATTTTATAAGACCACAGCCAGACATCAATGAAAATCATAGGAATCCTAATGCTTCATCGAGTACCACCCATGTACTTATACCTACTACTATTATAATCGCCCGCGTAACCCGGCAGCTATCGGTCGGGCGGAGCGGGAGGTGAATATCCCTTTTTTTTTAGTTTATTTCTACCTTATGGGAAAGGCAAAGGGTTCAATTCAAAGTCCATACAGCCTGGTGAGTATCCCTTCTGTAGGGGTAGTTACTATTATATACTTCTGTGCTTTAATTGAATTATGTGCTAGTACCTACCGATCCAAAGTATCGATACAGTGCGCGGCAGTGAGAACGTAAGTGCTTGATATTAGTGAGCCTCCGCAATCAAATTCGTAGCCGCCGTTGCTTCTGTCGAAGCCTATGGCTACCTAAAACATAATAATAATGATAGATATATTGATGTCCAGATTGAAAGTACAATGTAAACTTCATATGACAGAAATAAAGGTTAATATGACTAAAAATCGTCAAAGATCAACTAATCGGTAGACAATAATTAGTTCAAGCATTGTTGATTGCCGCAGTCATTAATTTATATAAAACTACTTAGGTAAACCTTGTTTAAAAGATTGAAAAACATGCAGTAAACTGGCTTTGTTGAATTTTAAACCAATTAACATTTTTACTAGGACTATCGATAAGAAATCTTCAAAGTAAGCATTTTCTGAAACTTTCTATGAGGGTTATAGGAATGGAATTACACTTTTCAATAACATTTTTAATAATGGCAGAAATTGACAGAAAATATGTACTTATTACTTTTTTCCGAATTTTTCAATTAATCTATCAGTTTTGTATTTCATACTTTTCATAATCTTGTGTTTCTTTTTCCATTTTTTAAAAGATCAGATAAGGAGACAAACAAATAATAAATTAAATAATTACCATGTGTGGAAATTCCCCTAATGATGCGAGTTCGCCTCCGATTATATGAAGATCCAGCGGTGCAATGGCGGACCTCATGATATTATTACATTCTGCAAAGAATTAAAAGAATTAATGGAACAAACATATATCTAGTTTGACATCTCAATATTCAAGATATCTGTATAACCACAGACATATAAAGGGAAGCAGACCAAACATTACATACTTAGAACGCATGGCAACTTTTCACTTGTAGTTTATTTTTGATTTGCCAAATCAATATATTAAATTTTATAAACAGTTATTGCGGGTGTTTGTATACTGAAGCACTATTTCACATTCAGAAGTATAGTACTTTACTATTTTTGTTCCAAATATTACCAATTATGTTAAAGAAAAACAACAAAACTTATGTCGCTTAAGTGGAAATTCATGCCACGCGGCATTCTTTGTATGATACAATAATTATGTTTAGTCTGCTTCCTTTTATATGTCTGTGTGTATAACAAGTATCGTACCTCTATCAGCAACGCGCTGCGATATGCGTGGTTCTTCTGTTGACCCTGTGCCTACAAGGACAAGGAATAAATTTTTATTATGGACTTGTAATAATTATGATATTATAAATATATAAGTCTTGGAAATGGCGCATGGAATATGGTCAAGCCAGATATCTCTAAAATAATATTAACATCAGACAGAAGTTAAAAAAGTTTGCTCTAACCAAGGCTGGTCCACATCTCATCATCTCAATAAATAAGTCTTATCAACAATAAATAAATTAAACAAGGGGGCGATGCAATATCAGTTTCATTTCAACTAAACAAAACTGGCAGGTTTGCGCAATATGTGAGATCCTGTGGAAAAGATATTGCTAAAAAAACTCCACAAAATCACATCTTCTGTACTTTCGTCAGGCGTCTGTCACTCCACAGTTTTAAGGTATGATCGGCCGATGTGCCCTCCTGGGAGGTTTTAGGCAGGGAACTCAACATGTTAGTAGAGAGGCGCGAATCGGCACGATATGCGATAAAAAGGGACGCTGCGACTCGTATTTTTAGCTAGTGCCGTGAGTTCTAAATTGCACTTTTTTGTAATGGAGCTTGGGTTGCTATTTATTTGAATTATGTCGCTAAGTGAATGTCCTGTAGGGACTACTATTCGGTATTCTGTGATTTCGTCGAGTAGTAGGTACTATTATTTTCTTCTGTGCTTTCGTTTCACTTTTTCCATCAACATAGAACATTATTTTAATGTTGAACTCATGTTGTGCTGAAGCATTAATAGCTATTTATGCAACTGTTGCATAATGAGCGGTATTTAACACGAGTGTGGTTAAAAAGTTTTATACTACGGTATTTTACACGAGTGTTAAAAGTATACACGAGTGTTAAATACTAATTATGTACAGTTGCATACAATAGTTTATCTACACTCATACAACAAATTTAAATTAAAGACAAAATAAAGTAATCATTGTTTATTGTAATAATTATTGACATTTTGTATGGTACAATTATTAAAGGTTATATTTGCGGATTATCGCACCGCGCATGCGCGCCGCCAAGGTTGCGTTCCGAAACACGCTAGTGTGCTCAAATAGCAAGCATCTGCGTAAAATTTTAAAAAAAAAAACTTCATTTTGTTACAACTTTGCGATAACGAAATGAAATTTGTATGGATCCTTAGTCACGGCTCCATCGAAAGGTATATCATTTGCTTAGCGTTTCTGATAAGTAAATGAAGGATTTACGACATGAGTGTAGATAAAGAATTCTTTATCTACACTCATGTCGTAAATCCTTTATTTATTATTACAATAAACAATGATTACTTTATTTTGTCTTTAATTTAAATTTGTTGTATGAGTGTAGATAAACTATTGTATGCAACTGTACATAATTAGTATTTAACACTCGCGTATACTTTTATAAACCACTCGTGTTAAATACCCCTCATTATGCAACAGTTGCATAAATAGCTATTATTCTACCAAATAATTATTTAAATTATTGTATGCTAATTATTAATTTCATAGTCTGTTTTTCAAAGCATTTAAACTTTTTTTCTGGCAAACTTAATGTTATCAGGACTCCACTAAAATACTAGCTATTACAACTAGTTACAGTTATCACAAAATAATTTATTTCTATTTCTACTATTACAATTGAGAATGTTTTTTTGTGGACATTTATCCTAAAATACATATATTTTATAAGCCTATGTCTAATATAATAAGTATAAAAAAAACTTTGCCATTTCTTTTTAAATTCCTGATATGAGCAATATTCCAATACTGGTTAGTATTAAACTTTAGATTCATGTATAAGGTGAAGGTAATTGTAGATAACATTAAATTAAAAATTTACAAACCCCCGGCGCAAAAACGTTACTTGATCCTTTCAACAACTAGAAAAGAGCTGATAACAAACTTATAACACCCCTCTTTTTCGTCGTGGGTTAAAACATAATACATTACCGAATTTGTTTTCAGTCTGAGGACAGCAAACAATTTCTTGTTCTCCATTAAACCCACATCTGTTGAACATATTTGACTTCCATTGCTTGTTCCTGATTAATCTGCAAATAGTCAAAACATTATTATGAAACAATTGCACTATTGAAATGAGAAATATGAACTTATGTTATATTATCATAATGATTTCAAAATAATGAGATAATAAACAGACATTACTTTTATCCTTTTATGTAGAGAAAAGACTGGTGTCACCGACATACTCTCAAAGATAGATCAACTGTGGTGGATATGGACTGGCGACATACTAAGAAGCAGCCACATGAAAAAAAAAAAAAGTGGAGCAAAATCCTTACCAACTGGTACCCTAGAGATGGCCAAAAAAGAGGAGAGCAATACAAGAGATGGGAAGATTAGAATTCACTTATATTGTAATAGAAAATATACTTTATTGCACACAAAATACATCGGTACGGAGAATTAAAAAGTAGGTTCGAAAAGGCAATTGTCTTTTTTATTATCTTAGAATTGTTTGTTTGTTTTCTCTGTTTTGTTTTCAATATATTGATATCACCCATATTATCCAATGACACCACACGTAAAAGGTCACTATATGTATTACTTATTATAAAATTATCTCTTCTATATTCTGAGAATAATATGTTAGGTATTTAAATAATGAAATGAAAAAAAAATTCAATACTGACAGCTTTCATTAACAGCTCATATAAGTCCCCACCGAGGGGCTCGAGCCTACCCCTGAAATCAGGGTGAATAGGTCTTAGTCGACCACGTTGGCCCAGTGCGGGTTGGTCAACTTCACACACAACCCTTGAATTACTTCACAAGTGAGTCCTCGTCCTCACAATGTTTTCCTTCACCGTAAGAGCGTCAAATAAATATACATATGAATTCGAAAACACATTGGTATATGCCGAGGTTCGAACCCACAAACTTCCAAATAGATGTTAACGGTCCTAGCCACTTGGCAACCGACGCTGACAGGCTTTATTTATCACAATTAATAGTTAAAGACATTAAATTCATATAATTTACAAAGATAAGAATATAATATTATCAAAGCAAGAAAACAATGACTGTCTATCTAGACCAAGTTTTAAAACAAAATACTTACCTAAGAGCCTCTTCACAATTGGTCACAGGAGTGCATACTCCATCGGAAACACTATTCTTTGGCACACATTTTTCTCCAACTACACAGACAATTCGATTATTATAAATATATTCCGACCACAAAATAGAGTGATAAAATCAATTTTTCTATTATAATAATAACAATAATATTTTTCTATTATCCATCTTATAATGAGAATGTTTACATCTGTATAAGTAGGTAGGTACTAAAAGTTTATTTATGAACAATTAGGATTCAATAGGGACAATAGAAAAATTAACAGTCAACTTACCTTCAGCAGCAGATCCATAGTAAATAAAAAATATATTAAAAATAATAAAAACTATAGTGATCATTTTTCTGTCGCATTCAAACCACTTGTGGCTACGAATTCATCAAACTAATTTCTGACGTATATTTTCCTGTTTAGCAAAACACAAATTTACAAAAAACCGGTTTGTCATCATCTACAAATAATAACTGCAAAGATAAAAATCTTCGTTATCATTAAATTATATGTATTCGTTTCAGAGTACACATAGCGACGAATATCTATCTACTAATTAAGTAGGTTATAGGTGTAGTGAAATTGTTCTCTTCTTCTGTGCTTCAATTCAATTTATCTTGTTTGGCTTCTGTCCACAGATCAACTATATATATGTTACAGTTAAAACCAGTTTTTAGATAGAACGCGTTTTTCCTAGTTAGAACTAGGTTTTACTTTATGGCTTTGTTAATACTAGAATTAACCAATGCTCAAAATTGAATATCAGTTAAAACTAGTTCTTACTAGACAAAACGCGTTTAATATTATATAATATCCATTTATTCTTTAATATCCATGTGTAACCTAACACGAAGGGTATGGCAAACGATCTGGGCTCGCTACGCTCGCCCACATCGCTTCTGCCATACCCTTCGAACCTATACTATCCGAAGTAGGGGTGCCCTGAACTCCCGTGCTCGCTGCGCTCGCACCCGCCTGGTAATGAGTTGAACGTACAACTAGTTTTAACTGATATTCAATTTTGAGCATTGGTTAATTCTAGTATTAACAAAGTCATAAAGTAAAACCTAGTTCTAACTAGGAAAAACGCGTTCTATCTAAAAACTGGTTTTAACTGTGACATATACACACACAGGGTTCTGTCTGTCATATTCAAATTGACAATTCTGCCAGTGAGCTCAATTCTGCAATGGGCCCGTAAAATCTCTATACGATACGACACGTCAAAAGTATGGAAGGTGGTTTTAAATTATTTCAAAAAATGAACGAGTATTCTACGTTTATAGGATAAAAGGGTTAATAAATAAATAAATTATTACGATTATCAGGATCACTTGAAAAAAAATAGTGGATCCTCCGTCCGTTTTTTTTATAAATTGATTCGAATATTGTATGGTAGAAAAATAAACGAAAGATCTGGCAATACAATTATGCCTCTGGCCTCTGGCAGTCCTTTCAAACCAATTTTTTCGTTGGTTGCTTTGAATGCTTTTTAAGAAAGAGATAGGCATAACATAACAAGCTCCGAGGGCATATTTATTTTAAACCGGGCAGGCCGTTTTTCGGCTGTCCCTGGAAATCAAACCCATGGCATAAATTTATGGTAATTATTTGTTATGAAAAAGTTGGTTACCCTGAAAGTATATTTAAAAAGCTGTAAGTTTGAATTATCTGGGTCCTGAAAGATCACATATTCAATTTTATATGATTTTTTATTCATTCTGAAATGATGAAAATTTGGGTGTCCCCATGGTAGTTTGCTACCTTTCATTAGATTTTGTGGAGATTTTTTGTATGGCGGCTAACACAGAGTTGATTCATTTGCGTTGTAGAATAGTTATTTATGCATTTAAATAAAATATTTCTACATGGTTTCAAACAAATTATATAATAAATTAATAAAAAAAGCATGTCTTGGATTTTGGGCACTACAGGACATGTCTGGATAGTAACGCACTTTTTACTATTAAAATTCCTATTTTTTGGGCAAACTAGGGTACTATAGTAACCCTGAGCAGTATATGTCAAAGTATAAAACGCCACATTGAAGCTAGTTGCACAAGGAGGCCGTCAGGAGCAGCAACTAGTTGTCACCCGAGCTGTGGTCAGCAAAAATCTGTTGGGGTTAGTAACGGTTTTCTTAGTGAAAACAACGTGTGTTGTTGTTCCTCTTTTAGCTGTAGACTAATTATACTATGCTAATGACGTATTCAGTAGAATTACAAGGTTTTATACAATAGTTTTTAAGTAATTAAATTTTATATTCGAAAAAATCGTGATTCGTCACGTCTTGTTAGCAACCGTTGTTATGGGATGGACAAAAATGTTACTAAACAGACTTGTAAAGCTAGTACTCATTAAATTCATTGAACAGAAAATATTAGATATTTGTCGCGACGAACGCGAAATTGGCAGAATTTGTCCATGTTGGACCAATCCGTTGGCCAACTATAATGATGTTTTTATAATTGGCAACACAGAGTTGGATTATTTTAAGGTTGGGTAGTTTTTGTTTACTAACAGAGCGGCCATACTGGTTTTGGGTCGATGATGATTGGCTACAGCAGAAGCCATATTGGAATTGTGATTCGCTCCGGATTGGTTGATGTCTTTGAGTGGTAGGGGTTGTTTGTTTCCCGCCAAAAAGGTCGTGTTAAGTCAAATGTGGTTAGCTGTCGTTCAGTCTTGTGTCAGTGGCCGGAGAAGCAAGAAGTGTAAGAGGAATCTATGTCGCGTGGCGGCAGACTCTGGAGCAGCGGTGGAACTCTGGGAATATAAAGCTAAGTAGTCTTGATGTGTTTCGAGCTCTTAGAGATGTCCATGTATATATATTTGTCATGTATAACTGTGCCACGTGTTTGTACTACCTGAGACATTGACCTGACTATGTATGACTTCCCCACAGACTGATTACTTGGACTGACTTGCTATCTGAACTGTTTAACTTATGATATGTGGCCTCCCAATTGGTATCGTGTATGATATATGGATCATACTGTGAAATGTGATGAGAGACAGGTCTGCGTTGTGTTATTGTATGTTGTACCGGTGGTCGCGCCACCTGGAGGCCACTTGTGGGGGAGTCCAAGTGTGCAAGTCTCCCGATGGGTCTGGGACATAGGAGCTGGCGCCAGTATCGCTCGTCGTGCTGGACCTTGAAAGAGAGGTGGCGGGGCGATATAGTGGGGTGGAGGCCCCTTCCCTAAATTATTATCATCATTTATCTGGAACTGTGGCTCAATTTCTATTCATCATTTATCTGGCCTTACAGTTGACCTAGGTTGCCATGAGGCTCTGGTCCGGGATGGGGGAACGATAAGTCAGTTGGTAAGCCATGTATGACTACTACTAATACTGTCGCGACGACTACCTGACAATACTGTTGACTATTGACACACTGTTGAGTGTGTGACTGACCATGACAATCCAACCCTTATGATATTTTATATGTATTTGTATTATTCTCTAGCTATCACTTGTGAGTATGCATGGAAATCAACTTATCATAATCCCACAGGTTGTGCAGTGATTCCTTGGTCTTGTGTCCTGCGTCTCATCTGGTTATCACAACGTCAGCGGGGAGCGACAGTTGCAGTGCGGTCGGAGTTAGAGTTCTATCAGCGAAGCGAAAGGGAAGTCCGGCGGTCAAGGTAGGAAATTTGTTATTCCTTTTTGTTTTTCGGCGAGCGGCTACTTCCCTGGATGACGTTTCGATTACGTCATATAGTACATATATTCAAGGAGACTATAGATACATATACATACATATATGTTTTACATTGCCCCCAATGCGCGCTCGCCGACAATATTTTTAAAACAAGAATATATTTTTAACAGAAAGCTGGTGGAAAAATAATAGGTACCTACTACAGTTTGTTTTTTTATAACTTTTCAGGTATATTTTCAAAATGATGGTCTACTTTGCTATTGATTTGTTTTTATTGTTTTCATGAGTACTATGCCTATTAAATCTGCTTCGTCACGTCACGTCCTTTGAGTAACTGTCCCCAAATTGGTAAGCCTTATTTCTTAAAAAACTTGAATATTATTTAAGGACAATACTGAAAGTAATACATGAAAAATAAAGAAACATAAAATAAAAATATAATTATAATAAAATTTTATACCTTTTTGGCTAATTAAAAAAGATAAACGATAATTTAAACTGTCATTTTGCCAATATGTGACTAAACAGACCGAAATGTTATTTTTTTAATAGGAAATACTTATTTCATGACTAAATACTAATATTAAATGTAATTAGATGGTGCATTAAAACTAGAAAGCAGCATTGGTTTAATTAAATTCAAAGTAGTTTAACTTTTATCGATATTTAAGTTTTGTTACTAAAAGGACTTTTTTTCCTACTTCGACATCGAAAACTTTAAATTACGCAGAAAATACTCATTTATTCCCTGAACCTTTACATAAATCAGATAATTTATAATATCCTTTATAATAATTCATAGTTTTTAAGTCCTAAATCAAACATAAATTTTAAAAGTCTGTTTTTGAAACCTGCCCGGATTAAAATAAATATCCCCCCGAGCATAACAATGATCTGTTGTCTCTTTTTAACTTTTTATTAGGATTTGATCGATAAAAAAAAAACTTGATATGACATTAACTTGAATACCTGTCAGTTGAATATCTGTCATCCATCACGTTGACATTCTTTTTTTTTTATTAGTTTACTTTTTCTAAAAATTAAACAAAAGAGCCTCAAGTTATTCATTAATTATTTTAATTATTTACTGCAAAAAAGTACTAAAAATAAAAATAATGTTGGTTAAAACAATCTTGGCTGGAAGATTTTAATACAAAAAAGATTACATTAGAATAATAGCTCGTGGAAATTCAATTATCGTTCGTTTCATTGTAACTTTTTATGTTCAATAAGTTTGCAATTTTTACGGAAACGGAGGATCGATAAAATAATTTGATTAGTTATCCTGAAACCCACTTAAGCCGGGTCCACAGCTCCGTGTTTTCATGTTTTTAACACGCTAACATGTTAAGGCACCTATTTCACTGACGACAGAAGACAAAAGACGAAAGGGACGCAGTTATGCGCAAGAGTGAGCGCGGTGTATTTGTATCTCATTCTAACGCATAACTGCGTCCCTTTCGTCTTTTGTCTTCTGTCGCCTGTGAAATAGGTGACTTAACATGTTAGAGTGTTCAAAACACGAAAACACGGAGCTGTGGACCCGGCTTTACATAAGCTTTCTACTACTAGGTACTACTAGGTGTACTACTTATCCGTTCAATTTTTGGCCGAATAAAAAACCACTTTTATACGTCTCCTTTAAGTTGTTGGTCTCTTTCATTCATATGAGAATCGAAAAGGATGGGGAGATGAATGAACTTAATTTTGAATGAATGGGCTCAATTCTGTGTGGCCGCTAAAATATCTAAATTTAAGTTGTTATGTCTCTTTCACGTTCTTAAGAACGAAAAGGGATAGGTGATTGCCAACCTACATTTAGACTCGTCAAACATCATTACAATCATTTCCCGTGGCCCTTGTTTATTAAATTAAGGAGGGTTCGTAGTCCTTTAGTGCCTTTAATGACGCAAAAAACATTTCTTATTTTGATATCTAAATCATAAGTGACGCTACTTTGTAAGAATGATTGGCATTTGAACATGGGCCACACGAAATGACGCTTGAGATTTTGGATGCTGGAAAAATCAAAAACTAGCCAAATAAAGTTCAATTTGACTGTAATGTTGCACAGTGACGCAGCAATAAATAATATCTAGCACTCGAACAACATACAAAAGACAAAGGGTTTCAATAAATTCTTTTTTAAACATGATCCACACAGAATCCTGTGGATCAGTTTTCATTTGTCAATATTTCGACAAATATACCATTTGGAGACGGATTAAGTATACTAGCACCGTCACGTATGATACGTGACGGTGCTAGTATACTTGATAGATCGGATTTTTTTTTCTCTTCCGTTACTACACAAATTGAAAGATACAACGAAATTTAAGATATAAAAGGTATATAAAACGTCGTTATTTAGTAAAGCAACAGTCTCTCAACATATTCTTAAAATAAAATTAAAACATTATTATGTTAATTTTTAAATTACAATACTTTTTTCGAGGTTCCGTTACCGGGTCGTGCCAAAAGTTATCTTTTTTTCTCTGCTGTTTAAAAACCACAATAGGAAACTAAGACATTATTTTTTTTAAAGAAGCGGCAAACGCTATTTTATAATATTCAAAAGAAACATATAGAATAAGTTTAGTATTATAAAAGTTATAATCAATTAATTAACATATTTTTTGTAGAAATAACGGAAAGAACGGTAACGGAATTCTAAAGGTAATGTTATAAGTGTAACTAATGTATTAAATTTTGACAAACACAAACTAACATAGAAATTTTAAACGCTTCTTTGCAATTTGTTGTTTATGTTTCCGATTCTTTTAGCTTTAGCTATTATATTACTTAAATATAAAAGCCTTGACCAGAAAAAAAAAGGCCTGCGATGGGGGCGGGCGACCATTTCTCAACCATTTCTATTACTAAATTAGTTTAATGGAATTTCCACCACAGACTTTTTTTTTCTAGTCGGCCTTTAAAAATTCCTATTAGAATTATTTTTAAAACTAGAAATAAATCGGTGTTTCCCTGAATTTGATAACACAAAGCTGTAAAACTAATGAACTGACTGAGTACAGTTATTATAATATCAAGAAAACCTTTCTATCCATAATTTTACGTACATTGTTGTCACCCTATCTTAAAGATTTCATACAAATTTTAATTTCAAATTATATCGTAAATACTGCACCGATTGGTTTCAAATAAATCTAGAACCTCAGTGACGGAAGTTCTCTTTGCTATGAATAGCTTTACAACCTAATTAAGGCAAAATTCAGCCACAGTATAAATATTGTATGTACTACGTACATTACAGTAGGATAACTTCGCGGTTTTCTGGGATTGAACGAATGAATGAATGACATGCTGTAGGGTTGAACACTGCTTGTTTTTCTTGACCACTTGTTAAGTTTGCAAATAATTACTTAAAGTAAAGCCTGGCAAAATAAATAATAACCTGCTCTGGGGGCGTCCCATTTATATTTTTATGACTATGGCAACTATTTCTCTTATAAAATTAGTTCCGTTAAAATTCAGAAATATGGCGAGGTTTTCTATTTTTTTGGTTGGCCTTTATATTTTTTTGGCTGGCATTAAAACGATTTAATTTGAATATAACAGCATTGAAAGAGACTATATTTTAATCCCCCGTGCTTTATAGAAGAGAAATATATACCTACTGAGTCCGATTACTTTAATAATAGCTCAAGGTCACGAACGACTACCTGTACTACAAGAGAAGTAGGTAGAAACATTCTTATTTACCAGTAACTACGTTTAAAAAAACCTCAAAACACTAATATACAAATTGTAAAGAATAATCTTAATAATAATCTTAATCTACTTACCTCATTGACACACTTGGTAATTTAAAATATTAATTTCTTGATTACTTAATTTAAACATCCATACACGGAACAATATCTCATGTTATTTGGCATTGCTTTTATTATTATTTTGTTTCTCTAAATGACGCAAAAAAGAAAATATTTTGATTTTACGCCCGTTCGGGAGAGTGGCACAGCCCTGGCTGTTGCAGCCCGAAGTACCCCGAGATTTCGAAGCGCGCCAAAATGACACTTTTGTATGGAGTTACACTACGGTATACGGTGATTCAGCTAATGTGACGGTATCAAACATGGGCCACACGAAATGACGGTTCGAAATCTTGTTTCTGCTTTTTCTAATTATACAATTACAATTATACAATTGTATGTTGTTACGAGAGTGGATTTCAAATGTTGGGTCCCGTCACGTATCATACGTGACGGTGCTAGTATACTTAATCTGTCTCCAAATGGTATATTTGTCGAAATATTGACAAATGAAAACTGATCCACAGATCATGTTTAACTTTTTTAATTTAATGAAATCCTTTGTGTTTTGTATGTTGTTCGAGTGCTAGATATTATTTATTGCTGCGTCATTGTGCAACATTACAGTCAAATTGAACTTTATTTGGCTAGTTTTTGATTTTTCCAGCATCCAAAATCTCAAGCGTCATTTCGTGTGGACCAAGTTCAAATGCCAATCATTCTTACAAAGTAGCGTCACTTATGGTTAAGATATCAAAATAAGAAGTTTTTTGCGTCACTAAAGGACTAGCGACTAGCGAGGTGAGGAAGGCTAACTACTTGGGGCCACACGACGTGATTGTAATGAAAAAGTGACCGAGTGAGTGACTAAACGAACGAGTATCTGTCTGGCTGACGTTTCCGTTTGGTTGTTGTTCTATAAATTTTCGTATCTGTGGTGCGGAACCTATGCTGCGGCCTGTGCGCAGTGGACGGCACGGTTCGGACTCCGGTCCATTATTCATTGATAGAGAGAGTATATAAATTTGGTGGTAAAAATGTGATGTTTTCGTTTTATTCAATAAATTAATACTTTTGTTAATCAGTTTTACATACTTGGTGCGTTAAGCATCAAACAATTAGTGGGAGTTGTCACAGTGAACGTATTGGAATCTTGTTGGACTTGCTATGATAATGTTATAAACAAGAGTAGGTAACGAGTGATTGGTGTATTATATAGTATGACATCTCCCGGTGCAGGAGGCACGCGGCTCAGCATGCACGCGGGTTTGTCAAATCAAACTGAGCTCGGCGTCGTCGGCGGCGGCGGCAGCCAGTTCGCCGTGAGTGCTGTTGTGCCCGCATTGCATACACACGCTTACGATCAGCATACAGTTGGAGACTCTTCCTCGGACTCGCAGTCACCAGAGATGGCTGTCGCCAGGGCTAGCGACCGCCAGTCGCGCATTATAGCAGAGAAACAACGTCGGAGCCAATACAATACACAGATATCGCAAATGATGTCTCTGCTGTCCGATATTGTGCATCCGCCGCGTAAGATGGACAAAACTAGTGTACTTCGACTGGCAGCCAATAAGCTTCGCAATGAGCATGTATTCGGGGACACTATAACATGCTGCCATCTCGAGACTTGGTCCGGTTCTTTCTTGAAGTACTTTGATCTCTTTGGTGGCGTTCTACTTGGTGTGACTTGTCGTGGTCGCATATTAAACGTATCGCCAAACGTCCAGGAGAAATTAGGATATTGTCATGTAGATCTTTTAGGCCAAGATATTTACAATTATATCCATCCTGATGACAAAGCCCTCCTACGACAACACATTTACCCACAAGAACTACAGACAGGATTTGATAAGAGATTATTTCAAAAACATCACAACTTCCATGTAAGAATAGTGAGAGCGGGAGCAAAATCTGACACTCCCAGATATGAATATTGTCGAATAGATGGTAAGTTGAGAAGAGCAGACAGAGCCACTGCAAATGGAGTACAGGACGAACAGATTATAAAGAGGCAGAGAGTTCGTCACCATCGAACATTTTCATCAAGTGGAAATGATGTAGTCTTCATTGGCATGGTAAATGTAGTGTCCAACCCATTGCCTGCCCGCATACTGCCCCCAACTGCCTACTCAGAGTACTGGACAAGGCACTTGTTGGATGGCCGAATAGTTCAGTGTGACCTGAGCATATCACTTGCTGCTGGGTACATGACAGAAGAGGTGACTGGCACTTCAGCTTTTGTTTTCATGCACAAGGAAGATGTCCGGTGGGTGATTTGTGTGCTAAGACAGATGTATGATCAAAGCAAAGAGTTTGGTGAATCATTTTACAGGTTAATGTCTCGTTCAGGACATTTTATATACATGAGAACGAGAGGTTTTTTAGAAATTGATAGAGAGACAAAAAAAGTGCAAAGTTTTGTTTGTGTCAATAGTGTTATTAGTGAGGAGTATGGACGAAGAATGATGGAGGAGATGAAAAGGAAATATTCAGTGATTGTGGATATGGACAAGCAGGAAGAAATTATTGCCCCTGTTGATGATGTGCCAGTTGAAGATCCAGAGCATTTGGAGCGCATAGTGATGCATCTGGTGCAGCCACCGAGTGAGAGTGTCGAAGAACTCAAACTGGTAGCTCCATCAAAAGAAAATATTATCTCAGCCATAAAAAACAGTGAAAAAGTTGTGTTGGATACTGGTATTCGATTTGACACACGCAAAAGGAAGAATTCTGCTTATCATGATGATGATGATGAAAATAGCAGTGATCAACTAAAAAGGCACACTGGATTGTAAGTCAAATATTATAATTATGTTTACTTTTGTTGAAGTAACGAAACTTACATTAATGTAAGTTAATATTATTTTATTTAAGTAGCCCTTGAATCTGGACTAAATATAAGATTTTTTATGTAGAGTTCGACCAAATAAGGAAATAGTCCCATACTCAAGGTTTTGTATTGTAAATAGACATTTTTGGACTGTCCATTTTTATCATAACTTAAATGACTGTATAAATAATATAAATATACTGACAATCTAAACATGAAATTAAATACACTGTGTGAGACTCAATGAAATTTTTGTATCATATGAATATGAATGATCTTTTTCAAATACAATTTAGGTTTATTTTTATAAAATCACATCTTTTTATGTCAACACTTTGCTTACTTGTAAAACTGAACTAGTAAGAAGTTTTGCATTTCTGTTCCAATTCCAATCAGCCATTATTTATTACCTAGTAGTAAACATATAAAAAAAGTAATATAATTTTATGACAGCATTTTGCAACCCTCAGTAAGCTGAGAGGTGTTTTGTCCTCCAATATTGTGTGTACTCATTTTGGAGGCATTTTTTTATCAAACACTGTTTCTAAAATTAAATTTCTATTAGGAATGAAAAAGTCAATTTGAGATTATGTACTTCAATATTTGTACATAATGGGTATTTTAAAATGTTTTTGTATTTAAATTGTATTGGTAGGTGTCTTTCTTGTTTTAAAATATGATTTATTATCAGATGCACAAGTGTATAAATGGCATATACATTTGACTCAGCTGTTTTTATATCTGTACAATAGGAAAGCCAAATTGAGTAAGCAACAGACACATTGCAATGAAGTTCTGAAGGACAGCTGTCTTTTTGAGGGCAGTCCATTAAAAAACTAACTCTCATAAAAGGATTAAAGTAAAATCTTCAGCCTTAATAAAGATATTGACCATGTGGCCCCTATTAATACTATTATTTATTCTGTGCCCCCCCCTACTACAATTTTTTTTGCTGTCTCTTGAGTTGATTTTAAATGACTAGTTAAATAAAAGGCTACTTGAAGGACCATGAGCTGTGGACTGATAAAATATTGTTGCAAATTAGCAGACACTTCTGACCTATCATAATATATATTTATTGGTTTATTTTTTGATTGGGACAATAAAGTAGGTAGCTCAGCATAGGTTTATTTTAATTTTTCTTATCATGGGCTGGACTTCAGAAAGCTTTTTGTCTCTTAATCCTGTCTGAAACATTTCTACAAGACTTAAAAAACCCATCCATAGATAAATTAAATATTAACAGATAATTAATAAGAAGGAATTTACTTTATTTTCTTAACTTTTTTTCTTGCAATTGTTGGATAAACCTGCACTATTTAACTACATTATAAAATGGTTCCTTATTATTAGGTTACATTAAACGCCATCCTGAACTCTCGTTTGGACTGAAACTCATTTGACTGTACAGACATCCATACTTTTGCACTATATCCAACCACAACAGCTTTCTAAAGGCAATTCAATCGTGACAAGATTTGCTGTACAGCGTTTTAATTTCCCGATATATTATTGTAGTATTGGATATTACACCCTTTTCATGTTTCTTTACTATAAGGCCTCTTAATGACCATAATATGGTGTACCAATGGTAATTTATTCTTTCAATTATAATTTTTCTTTGCCTATTACAGCATGGCCCATATTATTTGTATGGTCTTCTAAGTTGAGTCAAAGGCCTTCTCGTCTTTGGTATAATATGACTATTACATTTTCTATTATGGTTATTATAAGTTTTTACGCGACCCATGCAAGAGGATGCATGTGATTTTGCAACACAATCAAGTTGGTGATGCTCGTCAACTCCATTTATTGTACTAGGAAGAACGTCATTTATATCGCTTTACAGTAAAATATCCTTGCGATTTGTTACAAAAAACGGTTCAAAAATCCTGTTATATAAATAAAAACCTTTCGGCAGCTTATGATTTCGTTTGTGTAATATTATAGTCTTTGACAACTAGTTTATATTCGTTCGTATGTATAGGCATGTATGTGTTGAATAATCGATCCATTTAATTAACGGAATATCTTGTCTTTCATAACTGCCTTTATATTCCGATAAACTTTTCAATAAGTTGCAAGAATGGGCGTACTCAGGGGGGGGCAGGAACCCCGCAGAACATGTATGAACTCGTCTAATTACTAATCAAAGTGTAAACGGGGCCTTATGCTCTAACTTTTAAATAAACCGCGCAGAAGACACTGGCAAAATGCACGGTGCAATTGCCAAAAAACCGCGCGCGACGATGCGGACGAAAACTTGTAAAAAATTCTTCACGTGCTCCATTAGAAAATCTTAATAATATAGTAAGGTAAGACCTCTATACCGCTACATCATTATTTTTCAGCTAGCAACACGGACTTAGTTAAAACTGAGTGCAGACTTATTTAAAACCCAACCCGTTGCAAGTCTTTGTTTAGTCTTGACAAAACTATAGGCAATTTCTTAACCCTATCAAACGCAAGCAATTATTGCTTGGCACTTTTCATTATTCATTAAATGTTCACCTTACCTTTGTCATCCTATTTAATTATTAAAGCCTTTTCTGTAACAGCACAATATAAATTGTACAACGTAAGTGTATTTATAGCTATTCTTCTAATTTAAATGTTTGAAAATTTTTGAGTCCTTTTTGGATTAATTTCTTTTCCTAATGATATTTCCTTTAAGTCTTTAGTCTCATATCCATTCTCAGGAGAGCACTTTAATTTATTGTACGAAATGTTGTTTAGGGAACCGGACACTCGCTGTACAGCGTATAATAAATAATTATGCATGATCTTGGATGGCTGTACTATACAGTACAACGCCTTAAAATATGGTGCATCCACAGAAGAGTTACATGTATTTGTGTCTCAAAAATGCTGTTGGAACGCACCTATAAGTTGTCGGAAGGTGTTATTGTCCTGTCGCCCCCACATAAACTTAACTAATTAACAACTGTGGTCTGTGACATTGCACCATGTGATAAAAAGTGGCTTTTTCACCATGGATAAATTTTGTTTTGATAATCATGTGTGTTCCACTATTACTCATGCTTGGTCCAGCAAGACAGACCATTAACAAGGTGTTTTATATCTTACCTTAAAATTATAATTGCGGCTGCATTTATATGATACGCAACGTGATCCCGTTTTTTATTGATTCATGAGCGAGCAGCAGATAATTATTTTAGTATCACACGGTAATTCAATTCCCCTACTAGTTTCTAAGCGAGTACCTAAACGTATTGATTCTTTGTAAAAATCCCAAAAAAGGCGTTCCATTTTCAAGCATAAACCACGTGTGGGTTGCCAGGTGTGTACAAAAGTAAATAACTACTGCTTATGTAATCACCATCTAGATCCCCCACCCCCCTTGTCATCAAAAATAAGCAAAGCAAAGACCCCCTCACTTCTTATAATGGTTACGTAATACTTGAACGGCTCCTTATATATATAAATATTTATAACACATTGTTGTTATGATGCCGACTAATTGAATAGTGTAAGCACAAATCACAAAATCTATTCGGTAGATTGTTTCCGATTTCGTTTTGAGGCACTTCTTTTATCAACAAAACAAATTATGCCCATATAATGTCGTCGTTGCCAATTCAAGGTGTGACGCCCTGAACCAAATTTAGTTTTTGCAGCATGTCATTAAAAGTGGATTTCTCCACCATTTTCTTAGTTGCAAATTTGCAGATATATATATACCGACTCGAAGCGCATAATCAAAATTCATACTTACCAGAGATTTCAATCTATAAATGTTTTATCTAGTAAAAGTTTTTTGGAATCCTGCTAAACTTGCATCTTTTCACACTAAATGATCTTGATTTGCTAATGTCGACGATGTATGACCTAATACGACATAATCAAAACTGCTTATTTCGAGGTATAGGTAAATTCTCAATATACATAGTACAAAAATTGAGTACATTTTATTCATTCAGCCGCTCGGATGCCAGGAAGGACTGCTCGGAGACAATTTGAAAGCTTTGTAAATTATTAGTAACGAATTAAACAAAAATCTTGTAAATACTGGCTCATGACAGTATAATTTTGTCTATTAAGTACCAATAATAGTTATCGTGACTTGATGTTATCTATCGATGTGTACCTGGAATAAATGTATATTTCTGTTGTAAATATCAGCTTAGAAATGCTATAATAGGAAGTGGTTTATACCTTAATTATGTATACGTAGTACTTATCAATCATCCTATTGATATTCACTCTAATCTACAGAATCATACATTGGACTGATGTTGATTGACGAATTTAAACGGGGCGTTTACGCAGGCATAACCGTATAATGGCAATATTTACGGTACTAACTTATAGATGCAATACGAGCGAATTTAAAAATTGTATTGCCCCTAGCAGGGTAAATTATATTGTTATGGAGTATAGAAGTATAGAACTAGTGATTGTGGTTGTGATCGGAATACCGATTCAATTACTCTTGACCAGGAATAGGGACCGTCAAGTAGGTAAGATATGTTGGGATCTCCTATTACGTCCGGATTATATTATATTATATTATCTGACCGAATCATCATGAAATATCATAGAAATAATCGTTGTTATGAAATCGTAATTGTGTAGTAGGTACCTATTTTACTCATGGGAGAATATGTAAACTAAGCTTTTGTAATAAGTCCACCTGAAATAACATTGGACAGGAAATGTTTAGCTTTAGTCAGATTTTCGCGTTGTAGTTTCCGAAGAACCTAAGTCTTTTTGGACAATTTAATTGTAATAAAGTATCAGTTGTTTACAAATAAAATAATACGGCGGCACAATTAATAAAAAATAAATGGCTGGTACACATAGATTTTGTTTAATGTTTCAATATTATTATACAAAACGGTATATTAATTTCAAATCCAGCCTCATTCATGGTGACATTTCTTTATGTTGTATACAGATTTTTAGTCTTTTAGTCACTTAAAGATTATGTTCTTGCAGCTTTATTTTATATGTTTGTTTATGGTAGGTAAACTCTAAAAACTAATATAATGGAGATGTAGAGACGCGGCTGATAATATTATTATTAGAATAAAGCAAGTGAGCCTAACGTGCGTTGTTCGTGTTACTTAGCAAATTGCAACTGTTATGGTGTTTTCATTAAAAAGCTTTTAGAACTTTATAGTGTTATTGAAAGATTAACTATCGTATTAATTTATCTCCACTTGCTACGTTGAATGACGATCTATCTACATTTAAAATGAAACATTAAATGATATATGTATAACAAAAAATAATTATTGCTGGATGATAATGGGAGCCCTGTGTGATTTGATTAGGTACTTACGTTATTATTTAAAGTCAAGACCGTTTGGGTTCAGTTGCTAATGGCAACTTGGAAAACAAAAAATCTTATTACTGAGGAAGTAATTTCATACATAATACTTGTAATGTTGTTGTTGGACTAGGTAGTATCCATGTTACTTATTAGCACTTATGTAGAAATTAAAATTGTGTCTAATCTAAGATAATGATATTATCCACACGATTTATACGTTAACTAGAGACGTTATCTACACCAGTTATTATAAGTTTAAGTAAAATTATCAATTGTCGACGAAATGTTGGTTAACGAAGCGAACTGATAAATTATACATTATTAAATTATAAGGAAGGAAGCTTGTTCCCTTTCCTATAAATTCTAATTGTCAAATTTTACTAAAATAAGATTTTACGAATGGTTCAGCGGGTCTAATTGCGATGTTAACGTCGTCGTCGTGAGAATTTAAAATTTTAATGATTGTAGAAAAGGATGGCTCTGTATTTTTATTAAAACAGTTCCTAGGATGTGGTCCCGTCCGAGCGGCTGAGCTCGGCGTTGTGGTGAAATACGCAAGTTTTCGTTAAACTGTGATTTTTATTAGATAGGTGATGTAAATTAAGTAGACTTTGGTATAGTAACGTGGATTAAGGGTTGTGAGATATGTTGAATCCTTGACGGCTCAAGACTTTATACCAATAAACTTTGATGATGTTCTTGCCAAAATTGCATCTTTTAAATATTTTTCACTTTGGCAACTATTATAAGTATCCGAAGTAGAACGGAAATTACAACGTCCGAAGTCCACAGTCAGATACGAAACGATATTGTAAAAATGGTTTCTTAATTTTATGTATCATTGTATGTGTGTGTATTCATAACATAACATAAATTAGTTGTGTAAGTATCTATTTGTGTCAAAGAAAATGTTGTATGTTACATAATTATGAATTTGATGTAATAAAATTTAAATAAAACAAGTAGTATTTTATTAAGTGGAATCGAGACAAAATAACTTTCCGCCCCGCGACTCCGCCCGCCCGCGTTTATAGTTTTTCCCGTGGAAAAGAGAAATTTTCAGGCGGTATAAGGTAGCTTATGTCCTTTCCCAAGGTCTATTCTATCTTTGTACCAAGTTTCATTTAAATCAGTTTTGTAGTTTCGGAGCCTATTCAATGCAAACCAACAAACAATCAAATCTTTCCTCTTTAATAATATTGGTATAGATTAGATCGGATCGGACCAAAGTGCTATTAGTGTAGATTTAGAGACAACTTTTTGCGGACTTTTTTTTCGTTTAGTAATATAATTATATATGTTACAGTTAAAACCCGTTTTTAGATAGAACGCGTTTTTCCTAGTTAGAACTAGGTTTTACTTTATGGCTTTGTTAATACTAGAATTAACCAATGCTCAAAATTGAATATCAGTTAAAACTAGTGCTTACTAGACAAAACGCGTTTTGTCTAGTAAGAACTAGTTATTCTTTAATATCCATGTGTAACCTAACACGAAGGGTATGGCAAACGATCTGGGCTCGCTACGCTCGCCCACATCGGTTCTGCCATACCCTTCGAACCTATACTATCCGAAGTAGGGGTGCCCTGAACTCCCGTGCTCGCTGCGCTCGCACCCGCCTGGTAATGAGTTGAACGTACAACTAGTTTTAACTGATATTCAATTTTGAGCATTGGTTAATTCTAGTATTAACAAAGCCATAAAGTAAAACCTAGTTCTAACTAGGAAAAACGCGTTCTATCTAAAAACGGGTTTTAACTGTGACATATACATACCTCATACAGAAAACAATACAAGTACATGAGATGCAACTTGACCGCTGTCGTTAAAAAATAAAAAAAAGCTCTAACAAAGCAAAATTCCTGTAAAAATATTAATCACACAATCTAGCGAAAATATTTTGGAATTTGACGAAGTAGGTATGGACGAAGTCGTGCGTGCTAATTGGAAATCGTAATAATAATAAATAATTCAAACATTTTAGCGATGTGTGAACAGGTGCGTTTTCTTCTGATATTACCAAACATTAATACCTACTGGTTAAATCACAGGGTTAAATGAAATTGTTCACGAAGTTCTAACTCGTTTGTCCTTCAATATATCCGGCTATAACTTTGACATACCCGTCCAGGCATTTTATTTTGTTGACTAAGACTGAACTGAGGAAAACTAAGCAAGTGCCAAGCCAACCAACAAAGTTGTCTCTCCTGAAAAACTACTATAAAAATACTGAAATTGACTCCAGCAGTTAGTAGGTATACATTCGTATTACACGTAATTAAAGTATAATAAAATGTTTTTTTTTGTTGATATTTCCACTTCAGTTTTCTTCAAAGGTTTTATACTCAGCTAGTAACAAGTAATAACCAGCGTAGATACTCAAACCGTATGTGTAAATAATATCTTATTACAATAATGGTAGTTTGGCATATGTTTCGAGTGTTAAAATTCTTGAATTTATAACATTTTGAAGACTATTTTGTCCAGTGTATTTTAATTGAATTTAAACGATCTGTTCGGCACTTGCCCCCTTTCTGATCTTGACGTGCATTTGGAAATGCCTGGTGACGCTCCTTGACAGCAAATTTTAATTTCATATTGTATTCGCCTGTTAGTTACTACCTATATAGATGTACTGGCGTTACGTGCGAGATTGCATCAGCGCTATTGAGGCCGTCGGAATGTTCGGCGGTCGAGGCAGGGTCAGGGACACCGGCCCTGACCACAGTCAACGACTGCGCTTGAAGGTGCCCTCTAAATCGAGTTCCCCCTCCGCCTTCGCTCCGAGTTCCGACTCCGGCCCGACCACCGACCGACGCCGAAACACAGAATGAATACCTACAGACTTATAGGTAGGTAGGTTCCTATAATTACTGAAACATACCTAAGCGTAGATACGTACGTATAGGCACATTACTCCATTACTCTTGGTTTTGTGTCCGTACCTATTCCGTGTGTTTTGTATCGACGTGTTTGTACAATATGTAACATATCGAAACGAACCATTATTCATCTATCTATACTAATATTATTGGTCCTCTTATATCTAGTCGCCGAATCGACACGAAAAGAAGAAGAATATTATAAAGAGCAAAGATTTTTGTTTGTTTAATTTTAATGGACTCCGAAACCACTGAACCGATTAAAAGAAATATTTCACTGTTGGAAAGCTTACACTATCCCCGGGCAACATAGGTTATATCCTTTTTATAAAAAAATGTGGGATCCTTACTTACTA
Source organism: Teleiodes luculella (assembly GCA_948473455.1). Lineage (NCBI taxonomy): Eukaryota > Metazoa > Arthropoda > Insecta > Lepidoptera > Gelechiidae > Teleiodes > Teleiodes luculella. Next base: position 8,264,557 of record OX419590.1, on the reverse strand, counting down.
TATTTTTAAAAATGTTACATCTTGAGTTCACGGTGTAAAAAAATACCTAAATTATTCTTAACAATGCAATAGGCTCCGAAATAACTGAATGGATTTTGATGAAACTTGGTATAAAGATAGAATAGACCTATATGATAGGAAAGAACTGTACCTATCTTTTACCGCCGCTTGAGCCGCGGCGGAAAGCTAGTTTACATTTATGTAAATAAAGCTTTTGCTTTCTTAATTTGAATATTATTTTTTTCTATTGAATATTATTTAGTCATAAATAATATAAATTAATTATGTATGCAGTGCAGATAGGTAAATGTTTATCTTTTCCTCTCAACATCTACTTACATAGGTACTTACTTACATTGTCATTGCAACTAGTGTCTGCCTAACTGCCTAAGTAGGTAGGTACTTAAACTACATTGTTACCACGATAAGTTATGTTTGATAGCCTACTTCGTAACTACTTATTTACATTTTAAAATGACTATGTATTTTTATTGTTAAGTCCTCGTATGCACTCACATGCACCGCTGTAGATTAGATCATTGACGGACATAATATATAGGAGTTCTTCTCTTCGTATGGTTCTTCTTAATAATTTAGTAACTTTGATCGTGTTATGTGCTGATAAATAAAAAAGGATAAATGGGGAGGAAGAATAGATAATGGGATTGCTAATGATGATGGTGATAGTGGTAAGTACAATATAATATTAAAATAAATAAATTTATTAATAGGAAAGTGTTTAGAAATTAAATTTTTAGTAAAAAGGGACTAGGGTTAAGCACGTTTAAGGTACCAACTATATGTAACTCTACTACTCGAATCAGAGAGGTGAGGCTTTTGCAGCAAGTCGTTCCTTGTGTTATTCACTGTAATGTTTCTTCATTGTACTGAGACGAGGCTAGTCGAGTGTTTTTCAAGTTTTAATTATTTTTGTTTTCTGTCCACTATATACCTACAATTAACATAGTACAGTTTTTACTTTTCCCATAATTCCCACGCTTGGCACAAAAATATGAATAGGTAACTAACAATTACCTATTTGTAAAGCAAAAATCCCGTCTGTGTCTTCTTTATTTACCTACATTCATCAGCTTTACCTAAAACTTTTTATTTTGGTAGCACACGCCAGAAATTTGGAGACAAACAATAATTTTGATTTAGGCGCCTAATGAATACAATACAAAGGTACATAAACAAACTTGAGTCAACAGGCGGCCTTATTGCTAAGGTAGCAGTCTCTACCAGGCAACCTTTGTTTTAAGAAAGTGCATGGCGGGTTGGCGGTGGCATAGGTAATAAACGTTTTGCTTACTTACTATAGGGTGCTATAGGTATGTATATTATAAATTAATATTTTCTTAGATTGAAAAGAGTGTAAAATAAAATTTATAGTAAAATAACTTTAAATAAGTAGAGGTTCCTCTGTATTGGTTCTATGGTAGAGAGTAGGAGTAGGAGCTAGTAGGAGTTTGAACTGACGTGAATCCATGTAACAAACTAGACGTGAAGTTTCGTCACAGAAGAAAATAATAGTACTAACCCGTAGTTTTGTGTAGTTATGTATTGATTTTTGACCTAGAACAAGAATTAATCGCGTAAAGATCAGGAACTCCAAACATTTGATGGTTAAAAATGTTTACTTCATGCATATTTGAAGCGTTGAATCACTTATCATATAGTCGTGCGTGCGCAGTGATAATACTGCATTTATGTGCATGCATACAGTGGTATAGTATATAAATATAATTATATACTGTTGATAAGCGATACCTACTTGTGTCGCGGGGCTGTTATAGGAAGGGGGGGAGGGAGTCGTTGTCATATCTATCTTGTCATTGGTAGTACAAAGGTGACATTGCTGGGCTATCGACCCCGTTTCGGCCTTGCTGCGCTGCGGCTCGGTCGGTTAATGTGCTGCGATGCCGTCATGTCATGCCTACATACCTACACCTCTTATTGTGTAGTGCAGCACTGTTGTCCACCTCAAAATTGGGTTATTAAATTGAATGTTTTTTTTGAGACTTTGACTTTATAATTATGACGTATTTTAATAGGGCTAGATACCTACATAAAGGTTAGGTTTACTAAGCCACCAAAGCTTCATTCAGTCAGCCACCCTTTCCTCAGACACTCAGACCAGCTCCTGCTTATGATTCCTTCCTAACAAACAATAGTATTGCGCATCGTTTAAAAAATAAATAAAAAGGATAGTCTTTATTATAGGGGTGCTATAAGTTACGGGTATTTTTAACCCCCGGTAAGTTTGACGTGTGTGTGTGTCTGTCTGTCTGTGGCATCGTAGCTCCTAAACGGAAGCGCCGATTTAGATCTAGTTTTTTTTGTTTGCAAGGTGTAATAACCGAGAGTGTTCTTAGCTATGATCCAAGAAAATATCTTCAACCATTTGAAGATTATCAGCTTTTTTCTAGTTGTTGAAGGGATTAAGTAACGGTTTTGTGTCGGGGGTTATTAAAATTTTTAATTTAGAGTTATTAAAAAGAAACGTTTATTGTACAAAACATTTTAGGTTCAAACATAAGAAATACGAATACTTACCTACAGTCCTACCTACATACTTACTTACTTCCCACAAAACCTTTTTATTTCTTAATCTGACCATCTCAGTATCTTGGCTCTCACGAATTATATTCTGCGAGAATTTATAATTAAAAACAACTTCTTAATGCATGTCATTTTGATGATTTAAGTTTCCCCATATTTATGAATAAGTAGTACAATCACAGAATACCAAATGGTTACAATAGACCGCGCAGCTGCGCAATCGAGTGACCAACCTGAGTGAACTAGGTAGGTACCTAAGTCCTAACCTGCGCTATCTATATTCTTATACCTACACCTACCTACCTATACGCTGCTATTCTTAGTATAAATAACGTGATAAATAATGTTGCCCACACACAATTAGTCGGATCAGATCTCTTATAGTTATTTTTTAAACCGGAGGAGCAAAGCACTACTAAAAGCACTATCGCGTTACCTAATGGCTGCCATGCTAGTGTGGCTTTGTTCTTCACGATGACATGCTCATAAAGGAAGCTTTATACTTGCCTTTTAGCTACATGGGTACCTATATACAATCATTATTTTTTATTGTTAAAATTGTAACACGTGTATAGCGAGAAATTACAAGAAAACTGGGTGCTCTAATCGTATATTTACGTAATTCTACTAGGTGTAACTCGCGAAATACGTGTTCATTTATTTATCTTTAGAGATTTCCTTCAAGCTATAATCCTCCCCAATGAAACCATAATAAAATTCCATTCTGACAATGCTAAAATTCAATAGTGCCTGCCTTGGTAGTAATTGGTAGCGTTTTATGAAAACTAATCGCATTATAATTCCGGAGATATAGCTATAGTTTGGGGAGGATTTTAGGCTAGAATCCTCTCCTTGATTTTCAAGCTCAGAATACCAAGTTTAAGCCAGAACCCTCCCCTCTCGTGCAGCCTTTCGACTTAGTTTAGGTATATCAATCCAAAAAGTTAGTATCATTGCTCACTAAAGAAAGAACACTGGTCGCGTTGTAATTTCAAAGATATAGCTACAGGTTGGGGAGGATTCTGGCTTGAGCATTTCAATTTTGCTCATTTCTGCACAACTCTTTCTTCTTTCATTGCAAAATTGATATCAATTTATCTCGATATCGATTTATTTCGCTAAACATCGTAAAAGTGCTTTGAAAATGCATGTAAACTTCTACATACAAAATTTGTTAGTGCACAGCCAGCATATTCTCTGTGAAAAGGCATTTCAAAACTTGGGGTTCGTGATAAGGCAATCAAATGAGTTCAATGATTTGAAAACCATAACGGCCCTTTATAACGCTTTGGTCCGAAATCGGTTGGAATGTAATGGTATGATATGGAATCCGCACGAACTCAAGTATTGTTCTATGGTTGAAAAAAAAAAACAAAATAAATTCCTCAGATACGTGTACTATTGACAGTATGGCGTATATCCATCTTACCCGCTATTGTATCCGTCGCTGTTTGTGTTGGGGATGGTTGGGTATGATAGACTGGGGGTGAGACGAAATTTGGCTCTTGCGACTTATGTCTTCAACGTACCTACTCAGAGGAAAACTTAATAATCCTCAGATATTAGGGTCTATCGGAATACTGGTGCCGAACCCACGGCTGCGGGGAGGGGTGCGGCGAGACGTGCTTGCTATACCTAGTGCCCGAACTAATGCCTTCAAAAACTCGCCACTAGTTACTGCTCTAAGAATATTAAATAGTTGCAGGAGTAATAGATTTGTTTAGTTGTATGCTGTCTGAATTCACTGAAGCTACTTATAAGTATTTGTGTATGAATGTATAGTAGATAGGTAATTATTTATATTGTAAGTAGGTACATAATATTATCAATATTAACTTGTCACGTAGAACAATTTTTTGACACGAACTGATGTAAACTAGTTTAACAGGCATGGTTTATTAGGAGTAATCCTGTGATAACTATGTAATTGAATGTTTAAATAAATGAATAAATAAATATTAGCACGGTCATTAATTTTATTTATTGTTATGAATGAGTAGGTAGGGTCGGTAGTTCTACAATGAGCCAGGCAGGCACAGTGAACCATCGATATTTCTCTGAAACACGACATGACCCGATCGTGCTGATACCGGTGAACAAATCGCAATTTCATCCCCCTCCTCCACCCCAATCGCCGCGGCGATCCTCTTTTTAATGGTTAAATGCGGACCATTTTTGTGAAAATCTACTTCAAAAGTAAAAATTTTTGACAGCTTTCTTCGATTTTTAATAGCTTGGAGAAAGACACTTTAGTTACTTCAGTATTTTTATGTTATCACACACATATTTACCTTGTAAATTGCGTAAACGATGTATTTCGGAGATAAATTTAAAAACAATTTAAATTTGAATTTATCTAAAAATACCTAGGTGTCCCAGATTGAACCATCCTAAGGAGGTCTACAATGAACCTGGTTCAATCGTACGCACAACTAGCTCATGTTACTTTTTAAACTTTTATTTACTTCTGGACGATTAACTTTTGAGTCGTAACTCATTTTTATGTAATTTACCAAGTAAGAATGTCAATAAAATATAAATTATATAAGTCTAAAATAAAAAATATACTCTAATGATAAAATTTCAATCTACAGGCACATGATGATTATATTATTCAGTTTCATTTTATATACGAATGAATATATTTTAATATTGATAAATATCATTCAGATATCATTATTTATTTTTTGTTACATTTTTTTATGTGTTCAAAATAGGATGGTTCACTGTGGAAAATACCCCGGTTCATTGCATAATGCTAAGAGTACACAATGAACCAAATGCCGTTTTCTTTTCAACTTTATAATTTCACCTGAAAATGATATTTTTTACTAAAAGCATAAATGCACTTAGAAACGTGAATAAATTTCCTAACTTTTAGTAAAGAACTGAAAGAAAAAGGTACATAAATAAAAAAGATACAGGGTCTCAAAATTTACCCGGTTCATTGTACCACAACGTACCCTAATCCTGAGTTTCAAAATGGAATGGGTTACTTATGAAAAACTTCCTGTTCCTGTTTATAATACGGAAGCATCACAGGAGCTTTCCGTTCTGGAACGCATTTTACTTATTTTACCTATTTACCTAAGGAGTAATCGTACGAAGTTTCAAGTCAATATTTGTAACTAAACTAATAGGTATTTTACTATGATGGTGTTCCTAATACATAGGTAGGTACTCGTAAGTATATGAATGAGATGAGATATTTTAACGACAGATGTTATTGTAATAATACCTAGGTACATTTTATTCTAATAACTGTGTTTTTATAATTGAGGTCAGTCATTCTTACCTCTACTTAACTTTTAAAGCTGTCCGTCCTTGTTTAACTTTTCACCTGCACACTTTAAACTTATTATACATTAAAATAATACATCAAAATCAGAAACAACAAATGCAAAAAAGGGCTTCTGAGTAACAATCTCAAACTTGTCTTTTTACAATTTTTAAATAAAACGTTCTAAAGTTATTTATGATATTAAATCTTTACGCTCAGTCACCCATTCATAAAGACAAAAATAGATAAAGAATATGCCGTAATAAGAACAACCACCATCAGCCCGGCCGAAGCGAAGGATGAATTCTTTCAATCACAAATACGATGAGTTTTCATTAAAATTTTAGTCCCACTATCGCCTTACAAATTGCGCGTTCTAGACTAAACTGATTAATCATGAGTATACTTAGTATTTTTGAACCAATTTAAAATACAACATGAGTGAGTACAATGGCCTCAATCACATAACAGCCACCAGATGTATTATAATACTCTGTTTGTTTGTTTGCTCCGAAACGAACCGATTTAAAAAAATATTTTACTGTTGTGAAGCTACTCTAGCCCCGGGTAAAAAACTATATTTTATTTTCAAAAAAATTAGGGATCCTTACTAAAACCACTTAAAACTCCAATAATGTAACCCAATGTGTAAAAATAAAACTTAAAATTATTGAATAGGCTCCGAAACTACTGAGACGACGATGAAATGAAACTTGGCACAAAGATACAATATACCTTGGGAAAGAAAATAGGCTACCTTTGAACGCGGGGAAGTTCCTCAATCCCTCAGAAAAAACTGTTACCGCGGGTGGAGTTGCGGTGGAAAGCTAGTGCAGGGTGGTGCAGGTATAATAAAAGACATTGCCTTTACTGCACAGCACGAATATTAAACTAAAAATAACAATACACCGTGAAATTTAACTGGTGGTTTATCCCTGCTTACTATCACTAGTAGTGGTAGTACTCATGAAACTAAATAACTTTATCTAAGGAACATAGGTTGAAATCTCAAAATTCAAATAAAAATGTGCTCATAAACTTCAGTCACGTTACCGGCCACTTTGTATGACAAGTAGAATTTTAATTTTGAAAATTCATCCTATGTTCCTTATGGAAAGTTGTTCAGTTTCATGGGTAATTACGAGTATGTTGCGGATTAACAACCAGTTAACTTTCACGGTAGTATATAACATTTCTTCCTTCCTCTATAGGTACCTACACACTAGGAGAAACAAAATTTAATGAAAGCTAATTAATATTATTTAGAAACTGCTAAATAAAGCAAAACAATCCATTCTGTTCTCTTAATACGACTGAAATTTCTCTGAGTCTTTATCATTCCCAGAGAATTCCGGGAAGTCGTTGGATAAACGCGTGCCGTGTCCTGTATCGATTTTGACAACGTATATTTTAAATTCGCCATAACCTGTTGCTATAATAAACAAAATAACTGCTTTACCGCATCAGTTGTTCGAAATTGTGTAATCTGTTTAGTTTGTTTGTAGAAAGGAAGTCAAATTAAATTTGTACCTATAGGTATTTGCGCCAAGCATATTACATAGTCAACATTGTTGAAGCATTGAAGATCGTTACAATGTAATATCTATACGTTGTCGGTAAATTGTAGAACTCGTCATTTTACAGAATGCTTCGGCATTTTGTAAATGCTGGCCATTCTGTAATGCCGACTGCAAATTGTAGAATGCCTTTTTATAATTAAATACTTTAAGTTGATATATTAAAGAAAGCTATTTTATTAATATTACTTAATTCACGCAATAACCCTACTGAATTCGCAGAATTGGAATTGATTTTATAAATTTTCTTGAAAATAATAGTCAATTTTCTACGGCATTTTACAGAATGCGCTCGAACACATGTGGCTTTTTATTTTATAAAATGACAAGGCATATTACAGTTTGCCTTCGGCGTTTTGCAAATTGGCTAGCATTTGTTGAATGACGATGCATTCTGTAAAATGACGAGTTCTACGATTTGCCGACGACATCTCCACTGGATTACATTTGAATTGCCTTGTTTACTTGCGTATGCACTTTGAAAATATATACTAAAACAGACCGTACATGAACGGCGGAAGATCGGTTTCCCCATGGTAGAAATCCAGACCAAAAATATCTTTGTCTGACACTAAAGGTTGCTGTGATGTCTTTGGTAGAGCAAAATAATATCTATGAAGAGCAGTACAGAGTCGAAAGTCGTGAAATTTGTGATGTGGGCGGGGAGCCGTAGATGGCGGCGGCGGCGGCGGCGGCGGCGGCTCCTGCAGCGGGGGGCAGGAAGCATCAGGTGCGGACCGGGCGGTTACCAGGCAACGGCCGATGCAGAGCGGTCCTACTTTTTGCGTAAAACTCCCACAAATTCAGTTCGAAAGCTTCATATGGGGGCCAGAATTCGGATACAGATTTAGGTGAGTTTAAGATCATGTAAATCGGCCTTGTGTTTGTAGTAGTGCCAGTGGCTGGGTGCGCGTGGCGGCGCGGCGGCGCCCTTGGCACGCGTGTCCCGCCCGGGCGCCCGAGGCCGGGTAACAATGACCTTGATTCGGCTCACCTCGCGGCTCCAACTGCCACAAGGGCCATAAGACACTCCAATCCAACTTGCTAACTTGGCAAGATTCTATCATACACTTTGAAACCATTTACTTCAGCTAGCCGATAGCGTTGCGCTGAATGCCAATGTTTTTCATGACATCATGACACTGAAATCAACAGGTAAGGTAGACGCCTGTTAATCTCGGTTCTTGTTATAGCTACTTATCATGGTCCAAGAAAACAAGGTCTTGCAATTAGACCACGTGACTGACACGAGCCTACGTCATTTCAGCCTATTCATCCTTGTCGAATGCGTGTAATAGACAAGGATGAACAGCGCAAAATGACGTAGGCTCGTGTCAGTCACGTGGTCTAATTGCAAGACCTTGTTTTCTTGGACCATGGCTATTTATCATCAGGCATCATTATAACTACTACATTAATACTTATGTGATGGTAACTTCCCAGTAAAATTTATTGGCGATATGGCGATATGTACATGATTTATAAATAACTAGCTTCCCGCCGCAGCTCTGCCCGCGTTAATAATTTTCCCCGTGGGAATGAATGAGGCATTCTCTCGCGGTAATGTTAGCCTATATTCTTCCGCAAGGTCTATTCTTTCTTTGTGCCAACTCCGCGCGCTATGAAATTTTTCCCATGGAAATGAGAAATTTTCCCGCGGTAAATCGTATCGTAGCCTATGTTCTTTTCCAAGGTCTATTCTATCTTTGTACCAAGTTTTACCAAAATCGGTTCAGTAGTTTGGGAATCCATTCAGTTTTTAGGAATATTTTAGGTATTTTTTTTACACCTTGGGTTACATTATTGAAGTTTTAGTAGGGATCCCTAATTTTTTTTAATATAGCCTATGTTACTCAGGGTGAATGTAGATTCCTAATGGTGAAAGATTTTTTAAAATCGGCTCAGTAGTTTTTGAGTTTATTTATTACAAACATACACACACACACACACACACGCAAATACAAATCTTTCCTCTTTAGTATAGATAAAGATGTGTCCACATCACTAGGTAGGTACCTATTCGTAAAAATATTACAAATGTCATTCATTATTCAAAAAAGCTGTTTTAACAAATAATCAACCGCCGAAAAATTTAAACACCAAAACTTCATAGTGTTCCAAATTCGGAATATAACCATTTCATTATAAAAATATTAAAATTGAAATACTCTTTAAAAAGTTATGCGTGGTCTTAGAGCAACGCCGGCCTTCCGTTCCGGTACGGAAGGCCCGCGTTGCTCTAAGTGCGTGGTCATACATAAAAAAAACCTCGAAGAGAACCTCCGTTTTTCGTCGTCGCTCGGTCAAAAACTACTTTTTGTTTTGTTAGAATGATTTTGAAAGCGAAATAATTTAAGAATATAAATTCTAAAATATCTATAAATGTTCACAATTTCAATTTGCATACTTAGATAATAATAAACATGGCAAAGCAAGCTTGTGCGAAAAAACAAGTTAGGTATCATCATAATACCGTTTTTAAAGCAAAAAGCTAAGTACCTAAATGTTGATATTTTTGGTATAATATAATAATAATGTAGGTACGAATTCTTGTCTAGACATTTATAATGAAGCCATTGTAGGTAAAACTATTTCATTTTGAAGGTTGCGCTACTCTAGCTTGGTAACTGGAAAGATCTTTCTAATTTACTTGTCGTATAGGTAAGTCGTAAGTACTAACATATTTACTTCTAAGACTATCACGTGGCGATATGTGTGTTTATTTTATATATGCTTTGTGCGATATTGATTTATATAATATCAGTTATTATTATCACTTATTTATTAGATATGACGTTTATTATAGAAACATCAAATATATAATTTGTACCTAAGCTTGCGTCGCAGTTAGATAGGGACATCGAATTTACTTATTTTTGTATACATGTATAGACATAGTTTATTTACTTGGCATGTATGATGCGCCGGCGGCGGCGGCGGTGGCAGTGTAGCCACCACAGAGATGTATGCCATGTTCCTATTCTGTCTGATATCTATGGTAGCCACAGAATAAATAATAGTAGGTACTAGGTGTACCAGCGACGTTACGACTGTGAAACTTTTTTTATTTATTCCCATTATACTGGTTTATACTTACTATAAATTAATCGAAAACGCAGAATTGTATCTTAAAAATATATCTTTATTTATGAAAAACAGAGATCGGAATGTATAACTCTATCGTAAGTATTCGTAAGTATAACTAACGGCTTTCCGCTCAGTAGCTCTACCTGCGTGCGTTTGTTTTTTCGTGGTAATGAGGATTTTTTTTGCGTTAAAACTAATTTATGTGGTAATCTATGGGATGTACATGTACCCAATAATGTACTTACATTTCCATTATTAAAAGAACTACTTAAACTATGTACTAGTAGTTTTACCCTATTCATTATAAACAATCCCGAAGAATCGCTAAACTTAAGTGGTAATGGGCTGGGCACATCGACACACCGACGGCCGTTGGGGCATAAAAGTTCTTGAATGGCGACCGCGCGCCGGAAGACGTGGTGTGGGCAGGCCCCTCACAAGGTGGACTGACGATCTGGTGAGGGTCGCAGGAAGCCGCTGGATGCGGGCAGCGCAGGACCGATCATTGTGGAGATCCTTGGGGGAGGCCTTTGTCCAGCAGTAGACGTCTGTCGGCTGAGATGATGATGATGATGATGATTATAAACAAATTATCCTCATTAATATAATACTAGCTTTCCGCCGCGGCTACGCCCGCGTTGACAGTTTTTCCCGTGAGAATGAAGCATTTTCCCGCAGTAAAAGGTAGCCTATGTTACTCAGAGTGAATGTAGCTTTCTAATGGTGAAAGATTTTTTGAAATCGGTTCAGTAGTTTTTGAGTTTATTCATTACAAACATACACACAAAAATACATATCTTTATAATATTTATATGACTAGTATGATGAGTCTAGGTATCACCTAGACAAGTACCTCAGTGCTAAAGTGAATGCGGATTATTGCGGATATCATATATATATATATATATTTATTTCATATAGTCTTATTAGCCCCGTGGCATCCATTGCTAAACCTTTCACCCGACGACGACGTTATCAGTTAATGGATTTCAGGTTTCCTAGGAAACCCCAGGGCTGGCACGCTATAAATAGCAGTTGCGCGCTTCATTCCATGATGGCCGCTGCAAAATTTGCTGGGGAAGTGCGATCGATCGAGCTGGAATTTTCTGGACTTCCTTCCAATACGCACTTCAAGTGATTGGTAATTCATGGCATCACGTTTCCTTAGCTACTTACGTCTGTCGTCAATTGAATTTGACTAACAGGGTAATACAGTTATTTTTTTAGTAACGAAGAGGCTTTATTTAATACGGCTGAATATTCATAAGCTATCATTTGACTAACAATTATTATTATCAACTAGGTAATTCTATTTTTAATTTTATTACTTAAATTATAATTGTGAAGTTGGCTGTATTGTATGCTCATTTCTGTTCCTGTGTATTTGCATAGAATATTTTCCGATAATTTTATTTTTCATCATAATATAAAGCAAATGTTAGATTTATTTCTCGCAAATGTGTTAAAAATCATCGTATGAAACTCATAAGCTTTGCTCCATTACACACTCGACTTAATTACGCCTTCGCCTGTGGCTCGTGCTGCAACCCATAGCCTCATGGGTAATAATGAATGAGCAATTGAGCAACTTAGCTGACTTGTATCATAATGTAGGTACTATTTTTTTACCTACATTAAGCACAAGTACAAAAGGGTACAAAGGGTATTTATGGTGTCAATAAAGAATATTTGTTTGTTTGTTTGTTTGTACAAAAGGCTCAAACTGAAAACTATACTTACCAGAATTCTAAAGTACCTACGTACCTACATATAGCTCTAAAATAAAATCCTTGGAGTGAGTTTCATAAATACATTTCTATGAAAAGGATGTTAATTTATTATCGTTGTTTGCTCCCTGATTTGAGGATATTAGAGTGATGACACATATAGAGGTAAATTTTATTTTACCTGTAACTTCACACAAATTATCTTACGTATGAAGGAATTCTATTACTAATAAGGAATTTAACTGATTACATTTTTCAGGTAAACATGGAATATTTTGCTATACCGAACATCGATTTTTATGAAGGATTTCGGTTATATGTTGATATTTGTTTGAGGCTTGCGCGCTCGCTCAGCACACTTTTTTTTTTTTATTGACCTTTGCTTGTGTCGAAAAGGTACGACCAATCAAGCTTCACCGAACTTATTATTTTGTAAAGATTACAAAAAAGTATTTTGTATTTTTAATTAGTAATTGCTGTTACTTAATTATTCTCTGAATGTTTGTGAAGTGTTGCGTAGAGTTTGTTTATCTGTAGGTATTCTTTATTTGTAGCACAATTTAATATTTTTAAGCTATTGTATCGCAGGCATCGACGACATATGATCGCAGGCCTTGAGCGTGGAGACCGAATCCAGAAATTCCGTAACGAAAAAAACCTAACACCCCCTTTGACATACATAGACATACATAGAGTTGTAAAACAAATAAATTTAATTAATAAATTTTTAGAAGTATGATAAAATTAAAATATTGTTGTTTTGCAACTCTATACAATTCGACAAAAAGTGTAACTAGAATTAATATCAAAGAAAAAAAACAGGAAAAAAAATACTGCATAAATAAAATAAATAAATAATTATAATTGCATAAGTTGATAAGTTGATAAGTTGATAAGTTGAGTTGAGTTGAGTTGAGGTTGTGGTTGTTGTGGTTGTGGTTGTAGTTGTGGTTGTTGTTCTTGTTGTTGTTGTTGTTGTTGTGTAATTATAATTGCATAAGTTGATAAAAAATGCTATGCAATAGCTTTACCGCGGCAGTCCCCGAGTGCCACACGCCTTTTTTTAATTACGTAGGATAATCTTTTCCTAGTATGACGTATTACATACCACTTCGTAACTTTTTGCTCTTTAACCGGGCGCGCAAACCCTTATTGATACAGTGATGACTGATGACTGAATACAAAGGTTATCGTTGGGGTTAAATATTCACAAAATATTTTAAAGTACAGTGGCTTTATAAACGCACGGGTGTCTTCAACCAATAATATTAAATGAAATGGCTTTCATTATGATTACCACACTGGCTGACTGGGGTCCAAAGACAGATTATTCTTCAGCTCTGCTTAACGCGCTTTTCGATACGCATGGAATAAATCGTCCAGCTTCTGTGCTTTATTTTAAGAGTACAATAATATACTGTTTGGAAAAAAAATGCATTTTATCTTATGTGACTTAGTGACACTTTAAAAGTGCGTTCTTTTACCCTCCACCACCGTGCCCTGCTCAGAAGTATCAAAATAATCACACCACCCCGTAGTGTATGTGTGGTACATACATACATAGGTTCATTCATTATTTTATTGTTCTTCTTTTAGCCGGTTTAAGTATAGCATTTCAGCAGTAATTCGGTCAGTTATTGTTGATATCCCTTTTTAAATCTTAATAGTTATGATAATTGTTATTTATAAGTACTTATTTAGCAACAAAATTACCATAACTTTTACTTATATACCTACAGGTTTGTACGGAACCCTCGGTGCGCGAGTCCGACTTGCACTTGGATGGTTTATTATGTGACCTTATTCCCCAGGCCACAGAATTATGTCACTGCTGTAAGTATAATTACCTATGAATAATTATGAACACTGAAAAAACAAATGCTCAATCTTTAGATCTGATCGACTATCCCAATTTTTCTTTTAAAAAAAGCTTCGATACAATTTAGCTAGCGAGATTTTTTTTGTGAAAGATGCCTGAAGCCGTTGAATGAGCATTGAGCATGCTCCTTCAGTATTTGCTGAATCGCCACTTGCACCTGTATTATAATAGTCCCAAGTAAGAATTCTTCTTTAAAATAAAAAGAGACAGTTAATAATTTTTGTAATAGTAAAATACCTATAATAAAAAAATATGGAGCAGAATATTTTCGTGTTTAATTAAAATTATGTTTACACGTTTCGCAGTTCAGTTAATTTAAAAAGTATTGAGGTGTCCATATCTGTTAATGCTGAGCTCGGAAATTGCTACAGACCGCATAAATACATGTTTAGCAGGCTCGCTGTCGCCGCGCGCGCCGCCGCGTGTCGGGCCTTCACGAACCTAGGGCTGCTAGCTTCTGAAATATTTTTATACATCCAAATAAATACAATAAATTAATTGTTCCTACATAATGTGATAAGTTATCGTGCTCTCACTCAACGATAATGTGTCCAGCCCGGGAAATAGAACTGCACGTACATGTTCCTTGATTTTTTAAACATATCAGTATACATAGCAGCCCGTAGCAGTCCACTGCGGGACATAGGCCTCCCCAAGTGTGCGCTACAATACACGATCCTCTGCTGCTGTCATCCAGCCATCGCCAGCCACCTTTTTCAGGTCGTCGGTCCATCTTGCAGGGAGGCGTCCCACGCTACGCTTGCCAAGACGTGGTCTCCATTCGAGAACCTTTCGGGTCCAACGTTCATCCGTTTAGCGACAGATGTGACCAGCCCACTCAGCTTACTACATTTTTGGACGATATCCAACACTTTGGATATTTTTAAAACTTTTGTTTAACTTGCAATTGCAATATATGTATGTATACTATGTGTGTATGTGTGTAGGTACGTGTCAAATCTTGCGAGCTTAATTTGATCTACTTCCCGGCATCCGATTGAGCTGTTTGGCATACGCATGTAAGTCCGGTGACAGTTTCAACGAACTGATATCATACCAACGAGCTGATCTGATGATGGAGCCGGAAGCACTAGGACTCCATTATGTAATATGTTTAGAAAGGCAACAAAACATATAAACCCATCCCATGTGTTAACTCTAAATAAATTAAAAAAATAATTAATGGTAAAAATATAATTTTTAAAACAAGCATTTATTTATAAATGCCGAAAAGATAAAAATAAATTTGGGTTTAATCGAACCTATTAATGGTAAGACATAATGCTTGTCGTTACTCGTAGATCAATAAGGAATGTTACTAAGTATGTAAAATCACTTGAAACTTTGTTACAGTAGAGCTTTTATATATACAGATACACTAGTTTTTGTTTCATTAAAAAATATCAAGTAGTTTTGATTTTATATGCATTCAAAGTTCCCATAAATATCGAGTCCCGCTGACAGTCACGTGACCGCGTGTGACGTCACATAGCAACACTCCGCTCCGCAGTAGTTTACTCGCGCAGTGTTTTGCTTTATTTCATCGCTTCCAATTGTATGAATTGAATTAATAATAGATGAAGGGTTCGAAAATGGACAATCAAATAATCTACCTAAAATAGAAGGACTTGGTTGCTCATTATTTAGCGACAATAGTGATTTCTTTGCCGTCGAAAGGCGAGGAGTAAAAATGCAAAGGTAAGTTAAATTAAACTTTTTATAATATAACTCTCGAAAATAGATATTAATATCTGTTCTATGTATTCTTTTATTGAAGTACCTAAAATACCCAAGTATTTCATTTCGTAATGCCACTAGCTATAGCTAGAAGTAGGTATCAGAGACCTTAGGTTTTAGGTAATAAAAAAATAATAAAACAAAATATACTTTATTGCACAGAACAAAAACAAATACACTAACAATACTCAAAAAGGGAGAAGGCAAGTGGCAGCCTTATCGCTCTAAGCGATTTCTTCCAGGCAACCATTAGGTCTTAAAACCGAAAACTACTAATCCCTACTTAATATTACAAATGCGAAAGTAACTCTGTCTGTCTGTCTGTTACGCAGATAGAATAGACCTTGGAGACGGACATAGGCTACTTTTTATCGCGGGAAAACAACTGATTCCCACGGGAAAGATTCGGGCGGAGTCGTGAGGCGGAAACTTGATGAAACTTGATATCTACGAGCTATCTGACCTTGGGGTTTGATAGAATAGACCTTGGAGATGGATATAGGCTACCTTTTACCGTGGGAAAATCCCTCACTCCCACGGGAAAAAGGTCACTGCGAGTAGAAAGTTTTGATAAAACCTGGTACACAGATATAATAGACCCTAGGGATATGTATAGGCTACATTTTACCGCGGGAAAATACTTTAATCCCACGGGAAAAATAGTAGTACAGGTGAAAAGTTTTGATAAAGATTGGTACAGAGATAAAATAGACCTTGGAGTAGGATATCGATTATCTCTTACCGCGGGAAAATACCTTATTCCCACGGAAAAATGGGAGGTCTGGCAGAAAGTTTTAGTGAAACTTGGTACAGAGATACAAAATATTTTAGGGGGGATAAAGGCTATTATACCGTGGGAAAATATCTCATTCCCACGGGAAATATACCTAGTAGCGCGGCGGGAATTTTTGATGATACTTGGTACAGATATAGAATAGATCTCGGGGGGATGGATTAAGTCTACCTAATACTAGTAGCGCGCGCGGCTACTTTTTCAGGCTAGAAATCATCTCATTCCTACGGGAAAAGTCGAAATCCAACGCGGGCGTAGCCACGGGCGGGCAGCTAGTAGGTACATAAAAAGGTAATCACACTTATACTTAAGTCAAAATGATCTTCACAACAATAAACTGTGCTTCGTTTTCTAACAGGATCTGATCTCTTCATAGCTTGTAATCATTTACTTCGTATTTTGACATCCATTGGAACGACAAAAAATAACTTTTCCGGCGCATTGATAGCCGTATTTGTACATTTTGGCACAACACATGATTTTATGGTATTTGGATTGTTATTTTTTTTTTAAATTCAGAAATCCAAGTACAAAATACCTAATAACGCAAGGCAGCCGTACGGAAGAGCGGGAACGGACTGAGCGAGCGTTGCCTTATGACGTCACGCGCTTGAACGCGGAATTTCGTCGCGCGCTCACTTTAAACTTCTCTATCTTGGAAACAAATTGACGTATCGAAATAATTCTTTCACTAGTATTTTTTATTTTGAATGGAGAATTTATAAAGCTAACATTCAAAATTAGTGAACATTCTCTATTGTCTAGCTTTTCTATCTAACTAACCCCGTTTATGGAATCTCGCTGGTCCAACTTCATGTTAATCAGATAGTAGATACTTTCAGTTGTAACTATTCTGACTATATTAAGCTTGAAACATTTTTACTTATTTGTGTAAGATGCCGGCCCTAGGCAGAATGCATTATCATGCAGAAATTCAGTGTAAAATTGGAAATAGGATACCATTCACAGTGGTGTTTTGTAAACAGCTCCATACACCTCGCCTGGCCTCCGCATCACCATGAACTCGATCCTGTAAGCTTTCCGGAGTATTATTGCATCTGTAATATATCCAAGGAACAAATTCTGCGTGTACTGTACTATAATTACGGGTCGCACTGTACACACTATACTAATCTAATTCAATATAAACCCCGGAACACTTTTGATATATTTATTTATAAATAACACATCAGCACATTATGTTAACTCCCTATGCAATTGATTAATTCCCGGATTTGGACAATCCTGGAGAGATTTAGTCTAGAGGAAATGTTAAATGTACATAGCAAAGACCATATTGAATAAGTATAATAACTACCTAGTTTAGCTTAGCTCGCGCGCGGCACAAGATGCTATAGAATAATAATTATAATACATAGTTTAAAAAACTAAAAAACACGCTTCCTGTCCGCCATCTTGGACGTCCGCCATATTGGATTTAAGTCACGTGACTTTTTTTTCGTATTCCTGACAGCAAACCCTTTCATTTGATACCCATATCATGGGGGTGGATTTCAAACAGCCAGTTCGCCATCTTAGGCAGGCCGCCATATTGGATTTGTAATGACGTTTCTTAGCTAAGCATGTATTGTCATCAAAACTCAGAGCGTGTGCAAAATTTCATCCTAATCGAAGACCGGGAAGTGGGTCAAATTAAGATTCCAAGATTTTTTTCGTACATATAATGGGGAGGCCGCTATATTGGATTCGTAATGACGTTTCTTAGCTAGTCATGTATTGTCATCAAAACTCGGAGCGTGTGCAAAGTTTTATCCTAATCGAAGACCGGGAAGTGGGTCAAATTAAGATTCCAAGATTTTTTTCGTACATATAATGGGGAGGCCGCCATATTGGATTCGTAATGACGTTTCTTAGCTAGTCATGTATTGTCATCAGAACTCAGAGCGTGTAGCGTGTGCAAAATTTCATCCTAATCGAAGACCGGGAAGTGGGTTAAATTAAGATTCCAAGATTTTCTTACATACACATAGTTACTTACAAGTGAAGCTAATATAAAGCGTGTAATAATTAGACATCTCTCCTCTCCGCTTTGGTGGAGTCCCGGCCTTAGGGTCAGACTCCAGATTATTGGTCAGATGGTTAACTGAGAAGTGAAATATTCCCAAAAATATATTTATACTGTAGTAAGTATCAATTTTATTCTGTAGTAAGTATCAATTTTAACAGCTCATAGGTATCAGAGAGTAATATTATAAAGAGGAAAGATTTGCATTTTTGTGTGTGTATGTTTGCAATGAATAAACTCAAAAACTACTGTGCCGATTTCAAAAATTCTCTCACCTTTTGAAAGCTACATTCACCCTGAGTAACATAGGCTACTTTTTACCGCGGGAGAATGCCTCATTCCCACGGAAAAAACTGTTAACCCGGGCGGAACCACTCTCCATCCTTTCAGCAAACTCTATGCCGAAAATAAAGTCGATTGGTTACTTAGTTAGGGCGTGAAGGAAGGGCAAACAAACACATACTTTGGCATCATTTATAATATTAAGTATGGAAGATAGATAAAAATAAATAAAATAATGTACTTTCATGAAGTCAATCTTTGCTAACCAAAGGATGTTTGTCATAGCCTTGTAAATGTACTCGTAGGTTCCCATCCCACCTTGATCCTACCTCAGAATAACGATAGTAGAAGCTCGCAGATTTTTCTTACTCTATAGTAAATAGCTATACCTACCACTATAGTAAACTTATTGATGAATGGAATTCAAAACTACAACTTTGACATAATTTATTTATTTATTTGGAGTAGAGCATCTTTATGTGAACGGAAACTTGGGTGGGATTGACGTTACACGTGCCGACGTGAATCAATTTCTACGATCTTTTCTCTACCTACTTTTAGAATATTACTCTAGTTAATAATGTTTGTTGTGTTTAAGAGAAAAAATATATTATTCATTTTTGTTTTCGATAAGTCGTTGAGTAGAGTTTCGACCACCTTTAGGGACAAGTTTAAGCGGTAGGTATACCCTCTAAAACAGTTTTATTTATAAATTTGAATTAGGAGAATAATGAACCTGTATTTTTCCATACAAAAGGAAAAACGTTTTGCTCCTCGTCAACATCCAATTTTCATCTTTTTGGAAGCGGCTACTCACTTATAAATAGGTACCTATAGTGAAAAATTAGAGTTTACGTACCCTTTAATTTTACAGCAGTATTGATCATTTATTGACATTTAAAAGTAGTATTTAAAAACTTTCTAAACAAAAAGGGAACCCTGGTACTAGAGTACCATTCGTGTAAAGCCTGCTCAGAAAAATAAAAAACCTGCATTGGGGGCGCAACGTGTATATTTTTCAGCACAGCTGGCGCGGTCTGTATCACAGCTGCTTTTTTACTAGTATTCCGTCCCGCAGAACGCGCTTTGCCGCGTGACCAGTGACCAGTCTGTGATCTGTGCTGTCGGCTCCTGTGGGTCCGTTCTCTTAATTGGTACAGCCCCCGTAATGACAAAAGTTTGTCGCACACATAGATATCAGGTGGTCGCACATTTAACTGTCAAAAAGTTGCGAGAAACGCGCCATATTGAAATATCCTCCAATAGGATAAGAGAATACGCACGACAAATTATGTCTGTCACGCGTGAACCGGGCATGTTAGAGGGGCAGATATATAATAGATCTTGGGGATGGATTAAGTCTACCTTATACCGCGGTATACCTCATTCCCACGGGAAAAGTTGAAACCCAACGCGGGCGTAGCCGTGGGCGGGCAGCTAGTTTTATTATGTCTAACTAAAGCGAGCGCTCTGTGACGGTGCGTTACAAAATTAAATCAATGGGTCCTTTGTTTGTACTTGTACAGTCAAGTACAAGGCAAGCTGAGCACGCGCAACGCGATTTTATTTTTTATTCAATGGACATAAGAACTGTGCAAAGAAAGTGTTTAGTTAAGCAAGAGCAAGAGCTCTTGACTGTATACATCTTCTGGATGTAGTGTTATCTTAGTGTTGATAACAACTTTAAACAAACTGTATTTTTTTGTATTATAAGGAGTTATTTATCTTCAATTCATTAGTTAATGTACCTACAGGTTTTTTTTTGCAGACAATTTATGAATGTGATGCGGTTTTAAAGGCCATAATTAACAAAAAAACGTTTGCCAAATCTTTATTGAAATATAAAATTAGCAAGTTCACCAGTGATTTACCACGTCTCGATTATTATCTATCACGTCGATGGAGACACGGAACCGGCATTATTTAAAAAACTAGTTTCTTACTAAAACACGCTGTGCGTTAAGTCCTTGAGAGGCAATGTGGCAAAGATATAGTTGATCATCATAGTTACAATAGAAGTCCTTTTTGACGGCCGAGCGGTCTTATTACCGCATTCAATACGTACATTAGACTATCAAAAATCGAATCATGAATGTCGCGTCGATAAATTCATGAACTACTGTCGTCATAAAAAACATACGCATTGAAATCCTTATCTCATTTGTAACGTAAGAGTTCGATGGAGTATGGAGTTAGCTTCCAATGGCCTTGTAAATCGTGTAATACCTACGGCTGTTATCAGAGATTGCATTTGCAGGTGACGTGGGGTTCAGTTACGTACGTAAAAATACTATGCGCAGGAGTGACCGAAGAAATTGTGTGTACGCAAGTGCGATAACTCCACTACGCTGAAATGTACGAGTATGACGAGACGAGACGATATAATGCGTACTGTGTGTGGTATTAGTGATGCTGCCATCTCATTTTGATTACGGCCTTCTTTAGTTCCTGGCTGTAATCGCGTTCTATTTTTTTTCGAAACATATTTGTTAACATCTCCGATCTCGGTTCATCCCTCTACCCCCCGACCCTCGTTCTAGACGTCCCTGTAACACAAATTTCTTTTTTAAATCTTTCAGTGTGCGTGCTGTTCAATTATGGAACAAGCTTCCCAAAGCTATTCGGGACTGTCCTTCTGTAAGCTCCTTCAAACAAAAACTTAAAGAGCACTTCCTATCCCAAAAACTTGTTTGTCGTATAACTTATAAATATGTATGTAATATTTATGTATTTGTACGTATTTCTATTATATTTATTTATGTATATATGTATATGTAATAGTATAGACTTATTGTTTATGTATGTATTTATGTAGATATTTTGCACTTTCCTATGTCTACTCCGCATTCTCCTTTTCCACCACACTGTGTTGGTTGGCTGGAAGAGATCTCTTATAGAGATAAGCTCGCCTTTGTAAACTAGTAATATAAGAATCACCCTTTTTTGTTAAATTGTGCACTAAATAATATAATAATAACAATAACATTAGTTCTGTGTGGTTCCGTGGATATGATTTTGACAGAGTCGCGATTTGACCGGGACTCTATCCCTCCTGCCTAGTGATGTGCCGTTCCTGGTAATATTCTTCCGTTTGAGGCCAACTAGGACGAGTCAGTGAGATCTGTAGGGTCGGTCGGGATGTTAGGTACCAACCCGGTTTAGCCAGCTTGAACAGCAAACGTTGGGAATATTCCTGGGAATGGAAAGTTCTCGGGAAGAATGGTGGGAATATTCCCGGGAACGGCACATATCTATACTCCTGCCCTCCCGGTGGGTGATCAATGGGTCACACAAAGTAGATGCTAGTTTTTAATTTTGACATTAATAATTGATTTCTAATGTGTAACTTAATTGATTTCTTATTATGTATGACATTATATTTGCATGCTAGTCAAGGTGGAATACTGCGACTTACTAAAAATTTAACATCTGAAATGTAAATTGTATTCTTGCAAATAAATATATTTTAATTTTTTTTAAATTTTGATGCGTTGTTTTTTTGTTTGTTTTTTGAATATTTGCTATGGTCCAAGCGATAAATTGGACATTTTTCATAATGGCCGCCCGGGCATTATAAATAATGCCCAATATGAGAAGGTAATTTGCTAATTTTAATTTGCAAATTGCCTCTTCATTAATTAAATTTGTTAATTCAAATAATCAAATTGACAGGGCATTATGCATAATGTCGATCACCTTGTGGGCAGAATAAAACAAACAAAATTTAATTATGTAACCGTTTATTTAGGTTAGGTTAATGTGTAACCTAACACGAAGGGTATCTGGGTATTTGCCACAGTGACAATCTTTCGAACCTATACATACATCTCTGTTGTGGCTATACTATCGAAGTAGGGGTGCTCTGAATTCCCGTGCTCGCTACGCTGGCTGGCTGGCACCCACCTGGTGAGGTGAATAAAAATATAGAACATACTTAAACTTTAAAGCAATAGACAATAAATTAAGAATGATTTAAGTATAAAAGCCGTGGGTAAAACCACAGAATAGCAAATAGTACTCCCTAAAACTTGAAAAGTATAAAAAGTAATGTGTTAGAAAAAACTGATTCGCGAGTCAGAAATTACGCAGTTACTTTATTTACGCACGCCGCGCCGCGCCCCGCCGCCGCGCCGCCGCCGCCGCCGTCGCCTTTGCGATAAGACGGTTTAACTTTTTCACACATACTCACATAAAAAGTAGAAAAAAATTAATAGTAAAAATTTTATTTTAAAACAAGCTTTTATTTATATGCTCTAAAAAATTGGGTTTAATCAAACATAATTATTTATTACATGACATTATTTCTATTTGAGTAAGAAATAAAAGCTTGTGGATGAAGAACTAAAAATATGGGTCTTAGTTTAGAATATAAAAAAAAAACTAAGCTTTCCGTCTTGCGGCCTTCAGAGAAAGTATTGTAAAAAGTAGCTTATATTCGAATCCAGGGTACAAGTAATACAATCTCCATAACAAACGTCCATAACCGTACAGTAGTTCAGATAAAGTGTGCAATGACATGATTATGCTTTGATCATCCGTCATAGTACAGGCCGATTTTTGTGCAGATTAGATACATACTACAGATGATATTGAGGTATATGAACTATCTAGGTATAGCATAAATAATAAAACTGTACAGGTCAAAAATCTGTACATAGAAAAATAAGCTAAAAACCGAGTCGGTGGGATGTAAAAAGAACCTTTATGACATATCCCGATTTATTTCAATTTTTTGTGTCTCTGTTTTTCTATTTGTACGGGCTAATCTCCAAAACTGTTCAACAGTTTTGAATTAAATTTTGCATGGTGGTACCTTATATCCCTGGTAATAAATAAAACCCTACATCTACTCATTCACTAGTAATTGAATAACTTAGTAGTTCATAGCATGAAGGAGTAGCTATAAATTACGCTCCTTGGTAAGGAAACGCACGCGCATAGATTAGCTTAAATACGTACTACCACTGCGTACGGCTATTTATTAAACTACGTAGAATGTGATTAAAATAAGAACACTGGACCACACTAGACTAGACTAGACAGCTGCTAAGGTTATGTTTAAATATTAAGTAATAGAAATAAAGAAATACATTTCTCTAAAGGTATTAATTACTATTAAATTATTATTATTTACTAGCTGTCTGCCCGCGGTTACACTCGCGCTGTTTTTTGACTTTTTCGTGCACAGTTTCCCGTAGGAATGAGATATTGTCCCGTGGTAGAAATTATCCAAGTTGTTGACTGGGCTGGGGCATATAAGGTACCATCATGCAAAATTTCATTTTAATTGGTCCAGTAGTTTCGAAGATTACCCCGTACAATGTACTGAGCAGTATATTTATTTATTTATTAAAAAAGGTCACTCACAGAGTTAACAATAATACTTAGGTACAAATACATTATACTAAGGGTTATATACTAATTGTTACTCTAATTATAAGTGACAACGGCATGCACTAAATAACAAAGCAAGTAACTCTGTATCGTTTAAGTATATAATATAAGTTACTAATATAAGTTACTATAGTTTTTTAATGATCCCACGGGAACTCTTTAATTACCCGGAATAAAAACTATCTAAGATGTTGACCAGGGATATAAGGTACCACCATGCAAAATTTTATTTAAATCGATCCAGTAGTTTCGGAGATTCACCCATACAAACAGACAAACAGAGAAACAAACGATTTGAAAAAAATCTGGATGTATTCTATATCACTTCTTACATCTCCCTAACTCGGTTTTAAGCATTTTTATCTATGTACATATTTTCGACCTCTACAGTTTTATTATTATTTATTATATTATCTATATAATAAAACTGTAGGTCGAAAATCTGTACATAGAAAAATAAGCTAAAAACCGAGTCAGGGGGATGTAAGAGGTGATATAGAAAATATCCAGACCTTTTCAATTTTTTTGTTTGTACGGACTAATCTCCGAAATTGTTGGACCGATTTGAATTAAATTTCGCATAGATGTACCTTATATCGCCGGTCAACATCTTAGATAGTTTTTACCTCGGGAGAACATCTCATTCCTATGGGAAACTTCACGGAAAAGTCAAAAAACAACGTGGGCGTAGCCGCGGGCGTACAAAGTATAGGGAACGTACCTAATTTTATTTATCTATCAACCACCTCTTCTTGTTAGTATTGTACAGTACAAGGCAACTAATCCTGTCAATCGGAAGCAGCGTTCACCTGCGTATATTATAATTATTAACAACAACTGTGATCCCCAACTATGGCAATCAACACCCGACCTTCCTTTCTAGGGCCTTAGTACAACTTTAGTCTGTTATATAGGCTGTAGTAGTAATACATACATTTTTATTATGTGGTTTTCGTTAGCTTATTTTATTACATTTTTCTTTAATATAATAACATATATATATCATTATTTTGTTTTAGTCTACGTGTACATAAGTACTCTAGGTACTAATCTATCTATACTAATATTATAAAGAGGAAAGGTTTGTTTGTTTATTTGCATCGAATAGGCTCCCAAATACTGAACCGATTTTAAAAATTCTTTCACTTAGACTATATTTTATTTTCAAGAAAAGGGTTCCTTACCAAAACTTCAATAATGTTACCCAAGGTGTAAAAAATACCTAAAACATTCCTAATAATTTAATAGGCTCCGAAACTACTAAACCGATTTTGATGAAACTTGGCACAAAGATAGAATAGATAGACATTAGGAAAGAACATAAGCTAACTTTTACAACGGGATAATTCCTCATCCCCACGGGAAAAGCTATGAACGCGGGCGGAGCCGCGGCGGGAAGCTATATAATATAGATTAGTAGTGTGAAATTTTAATACACTATTTGGTAAAAACATGAAGTGTTATGTTATAATTATGATATGATAGGATAAGTATCAATGAACACACTTAAATTAGGTACCTACATGAAATTACCCTATGTTTCTTAATGCACATGAACATAGCATATCATAATAAAATTTTCTCTGGAAGGTAGAACCATTTAATTTCACTAAATTATATAGGTAGGTAACCAGAGAACATATAACAAGAATCACTTCAGAATTCCTCTTCCTTCACGTGTTTGAGGTTATTTGTAAGTTAACGATTTTAAATTTGTTAATACAATGACAACAATGAGTAGTGCCGTGACCTTTATCAATAACATTACGGAAACGCCGAATTTTACGGAGATCATACCGTATTCATTGATGAACGTAAGTAATGTATTATATGTAAATAAATGTTAATAAGTTAATACAAAATAAATATATTCTTTTGTATTCTTTCTTTATTGTGTATTCAGTATAGAAGTGCGATAGATTAGGTATGAATTTCCCGAAAGAATCATAATTTTATGTAGGTAGGTAGGTAAGTGTACATATGGAACGTATAGTAGCCAGCACCTGAAGCTGTGGACAATCGCACTAGGAGATTTACCTCTACTACTAAGAGATAAAGAAGCCTTCAAGGTCGTTATGTCCAGCAACAGCAACACTTGCTGACCACTGTACAAAACGGATATTTCATCAACGGGTAGCGCACCCAAAATAAATCTAAAGAGACCTATAAATTGCTCCTTTAGGTATTTTTTCTTCGTGAAAGATTGTTTGGCGTCTTCAATACTGAAGGTTGAAAAGTAATGAAACAAAGGAATCTTGTCGAGGTAATTTTCCACAGCACGATGGCGGTGCAAGTTGTCCTCTTACAAATTATTGTTTAATTCTATTATCCAATGATTACATAGCCTACCGCGTTATTAATACATACCTAACTAGTTTATTATTGTTACAGGTCAGTTCGAA
The DNA here is from genome assembly GCA_948473455.1 of Teleiodes luculella. Lineage (NCBI taxonomy): Eukaryota > Metazoa > Arthropoda > Insecta > Lepidoptera > Gelechiidae > Teleiodes > Teleiodes luculella. Next base: position 8,237,811 of record OX419590.1, on the reverse strand, counting down.
GCAGAGACCGCAAACACCGCAGCTCAGACACAATGGCTCTGACGCAGGTTGCCATTATTTTAAAACTAATACTAATAATTTTCTGCAAATACTTGGAAACTTAATGATAATATTATAGTCGGCGGACTCAAGCATGATACAAATCCGACTGATAGTAGCAGTGTTTAAGGATTCCATACCTCAAAAAGCAAAAACGGAACCCTTAAAGGATCACCCCTGTTTGTCCGTCCGTCCGTTTTATCAGCGCCATTTTTATCCGCAATAACAGGTCCAATTTACTTTAAATTATCGTACGTACACCAATATTTGCTTTTAATGTGCTCGAGTCTGCCGATCGTAGAATTAGGGAAACTACACACACACACAGTTCTGATTGTCTCTTAAGTTTACTATATCGTATTAAAATTAATTGAATTTCCTCAATGCCAATTTGCGACTGACCTCATTTGCATCAAACAGCTTTAATCAAATAAAACGTTACGTTATTATAAAATCATATTAATTATCGACTTGAATTGTAGCTAATTGAACAGCAGGTGGATACCTGAACATGAACTCCACTTTCACTAATGGTCCGCTTTTATTCTATCTATACATTTGATTACCTATTATTTAAAACAGAAAGAGTAAAATTTTGAGAAATTAAAATGAGATGGTATCCATATCAAGGGTGATCCAAGTAAAGTAAAGTAAAGATATTTATTTGTTTAAAACATGGTAGTTATACGAGTTGGTAAAATTTCATACAGAAACAGTCATGTTTTATTTACATAAGTTTAGTTTTGTTTAGCTTTTAGTCTTGTAGTTTTAAGTTGAGTGATGTGTTTCTTTGTGTGTTTGCAATAAAGTGTTACTTACTTACTTATAATATAGATGAGCAAGGTCATTATTCTTTAACTTTTAACTTAAAAAAATAACTCCACGCTTGTGTCGTGCATATGCACAGTCACAGAATATTAATAGTACAGTCAACCAAGGGCAGATCAAGCTCAACACTTATTACTCGTACTATACAATGTTTATAAATATATCAGCTGAATAAGTGTTAGAATTTCGATCGAGGTGCGTATCCAACTTACTTGATCTGTTCTTGAAAGTACCGTAAAGTTAAAACCTACTGGTACAGGCTGAAGATGACACGTCACGTCTATGTTTCATCATATAATGTGGAGTATTTTTGTATGGTTGCGCAGACGCACTGCAAGCTGTCAAGCTGGACCCCGCAGTGCTAGAGGCGCAAGTGACCGTCACTTCCAAGACTAAGTCGGAAAAAGACTCGTGCTACGACGAGCAATGCTCGGTCTCCACTTCATCTTCTACTCAAGGTGCGTTATCTACCTAGCCCTAGCCGACTCAAACCAGCTCAAACTTCAAATAAATTATAGTCTTTTTTTAAACACATTATGAAGGCCTGCGGTTTTCATCAAAGCGGAGAGGAGAGGAGAGGAGATGTCTCGATTTTGTATAGAATCTTGTGCCGCGTGCGAGCTAAACGGAGAGGAGAATCTCCTTGTCATCTGATGTGGAAATAAATAACGAAATGTAATTGGTTACTCAAACACGTCTCCTCTCCTTTCTCAACTCTCTCACTCCGGGCCTCAAAATTAAAAAGTTTTGCCAAGGCTGTTCGTCCTCTGAATTAGGATAGCTGATAAGATTTCGGGTGTGAGTGTTATGAGCGGGTTCGATTCCTATACCGATTATGAGTTTTTTTATTTATACATAAATTAATTATGTAATTGTCACTTGTCACTAAATCGACGATATAGTTTTAGACTCTTTCTAAGTCTTGTTGTTTTAGAATCTCCCATACCGATACATTATAGGTAATGGGTAACCCTGTTTATTTTGATATTCCACTTAGCAACATTATTTTATGAATGGTATAGTCATGAAATATCCGTCGGCACGCCCTGTCGAGCAGGTTAAAATGACGTCACCACTATTACCGTACGTAAACGCAAGAAAGATCGCATCTGGCGACCGGGTCGGCGGCGGCGCGGCGGCGGCGGCGGCGGCGCGGCGTTCGATTACAGTTTTACATAATTTCGCATTCAAAATAAAGTTACACGTGTAACAAGGGGAATACAAGCCTAATTCGTGTTCGCGACAACGTTCCATTCTTCTAGCTCACGTGGCGTCTTCCGGTGGACTATATAGATTATAGGGTCAGCGACAACTAAAAATTAAAAATTCTAATAAATTCTGCATTTAAATATACGTAAATAAAAATCCGCCGTTGGTCAAGTGGCTAGGGCCGTTGACTTCTATTCGGAAGTTCGCGGGTTCAAACCTCGGCACCGCGTACCAATGTATTTTCGATTTTCAAATTCATATGTACATTCGACACTCTTACGGTGAAGGAAAACATCGCGAGGAACGAAGTAATTCAAGGGTTGTGTGTGAAGTTGACCAACACGCACTGGGCCAGCGTGGTCGACTAGGCCTATTTACCCTAATGAAAATCGCTGCGTGATGTAACAGAAAACGTTCCATGTAGGTCATTTACTAGGAAGAGTTAGGAAAATTCATCATCATCATCATCATCTCAGCCGAAAGACGTCCACTGCTGGACAAAGGCCTCCCCCAAGGAAAGGAATAGGAAAATTGAATGAATAAAAATGGGAAAAATAGGGTTGACATTCAAACAACAAATATTTTTAATGGTAGGTAATGCACACAAGGTATTATAGTGTTTTTAATGGAAATAATTAAAAATAACACCATTTGTAGTGGCCGAGTGGACCACTACTTAACGTTGAATTTGGAAGTTTATCCTAACATGAAATGAAATAAAGGTATACACAGTACTTACGGTATATTCGGTTAACCAATTCAATTTCAATTAAAAAACTTAAGAAACAGAGTTAAGGTATAAAAATGTCCCACTTCAGAACTTATAGGTAATGGAATAATTTGTTTGGATTTAAAATGGGTAAAACGTAGGTTTTCCAGATGGTTAATTGAGCTCAGTTAAACAAAATAAAAACCGAGAGACTCGAATGCCAAAGGAATATGACGAAAGCTTTGTGGCGCGACTGACGGCGCTTTTAGAATTTTGAAAAGGTCAAACAAATAGGCAGTTTGAAGAGGGGTTAAGTTTACAAATATAAGGATAAGTTTAATGTAACACGCAAAACACTTAAGATAATTCAACACGAATTTTTAATAAAACGATAAGTAATTACGGATATTCCACACGCGCAGATTCCGAATGGTTAGAGAGAACAATACAGCGACTAGAGTTCCTCACGTTAAGCTATCCACATAGCGTTGAGGGCGTAGGAAAAAGTCTCTCAGGAGCTTGTGACAGAGCCTTGCTCAGATGTAGACAGGTCCTTTGTCTTCAAAGGAAGGTCAAGCCCAAAACAACTTACGGTTCTTGGGTTTTGAATAAGTCCGCACTTAGTTTTAGCTAAGTCCGTATTGCTAGCGTGATGAATACTTCCTTCTTAATATTCTTCTCCAGCTCCTTCAACGAGCCTGGTCGGGGGATCGAGTTATGTGTCCGTCGTTTATAGCAGTCAGACCACTGAGGTGATAAAAAGGGTCGACAGTAAAACCCTGAAAAAACACTAAAACCTGGGGAAACTTCTGGAAAAACTTTTAAAGTGTACTTCAAATATTTTTCGGAGAGAAAATCGTGCCTCTACTTCTAAAGGCCAAAATCAATCTGCCAAAAATCCAAAACAAACAAAAAAACCCGGAAATTAATCAAAAATTCAAATTCAGGAAAGAACGAAAAAAGAAAAAAGGTAACTAAAGAGTTCAAACTAGTAGCGAATGCTACAGCTACCCTCTTTCCAGAAAAAAAAAAAAAGTTGAAGCAGGAACAGGAGATAAGGAGACAAAAATATGAGGAAAAGGAGGAAAGGGAACAAAGATTTTGAAGAAGAAACAGCCAAAAAAACTTATGCTTAAAAGAAAAAATGACCCGTAAGGGTAAAACAACAAACATAATACCTAACGCAACAAACATTAAAGGTTAGAGCCTAACCAAACACGAAGACGAAGTTAAAATCCCTACCCAGTAATCAACCACTACCAATTAGTACCAAAACGCGCAAAGAACTAAGAGTTAGCAGAGCTAAGGAAGGGTAGGAGAAACAAACATATTTAACCTATCATACACATAATAATACACCTACATAATAATACACATAATAATAATACACTACATACATTTTACCTATTTAGCAGAACAACGCCAAAGGCGACCACCGAAAAGGAGAGAGAAAATAAATAAATAATTTTACAACTATACAGCAAACCTTAGCAAGTTCAATAATTAGGTAAACGGTAAACCTTATAATATACCTACTAATTGTACAAAAACTATGTACATTTTGAATTTTATACAACATAAATGCCCGGGAAGGCAAAAATGTACCAAATAATCATAATAGAACAAGTAGTTCAACAAGTAGAAATTGGAACAAACTTCAAATTAACGCGCCAATAATAAACAAATGAATTGGCTCAAGACCTTGAAAGATGGTCATTATGACTAAAATATAATGTCAACAACTGACATCAACATGATAACAACAAACAAAGGTGTCCATAGCAACGAGAGACCAAAGACACAGTATAAAAAGGTCGCAGCATGCAAACTTATTGCAAAGACTAAGAAAAAATAGCCAAAGAGTACTGACGCATCAAGGCGGAAGTCAAGCTTTGACATGTAAACACTGCAAAGACTAATACAAAAGTTCAAAGAAAGTTAAAGAAGGAGTATTTACAGTCAAAGGAGAATATACAAAGTATGAGACGAATATTAACAAAGGGTATAATAATTTACAAACCAGAGATAAGGAAAAAGGTAAGTAAGAAGATTTGGTATGGAAAAAAGCCAACGATTAGAACAAAATTACCGAAAAGCAAGAATCTGAAAATGGAACTAGTCGGAATCTACATGATTTTGGCCAAAACGAGTTTTGATCGTGGACAACCCGACCTTCGACAAACATGGTCTAGAGTCTGGTTTAAAATAACCCACGAGCAAAAAGGGAAGGGATCAGCACCAACGAACGATGCGGCCATCCGGGGGAAAGAAACCGGAATGACAAAAAAAATTACACACCATCCGTGGGCCAACAACAAAACCCAAATTACAAAAATACATGAGATGGGGCGACAAGCCACAAAATCGAGATTCGAACTTTATACGTAAAATGATCACAGGAAAAAGGACACCCTTTAAATATTTGGGTAAAGGGAGAGATTACTTAAGGAACCCGACCGACTCGACGCCAAACATGGGCTAAAAGTCTGCCGCGAAATACCGAGAGCAAAAATAACCTTTAGGCAAAAAATTGATTGTGGTGAACCGAATAACCTGGATCTGCCTTACGAAAGTACGGTAATGTGCTAAAAGATACGTGAAAAATGTCATAGGGGGGCTTACTTAAAGGGAGAAATCTTACAGTCAACACAAGGGAATCAAAAATTACGATAAGCTAAAATGGAAAGCTTTATTAAAAGGGGAAAATAAGTAGAGTTCTAAAATAGGGATAATTAGCTGTGGAAAAGAAAAGATAGGAATAACAATAGGTAATTGAACCATTTTAAAAGTTTAAACTAAACAGAAATAGACACACACACACGCGCGAGCGTAGTACGCAGCCTAGGATCAGTTAAGAAATAAGTAGGCGGGAAAAACTTTTATTTTATTGGGTAAGAAATAAAAGACAAATAAAAGGGAATAGTTACAAGTTCTTGTTTAAAATAAACAATAAAGTAATACAAAAAATATTATAACATCATAAGCATAACACATAACATTCAAAACAGCAGAAGTAACAGCAGCAAAAACTCCAAAAATTACTGTAGTCCGCAAAATATAGAAGAAAAAGGAGAAATCCTGGAACAGAAAGAAGAAAAAGGATGTTCGGGCGCCAATATAGTGTTTTAAATGGAAATAATTAAAAATAACACCATTTGTAGTGGCCGAGTGGACCACTACTTAACGTTGAATTTGGAAGTTTATCCTAACATGAAATGAAATAAAGGTATACACAGTACTTACGGTATATTCGGTTAACCAATTCAATTTCAATTAAAAAACTTAAGAAACAGAGTTAAGGTATAAAAATGTCCCACTTCAGAACTTATAGGTAATGGAATAATTTGTTTGGATTTAAAATGGGTAAAACGTAGGTTTTCCAGATGGTTAATTGAGCTCAGTTAAACAAAATAAAAACCGAGAGACTCGAATGCCAAAGGAATATGACGAAAGCTTTGTGGCGCGACTGACGGCGCTTTTAGAATTTTGAAAAGGTCAAACAAATAGGCAGTTTGAAGAGGGGTTAAGTTTACAAATATAAGGATAAGTTTAATGTAACACGCAAAACACTTAAGATAATTCAACACGAATTTTTAATAAAACGATAAGTAATTACGGATATTCCACACGCGCAGATTCCGAATGGTTAGAGAGAACAATACAGCGACTAGAGTTCCTCACGTTAAGCTATCCACATAGCGTTGAGGGCGTAGGAAAAAGTCTCTCAGGAGCTTGTGACAGAGCCTTGCTCAGATGTAGACAGGTCCTTTGTCTTCAAAGGAAGGTCAAGCCCAAAACAACTTACGGTTCTTGGGTTTTGAATAAGTCCGCACTTAGTTTTAGCTAAGTCCGTATTGCTAGCGTGATGAATACTTCCTTCTTAATATTCTTCTCCAGCTCCTTCAACGAGCCTGGTCGGGGGATCGAGTTATGTGTCCGTCGTTTATAGCAGTCAGACCACTGAGGTGATAAAAAGGGTCGACAGTAAAACCCTGAAAAAACACTAAAACCTGGGGAAACTTCTGGAAAAACTTTTAAAGTGTACTTCAAATATTTTTCGGAGAGAAAATCGTGCCTCTACTTCTAAAGGCCAAAATCAATCTGCCAAAAATCCAAAACAAACAAAAAAACCCGGAAATTAATCAAAAATTCAAATTCAGGAAAGAACGAAAAAAGAAAAAAGGTAACTAAAGAGTTCAAACTAGTAGCGAATGCTACTAGTATGTAGAGTGTGCAGGCCCCTCAGAAGCTGGACCGACTGTCTGGTGAGGATCGTGGGAAGCCGCTGGATGCCGGCAGGGCAGGACTTCTTGTTATGGAGATCTTTGCTCAAAGCCTTTGTCCAGCAGTGGACGTCTTAAGGCTGAATGAACGATGTGTCACAAGTTTATAGTCACCATAGGTCACCATTTTTCAAACATTTGTTGTCTATATAGCTATGATTGAAAAAAAAAATGTTGTGCTAGTTATTTAAGAGATTTTCAGGAAGGTATTTTTACTGGACAAACAAGTACCTATATTGACAATTTCAACTTGCCTCCTCTCCGAGGATGGTCCAAACAAATTATGAGAATGAGAGTCCGTAATTGTTTGGGTTTAGATTAAAAATAAAATATTATCACTCTCAGCAGCTAAACCGACCTTGATAACACGCTAATTATATTCACCTCCATTTTGAATTAAATATGCATTAAATTACTATAGGTACAGTAACTTAAGTTTTAAATTTTTAAGAAACCTTTAGTGTTTATACCTTGGATAAACGGACAATATAGTGATCTTGTATATCTGAATTTCCACACTCTGCATTATTTAATAATGAATCTAGTTCCACTTCTACACTACGAGTACTACTACTTCGCATATACTTACTGCTACCAACACTCTCCAGTTGTAAGCCAGACCGACCACATGAAAAAATGTCTCGTTTATTGTTATTAATTACTTTTTTTAGACAATAAATACTGTCTATATCTATGTGAGAAACAAACAAATTAAAATATTATACGTCACGACGAAGTTATCAAGCATGAAGGAAGAAAAAATTTTACGCGCGTGGATTATTTTTTTCCATCATGTTATCAAGACATTTTCTTTCAGAAATAACATCGAAGTTGGCAAGTTTCGAGCAAATGGTGACGATGCACAAAGCAGCTCTTCTGTCTCTCAGTCCTGAGCAGTACGGGCTTCTAATGAAATTCGCGTCCACCCTCAGGAGTCAGAGAGTGGCCAACCAGATGAACTTGGTCTGTAATCCTTTTCTTCTTATCTTCCATTCGGCAGCAAACGTAGATGGTCTCGACCTAGAAACTGGCTACACGAATAGCGTTGTCAGTAGTAGCTGAGAAGAAAATAATAGAAAATAACAGTGTTACCCGTACAGAAAGGACACTCACCCCCCGCGCTAAAATGAGTTCCCCGCCCGATATAGAGGCCCACGCCTCGCACCCCGAAGGCGCAGGGGTGTTCGGGTGTGTTTTACATAGCGCCTAGCGCTATTAACTTGTAGTTGATATTCAGTTATTATTCAAAAAGAAGTAGCTTGTCAAAACGCGTTTTCCGTATGGAGTGACCGACCATTGGTACCGTAGTGCAGTTGTTGTATTGTAGCGTTATATTGTGTGTAGAATAGAGCGTATGTGACCTAGTGGTTCGGACTATTCAATAGGAATTCGGGACGTGTTAGAGTCCGAATCCCGAAACGCATTTATTTATTTATTTACTAGCTGTCCGCCCGCGGCTACGCCCGCATTATTTTTTTACTTTGCCGTGCACAGTTTCCCGTAGGGATGAGATATTTTCCCAAGGGAAAAACTATCTAAGATGTTTATCAGGGATATAGCATACCACCATGCAAAATTTTATTCAAATTGGTCTAACAGTTTCGGAGATTAGCCCGTACAAACAGACAAACAGAGAAACAAAAAAAATTTAAAAATAAATGATAACTTGTTTGTGAAGTTAACCGATCCGCACGGTGGTCGACTAAGTCCTATTCATTCAAATTTATTCAAAACATATACCCGTGCTTTTTTAACCGTCTTACAAACGAAGCCCAATGTATATGCCCGTGATATAGAATATCTTGGCAATGTTTTTTTTTTTTTAAGAAAAAAAATCTAGGATTTTTTCAATCAAATAATCGACCGAGAGATCGAAAAATGTGTTTATCTCATATTTTTCTTTTGTTTTCCCATTATTTACGATTCTCACGCATGCGCAAATTGTTACTAAATTGTAAATATTATGTACAGGTTGATTCAAAAATATTTTGCATTATTTTATTTTACTTCACGGTTTTATTATTTTATTGATAAAAAAAAATAACATTGCCAATATATTCTATATCACGGGCATATACAATGGGCTTCGTTTGTAAGACGGTTAAAAAAGCACGGTGTATAATGTGAGCTAATTGGAAGGTAAAATAAGCCTCCGTTAAAAATAGTTAAAAAAAAACTAAAACACGCTTCCTGTCCGTCATCTTGGACGTCCGCCATATTGGATTTGTAATGCCGTTTCTTAGCTAGTCATGTATTGTCATCAGAACTCAGAGCGTGTGCAAAATTTCATCCTAATCGAAGACCGGGAAGTGGGTCAAATTAAGATTCCAAGATTTTCTTACATACATAGTTACAAGTGAAGCTAATAAAAGCGTGTTAAAAATCAAGTCGGAACCTTTTTTCTTATGATGTCAATTTTGTTCCTGATTTGTTTGTCGCTATTCTTTATTGCGGTATACACACGCTTTAAATGTTAGGTCATGCTAGCCACCCAAAGGTATTTCAATTTCAAAAATCAAAATCGGAAAAATTAACCCTCCCAACCCGTGGTTCACCCCAGCATTAGTCCACCTTAGTCAATAAGGTCCAAGAACTTGTGTAATAAATAGAACCCCCTCATCAGCTTGACACCTCGTAGATTTTTAGAATATGTCTGTACTAGCTTTCCGCCCCGTGGCTCCGCCCGCGTTAACCGTTTTTCCCGTGGGAATGAGGTATTTTCCCGCGGTAAAAGTAGCTTATGTGTTATTCTGATGTATAAGCTAGACTACTGTAAAGTTTCATTAAAATCCATTCAGTAGTTTTTGTGTTTATAATATTAGTAGGATTATGTAGGCGTTTGCTACGCCTGCTACGCCGTAGCAGGAAGATCGTAGCTACATCGTAGCTAGCAATATTACGAGTAGACTTAAATAACATGAATAAATTGAGTTATTTTTATGCCAACCATAGTAATATGAAAACTAGGCTAGGTATATATATATATATTATACTACATTTTAAGTACATCGATGCACTTTTTTTGTTTTTGAACAAAACCATGCAACGGAGTCGTTTCAAACTGTTTATTTCGTGCATAAAATACCTTTAGGCCTACTCCGACGCGGCATCGACACGGCCGTGTCGTTGTCAGGAGGAATTCCCTCTGAGGGACGAAGAGGAGCTGAAAGAGGGTCCAAAGAGGGTCATAGAAGAGCACCGAAGATAGCAGTGAGAGTGAAAACATAGACAATCTCATTGACCTCGCTGTTTTTTCTTACTTCATAGACGTAAACTTATTGTCAATCGTCAAAAAATATAAAAATATCGTATTGAAGCAATAATTGATGGAATGATTCAATTATTAGACAAACCATACTGCTCTATCCCTTGAAAGTGTATTATAAAGTATATTTATAATGTATTGTGTCCTAAGGAAGTGAGGAAGATTTTCCGCTGTTGTTTAATGCTACACGTGATAAAAAAGGAACCCTGCTGCCCATATCTGGCATAGTATCAGTATTTCATAAGCATGGGGCACCTTTCAGAATATTTAAGTACACATAATGAACTTTCTTTTTCAAGTCCGGTGAAGCTTGAATGTTCGTACCATTTCGACACAAGACCTTAGGTCAATAAAAAAAAAAGTACTTTCTTTTTAAATAACTCCTAACTTTTTAGAAATCAGATATTAAAGTAGGTAAATTTTGTGTGTAGGTTAGGTAGGTACCAGTTATGTTTTTTTAAACAGAATCTGACCTTAACCGACCAAGGGAATAAATTAAATTTTTTATACACGTAAAATCAAGGTATATGATTGCCTTTCGCAATTTCGCAAGTTCGCAAAAGGGCAGATTCTCAAAAAGACAGATTCTCATAAGGACAGATGCTCATAAAGACGGAAATATCTGTATATAGCCTGACCAAAGAAATAAGAAACCTCGCCATATTGCGGAATTTCAATGGAACTAATATAATAATAGAAATTGTTGCCATAAACATAAAAATATACACGTGGCGCCCCCCGAGTAGCTTTCTTATTTCTTGGGTCAGGCTTTGCCTACCTTTACATACTAAATCAGATTAAGAACAAAACAAGAACAAGTGTAATGTTGAATAGTATATAATATTATACAATTTATAATTTTAACAAGTAAATAGATACAACAACAATAATCTTGTACAAAAAGACCGCCCTGTTTCAGTGTTAAGATTAGTATTTTAAATGAGATTATATGTATAGTAAAGTAACAGATTTTTTTCTATTTCTCATGATACGAATATTATCTAATAGATTATCTATTCAATATAATTACCACCACCAGACACCACATAAAACGTTGCTTTATGCGATGTACATGTCTTTTGAAAGTACTTCGATAAAAGTTTAACTTTTTTAAATAAAATCTGAAAAAAAAAAAGGATAGTATCAGATTAGATTGATGAGCAGACAAACTAAGCATGTCTGTTTACCATAATCACTGTACATACAAAATTTAAGAGCGAGGCACTTGTCCGTGGAGTAATCACCACCTCTCTCTGTCCATAGCCAGCTTCTTGACTTCCTGGTACGACATAACCTCAACTTTTTCCTTTACTTCATCTAAAAATGAACGTCTTAATCTTCTACGTCCTCTCCTGCCTGAAAATCATCTCTAAAGCTGCAAAGAGCGCAGATTTACCTCAATTCAATACTATTTCTTCCTGGCGCTTTTTTATTGTTGAAATATTTAACAAATAAATATTTAAATGTTATATTATAAATAAATGTCATAAACATCATTTGACAGACAAGAGGCTGAAAAGAGTTCCACTATTCCTCTTTTAATATGGGAGAACCTCCGCCACAGATGATTAAAATCAGGGATCCTTTCAACAATTAGTGAAAGCCAGATCATGATTGCACTTGAAATCTTGTTTAGTTTATTAAACAACTAGCTTTTTTAATTAATGCAGATTAGGCACATACTTTGGTTCAAATAACAGCGAATGACAGTTTATAATTATTAATATAAAAGAATAATTTAAAAAATGGTTTCAGTTTAATTTTGAATATGATGGACCCAATTCCAGAGCGGCCGTTAAAATGTCTAATTTTAATTAGGTGTCGCTAAACCACTTTGCAATTCTACGCAAACTGTCAAATTCAACTGACATTGCTAATTTTAATCTGACGTTCCTTATTTTAGGCAACCATAGACAATTAATTCAACTTAGCTTTAGTTGGCCAAACGCAATATGCATGCCATTTTTACGCGAAATATTCAAGTTCATGTTATGTTGAACACTTTGGATTTTGCAGCGTTCAAAAAGGGAGAGAATCGCGATGCGTGGGTTCAGTATGACTTGACCTGCTCTTGACTGTACTATTCCTGCTTATTTACTATATTTCAAGATGTACAGGAACCAGCACACGCGGCTGGACATTTGCTCAGTAATATTCGCCTTTACTGTTACCTACGTAATAACGGAGTTCCTAAGTTCAAAGTGTTCACCTACACGTGTTACTGTACTTCTACTTATTATGAATTGACACAAATAAAAACTTCCTTAAGGATTTTTTTACAAATTCTGATAATTTTTATTAATAAACATGATTAGGTTGTATGGCAAGGATACAATTTGCCTTTCTCATAAAAATAACATCAAAAAACAACAACTTTAACTCAACTTAGACAATTTAGTAAGTCGCTTAAACCCCGTTAAATTTAGTTGGCCTGGCTCCGTAGAATAGCACTTGTGGATATAACCAACTTAAACTCGTTAAATTTTAGACATTTTAATTTTAAGTTATTTAGACGGTGGACGCGTGGAATTGAGACCATTGATACAATCTTCTTGTTGTCGTCGGGAGATACTTTCTTACGATATATTCCCAAATTAAACAGAACCATGTGTCTAAAACATAGATACGCAATTGACTCAAACTCTGAGTGTGTCTCTGCAGTCCTCTGAAATCTCCTGTCAGTGGCTGACAGGAGATTTGAGAGGGGGAGGACAAGGCCATGGACTAGTTTTTATATTTTTATATTTTTGAACCGGAAATCGACTGACAGAAGTTTGATGGAATTTATTCGATAATTCAGGCAAATTTTACAATAATACCTTTACTTTTTTAAACTTATATAAAACTTTGAACGGTACATTGACTTTTATGTCATTAATAAAATATTTGTCGCAACATTTAAGTCCATAACAAGATGATACAGAAATCCAACCTCCATATTGAAGATCTTATATATAATTTCTGTGTCATAGATTACGATATAGCATCAACTGGCAGACAACGTCATACAATATTTATTTACTTTCTGATACAAAAGCATAAATATTTAATTGATACTTTTAAGCCATAATTATAATTAAATTGCAATAATTGTTACACAAAAGTTTAATAATAATATAATCAAAAATAATCACAATATGAGAAGTTCATACTAAAAATAACAACAACAACTGAAAATAATGAAGCATTTCTAATGTCTTTGCTCAAAGCCTAAAGCGTTTGGAACTATATGAAATAATTTATTCATTTAACCATTATTGTACATAAAAAAGAATAGGACACAACAGGTACCGCAGTTTATATCCAAGGAAATGTGTTACAGCAGACCAAGGAAGCAAGAGAGAAGTAAACACAGAAAAGCGAAACAGATGTGCACAATATACTCGTATACGGCTTAAAATAACTGTTTGATAGTTTTATACAAGGACGACGTTAAAATTGTAATTGATTTGATACGTATTGTTTGTTTGCCTGTGAAAGAAAGACTGTGTAAAACCTTAGTTTAAATATATTTATATCACTAATTTAAAATGACAATGTATATTTGTTTCGTATAGCTTTGTTATTGTAATTAAAGTACGAGTATTAATAAATCACTCTCGTTAGTTTTATTTCATAAAGTCTACGAAGGGTATTTTCGAACTGTAATGAAAAAAAAAAATTTTTTTAATAGAATTCTCGAGACAGTTTATAAAGTAGGTAAAAATAGGCCAGGCCTTTTTCTTACGGATATATCTTTCAGAAAAATCATACTAAATAATATATATATATATTATTATAAAGTGGAAAGATTCGTATTTGTGTGTGTGTGTGTGCTTGCGTGTGTGTGTGTGCGTGTATGCTTGTAATGTATAAACTGAAAAACTACTGAACCGATTTCGAAAATTCTTTCACCATTGGAAAGCTACATTCACCCTTAGTAACATAGGCTACCTTTTACCCCGGGAAAATGCCTCATTTCCACGGAAAAGATGTAAATGCGGGCGGAGCCGCGGCGGAAAGCTAGTTCATTAATAATGATTAAGATCTTTAAGAGAAGTCACGTATATTCAGTTTAAATAGTTTCGAGTAAAATATTGCACGAAACCTAAATATTTTATGAGATATTAACATTTATAATGTCGTTAGTGGCACGGATTATGGCAGTTTTTAAGACTCATTTTCCTGCGGTCACGCTGCACATAATACTGGATTTTTTTATACAATATTCATTTTATACGTTAAATATATCCTCTATTTTCAAAAACAGTCATCACTTTTAAGTATTATTCATTTTTAAATTAAGTAGACTTATCTCTCGACACGGCTTATAGTGACAGTTTCGAAATCAGCTAAAATTTGCTAGGCCTTTTTCTTACAGATATATCTTCAAAACTACTTCATGAATTAGATCAAAATTTTAAAGAGATGTCACGTATATTTTTAAGTTTTAGTATCAAGTACAATATTACTTCAGACTTGAATAATTTTAAAGATATTAACATTATATGTCGATGGTGACACGGATTATAGTAGTTTGGTAGACTCGTTTTCCTTCGATCACGGTGCCAAAACTACAAAACTTTTAGATACAATTTTTGTTTACCACGTAAAATATATCCCGTATTTTTAATATCAGTCATTAGTTTTAGTATTATTCAAGTTTTTCAATGAAGGAGATGAATCTATCGACACAGCTTGTGAAGTCTGCAGAGACAGAGGTTGAAATTTGCGAGACCTTTTTTCTAACGGATATTATGAGAAGACGGCTTTATAAAAAGATCTCTTTTTTTGTAAACATGTGTCATATATCCTGTAGTTTTAGTATCAGTCATCAGTTTAAGGTAATATTATATATTTGAAGAGAAATCGGTCCCGACGACAAAGCCACGGCACCAATTTTGGTGCCGTGGGTTTGTCGTCCATTTTTTTTTAATTTAACTTCAAAATCAATTTGTCGATCGTGACATGAGACTTCAGAGGGGCAAAATTTGGGCGCGAAACAGAAAGAAGACCACCGGAAACCTCCTGAAATGTCGTTAAATAAGGACAGAAAAATGTATGACGTCAATATAGCTCTGAAAGGTATAGTTTTTAAAACATTAAATCTCCACAGATTATCGAATCAACTGCTATAACTTTTACACAACCACCCATCAACATATGACTAGAAGCAATGTTTCAGTGTAATAGTGTTATTGTGTCATTTTATATCGTCATGTCTTTTAGTGCATACTCCTTAGCAATGTTCGCTTTGGTCAGAGGGTGCGTGTCAAAGTTTATTTCAGAAAATGACATTGGCATGTTTACAAAAAAGAAACCTCAGTAGACCTCTTGAAATCCTCAATGAGCCTCTTGAAATCCTCAATGGCCCTCAGTTACCTCACAACTGGACCTCTCCCTCCGACAAACCTCTTGACAACGACACGGCCGTGTCGATGAACGCCTCGGAGTAGGCCTAAAATTTTGATTTGTTATGTAACTAGTTGGCAAAAAAGAAGCTGACTTAGATTAGATACTTTGACTATGGGTATTTTTTGATTCCCACGAGTAATTTAAAATTGTTGGCCACCACCACCGTGACTAAAATAGCTTGGCATTTCCAAAGAAAAAGATTAGGTTAATGGACTAGTAAAGTAAACTTACTTACTGGTCATGAAAAAACTGTTTGGAATTGATGACTTGCAGAATAGATTTCGAATAGGTTTAAATTAGGCGTGGGGCTTATGGCAACAGCTCTCTTCCTGCAGCCTTAGTTTCATAGTGCACTGTTATGAGCTGTAAAGCGTGACCAGAAAAATAAAAAAACCCTTGCCATATTGTGGAAATTTAATGGTACTATTTTTATAATAACGATTGTTGCTTGAAGGTAGCCGTTCGAACCGAGCGTCAGTGACACTGACGCTGCGCCACGAGAAATAATAATGGACTTACGGTGATGGATATAAGAATGAATTTACACAAAAGTGTGTTGTCTGTCGCGACGACACAGACACCGGGAACGCCGCGTCACTGTCGCATGCCTTCAAAGTCTACCTTAAATACATCAAATTAGAGTCCATTATCCTTTTTCGTGTCGCAGCGTCAGTGTCGCTGACGCTCTGTTCGAACGGCTACCTTAAAAACTATGGCGCCCCCAGAGCAGGTTTTTAAAAATGAAAAGAAAAAATTTAGTTATTGTTTTACAGGAGTGTGCGTTCTGCAAGAACAATGGCGAACCTTTGTCGTGGTACACGTCGCATGCGCTGAAGAACTGGCGCGGGCGCATCAAGTGCCCGGTGCTGCGCGCTTACCGCTGCCCGCGGTGTGGCGCCACGGGCGACCGCGCCCACACCCTCAAGCACTGCCCACTAGTGCTCACGTGCTGAGTGCTGACCACACGGGTAACATCACATTCAGCCAAATATGAATAGACCAGGGAGCCTAAAAGCGCCGTTGTTGACGAATCGAATCGTAATTCGCGCACCACTTTTTTATTGTGAAAGAAAAAGGTTTTTCGCCAGACACTCAAATACGAATCGCCTCACTTTTTAGCCTTTCTAGAAAAGGCCTTTGGTCTTTGGTTATTGTTAACATTGAAGTCTGTAAATATTATTCCTAATAAAATATTTTGAATCTGTGTTTCCATCTAACAGCAAAGGGTAATAAACAATCATTTATAGGTTAATTTAATGAGATCAAATCTTTTGTATTATCTATTGGATTGGTAATTTTAAAATTACCTAGTAATAGCGAATTAAATAAGCATAATACTATTTAAACACTACGTGTTTAGCTCAAGATTTCCTTTCCTAATACTAGGGAATGGATGAACGAACATAATTGTATGTAATGCGCAACAATATAGCCCCTAGCCTTTGCCAAATAGTTGCAGTTTTTCTTTGTATTGCAGACATTGTTGGCGCCAACGTCGCTGCCTCCGACCCAGTCCTTGACTTCGCCCACGCCCACGCTCGCACTCACTCCAACCAGTAAAATCTTTTACTAGTTTTACCTGCTTCTCATTTATTAACCCTTTTTAGTCAAGGTAACACTCACCACAAAAACATCTTCATAATACATGCACCGTCGTCTTCGACCACGAAGCGAAAGTATGTTTGGATCGTAGCAAGTTGAAGGAATTGGTCTCTGCCTACCCCTCCGGGAAAGAGGCGTGACTTTATGTATGTATGTATGTATGTATGTAGGTATGTATGTATGTATAAAAGCAACAGAGTACTACAGAACAGACTAACATTTTAATGAAAAGCTTAGTATTTTTTTTCATAAAGATACTCGTATCATACGCACACGTCTTTAGAAAATTTAAATTTGATGGTTGTCTCCTATAACCAAGAAATTACGAATAAGTAAAGCAAGTAAACAAGCGAATATCGAGGAACGTGATGGAGTATACAATAGGGAGCAAATTGAACCAATTACCTCACAGATCCACTCAAAATATGCCCAAAATAACATGTCTAAAATAGAACCGTGGCACGCGTAGCCACAGCGGCGACTTCATCTCATTCTTATAAGTTACAAGTAGCTCGCTTTTATTCAGCCATTTTAAATGTCAAATTGCTATTGAGCCCCTTTCTTTTCTTAGACTGAGGTCTTTGTGGGAAACCGGCAGCTGTAGAGAAAAATGGACAGTAGCGTCGATCGATACTACATTGTAGGATTGTTAAGGCCCATCAACTTGGGACCGCCTACAAAAAATACACAATGTTAATACATAATAATAATGAAATAGAGAATAGCCGTATTTTTGGATGAACTGATCGAAGCTGTCCAATCCAGAATCTGTCCAACACTGAAAAAAGGGATAATTTATGTTATAATATTTTTAGTTTAGTTTGTGGGCTAATCAGCATTTTCTTTGTTCCTAAATTGACTTTCCTTTTGAAAAGTTTTTATAAAATCATCTTGTTTCAAGAAAGAAGTGACTATTACATGCCATATATCTTACGTACTAACTTGAATAGCTCGGTAAATAAAATTTTTGGAGAGTGATTTTTTTGTTCCAGTCTCACAAGAAAGCATTAAATTATTAGGCACAAACTAACTACTTATATACCTACGAGTATATGAACAAAATATTTACATTGTTATTATAACAAGTAATTAAGTTATTTACAGTGAAAGAAAAATATACAAGTTATTGAGTGACCTTGGCGAATTTTCCTTGTATGTAGTATAGATAGTATTATGTATAATGCAAAGAATTCTATCTTCTATTTAATTGTTGTCATCAGTTAAACAATGGCCTTCAATTCTTCACTCAATCGTTAATAATTACGCCACCATTATGCGCCTTTAGCCTGTCCAGTTAGTTAGACAAATAATTAGTTCTTAATACTGAGAACTCAGGCGTACGGCGTACCTCACTTTATGTAATGCTTTTAAAGTAAACAAATTGTACTGTACGTAATTAACACGTTTCATAACATTAGTTAAGATAATACCTTAAATCCTTAGACTGACCACTGCCTATTTGGTATTCTGTGCCACTGCTAAGCAAAGGTCTACCTTGTTTCTGTAATTAATAAAAATAATATATTTTTTTAATTAAACGCATATAAAAATATAATAAATACGTGCATTAGCTCAGGCTGTGCTACCGACTTCAGTCTTTCCCAACTTTGTTTAAACTAAACAGTTTATTTATTTATTTATATTTATCTACTTATATAAAAAATATAAAGGACAGACACAAGGATGAGTACACAACAGGTACTGCTAACACAACAATAAGTAGTTAGGTATTAATAAATTAACATAAAACAAAGCGTAGGCGGGGCGTATTTATAGGTATAGCTGATATAGATGGAGTGTAAGTGACGACTTAGCAAATACTGAAATACATGGTCAGTTTTCACTGAGCATATTTTACTATGCCATTGGGTTTAATAGATAATAATAAAGAAATGTTCTCGGGAACGAAAAAAATATAGACAGTAATAGTATATTACTGTCTATATTTACAACGTGAAAGGATAATGGGTAATTTTGTTTGGGCCCCGTACCCAAAAAGCAAAAATTACTGTAGCATTATGAGATATGTCGGGTTTTGTAGCCCTAATGGAGTAGTTTGATTAACCCAAGACAGAATGTCTGAATTCAATTGGAGAAAAAAGATATGTTCATTAGAAAAACTGAACTTTCATTGTTATTTATTTATTTTTCCATGAATACTTAATGAGCATTGATTTAAATCAGGGTGTGTTTTAGAAATAAGGATTGTAGTTGTGATCAATGATATTAAAGTACTCCATACGGGCAATAAATACCGACATATTTCATAATGCTACAATTAACTTTGTGTCTGGGTACGCTCTTACCCATTCTCCTTTAACTGGTTGTTATCTGCAACATAGTGGAAAATACTTTTAAATTTCAACATTAAAATTCAAATTGGTATACAAAGTGGCTGGTCATGTAACCACAGAATACCAAATAGTAGTCCTGAAGTTTGTATGAACTTTTACGCTAGTAACTAACTATTTATTAATCTGTGATCCTGATGAAACTAACAAGCGGCGGCGTGGGCGGCGGCAACATAACTTCTAGCAAGTCCACTTGAGCCTTCGAGGTAAGATATGAGGAAACAAAGGAAGTTATTGATGCTTTCTTCTTGATGAGTATCAGGAGTTTAATGTAAATTCGTTTGTAAGATGTAAGTGGTCAGATTCCGGCGATACAAAATCGAATGAGTAGGCAACATCGTATCCTAAAATAAAAAGGTGTCTTAAAATAAAAAGGTGGATCGTCCGGCGGGATGTTAGGCGAGTGATGTGGTGATGTCAACAATGTGTGTGTGTAGTGATGTGCGGAGGCGGGTTCAATGGCCGCCGGCCGGCGAGCGGCGTGGTGGCAGCTGCGTGTGACGGCTGCCGAGCGCGGAACGCATTTGGGGCAGGTCGGGAACGCGTTTGGGCCGCCATGCCATCTGCCTCGCCTAACGCCTGCCTGCGGTTACCATTCCCTAACTTCTGATTACTCTTGTTAGCAAAGAACAAGGGTCCTTTTCGTTTGCCAGCCAGTACGGTAATCTCGATGTTAGTCGTGGTGAAGAGAATAACGATAAGGAAGATTTTTCAGAACAAACCAACTCTAAAGACAGATTCAACTCTAACCTAAAGCTTAACCACGAGAAATTAGTTTCCAAGGTTTTCGTTCATGTTTGCACATCATTTACACAGGTACCTAACCTAACCTACCTAGGACCTTTTTCGCTTGCCAACCAATACGTTGATCTCATGTACAGAAGCCAGCACATCGGTTGGAAATTCGCATTACGAAATTCACCCCTACCTCTATGGAATACGGGCGCTCTCAGGATCAATAACTCAACAAGTCTAGCCGCATGTGCTGCGTACTGTACATTGTGCTATATTATATTGAACAAAATGAGTACCTATTGGTACTTTCACATAAAGGAAATGTCACTAAAATGGTAAAGTACCTTCTTGGCCCAACAAACTCGCTATGAAATCAATCGTGATGTAAGTAACGACTCGTACTTATTATAATTCATAGTTATAACTAAATACCACCTACTACTAGTAATTGTATAATATTTGTAAACCCCCACCGCTTGAGCCTTCAAAACAGGTTTTTTAAAATAACCTGAAAGTTTAAACGACTTCTGCACGAAACCAAAAAAGCTTAAAAAAGCGCAGAAGCTCAAACAAAAGTTTGATTTATTCGCCGCCACAAATTCAACCCAGAGAAATCGTATGTGTCTGTTATTTCATTAATTGGAACGTTTCTTCACATATATATGTTACAGGAAATGTATGAAATCCAGGAATTGTATACAATTCCTAGGAAATATATACAATTCCGGAGCTCGATAGGAAATGTATGAAATAATGTTTGAAAGATTATTTGATTCACACATATCCTAGGAAATGTATGAATTTCCTAGGAATTGTATAGAATTCCGAACTTGTACTAGGAAATGTATAAAACTAATGCTTTCTGTGAATAAAATGAACCAAGCTCCCTGTTAAAGTGAGAATCATTGTTAAACTGACAATTAGAGTGTTTTTTCAAGGCTCTCGTTGAAGTAATGCAACAATCATAGGGTAAAATATAATGTTTTTGTAAGGCTTTATTTAAAATTAAACTTTAAAAATCAGCTTTTCAATATTTTTTACCGCATATCAAGCACAAAAGCTATAAATAAAGCTTGTAAAGCTCAAACTTTGATTTGAAAAGTAAACAGTCTCGTTAAGTAAATAATATAAATAAATTTAAAAGAAAAAGCCTTTTTTAACTATGTAAATAAAGCCACCCAGGTAACATGAATATAAAATATTTATTAGGGTTTTCTAAAATTTAACTATTTATTAATATTTATGGGCTGGTACATAGGCACTGAATGTTTGCGCAAGCGTTCGCCTGGTCGGTTGACGCAATACCACAGGTGGGACACTCCAAAGAACCGACGTGGTTCTAATTTATTTTACAGACTACCACCAGACGTAAATGAAAATCAAAGAAAAAATGTCTTTATGCTTCATCGAATACCACGCAACACCATCCGGCGGAGTTTGGCGGCGCCTACGGGATCCAGTGAGTGGAGGGATATCGGGCGGGGAACTTATTTTGGTGCAGGGAGGTAAATATCCCTTCTGTACGAGTAGGCTTTCCCCGCTTACCCATTGACACCTTGAATGTATTACATTTCCGATTGCCATTTAGGAAATGTATACATTTCCTAGGAAATGTGTCTAATATAATTTATTTCACACATTTCCGGGCGACTTTAGGCATTATATACATTTCCTAGGAATTGTATACAATGACGGATTTCATACATTTCCGTTAACATATACATACATACTATTACATAACATTACACACATTATAGTCTAAAGTTTAAGTAGTAAAAGCTCCTATGGGATTCGGGCCCGGCGTAAATTATGGAATTATCTCTAACAAATGTATACGTAATTCTATTAATGAGATCTTCTTGTAATTGTAATGATGATTCCATTATTACGCACGATGACGATTTATATCCATCCGTATAGTAGGTACCTACGTGATAATACTATTATTTATTCTGTGATGTGGGGGAGAGAATAAAGGCAATGCAAAGAACCATTGCAAAAACAAATTGTGTCTTAATGTGTTTTGTATATTTATTTGTCGGTTATTTTATTACTATTATTTATTTATTTTCTACTTGGATAGGCACTCAGTTATTTATTTTAATATCAGGGTAGGTCTCATAGTTAATCAAACAAAAAATAATCTTTTAATAAATTATGTGACTGTCACTGCGATTTTTACTTTTTGTTTATAAAATTCAATTGATTCATCCGTGGCCTTTGACAACACTAAACTGTGTGTGTATACAGCGATCAGGGTATTGATATCACTCTTATCATTTTTTATACTGATATTATTTACAAGTCAAGCTAGCTTATCTTTGTTTACAATTTGTTACAAAAATAATACTCTAAATGTTTGGATAAAAAACCCAAGAATCGATTAATATCAGCCATATGACTATTGCTATGCCAATCGTGTTGTAGGTATTTATTGAGATATCAAAATTTTGCAGTGACATGTGTTTATTGGTTTAAAACTATTTCACACAGACAGCTACAAACTTACGGCAACGGGTGAATGAGACTATTGCATACAAATTGTTGTATAATGTCGCAGATTGACGAAATAATCAGGATTTTTGTCAAAAATAATAAGTCTAGTCTAGACTAACTAGTTTTCTGTCACTTGTGTTGTTGCCACTTGCGGCAGCGGCGCGGCGGCGGCGCTGGCGGGAGGGGAGGTGCGGCGGGCAAAGAAGATAATTTTGAATTATTTATCTAATAACACTGCCACACACAATACACTGCACTGCTGCGTTTTACAACGCGATAAAGAAACCAAAATCTTTAAGTTTTGGATAAAATAAACTGGATTTATAAGGTAATATGTCAAAATCAATTTGTAACTTTATCATCGCCCGGACCTTGCTCAAACATCAGGCATTTTATCATTAACCCTTGTTATTGCAACAAGTATTATATGTACAGATCTCAAATTTATCAATGATTTTTTTTCCGGCAAAAAATATCTTTATAATACTTAAAAAACGTAATTCACTTTATCTAACTAAACTCAACCCAAGCTTTGTGGTAAGGTCCCGAATCAGTTATCTTCTTCTATCTTCTATCCATAATCCATACTACCTATAATAAAACTGAAGAATCGGCGTGTCTGTACAGTGATTTGGTTTTCAAAAAACTGATTGTAGGTGATAAAGGGAATGTCATTATCATCATCATCATCTCAGCCGAAAGACGTCCACTGCTGGACAAAGGCCTCCCCCAAGGATCTCCACAATGATCGGTCAAAGGGGGAAAAGGGAATGTAGCTGAACATAAAAATAAAAGTTTAAAAAAAATATCCGTCTGTCTCTCTGTCTGTCTATTTGTACACGCTAATCTCTGGAATTACTGGACGGATTTTAATATAACTTTACAATAATATAGCTTATACATCAGAATAACACATAGGCTACTTTTTACCGCGGGAAAATACTTTTTTCCCACGGGAAAACCTGTTAACACGAGCGGAGCCGCGGGGCGGAAAGCTAGTAGACTAATAAATAACAAGTTTGAAAACGTAATAAAGTAATAGCACTGAATAGTGTAATACGCTATTTGACTGGTTTTTAAAATATATTTTTTATTATTCAGTAGAGTTTGTGGATCCCAGTAATAGTTGTATTTTTTAATTCTGGTACATATTTCCTGAAAAATATCAAAATAAAAATTCAATATTTAAGTACTACTTTGACAATATGGCGTCGCAATGGCATCGGTGACGTCACTACCCAGTACTACTACTACAAGTTGCGTAGAAAACGATGTTTACTGGCTAGTGACATATGTCCTATACCCGACCAAACAGGAGCGTTTTGAGTCACGTGACAAACGCCAAAAAAAATACATTTTTATTTACGGATTTTTACATAAATTAATTATTATTTTCAACTTCCCATAGTAAATATCCATTTTTAAACTTACATTACATACTGATTACAGTAATTAACACTTTATTTTTCGCATTGTCAAATAGCCTATTAAACATATCAACCGGTTTACAGTTGTGAAAATATAATTTAAATATCTTCAAACGTAATAAGATTTGACGTAATTTATATGTATAACTCTCTGAAATAGAACGTGACCAGGACCGCATATCAAGAAGTACCGAAGGCTAAATACGTATAAGTACCATACAAATCATCATCACATCACCCTGAAAACTCAGACCCGAGCCTGAAAAACAACGCTTGCTGCATTTTTGGTGTTCGTAAAGCCTCATTCACGCCGAGGCAACAACATACTAGTGTCGCATGCCACATAAACGTGGTATGCTACAAATAGAATTTGTGGCATTTGCGGCATGCGCTTGCCTATTTTTAACCCCCGACGAAAAAGAGGAGTGTTATAAGTTTGACGTGTGTCTGTGTGTCTGTCTATCTGTCTGTCTGTGGCATTCTAGCTCCTAAACGGATACACCGATTTTGTTCTAGGTTTTCGTCGCTTGCAAGGTGTCGTGTCGTGTCACAATGATCCAAGAAAATATCTTCAGCCATTCGAAGATTATCAGCTCTTTTCTTGTTCTTTGTTGGAAGGATTAAGTAACGGTTTTGTGTTTCTTTTTTAAATTTAATGTTATACGCCAACAACTTGTTACATCATGGCTAAATACTTTTCAAAGCAGTTTATTGTATTTGATACCAATTATGTGGCATGCGGCACTTGCATGTAGTGGCCTTGTATCAGTTCAGGCAAACAACCGCTGTTCTTATCTTTCCGAAACTCGTACAAAAATGCGTTTGCACACAAATTGATACATGAAATGAAATAGGTACATTTGAATGTAGGAAAAGTTCTAAAACAAAAGTTATTCCATTTCATTGGCTGAGCCACCTAGGTTTTGAATTAGTTTGGAAAATAGTGCGCACACTGTGACATTTTCCTTTATCTCTATATACATGCTATATACTATGTAATAGTATAAATTATCTTTTTTTTTATTATATTATTTGTTGCACACTAACATTTTACAAATACAGGTATTAAAACAGTAGACACAACAGGCACAGCTTATCTCTCGAAATTAACTTCATCCAGCTGGTCGGGAGACGGATACGGAAAAACATCGTGAAGGAGACGGGACGCCTGAGGAGCTCCATCTCTGATTATTAATTTTGATTTAGGTCTCGCGCCCCCACCGGCGAGGGCGGGCATTGTTACCTGAAGGGTAATAGTTACCTAAGGGTATTCGCTAGCTACCAGAAGGGCATTCTGTTAGGTGTAATCTAAATTCTTGTAAATTTTATATACCCAACTAGCTTTCCGCCGCGGCTCCGCCCGCGTTAACATTTTCTTGAATTTTCTTTGCAATAAACCTCACGGAGCCCGAGACCCAACGAATGCAAAACCGTGGAAATCGGTTCGTGCGTTCTGGAGTTATAGCGTCAGGAAGGAAAACCCGACTTATTTTTATACTAGCGACCCGCCCCGGCTCCGCACGGGAAAATGGTTATTGTGGGTTATCCTTCAGTATATTATGCATGTATTATACATATAAACCTTCCTTTTGAATCACTCTATCTATTAAAAAAAACCGCATCAAAATCCGTTGCGTAGTTTTAAAGATTTAAGCGTACAAAGGGACATAGGGACATAGGGACATAGGGACGGAGAAAGCGACTTTATTTTATACTATGTAGTGATAGTAGATAACAACGTCATTGAAAAGTAAAGTAATCTTCATATAAGTCACGCCCTTTTCATAAAATTGACATGAATGTATGTAGGATACCTAATGCCACATCACGATTGTCTAGGGCTTGCACTTTGTGAAAAAAATCGATATACAGTTGCAGTGGTTGCAGGGCGGGCGAGGGGACGGCGACGCGGCAACGCTACGCCATAAACAAACACTCATACATACATACATAGGTAGGTAGGTTTGAAAATATTTAGTACCCTACAACCTAGGCGTCTACCTTTGATGCACTTACTTGCTTATTATGTAGGTTTTGAGGTTAACTTACCTCACAAACCCTGGTGTCAGAACTATTGAGACACCTAAGGCTGACATGGCTCGAATAACGATTACTTACCTTTATCCGTAGAAACTAGCCGGAACCAACGGCTTTACGTGCCTTCCGAAGCACAAAATCATTTTAGATTTCATTTCGGACAATCAAATGATACAGCCTGCAATATTCTGATCAAGTCAATTCTGTGGAAGTGATATTCGTTCGACGGGAGTCCCACCAAGATTCGAACCCGGAACCTTCGAAACGTGAGGCAAGCATTTGACCACTTGATCACGGAGTCTGAGCTTTGTCTTTCGTATCGTCACAGATAATATTATAATACTAGTTTGGTATCGTAGTAAATGAAAATGTTTCGTTTACTGACTGCAAAGACATTAAAAGCAGGTGCACTTAAGTGGCTAGTTTTGGCCGAGTCGTCGTATGTAGCTATGCAAAGTCACATATATTGATATATAAAGATTATTATATTAGGTATGTCGCTGACACTTAGATTTGATATCTACCTACTATGTTTTTTATAGACACACAAAAATAAAACTCTTGCCAAGAAATTATTAGTATTAAGAGAGAGTTGGCCCGGATCTGACTCAATGTATTATTTATTCTTACTTCAGTTCTGCCACACTTTATCTATATCTATATCTATACTTCCATATCTATACTAATCTATACTTCTATAGGTACATACTAATATTATAAAGAGGTAAGATTTGTATTTGTGTGTGTGTGTGTGTGTGTGTGTATGTTTGTAACGAATAAACTCAAAAAATACTGGGCCGATTTCAAAAATTCTTTCACCATTAGAAAGCTACATTCACCCTGAGTGACATAGGCTATATTTTATTTTCAAAAAAATAGGGATCCTTACTAAAACTTCAATAATGTAACCCAAGGTGAAAAAAAATACCTAAAATATTCCTAATAATTGAATGGGCTTCGAAAAAACTGAACCGATTTTGGTAAAACTTGGGACAAAGATAGAATAGACCATGGAAAAGAACATAGGCTACGATTTACCGCGGGAAAATTTCTCATTCCCATGGAAAAAATGTCGAAGCGATCGGAGTTGCCACAAAGAAAGAATAGACCATGCGGAAGAATATAGGCTAACTTTTACCGCGGGAAAATACCTCATTCCCACGGGAAAAACTATTAACGCGGGCGGAGCCGCGGTCGGAAGCTAGTGTTATATATTTTTTAAAATTTTGATCCTTATTCCGAATCTGTCTACGGCTGGACTGGATATAGGCCACTGAGTGTGTTTTTAGGCTTTTCTTAGGCTTAGAAAGAAAAGTTGCTTAGAAAAAAAGGCTTAGAAAAAAAGCGTTGGAAGGGGAAGACCAAGACGAACGTTCCAAAACCAAATCGGGGACGTTCTGACAAAAGGTCGGATCAAGAGTACTCTAAACCGACGAGAATGTATGAGGAGATTAATGAGTGTGGATGAAGCGAAAGAAGTATGTTTGGATCGTAGCAAGTGGAAGGAAGTGGTCTCTGCCTACCCCTCCGGGAAAGAGGCGTGAGTTTATGTATGTATGTATGTATGTAGAAAGAAAGGCCAAGGCTTAGAAACCTAAGCAGCAGTCAGCCAAACAGGGTCGTCGCGATTAGGTAATTAAAATCGGCTAGGTTAGATCTTAGATGATATCATGGGAAGACGCGAAGCACCTCATGTTCACAATTCACAGAAAATAATAACATTTCATTCTACCATCCGATAAAATTCAATCCGATTCCTGAAATGTTTGCAGTAAGGGGAAACAACAAAATCTACTTATTTCACCCAGATGGACGAAGTAGAATACCTAATCAGTGTTAAATAATTAATTAACTTTATTGGACATGAGAGATATAACAGATACGAGTAATAAGGTGTTCAGATAGCCAACCTTATTGCTACACAGCAATTAATTTGCCTGTGATGTATGCATAATCCCTCAGGGCGCTCTCCTGGCTCATATATTATACCAATTGATTGTGGTACACAGAAGCAATAGGAACGTTACTTTAATTAATGAATACCTACGTAATACACCGTGAAATTTAACTAGTTGTTTATCCGCAATATTGTGGTAGTAGTACTCATGAAACTGAACAATTTACGCTAAGGAACATAGGTTGAAATCTTAAAAAAAAAATCAACTTTTTTAATTTTGAGATTTCAGCCTATTTTCTTTGGGGAAAGCTGTTCAGTTTCATCAGTTTTTTCGCAATTTCGCGGTATATAATTATGTGATTAACTAACAAAGCATAAAACACACATTAGTTAAGGACATAAGGTAGATATTTGCAATTACCTACTTGGAAGAAATTGCTACTTTCGCAATAAAGCGACATCCAGTACAGTGTACGTACAAGTTACTATGATTGTTCGGTGTTCTTTATATACTTCTATATTGTTATTTTCATTTCATCCATAGTGAAATTAGTGAAGTCATGTTTAAGTTTATAACACAAAATATTGTAAATGTCAAAGTTTGGATATTTGTAACTCAATCACGCGAAAGCTGCTGAACAGATTAGAATGAAACTTTTGTAGCTTTTGATCTAGATTGAAGCATTTTATATCGGAAAAATATGATACGCAGCAAAGTCACAGTATAATAAACCATGCATTTATGCAATAGACTATAAAAATTCCTTAGAGTTAATATAATTTAAGTTTAGAAATACATTGAAATGCATGTAAAACGTGGGTACGTGAAACGCACATTGGGCCCGATTCTGCATATTACGCCGTTCTAACTTTAATTTAAAAACCATAATACAGTCCCTTTGACAATCTTAAGAACGAAAAGTGACAGGTGATTGTCAACTTAAATTGAGAGACGTCAAACAGCAGGCATGCGAAAAAATCCCACTTAAATTAAGCTGAGTTAGACAGCTGCGCTGCTTATTTCAAATAGCATTCATTCAAAATTAAATACATTCATCTCCCATCCTTTTCGATTCCCATAGGAATGAAAGAGACCGACAACTTAAATTTAGATATTTTAGCGGGCACGCAGGAATTGAGCTCATCGTGTGGTTAATAAACTAGAGTAGAGAAGCGTCCACTGCGTGTTTGTCCCTTTGCCAAATACCTACTAGCTACATACCTAGTACCAACCAAGCTACTGCACGTACACTCGTCTTCTAGACTAGTCTTGTTTTACGATTATTGTTATCTGGAATATCTATCTACTAGTACTAGAATCTTTACTTGGAGACTGCAGCCAAGGCCACTATTGCATCTATATTTAGGATGACATCACTATACATTAGCATGTACTTTGCGCTTTGGGTGCAACAAGAGCGTATAAACGTACCTATTATGTCAATGTATTGTAATAAAAAATTATGTTGTTACATGGCAAGCGATCACAAACATGGTGACTATAGAATGCAATGTTTTTCTTATAAAACATTAGATAATAAATGTTCCTAGAATGCTGAATTTCAGGTATAAGTATTTTAGAAAATTCGTAGCAAGCTGAAAGAGTATTTTCCTTTATTTGACAGGACATTTGATGTGATAGGTCGCAGTGAAGCGTGATTTTCTTTGCTCTTACTTAGGTAGTCATAAGTGCGTAGTTGGTGTTGATATTGTCCGTTAAAAGGTTTGTTTTCTTTAAATAAAATGTAAAACTTCCCATTATGTACATACTTTGAAAAGTTTTGAAATATGATCATTATGAGAATATTTTCTATAACATGTAGCAGGAAAACGTCCATAGAGTTAGTTTAGTAAACTATCTAAATTAGGGAAACCCTGACGGACATAATTATTTTTCGTTATTTATTATAACATTTATTATTTAATTTTTAATTAATAAGTGGGGAGCTATGCGATTGAAGCTAGCTAGTAGGGCTAACGAGCGATTCCTTTCCTATGGTACTAGCCGCTAGTAGTATAGTATATAGGACTATATAGGAAAGGAATCGATGCGCTGCGCTGCACGGGAGCGCGTGGCAGTGGGCGTACTGCGTATATGCGCGTGACATAACTCTTATTTACGCAGTTCAGCAGCACCACTTGATTTTTATGCTCGACCGATGGCGCTTTACTCACCTCATGGTAATCCACGACCACTCTTTAGACCACATGTTTTATTGAATAAATAAACAACGAATTACTTCTATCGTTTGATCTGCTTTTATCTGATGAATGAACAGTATTTTGATTGTACTCTTTAATAATGTTTTAGTTTATTCAAAGATTGCATTATAGTACTGTTATAGTACAGTACTCAAAAACGATAAATAAATACGAAACCCTTATTGGATCAATCGGGGTGTCTGTCCGTCCGTCAAAAGTAGAGTAGACAAAGGTAAATTTTTGCAAGTAAAATAAATTATTTTTATTGTAAGCATATTATGTTTAACGCCTTGTTTTAATAATATTGAATTTCTACCCCTATTCTATGGTTGAAATAATAATGTCTTATTACAGTACCTAGGTATATATATACCTAAGTAAGTAGTAAGGCTAAACACGACAACTATCTGTTTATTAGAAGGTGGGTTATCTGCAGGTCAAAATTGTCATAATTATTAATAGTCTGCTCTTCTAGAGCAATCTTTCATAAATGTTAATGATAGATAGATAACACAATAATATCAACACCGCATTTCAAAGATTTTCACTTTTCATCAACAAGATCAAAACAACACTTCAAATAAGCAATCGTAGTTATAAAATTAGGTCAAAGTTATTTAAATATGTTATTTATGAAACAGTTGGATAGGCAGGTAACGCTAATGATATTAAGTAAGTACCTTTTTATTAGTCAAGGTTGTTATGATGTTTGTTAGCGATTTATTCATCTAGACGATTTTCGAGCTAACTGGTTGTAAAGTTCACTACAACCTCAAGTCAAAATTGTCCATATCTATAAAGATAGATAGATTAAAACTAAATTGTTATCTACAAAAAGCATAGGAAGCACAAATATAAATTAGTAAGAAAAATATAGAACATACACAACTACACAAGCAAACATACAGAATTAACAGAAATAACAAATTACAGAAAAAATATAAAACTACACACAGGCTTACACAAGTAATACTCGTAGATATAACTTAAATACTAAAAATTTGCCGCTTGCATCAAGTGCACAAAAATGGCGCTAACTCAGCATTATGTTGCACTCTAATCTACCTCTACTTACTCTGTGCTACCTATACTACCTACTATTATGTACATATTGTCCAGCAGTGGACGTCTTTCGGCTGATGATGATGATGTGGTTTCAGTAACAAGAGGTAACAACGCTGATATTATATTACATTAGCAAAAGTACACATATCTTCCAAAATGATCCTAAATAAGTGTGTGTGCGATTATTGTCTACCGTTCAAGTCCGGTGAAGTCCGTCGTACTTTTTCGACTCAAGCATAGGTCAATTAAAAAATAAAGTCTACCGTTCAATTTAAGAGATGTTAATAAATATAGCATCTGCTCATGGTTACCATTATTTTATCATTACTATTTAGGTTACATATTGTGGTGTCATTTAATTTAAATCCACAATGAAAACGATATAGTAGGACATAAGGGAAACAGATGAAAATATTTAAATTCCATACAAAAAAATCTTTTAATTAAAAAAATAATAATGCTGAAGTATATTATTTTACTGAAAGTAGTCAGAATTTATTCCCGAATACGGTTCTTCGCAGTGGTACGACGTGAAATGAAATTTCCTTTGACGGAAAGTATTTTCAGGCAAGCCTTCGATCAATATGGAAAACTAGAAATCTATATAATAAAACTGTAGAGGTTAAATGTCTGTACATAGAAAAAAAAGATGAAATCCGAGTCATGAGGATGTAAGAAGTGAAATAGAACATAATTATTATATTATATTATCCACATAATTTTCTTTTTTCTTGTTTCTCTGTTTGTACGGGCTAATCTCCGAAACTATAGGACCGATTCGAATGAAAATTGTTATGGTGGTTCTTTACATCCCTGGTCAACATCTTGGATACTTTAAATCGCGGAAAATTAAAGAGTTCCCGTGGGATAGTTCAAAATTACCACGGAGCTAGTTATACCATATAGGTTTAAGTGACAATTCTTAAGACTATTTTTTATGTAATTCTTTATTCTATGACCTTCAGAGAGTACAACCTGAGTTGTAAGCCACGGCCCTACAAAATGTACACTTCTGTGCCACTACGCGCCGCTACATGAGAAGGTACAGAAGCCAGCACATGCGGCTGGACTTGTTGACTTTGAATGTTTAACCGTATATTCTGGCTTCTGTACATAAATTTGTACGTAATCATTCGTACGTGTTCATTCAAATACAACTTCTTTAAATACATTAATAAATAACAAACAAAAAAATTAAAAAAAAAATTGAACATCAACAAAGCCTACTCTTTACAGTACTGTTGTAGGTATAGGTACTTTAAGAGTTGAACAATGATAAAAGTTGGGACTGCAAGACGACTCCCGATCCCGAGCTCCAAACTGCGCTAGGATCGGATAGAGGAAAATGTAAATGATGCCGTATGAATGACGAAGTATAAAAGGGTGAAAAAATATTCCTTTAGCTAGAGTTCCTGCGTCATGTTCTTCTCCACAACAGCGCACACATTACTCGAACCTGTCGCCAGTTATGGTTATGGTTATGATTTAGGTATTATTGTTTAGATTTTTTCATTCGTTTAGACGAGGCTGGCTAGAACAAAGCTTTTTAACTCCTGTTCTAAGGTCATAGTGTTTTAAAAACAGACCTAAAACGAATAAGTAAATTAATTTAGATTTATTTTTATTGCGTAAGTAAGTACCTTATTTACAATAAAGTGTCAACAACATAAATTTCGCTACATTCCATATTTTATTCAGTATTTAGAAAATCTTCAGTTTATTTATGTGTGTGACGTACCTATGTTGTTATCACTTAATGCGTTGTTATTGGAATAAGGTTTTGAGTATCCATCCAGAGGTGCAATGTTAAGACTCGATGCGATGACGGTTAAATAAATACGGCAATTTACGGCATCGTTGTATTTAAATTCTGTGACGAGAGATTTTAAGCTTCAAGTTTCCTAATGATACAACTCTTCTGTCATACTTATTGTTTTTTATTATACTGAAATAAAACACAAATCCCTACGGTTTCTCAATGTTATCTGAAATGACGTGTAGTATTTATTATTCTTGTTAGGTATTAGTATTACATAATAACAGTCTAAGTCATCTAAATTGTCCATATATTTTTATGTGCACGATTTTATTTTTGTGTATTTATTTAGATGCGGCAAAACTATAGGTACCTGTTTTATTATTAATTATAGGTACCTGTATTATTTTTAATTATAGGTACCTGTTAATTGGTGTTCTAATGAAATTTTTAAAATGAAAAGTTTCTAAAAATATGTCAAATACTAAGTTAAATATACATTTGGAAATATTTAAAAAAATACGAGATGCAAATAATTAAAATCACATTGTAGAACCTGCGCGGGCAGATGGCTAGGCTAGACAATAAAGTATGACCTTACCACGACAAAGATCTAATAAATAGAATAAACGTGGACGAGAGCGCAATACATACAGGAGACTTACAAAAATTGCATTTCGTATTATGATGGCATTAGTTCCAAGCAAGACCCGTATGTAACTCTGCATAACATAGAGACACGTAGAGCCCTCTATCAGAATATTCAACTTACGGTTACACTCTTGCGGAGCTGAACATTACGGTGAGCGCAGCATGCTTGTACATAACAACCTAACCACTGAATACATAACATGAACGTAGTTCGGAAAATATTGTCCAGATGTCGCTAGCATTCCAAATTTATGTGCTTTTTCAAAAAATTTACACTTTGTAACGCATGGATCAATAATTAATAACAATAAGTACACTAGATCCCGTAAACTATTTATTTATCTATGATTTTTGTATAAAGGAACTTTGATGAAGGCAGCGGTCAGCAAGATATTAAAGGGGCTAAAACTTAAAAGTTTTATTTGAATTTGTTCTTTGACACAGACTTTCGATATAGGTATTTATATTTTAATATAAATTGAGACAGGATAGGACGTTCTAGTTGAAAGAATTATGCGTGAAAATCCGTTTCGAAACTTTATTATAATTATTATACCTTTCAATTTTTTTATAGATTTTATTTTATATTTTATCGTTATTTTTTATTACGGCTCTTTACTTTTTATTCTTAACTCCCCCTAGTTAAATATTAAAATTATTTATTGTCCGTCCGGAAAGCGCCTCCTGCGCAATGACTGAACAGCGTGGTGCGTGTGCGAGTCATGACGTCACGACGACAGGCGGAGCGGAATCTCACACAGAGCTCGCTCACTCGTCATTTCAATGTAACAACGAGTAGTCGTGTACCCAGGGCTCATTGTAGTTCGCACGAAAGCCCTTAACAGTGCCTATTCAAATGTAGTCCTTTTCGTGGTAGCCACATCAAAGGCCACCTTCTGAATTTCGAGAGGAAAATCGATGAAAACGTGAGTAAAACTTTTTTATTTTCATAAAATTTCCTTGAATTAGTAACCAGATTGCACAATTCACCATTTAAAAGGCTGTTTTCAGAGTTTCGGTATAAATTTAACAATTCATTACATTGAATTAATCTGGCGTCGAATAATGGTATTCGTTAAAGTTTTTGCTGGATTTGCTCTAATTTCTAACTTTCTCTTT
The DNA here is from genome assembly GCA_948473455.1 of Teleiodes luculella. Taxonomy (NCBI): domain Eukaryota; kingdom Metazoa; phylum Arthropoda; class Insecta; order Lepidoptera; family Gelechiidae; genus Teleiodes; species Teleiodes luculella. The sequence continues at coordinate 8,202,746 of OX419590.1, read as the reverse complement.
GCAAAATACAAATGGTTTCCACGACTGCGCGACTCTGTGTAACTTAGCGAAATACGTAAACCGGATAGCTCGATGTGGTTAAAAATGTGTTTTAAAGGGGCGTATTTTGGATTCCATGCATGCGGAGTTGCTGGTCGTCTAGACAAGCGGCGTGCGGCACTTGACCCCAATTGGGCTCCGAACAATGTCCCCTGGCCCAACAACACGTGGGGCGTATATTTAGAACGCGTGTTGCGAGGGAAATCGCCACTAACTACAACTTGTTCATATGAGGAAATTACTATTTTTGACATGCTCGATGTACTAGAATTCATTTACTGGACAGTTATCTATCAAGAAAAACTTTATTTCAATGACGCTATTTTCAAATTAAAAATATATAATATGTGTTATGTACCGTGTAAATTTGTTTATGAACATGACACACCTTGACTACACCGATTTTCTTAAAATAGGTACGTAGGTACCTACGTGCTAATTATCTCTTACCTTGGTAAACTCAATGTGACATGACGTCGTAGGCATTTCGTGCGGAAACAATTTCTCATAGGTTGTCATGAAAATAAATAGTCTTGTTTGGTTATCTAAAGAGAACTGATCATATTCTGATATAACGCAAAGTTGGAAAATATTGTGAAAATTTGGGAACAGCCCTGTAATGTTAATTAGGTACGTAACATTCGTCCATATTTTACCAATTCACCAGTTAAAAAGCTTACTGCTCTTTATAATTAATATTATAATACTCATTTTGTTAGAATTTTATACAGGAAATTACAAGTTCAACAATGCGTGGAATATTGTGTTGTACTATTTCCTTTTAGTTATAAAATTGTTATTCATTATGAGTTTCATTGTCTACAAATCCGCTTATTCTGTATTATTTTTATATGGTAGAGATTAGGTACTATCAAGTTTGTTGTGTACTACAATACTCTTTATGACGACGACGACGTTCAATGTAAAAAAATTAATTACTGACCGTAGTTATTACAACTTAAATCCTGGCTTATATTCGCTTTTCAGCTTCCATAATCTTTGATTGAATGGAAAAAACCAAAGTTGTATGCTTCGTGCAGTTCTCAACCCAACATTTACTTATGAGGAAAATTGCAGGAAAATCCCTTGTTAATTTTCTGCACTGTGATTGCTTTGCCTCCTGGTAAGATTCTATTGTGCCTGCTAATTGACATGCATGTTTGCACGTGGACCTTGCTACTCAGCCAATTTGATGGTTTTCACAGTTTCCTGTAGTTGTACCTATAACATATACGTACATAATCATAGTACAATCCAAGTTATTCTATAGGCAGTGGGTACCTTTCTGTTTTACTTAATCTGGAAATCGGTATGTTTCCATCTCATATTATATAATGGAGTTTGAGTTTGATTTTATAACACTGTTGTAAAAATATTATTTCTTACACGTGTTCATTTTAATGCGCTGATTTTCTTTTACTATACAATTGCGATTTATGTCCACGATAGTTAAAACTGTAGGTATTATGATTATGATGGTAGCCTTAGTGGACTTGTAGCAAAGAAGTGTGGGGAAATCCAAGTTATTTATAAATAAGGTGGAAGATACTACACGTTTTTAAAGTACCTAATCATGTTTACTAAAACGACACAATTATCATATCATAAGAAATCTTCAAAGATATTGAAAATCTTTCGTTCTAATACGTGCTAATACATTAAACATTAGGTATGTACGAGTATGTACCTACATTATTATCTTCTCGAAAAACTTCCACTGTAATATAATTTCAAAGATCTAGATGTATATAAAAACTTCAAAAATTCATAAACATGAACTAATCACTAATAATATTAGGTAATTATTGTCTTTCCTAAGAATATAAACCTCTCATCCAATATTTACGTGGTTTTTCACTTTGTTCTCTCATTGATTATTCGTAGGACATACCGTGCGCGTGAGCATCGTGTTGCTATCGCACATACACAGACAGCAGACGTGACGTAGAAACTACGTTACCTTATCATTGGTGGCAATTTTACTCGCTTATCATATCACCTACTGTGGACCGCGGTGTTTGCAGTGCCGCGCGCCTTTAATAAATAAGTCATTTTTTGAAAGTATAAATGTACAATAGCCAGCACGTGCGACTGAACATGTTGACCTTGAGAGCACCCGTATTCCATAGCGGTAGGGGTGAATTTCGTAGTGCGAATGTCCAACCGCATGTGCTGGCTTCTGTCCAAGCTTCAATTCCACGAATCCGCTTGCGTTACTATTCTTTTCCCCTCGGTATAAAGTAACATGTATATGATTTTCCTCCTGATTCCATCTATCACTCATGCAATTTTACATTAAGAAAGACAAACAAAATTACTTTAGCATCTATATATATATATTTTATATAAATAAATACACACACACATAAAGACAGGTAATGATAATATTAGCATCAAGCTTATTGCTAGCAAATCTACTGCACAAGACATGTAAACAAATTATGGATATCTATCCTAATATTATAAATAGAGAGGAAAGGTTTGATTGTTTGTTTGTTTGTATCGAATAGGCTCCGAAACTACTGAACCGATTTAAAAAATATAGTTCACTGTTGAGAAGCTACATGATCCTTGCCTGAGTAACATAGGCTATATTTTATTTACAAAAAAAATTAGGTATCCTTACCAAAACTTCAATATATGAACCAAAGTTGTAAAAAATACGTAAAATATTCCCAATAATTGAATAGGTTCCGGATTTACAGAATCAATTTTGGTAAATTTTAGCACAAAGATAGAATAGACCTTAGGAAAGAACATAGGCTACAATTTCTGCGGGAAAATTTTTCATTCCCACGGGAAAAATTGTTAAAGCGGGCGGAGTTGGCCACAAAAATAAAATATACCTTGCGGAAAAACATTGGCTAACTTTTACCGCGGGAAAATTCCCTGTTCCTGTAGGCCTTGTCCCCATTGCGGGGGACAGCGGGATGACATTGCGAAAAAAGGCGAAAAACCTTGCCAATGTAAGGATAAGGACAGACATGATGGGAAGGACCGGTGATGCTATCTAGTTCTGAAAAGTTCAGGCGTGAAAGCATAACACTGAAAATAAATAAATGTCAATATGTGGGACATCTCATATACGGCCATCCTGTGACCCCAAACTAGACTCCGTCCGACAAGACACTACTCCGACAAAACATATAAAACCTAATCTAACCTAACCTCGAACTTGTCGGAGTAGTGTCTTGTCGGAGTTCGGTCCTTAAACCCAAAATTAATTCAAGTGTTAATTTCGACAAAACTGGTACTACTAACAAATGGTAAATAACCAAGGGACGTGTTTGGTAACATGCGTATCAGGTATACAATGCATTTGTTGGCAAAATGCATCTTTGGTACTTTGAAAGGAAAAATGTTTCGGCAACTATCATTCATCGTAGGGCTCTGCTTTACGGTTGTGATAAAAACATGATAATGCATGCGTGTATCGCGTGCGAAGTTCTCGCTATCGGTGTTATCTGAACGGGGCCACCCTGCCGGGCCGTGCGCCCGCGCCGCTAACGGCCTCATCTCGGCTCGCTGACAGCTGACCGCGGTCGCCAGCCAATTAGCGATGCTATCAGGGTGTTACGGATGTTACCAGGTAAGGTTCAAATTGCCGTCGCGACGCCTGTCGTCAACCTGTGCCAGGTAGTACTATTATCATAAGTACTTATGTGCCTGTGCTAAAACTTAACCTACAGTACAGTCCGATTCACATTGTAGGTGCAAATTTTCTTTTGTAGTTACCCACAGTAGTTACCTGATTGTTTGTAAAAATATGTAGTTACGCGCAGAGTGAACAGTTCTCTCTTCGGTGTTTTGTAAATAATTTAAAATTCAATAAAAAAAAATTATTATTCGATCCTTAACGTATATACGTGCAGTAAACCTTATAATATGAGATTACATTTATTATCAGCAGTATCACACGCCGCCGTCTTGTGTTGTGATTTAATCTTAGTGTCGTCCTGTAGGTATTAACAATAGAATACAATATACTTTATTGCACACCAGGAATAACAAAAAAAAACAGTTCACAGTGGTAAAAGTGTACAAATAAGCGGACTTATTGCTAAGGTAGCAATTTCTACCAGGCAACCTAACATTATTTTAGTACCTGTGTTCTGTACCGCAGCGCACACATTGTTTGTAACTGCTGCCGGTTCTATTCAAACTAATATCGCATCGCCTATTTAAATTATTGAGTACTGGTTTTCTGCCCCTTTCAATTTTTTCCGTGGGAATAAAGGAATTTCCCGCGCTAAAAGGTAGCCTATATGTTATTCTGCTGCATAAACGATGTTAGGTACTGTAAAGTTTCATTAAAATATATTCATTAGTTTTTGCGTGAAAGAGTAACAAACATAAATCCATTCTCACAAACTTTCACGTTTATAATATTAGTGGGATATACTTGTTTATTAGTGTGAGACGAGAGCCAGCCTTGGTTTGAGCAAAACTGATTGTTTTTTTTAATCTATAAGGAAAATATTTTGAATTTGACTAAACGTGCTCATTATTTGTTGCAGATCCGTAGCGGTCTTCTAAGCATTTGACCGTTTCCCGTCGTCTCCAGTAAGCTCTTTCCCGATGGGTTGAGAACGCCTACTCTTCGTGTTTGTGGTGCCACCACCGACGCTGTAAGTCTATTCAATCATTAGTCAAAAACTGCCCCCGTAACATGCAGTGCTATGACAAAAGTTTGTCGCTCGAGATACCCGCCAAATTGAAATATCTTCCAATAGGATATGAGAATACGCACGACAAAATTATGTCTGTCACGCATGGACCGGGCATGTTAGAGGGGCTGATGTTAGGGACGCCCGCTTCTCTGTTAGATGCACTGGATTTGCGGGCCTCAGGTGGAAAAGACAGTTTTCTGAATATAGGTCCAGCAGTGGAATATAGGTCAAACGTGTGGGAAAAGAAGGCCGGGCCGCCCCCGTATCACCTGGAGGCGTTCAGTTGAAAAAGAGGCTGCAACAACTGGGCTCGGCTGGAAGGACCTAGAAGTTGCCGCACAAGATCGAAAAAAGTGGAGATCTCTTCTGCGAGCCCTATATCCCTGATGAGGGATTACAGGATTACATCATCATCATCATCATCAGGTCCAGCAGTGGACTGCCGCAAGCTGCTAATAATGATGAAAGTAATCAATAACAGGTTAAACAAATTTAGTATTTTTGACCTACTTCTATATAGTAGTGTCAAGTAGAATAAATAAGAGAGAATGATAAAGTTTACAACCAGAATATAAAATCTAAGAATGAATATTTTATCCAGTTTTAGCATGTCGCGAGTGAATATCAAATAATAAATCTAATTGGCGAGTTCTGTAAGAGTTTATTGATATAGTTAAGGCAACGAATTCTTAAATTACATCAGACGCTCGAGACTATAGAAAACACCCATTAAATTAGACACTATACATTTATAAAGTACAACCAACCACCTGACCAATAAATAATTAAATATATACATAAAATTATTTTACAATAATGGTTCGTTCGCGATATGAAAATAACCACACACACGGAAGTAGAACGCTTAATTTATTTATAAACGAGTCTGTTGTCAACGGGCGTAACATTAAATTAATTAAGTACATACATGGATGGACGTATAATATACCTATTTACTTAGGGGCCGTCCATTAATTACGTGAGGCTTGAAGGGGGGGAGGGGATTGACAAAAATCACGAAATGGCACAAGGGTTGTGGTAAGATATCACGTGTATTTATTTTTCATTCAATCAAAATCAACCTGCAACCTTTCTGTTTAGGCATTTTTATCATAGTCCTTTAATTTCAGAATAAAATAAGATTATATAATATTCTAAAAAATTTAAGATTCTTTGCAGGTACTAAAAATACACATGATGTTTTAGTCTTAAACCTCACCACGTGTCACCAAGAGGGGGGGTTAAAAAATGCTAAAATAAGAATTAAATTAAATTAAAAATCTGACGCTCATACAAAAATTGCATTACCGCTATGTTTTGACCACAGGTTTTGATTTGACCATTTTTGGAGTAGTCTTCCGCTCCCCCGCAAGGTTTGTGAAGCTTGATACTTTCAGAACATTATATGCCAGAAAATACCTACAGTATCTATAACATCACAATAAATTGATTTTTTATGAGTTTCTTATTTTTTGAATGTCGCAAATTCGCATTCTGGATGGGGGCCGTCGCCGCCGGCGGCGGCGGCGGTGCCGGGCATTCACAGGACTCGGCGGGCGCTCCGCAAGGCGCGCCCTCGCTCGCGGTCATTGGCCCCTTGCGATCCCATTGACTGCTTGTGCGCACATCGTACGCATAGTATAGTGCGTCGAACCGCATGCAACATCCTAAAAACTTTAATGAAGGCTACGTACAGCAACGTTCACTTTTCTAGCTGATTTGTTTTCTTAATGCCCAATTTAGATTAAAAAATAATAAAAGTTGAAATTATACATAATAAGTACTACTGTGTTTTATAATAAGTATTGTAAGAACACTATAAACTTGAACTATCTACTTAAAAAACCACTTAACATGACTGAGTATTTGACTATCGCAATCTGTAAAACAAGATAAAAATATTTCACCCTCAGGTTGTACCCAAGGATCTTTTATTCTTATCGGTCAAACTGACGAAACTTGACCGTGAAGTAAGACCAAACCGGCTCTGAAGGAAGGAAGCAAATTATTTTTAAATTAAATTAGATGATGATATTATTATCGACTATCTACTTATTAGGTATTTCATAAATTCGTATTTAAGTCCCCATCGGGGGATCAATCAAGCGTACTCTAAACTAGGGTATCAGATCTGACTTGACTATGCTGATCTAGTGATCTAGCAGCGCGACTTGTTCAAGTTCACTTACACACCAGATTTCCTTTGAGTGTTTGTTTTCCTTTACAAATTATGAACGTAAAACGAAAATCTATTATGAACGTTGATTGGGTAAAAATCGTGGCTACGTAAGAGAATATTTATTTTGGGTTGGTTCTTAAATACAAAACGATTGGGCGCCCCAAATACGTGTCTATAATCTTTTTTCATTGACCTTTGCTTGTCGAATCACACCGACCGAACTTGGAAATCGTAGCGGCAAGAAAAGATTTGTTTTGAAAAGGAATGTCGGTATGCGTCTACCTGCCTACTTCAATGGACGGCGGGCGTCTAATCTCCGTTCCCTTGCATTTCAAGACAAAACATCTTTTGAAATCCAAGTCAATTATATCTGAGTTTCTTCAACAACTCCTCATAATACTCATAATATAAAGCCTCTGTCTGAGTTAGTGGGTATTAGTTTACTGTTTGAATAGATTCACTTCACCCTGCTCTACTTAAACTAGTCTTTTTATCCGACTGCTGAAGGAGGGTTATGTTTTTTTGTAAAGGTGTTGACTGCGATAGTTTGTTCAATAATGTGATTCAAATTGTAGTACTGGTTGAAGTGTGCTTGGTTTTATATGAAATGTTAGTTATTCCCCATTTTTTCTTTACATTCTGATTTATATCATAAGTATTATTAATTTGATTTTGTCTCTTATACGTTCCTCTGCCAATTATCTCATCCGTCTGGTGGAGTATTTATTTTCCTTAACTTTACAATCTTAGTTTTATCTAACTCTTTATAAATAAATTCCAATGGTAGGGACCACTTGACCATGGACAGTCTAGTCCTTGATTACATTAACTTCAACGTCGATTTTTTTTTGTAAATCTTTGTTCTGCCTTTACAATTTTGAACTTTGTTGCGCAATGGCAATTATTGACTTCGAATACTTGGATTCTATCAACTCGTTCTAATTTATCAAATAGGCACGGCGGCGGCGTCACGCGTGCGCATTGAACTGTGATGATGATGACTAATATTTTATTAATCAGTTGCGTAATAGCGAAATGCAGGGGTTCGAATCGCGCCGAATAACAATTTCCAGCTTTTAGATTTTCTTTCATACAATATTTATTTATATCACTATCCACTTACAAAATTCTTGAACTTAAAAATATTCCAGAATAACTTTCGAAACTCCAGACATAAATTATTGCTAGACCGGAATTTAGGACTCGGAAACAAAACTCTTTCCGTATTCAGATTTAAATTCCATACACTACTGCATGAGTATTTGATTTGCGTCATTTTGCGTGCATTATCAATATGGTATCATTCCCAGAAATAGTGCTTACGTATTTAAAGAACAAGGCTTCATCGCCACTTTATAATGTAAAGTGTGATAAATATTCTACGGCAACCTAAAATATCATCTTCAAATTTTCGCTATCTGTGCAGAAAAATAGGTGAATGTAGATCTTATTAAAAATGCTGATTGTGATGATGAAACACGTGAACAGGTGAAATTTTATAAAAAGTGTTTATTTGACTATTGCGTCAATACTACTACTAGAACAAGCTTGTTTGGCTTTTTGGCTTTTTGGCATTTGTCACGTTTTAAGTATCTAATATTGTTTTCTCATTCATGTTTGATTATTACAACACAGTAATGTTATTTCAGATCTATTAACGAATTTTTGTTTTGAAACTTATTAATTTCTTTCTTCCTAATAGATTAATTTGATTACATATATACCTATATAAATATTGTTTTCTTTACATGATATTTATCAGAATTTTTCGTCATAGAGATGATAGAGAGTAGGTACCTGATCGTGAACCAAAGGGTTAAGGCCATACTTTTGGCAAAGAAATGTATTTCCTGTAATATTACAAGTGCTTACGTGTGCAAATGTATATTTACCCACGGGAGAGCATCATCATAAAATTCACCAAAGCGATGTAGCTGGCTTCAGACAGTATTGATTTACTTCGCATAAATGTTTACGCATCTAACGGACGTCCTATTGCGAACCCGTTTCTCATATTTTATACAAAAATATTATTCGTAAATCGAATAATTCAGTGCGTTAGTTCCTAGACGCTGTGGAGAACAGGGTTAAGGGTGGTTAAGGTAACTTTATAAAATAAATACGCTTTTTCTAATTATAATGTAAAAGAATGTTAACAGCATCGAATTGTTTTGTTTAAAAAAACGATAATTGAATAGAGCTATGCTGTGGAACGTAGCTTGTATTTAAACTTTATCTCCGAACAAATATTTGAAGTTCTAACCTGTTTTAGTTTTAACTTTAACTAAAAGTGTTTTTGTCTGCATGTGTGTCTATCTAAATATTTTTTATTTTGGTAGTAAGCAGTTCGAAGCTATTTTATTATTTGCGATTTTTTACCTCAGACAGAAAAATACATATTTAACTTCACAGTTTTCCTCATTAAGTTTATGCTAATAAATATACACCATTTTTTTTTTACCAATTATGAATTATAGCGCGTTCTATTTCCCAACCTTGCGCTGTGTGAGATAAATAAAAAATGAACACTAGAAATAAGAGACTTTATCTATAGAGAATCAGCTTGCATATCATTTGTCTGCAATAAAATAGCTGTCGGCATTTTAATGTCAATAAAAGCCTCTATATAATTGCATGAACCGGAGTAAGTAAATAAAAATAATAGCTGATAGTGAAGATAGTATGGGGAGATACAGGAGCCGCCTGTTGCTAGGAGCCGGCGCTAGGCTCAAGTTGCGGTCATTGCTTCGATTGCGGAACCGCGAATGAGTAGGCTTAGTGCACTGAGTACACTGCGCCAGAGTTCAGTACGCGTAGCACGGAGCACTTTGTAGAGCCTTCCGCTCTGCCGCAAGTCCGGTGAAGCTTAATTGGTCATACTTTTTCGGCAAAAGCGTAGGTTAATAAAAATAAATAAAAAAGAAGCACTGTGACAACCAAATTATCTCACACTTTTATGGCAGTCAACTAGTTTTCTTAATTTAGTAGTTTTTAGTTACTTAGTTTAATGAGGGATTATCCCGCGGTTAAAGGCCTATTACCCAAGGTCTATTCTACCTTTGTACCAAGATTCATTGAAATCGGTTCAGTAGTTACGGAGCCTATTCAATGCAAACAAAAAAATAGACAAACAAACAATCAAATCTTTCCTCTTTATAATATTAGAACAGAAAAGCTGTGTGCCCACCACATTGAAAAAACCTCCAATAGGATAAGAGTTATATACGCACGACAAAATTAACTACCTCGATTCGTTGCTTGCTTGCTTTTCGTGTGGTTAACCTACCTCACAAACCAAGGTGTCTGAATTATAGAGCCCTCTAAGGCTTCTGACACAGCTCAACGATTATATCCGTCCAAAGGCTTTACGTGCCTTCCGAAGCACGGAATCATCTTTCTTTTCGGACAATCAGGTGATTCAGCCTGCAATGTCCTAGACAAACTGGGAAAAATCTCACAAACTGATATTTGTTCCACAAGTTCCCCACCGGGATTCGAACCCGGAACCTCCGTAACGTCAGGCGAGCTTTTATCCACTCGGCCACGGAGGCTGTGTAACTCGATTCTTTAATAAGTACTCGTTCGATACTTCAGTTCCAAAATGTGACAAATGAAAAAAATAATAATCCTGCGACGATTACGATGCACCATTAAATGAGAGTAACCTAACATAAAAGAATGTGTTAAAATTCAAATCTGGAACCGAAGTATCGATTGCTTTATCTATGCTACAAATACTGACTCGTAGTTGAAACGATGAATCATATTATAAATAAAATATATATTTACGTTTGATGTTTTACGTAGAGTTTAAATCATAAGATCAATAAAATATAAATGATTTCAACGTATCCGTCCGCGTAAACCGCCATAAATCTACGTCCTGAGCCAAAAAAAATATTTCCAAGAAAAATATTTATCTATGTTTTCTTAACCCGAAGTGGTTGAAGTAGGCGTTGAGCAGGACTATTTATCAGAAACTTCCTCGAACCACATAATCTATACTATAAAAAAACTGACTGTAGGTGATAAAGGGAGTGTAGCTGAACACAAATACACAAGTTTAAAAAAAAAACCGTCTGTTTGTCTGTCTGTTTGTAAACGCTTATCTCTGGAACTACTGGACGGAATTTAATGAAACTTTACAATAATATAGCTTATACATCAGAATAACACATAGGCTACTTTTTACTGCAGGAAAATACTTATTTCCCACGGGAAAACCTGTTAACGCGGGCGGAGCCGCGGGGCGGAAAACTAGTGTATACCCCCGAACCAGAACAGTTCGAAACTTATCTGGAGAATAAACTAAGTACGGTACACTTAAAATAATTATTTCCCTAAACTGAAATGAAAACATTAGATTTAAAAAAAAAATATTTAAACTTAACAGAATTTCTAAACCCTTTAGCACCCTTTAGACACTTATTTATCTAAGTACGATAACTGTCTCTACAAAAGATATCCTGAAACTCAAGAATTTTCGGTTTGTTTACAATAACACAATTTTCTTATTTTCTTCTTTTTACATTAATTATACTTCATTCATTCATTCAAAATTTAAGAGCAGGGCTCTTGTCCGTGGAGTAATTATACTTGAGGTACCAACATTTATAAAAATACTCATCAATATCATCCCACCGAGGGGCTCAAGCCTACCCTGAAATCAGGGTGAATATGCCTTAGTCTACCACGCTGGCCCAGTGCCGGTTGGTCAACTTCACACACAACCCTTGAATTACTTCGCAGGTGTGTGCAGGTTTTCTCACGATGAAAACATCGAACAAGGAGAACCTTTGCCGTAAGAGAGTCGAATAAACGTAAAATGAATTCGAAAATCGAAAACACATTATTTTGTACGTGACGAGGTTCGAACCGACGACGACGTTCTTAAGAATGCTCAAATAATCGATTTAACCGGCATTAAAAACGTTTTGAAATCGTTTTGCATAGGCGCTATTCAACGAAAGTAGATCAATTATTTCCACTGTTAATTACTATTTTTATAAACAGCTACATTAAACAAATTGTAGGTACATACTAATTATGAAACTAGCATTAATGCGGTCACGCGTAAGCGCGGATATTCAAGAAGCGTGCTGGCACCACTGAGTGCATAGTATAAACATTCATGATAACTTCAAAGTACTTGTACTTGTATCCACTAAAACTTGAAAACATCACGAGTGTTTCACTGAAAGCGAAGCGAAGTCACGTTCAGTGATGTGTGGTTTGATAACAGCATTTGGAGTAATTGTATTTGGAACTGTACCAACTGAACCAGCCACTTGATGCGTGGCACGAGGCATGCTTTGCGTGGCGTGGCAGTAGGGTTATGGAACTGACAGCGTCTGTTCTGTGTTTTGTCATATCATAACGTGTAATATCAGTACCAGCTACAAAGATTTTCTGCCTGCCGCCTCCACGTTTCTGTCACTATAAATTTTATCTATTATCTATATATTATCTATATCTATCGCATTTGTAAATGTTGGCAGTTTTTCTGCTTACATTGATATGGAATTTTAAAGTCAGCTGTAAAATCCACTGCAAAACTCCCATTCCCATAATCAACACGCTTAATAATTTGTTGTTGTTAATCAAGTAGCTTGGGGATCGCAGTTGTAGCCAAATAGCAACGGCGTTTCAGCTATATGTTACACTTCTCCTGGATGATGTATGTATGTACCTTTAATACCCTTGTACGATGTCTCTAGGATGAATTGAGTTGCAAATTATAAACAGAGAACCACACAACATAATTAGCTTCTTATAAAAAGCAAAAGAACATTGTCTGTAGGAACTGTGTAGGAAGTGGTTTCCAGCGGTTCCCTTACAAAATGTTAGCGCAGGTTGTTTAAAGATGAGAGAGAGCATTGTGCATTGTCCAAGTATTTTGTAAATATAGCTCCTTACTCAAATGATTCTGGTAGTAACTGATTATTGCCACATAACAAATATATATTTAATGATAAATCTTTTAAATAATCGTGTAAATAAACGTTTCATTATTAGAGCATTTAAAGTAAACGCGGGTGGTGTAATCAGTAATCACCGTGCTGTAAATTATTCTAGATTTTTTTCTATTTATATTTTAAGATTCCGCTCTATTACTATTACTCGCATCAAAGTTTAAAATGCTTTCCTACATTTTTCATCTTTGACAAGTTTTTCCGATAAACATTACAAAAACCTTCCTGAAAACCTGTTAATACAATTTGAAGTTAGAGTCGCTAGATTATACATGACACTACTGGTGATGGGTCAAAATACCAAATTTTGTTATTCAGTTTATTGCTATGCTTGAAATCAATCTGAGAGACTTAAAAGTAGGCAAATATGAATAGACTATTATTAGGCCATTGTCTAGCCTAGCACGTGTAAGGCGGTTCATAAGTAGTTCGTTCGTAGGTAGTATATGATTTCAGGCTCTGAAGCCATTGTACATTCGACCGAGCCTAGGGACGCACATTTCTAGTCAGTTGTTTAAAAATGTAGCCTTTAAGAGTTTACTAACTGACTTTTATAAGGTGTTTTACTAAACAGTTGTTTTATATATTGTTAAATCAAAATTCAAAGTAATGAATGGACTCAACCACATCTCTTTTGCATTAACCACTTATATATCAGGTAGGTAATATTAAATTTATTTTTAGAAGACAACCTAGCTGTGCACAACGTAGAACAACGTTTATCTGGGCGAGTTTTTCTTTTCTGTAGTAAAAGTTGTCACGATATGGTAATCTATTCTACTATATCAAATTTAATAACAATCTTTCCTGCTTGAGTATTCGCGTGAAAACGTAGCTATTACGAGGATGTTTTTGAGGCTTTCGCGGTTTGTACACATTTTTTACGCGATAATTTTAAATAGGTATGTTTTCGCTACCTTATTTTTGCCCGACGACGATGTTTCGGCGGGGTTGCACCTGCCCCGTGGTCGCGGGATGACTTTTATAAGGTGTTTTACAAAACATAGGTAACTATTTAAAATTATCGCGTAAAAGACCCGTGAAAATACGTAATGTATTACAAGGATAATATTAAATTGGGTTTAATCACTGTAATTCAGAATAGGATCGAGCACGGCACCAGTCTAGCGTAGCCTGTTGAGTGAGATAATATTGAATGATAAGGTAATTGCGGGAAAATATTCAGACGATACAGAAAATAACAAAGATAAACTACAAGACATGCGATTTACCACTCGATACGGAAGAAATGTCTTTCAGTATGTTGAGAGAAAATATATTGTTTTGTCTCAGGATATGATCGACTTAATTAATTTTGTATATGGTAAACAATATCTGACAAGCATATCACGCTTATAATTACGTAGTAGATATGCCATTTTAAATGTTTTTATTCTTTTTATTTGATGAGCTTAAAAAATATTCCGTATTAAGCAGCAATCACGTAGAGTTTATAATGGGAGCTACATTAAAATATTTTCTATTGACTCTACGATACGTTATCTGCCGACTTCTGTCAACCTGGTGCTTCGCTTCAGTGCATTCTAGACTACTATGAAAGTTGAACCGTACTTTATGGAATACTTGCATTATTAAACTAAAGTAACGAGTAAAAACATTGTATTACAAGTAAAAAGTTTTGTGTCTTCACGAATAATAAAATAATTACTTACATAGTATCAATTAACGACTAACGACTCGTGCATAATACCACGTACCTATTAGGTAATTTATTACTTTACTATCTTTAGGTAGGCATATTTGGAGTGTATTTGTATGAAATTTTTGCGGTGCATCTTTCCTGTTGTGGCATGTTGTTTACAGAAAAACATGATTTTTTCCGTGTCAAATCTTAAAGTGAACATGATACCTTTGCATTACCATAATTTAAAATTAGTTTAGGTAGTTTTTCAGGCTAAATCTCTCCGAGTGACAATTCATAATCTACCACTGTATTAGAATTAGATACTATAAAAATCTTAAATCACTGAACAATTAATGCGTTTAAAGGCTAATTAACAGGTTTATCTTACCTATTCTGCGTGTAAATGATTGTTTAGCAAACTTTTCCTTTGTTTCAGGGTTATAAAGAAGATAAAGCAATAAAGGTGTGTAACATCACAGCCATAGAGCCAGCAGGAGCACCCTCCAATGTGGACTCCGAGCGCGCCAGCAGAGTCCCTCGCCCCGTGATCGCGCGGCCCATTCGCCACTTTGATGCTCGCTCCTGCACTGGAGAGAGTCACTTACACACTCTGTCACTTCATTGTTATTAAGAAACTCAACATTTTCTTCATCTTATAGTGTCTCTTTTCTATTTTAATTTCTGAACCGGAAAATGGCAATTTTGAAAGTAGTCGGCGCCTCCTGGCTGCGTACGAAGGTCAGCTCGTACGTCCTGGGCCTGCTTGGGATTCTTGCTATATTGGCCCTCTTTGTCGGACAACTTGAGAGGTAAGTTATCATTTACTGATCTTAAATAAACAATTATTTATACTTACCTACAACAATAAATTATTATCATCATTAAATTGTTTTTCTTGCAGAACTCAAGAAGATGGAAACTATGCAGCTACAGTTTTCTACTCAAAAAAGACAGGATATCGAATTGAGTATTGGGGCCAGAGTAACGAGCTTGCAGCGATACCGCGCGGCGTCGCGCGCGCCGTGTTCAGGAGGGACGTGGACACTGCGGGGTAAGCGCTGCATGCTCTTACAACACAACCACAAAGAATTCAATTCAATTTTTTTTTTCAATTCAATTCTTTTATTTATACTAATTTCACAATTACAATAGTCTTACAGGTTAGTACCTACATTGACAATGTAAAACATTTCTTTATACCTAAATTGAAAAGAAGACACTTCCACTAAATTCCACATGAGACCAGGCCAGGAGGTCTCTGGCGCCATGGTCCGTTACATACATGCACATATAAAATTGACAAAAAACTGTAGAATTATTGAAGTAATAATTAAGATGATGTACTTATTATTATTTTAAGCTGGTCACTTCTGGAAGTGGAAACCGATGGATCATACAACGACGAAGTTCAAGCATATGCGGCAGGTATCGTCGAGGGGGCTCTCACCTGGTACCTGATACACACGCATTTGGAAAACACTATCCGAGCTGAAAGCAAAGACAAAGCTCTGGAGAAGCAGTACGACAAACTTAAAGACGCTTTAGAAAAGTCGGTTATTATCTGGAAGCAACAAGCTGACGAGCGTGGCAGGCGCGATCCATTTTGGCACCATGTAAGTGTGACGTATACCAATAACAAAAAAATAGCAAGTAAAAAATTATATCACTTCGACTATGGTAGAGTGCCAAAAAACGTTAAATCCCAAAATATACTTACAGTACCTACCGTGTTTGCGAAAATGCTGCCAAATTTTGTTTATTATAGCGCAAACATAACGGGAATCAAATGGTTATTTTCGGATACCAAATGGAAAATGTAATACGCATAAGTACCTACTGGGAATATAATGAATTGTAGTCGATGACTAATTTCGTTTCAGAGAATCCTTAGTGCAACGCTTGTTCACTATAAGTACAAAAACATGCCTGTTTCAGGTGTCCCTTCATTTCACTCAAATCTCCGGGATATCCACTGGGTGGAAGCACGGCGTGGAGCGCAGTATGAATGAATATGAGACCGACATTGCCGATCTCTATTGGATGAACTTTGTCTCAGAAGTCGCCGAGATCCAACACAAGCTGAACATCTCTTTAGAAGACCCTGCTCTAGAACACCTCCCAGGGCTATCCAGCGCTTTCCTGAAGATTGTCAATGAAAAATCTGATGACGGAACTGAAACTAGAAAATTGTTTGTTGCTCAAAATGCTGCGGGGAGGTACGTACGAGGTTTTGCATTTTGCTGTTTAAATTATTTAATCATTTATTGTGTTTCGAATACATCAAACGGTATACACAGCATACCTACTCAGTTATGATAATATTTAAAATCATGCCTTTTTAATGTGTAGACTAGGTACATTGTATAAGTTGTGGCTTGGCAAACATGTTTAGTCAACGGTGTTGAGCAACTTTCTCAAAGAAACTTTCTTCAGAACCAAGAATAAAATATTTAAATAATAATTAGTAGGTAATTTTACTCCAATTTAATGTTACAGATTTCAGAATGAACAAAATATCCAAGTAAAAGATCCATTGACTAAGAGATGTTCTTCCAGTTGTTTAAATACACATATATTATTATAAATTCTTCAATTTGAAACCAGTTACTCTACAATGACGAAGATCCTGAAGCGCTACAAGTTCAGCTACCACCTGAGCGCCCAAGACAGCACGCCCGCCCCTGTCACCCAGGTGGACTTCTCCAGCTACCCTGGCTCCGTCACCAGCCAGGACGAGTTCTACGTGTTGAGGGGCGAAGACCACAGGATGGCTGTCACCGGGACCACGCTCAGGAATTACAACCCTAAGCTGTGGAAGGAAGTCAATATCACACATCAAGTAAGTATTACTTAGTGATAGTAAATGTTTAGAATTAGCCTTTAAGTTTCTGATAGTTCGACACATTTTTAAGTAATTCAAAGGAAATAAGTATTTATTTACCAATTATTAAAGAATAGATTATGTTAGGCATTGTTTAAAATCCTAGATAGCTCACACAGCATACCGTTTATGACCGTTTTTATTACATTCATCCTCATCGGCCGAAAGAAGGCCCCCCGAAGATCTTCACTAACCATTTTATTATTATTATTACTGTCAAAGCGCTGGCTTTGTTTGTAGCATCAACCTAAAATGCGTCACAAAAGTATAATAGTACTGCCTGCGTCACAGAAATATAGGTACCTATTGCCTGCGTTGAAGCAACAAAGATTACCTAAATAACTTATATATTTTTGTCATACCGTTCCCGCTGGCGGGGGCGCGGCCAAAACCAAAATCTAAATTGATAATCAGAGTCAGGACGGCGTGGTCTTCTTCACGATGTTTTTCAGTATCAACGCGCTAGGCCGTGGTCCGAGGCTCCCTCGAGTCGCCCCCAGTCGCGTTGGTACATGACTTTTTTTTGGGTAGAGTCTTGTCCCCGGCAAGTCCGGTGAAGCTTGATTGGGCGTACTTTTTCGACTCAAGCATTGGTCAATTAAAAAGAAAATACATTTTTGTTCAGCTTCCCCTGGGGCCCCGTATCAGCGCCGCGAACCGCCTGGCAACGAATGTATCGACCTGGGGCCATGTGCTCGCCACTAACAACTCGGGCACGGGCTGCAAGCAGTGGCTCGTAGTGGACTACAACAAGTTTGACAGCTTCGATGACGTCACCCTGGCCGCACTCGACAAGGAGAAGAAGGAAGTCGTCACTGAAATCAGCTTCAACAAGTTAGTATAGCCCAGATTGCCTCTCCGTACACGCATGAAGAAGGATTTAAATTATATGATTTTATATGATAATACTAAGAAATAATAAGGGCGCGACAGATAGCGATTATAATTAATCCAAAATAATCTAAATAAGTAAAAAAGATATGAAAAATAGAGTCTAGAACCGAGATAATAGGGAATAATATGCACGTTTTTTTTAATCATTATGATCAATATTTATATAAGTACATAACTGAATATGAAATTATTTTTTCAAAAATACTAATTATTGTTACTGTTTTCACTGTTGTTATTATAATTTCGAATATTTTTGGAAAAGAATTCATATATTGATTGTTTTTTCATGTATATTCCATATTGTTGTGTGCTCTGTACTCTTCGTAGAAGTTGCTACGGCGTAGTAACACGTAGCAAAATACTATTCTATTATTTTGAAAAGTTAGATAGATATTAAAACAAAAATATTTTGAAACAGAAATGTGAGTCTTCCGCCTTCACTGGTATCAAAATGCAATTAAATAAAACATCCTTGGTTACGTTTACCAATGCCCCTTACCTTTCGTAGAAGTTGCTACGGCGTAGCAGTACGTAGCAAGATACGTTTCTTTCGAATGACTACCTGTATAAAAAATAAAGGTAGTCAAAAATAATTTTAAAGACAGACTTTGAAAATGGAATCATTTGTTGTTTAGCGACGTGAGACACACGGTGGTTCGGTCCGGGCGCGCCAGTGGGCTCCTCTGGCTGATCGAGCAGGTGCCAGGTCTCACCCACGCGCGTGACATGTCCGCTAAACTCCTCAAGCAAGGGTACTTCGCCACATACGGACTCCCCATCATTGACGTAAGTATGAAATCTCTTTTATTACGCCGAGGCAACAACATGATTGACACAACAACACTATATTTCACCAAGGATGTTATTAGTTACTACCGTGGTAGAACTGGTAAATACCATCCTTGTATTTCACTTGCGAAAATGATGTACGATTATCATGCGACCATGAGACAATTTTGCATTTTGTTTGTTCAGCGTAATGAGTACGCTCTCTTTGGACTAAATGAAAATTAATGACAAAAGATTGCCAAAAACTCATCAGAAAATATATATTTCTTGGCCACCACGTTCATTATATTATTATTGTTAAGTGCTAAGAGCAAGGATAATTGCGTTTCGTAATTTA
This sequence comes from Teleiodes luculella, assembly GCA_948473455.1. Taxonomy (NCBI): domain Eukaryota; kingdom Metazoa; phylum Arthropoda; class Insecta; order Lepidoptera; family Gelechiidae; genus Teleiodes; species Teleiodes luculella. The sequence goes on along the minus strand of OX419590.1, from coordinate 8,183,340 downwards.
TTCTAGGGTTAAATGATTGGCAAAATACGCTAAAAGCACAGATAAAAAAAAAGTTACTACGTAACTAAATAAAACAGATGTACCTATGCATAGCGTTTCGTAATCGTATTCGATACGTGCCTATCTTATTAGGTTTTTTACAAAATGGCAGAAATCCCAACAAAAGCGCATCTCAGAGTATTTATTAGAGTCATGCATGTCTCTTAACGTGATTTTTATGTTTCATAAAGCTTGTTAAGGTATCTATGTACTCACTTGCTATTATTTTATCATTATACCTTTCACTAGTAATAAATGACTCGAGGTCATAATAATAATGAGAGAGTATAATTGTTTCCTTTACTCTATTAAAATATGACAGGCATACAAATTAGTACCTACGACTATTAAACAATTTAAGCCTCATACTATTAAGTACCGTTAAACCATAAACGTTATAGACCATTAATATACTATTCCTAAGTATTATACAAGTCTACGCCTAAACGATAAAGATAAGACATATAAATTAGCGTTTGCATCGTAAATGTAGTTCCGATGAGATGTGAGACGTTACACAACTAATTACATAATATATACAAAACATCAAAACATGATGCATATAGGAAAATTTTCCGTCCGAGTCTGTTTCTTAGCGAAATATGATAATATAAAATCTGATTAGGGTCTTTTTCATTATAAGTCATAAAATGACTCTCCTATTTCAAGCAAACTTGAGACTCTTTTACAGAAAGAAGCACATTATAGAAAACGGCGGCTAGGTTTGGCCCTCACCTCTGAGCTTAAACTCAAAGAAGATAACGTTTTTTTAACTTGTTTCAGGATATCGCAAAAATCACGAACGTCAACACAATGCAACAACTCTACGGCAACATGTTCTCTGAGGCTGATTCCCCAAGAGCAGTGGCTCTCAGAACTGGTTCCCCAAACGCCACCACTTTGGAAGCAATAATCAAACTGATGCGTCAGAATAACGCGACGGCGATCCGCAGCGAGGTCATCAGCTGTGCGGATGAAGTAGAATGCATAATAAAGGAGAGAGGATACTGGTCCGTGCTCGGAGTCAGGGGTGACATCACCAACCAGCATAGAGTTCCTTACGGGATCATAGACACTAAAGTTTTAAGCGGTAAGTCTACTAAATGAACAGCAGCCACCACTTGCGGCTAGACACTTTGACCTTGAGAGCGCCATTATTCCGTAGTAGTAAAAGCGAATTTCGTAATGAGAGTGTCCAGCGGCGTGTACTGGCTGTACATAAAATGTAAATAGTACGAATGTAATATTAAGTGCTCGTAATGCTTAAAGTAACTTTAACAACCTTAAGTTCTCAATAATAACTTAAACATTTCTCGTTAACAGCCCATATATGTCCCCACCGAGGGGCTCGAGCCTACCCTGATACCAGGGTGAATAGGCCTTAGTCGACCACGCTGGCCCAGTGCGGGTTGGTCAACTTCACACACAACCTTTGAATTTCTTCGCAGGTGTGTGCAGGTTTCCTCACGATGTTTTCCTTCACCGTAAGAGCGTCGAATAAACGTACATATGAATTCGAAAATCTAAAACACATTGGTACGTGCCGAGGTTTGAACCCGCGAACTTCGGAATGGAAGTCAACGGGCCTAGCCACTAGGCCACCGACGCTCTTTAACAAACATTTCTAAATTAGATGAATTACATTTTAACTCACACTTTTTTCAGGTACCGCAAACCAACCATCCCTGAACTTCGTGGCAGTCGCCGGCCCCCCTTACACCGATGTCCCGCCAGCAAACAGTACCCAGAGCGCAGTCCTCAATAAGGGCAACGTAGCCACCACTTATACCGACCACAACAACGATAACATCGTCTTCAACGGCCTCGAGAGCCGCGCGCTCGTCAAGCAGCAGGCAGAAGAGGCCAATAAGGAAACCCAAGCAGCACTCGACAAAAACATCATCAAACCCTTCCAATGGTCAGAAAGCGACTTTAAAGATTCCGCCCACGAAGGCCTGCCGGACACGTGGGCCTTCAAGCAATACAATCCGAAATGGTCGTGGTGAATAACATTTTCATCGTAGGCAATAGCTCCTTCATAATAATTTATTTTTAAATAATTACTTAAACTTAAGTGCTTGAGTCACCATTATTATGAGTGGCTCAAAAGGTGAACTCGAGCCCGTTATAGTAAATTAAATCGATATAAGCATGTACCTATGAATAGTTAAAATGTAATAAGTACCTATACGTAAAATCATTAAAACGAAAACGTGATAAACGAAAGGTTTAAAATAATAATGTCACAAGTCGCTTTTCGGCAGTTACATACTAGTAATTGGGTAATAAAAATAAGTTCGAAACAAATTTTAACTTTGGTAACCAACTATGCTCAATGACTATTATAATAAATGAAATGTATCCGTCCGATTTCACTAAGCATCCGTTTGAAATCGTAATTTTAATGTTATTTTACTTTACTTTGTATTTTAAATCGATGTATTTGCGTTTAATAGAGTTGAGTAGTGTATTTATTGGATTTGTGTTCGTTTCGTCTATTCTTTGTTTATTTGTGTTTGTAAAAGACTTTTGTCACATTATTTTTCATCATCCATAATATCATCATAAAATGTGATACCTACACAGATACTATCTATGTATCAAACTCTAGATTATTTTTTACACTTTGACATTCAACAATATTTTTAATAAAAATGAAGTGACTAAAAAAAATAAAGTGCGATTTTGCTCTCGAAAATAAAAAAGTTTTATGAGTTTTATCAAAAACATTGTTTAATTTATATATGTAACTAACCTACAGAACTAACCCAATATGCCTAAATTCAGTGTTAAGCAAACCGACCACCAATGTAAGAAAAGAACTGTTCAGCGGTGGTTCAGCTCAGCTAGTTAGTTTCCTCTATTCGTGTGCGATGTAGGGGTGGGATACTTACATTACGTATGAACATGCGTCCGTTACAAAAAGCAACCAACATTATTGAGACACGTTTCGTGCGTAGCCACAGAAATCATTTTTATTATATTCTCTTTGACAGAAATAGTAGTCCCAGCGTAGATAAGCATGTTGCCGTATCTTAATATTCGACGAGTAAATAGTTACAATAAATAAATCGGTCGGTAGTGTCCGGTGCATAACGTCACTCGACTCGACCTCTCTCCGAGTACGTAATATCACACAGTAGCTAAAATACGTAATATGTAATAAATAATTATTTTAAATAGAACGTAGGAAACCTTTGCTTTACATAAGAACTTTGAGCACAGAACAGAATACCGAATACTAGAACAGAATCCCTACTTAAAGTTAGAAAAAAAATGAAATTTTAGTGATTTCCGATTTTATTTTATTTTGTCTGTAAAATTATTTATATAACTCATATTAAAATAACAATAATTTAAAGCTAGCTTCCACCAAAAAATCATAGATGGCAATGCGAAAGTTGTACAGACCGCCATCTATGAACATTTAGTAAAAGCTAACTACTTGACTTTGAAGGATGAGTCTGAGGAAGGATGGATGTTTTCTCTTTCTTTTGCGCAGAGAAATGTATGTGCTGTACTGTTCTCCTATCAGCTGTCTGTCACTAATGTCACTATAAACATCTTGTTGTCGTGTTGTTGTCCAACATCGGAAAGTGCCCGTAATTAGGGATGCCCGATACACCGCTTTGTATCGATATATCGTATCGTAACGTATCGAAAGGCTTTGTATCGATACGCGATTCGTATCGTATGCTTTTGTATCGATACTGCAAATATCGTATCGAAAATATCGCATTGGTTTTTTAAGTAAAATGGAGGTTTTATTTTTAGATTTATTTATTAAAAAACTAGTTATCCAGTCCAATATAGTATAAAACGCAGTATAAATATTCAAGGGCTACCCTACATAATAAATATTGTTCACAATCCACTTACTCGCATCATCATATTACAAAAGTGGTGTAGACTACGATACAAGTACAGTAGCCAGCACATGGGGCTGTACACGTTGACCTTGAGAGCGCCCGTATTTCGTTGCGGTAGGGTTGAATTTCGTAGTGCGAATGTCCAACCGCATGTGCTGGCTTCTGTACCTACACCTATAAGCGGCATTATGTACAAAAAAAGTTCCGAAACGCAAACGTAAACAAACGTCAAGGGTGTTTGTGTGATACGATATTTTTGATGCGATATTGCGATGAAGCGATACGATACAGCGTCGTATCGTATTGGCGTGTATCGATTCAAAATATCGATGTATCGCATGGCTTTGTATCGATACACCGATATATCGATACGTATCGGGCATCGCTACCCGTAATTAGTCACCGTTTTTTGTAATTACCTAATGTTGTTTATTGTGTGAATTAGACGATTTTCTGTAAAATTTCTGTTTTAATTGGAAATTTATAGTATCTGTTAGAAGAGTCTACCAGGGCCTGATATTCAAAATGAATTTTTTTAGGAAAACTCCAACCGTAAAAGGTGAGTAATCAATTTCGTGTTAATTTCATTCAATTTCTAATAGGTACCTTTTAGGAAATAATATAACTAAATGGCAAATAGGTTCTTTTCTATCATTTACGAAATATGAGAGTATTTGAATTATAGTCGGTATTTTAGAATAAATCAAAAGTGATCCTGAATCTCATTAATAAATGCTCATTAGAGGTCATCAAAATATAGGGTCAGAGCGAGAGTTATCTTGCACAAGCTCAGTACAAAATTTAGGAAGGTTTACACAATAATTTCACACAGAAAAAAGGCCAAGCCCAGTAAAATTGTATTACACACTCGCTCTGGATTCTATACATTTTGTTGTGATTATTTACATAACTTTATATTTTAACATATTATTTTAATGACTTGTCATTTATTTTTTAGAACAACAAAGGGAGAATGACCGTGAGTTACGTAAAGCAGGAAGAGACTTAGACAGAGATAAGGCTCAACTAGAAAGAGAAGAAAAGAAACTGGTCAGTATGATTTTATTTAGTTTTTTTTATTTCTATTCAGGAATGCTATTCAATTACCGGCTAACCTATGTGACTTCAAATCAGCTTCAACTAGAAATTATGAATGATTTTGATGTGCTTTATTTTTTGAAGTATGTTTCTCACTAAGTATGCTATGTATTTTAGGAAATGGAAATAAAAAAGATGGCTAAGGAAGGCAATAATGAAGGTTGTAAGATATTAGCCAAACAACTAGTGCAACTAAGGAAACAGAAAACCAGAATATACTCTGCTAACAGCAAGGTAAAATTTATCATAGTAATATTTACTGCTCAAACATGATATTGAGGCACATGACAGCTAAAATAGTTAGAAGGATACAGAAGCAATATCCAGAGGCAGAGCCAGAAGCTAGTAGTTAATAGATAATAAATATGATTTGTAAATATGTGTATAAATTATTATGTGAATTTTTTGGTCATTTAAGTGAACCTGTTATGTGCTTTATTATCGCTGAGCAGAACAACATAAACTGATTTAATAATACCAATTCTTATTTTGCATTATCAAAGCTTTATTTACCAAAAAGAAAAATAATTTTGCTCTGGGACAATAGAAATAGATAGGGGCTGTAAAAGTATTATGTAAGCAAGCAGATTTACTAGAATTATTTATTTCCCCCCTTCCCCCTTGTCAGCAAAAGTAAAGTGCTTATTACACCATTAAACTTCAAGACAATTTTAGTAAGACTAAGCAAGGTGTAATCAGAGTAAGCAAGGTTAGCCTGTCTAATTAGACTGATCAAGTGGATTCAATCGTGCTTACTGGCTAGCTTACTAATTATTACGTAGTGTAATAAGACCTAGCACGCTTAGACCATCAGAGTACTATTATTTTCTTCTGTTCGTGCCGTCAGTCAGTGCTGTTCAGCGCTCAGCAGCCGCAGAGCGAGGTCGTGCGTAGCTGTGCCGTGCATATAAAATGGCGTGTGCAAACGAAATATATAAAGATTGAACAATAGTTATTTATGATACTAGTGCGGAAAGTATGTGATTTCCGATGAGTGTCATTTTATTCACGAGCGAGCAAAGCGAGCGAGTGTATAAGCCGACACGAGTCGGAAATCATCTTTCGCACGTGTATCATACAAGATTTTACAATGCATTGTGCAAGAAAAAAAACAGTTATATTAAAAAGGCGTATAAAATGACGGGCTTCATAAACAAAACACATTCGCGCTGAAAAAAACATCTACTGCGCATGTGCAAAGCTGTCGAATCGCAATAAGGCAATGAGTAAAATTTATTCAGCCACGCAAATTTTTAATTAATATTTGAACGTAATTTATCAATAAAAATCAATTTCTAAAGTAATTATACTAATTATAAACGCGTTTATTGAATTGTTATTTTTATTGTTCCCTTTATATTAGTAACAATTGGTAATAAAAATATCTCAAATACTGAAATGTTAGGTTGACTGGCTGAATGACAGCTTGAGCAAAAATTAAAAAAAAACTGAAAAGTAAAAAGCACTAGTGCGGAAAAGTACTACTTTCCGCACTGTTTGGCTGCCTAGAAAACGCTCCTTTTCGAGCACATGCACTGTAAAATAATAAAAACATTATAAGTTATTTAAAGCAATATTTAATCACAAAATGTAACTATACCGTGAACCTATGAATTTATGAATAACACAATAAGTATAAAAAAAAAACGATGCCGTACGCCTTGCAAATAGCATGCATGCGATATCTAGCATAGTGTAATAGCAATGAGGTCTAGTTAGCCACTCTTACTAAGACTGTCTTGCAATTTTATGGTTTAATAAATGCTTAAGCAAAGCTCTTATCCCCCCCTCCCATGCATGTATTTATTTCTAGTAACGCGCGGTAATTCCCCTCCTACTCGATTCTATGCAAGTAGTACCTAGAAATGTGGCATATTTATTTACCTTTGGTGCACAGCTCGAAAAAATGGACCATAAATGTATTAATTATGTCATTGAATCAAAATAAATACCATAGAATATTTACACATGAGCAGTTATAGAATTGCTTACAACAAATTATTTTATAGAAAAACCTTAAGATTTAAAAAGTTTTATTGTAAATACTCTTTTAATAATTAGTACAGCTTAAAATCGATATGGAAGGGCGGAGCTCCCTATCACAAGTAAAAATATTTTTTGCTCTAAAGGGAACTCCAGTAACTAGTATATTTTTGTACCTACTTTTTGTTAATGAAATAAAGACTTTTTATTTTTATTTTTATTTTATTTATTTAAAAAAAATCTAGTCTAATTGAATGATTGTAACAACTTGTTTACTGAATTTCTGTTTCTCAGATAGCAAGTGTTCAAATTCAAAACAAAGCAATGGGTGCAAACATAGCGATCGCGGGTGCTATGGGCACGACCGCGAAGACAATGGGAAATATGAACAAGATTATGAACCCACACCAGATAGCCAAAGACATGGAAGCATTTAAACAGGCTAATGCTAAGATGGACATGACTGATGAGATGAGTAAGTTATTTGAGTTCTTTGCCCGCGTTTGTTCTTGACTTTTCCCTGCAGTTTCCCGTAGGAATGAGATATTTTCCCGCTGTTAAAACTAAGATGTTGACCCAGGATATAAGGTACCACCACCATATAAAATTTCATTCAAATCGGTCCAACACTTTCGGAGATTAGCCCGTACTAACAGATAAACAGACATACAGAGATCACAAACAATAAACGTCACCTCCTAACACAGGCATTCTTAGGGAGGTGTAAATATATATTTAATATATATAATAACCTATAACCTATAACCTAAATATAAAAATATATATAATAACCCCTAAATTGTAAGGTAACCTTTTAGTAAACGCAATAAAGATTTTTTATTTATTTATTTGATTTAAAAAAATCTGCATATGTCTTATATTACTTCTTACATTCCCTGTATCGGTTTTTAGCATTTTTTAGTCCTCTACAGCTTATAATAAAGCTTATAGATGTTGTTGTATTACAGTTTCAGATACGTTGGACGACATAATGGACGAGTCTGGAGACGAGCAGGAGACCGAGGGCATTGTCAACCAAGTACTGGACGAGATCGGCATCGAGATCAGCGGCAAAGTGAGTATCCATATCACACAATGCTTCCGTATACTGTAAGGCAGGTATTTCACTGGCGACGAAGACAAAAAACGAAAGGGACGCAGTTATGCGTTAAAATGAGATACTAATGCACCGCGCTCACTCTTACGCATAACTGCGTCCCTTTCGTCTTTTGTCTTTGTCGCCAGTGAAATACCTGCCTAAGCCGAGCATAAAGCACTGTGACGAGCAATTATGTCACCTTTATGTGTCAAAGACCAGCGAGAAACGCGCCATATTGAAATATCCTCTAACTGACAGAAGCGCGGTTTTTCCCACTTCTCGGTGTGACAGGGTAAAAGGTATACGCTCGACAAAACAGTAACTACGCATGCTAATCCCTGGTCAGGCTTTACTTGTTGTGTAAATTTTTGAATTAATAGTAAATAAGGTATACTACTGGCCACTATTAGTAACTGGCCTCTTTGTAGTTTAATGCTCCGAAGTAAGATTATAACGTTATAATAATCTTATTTGTATTCTTTTATAATAACTATTATAATAAGATTATAACGTTACAGTCTTATTTCTGAGCATTAAAGTACAAAGTGGCCAGTTTCTGATAGTGGCCAGTAATACCTCGGTTTACTCTATATGAAACTAGCATTACACCTTGCGGCTCCGCCCGCATTTGAGTTTTTTTATGAAGAATTTTCTCACGGTAAATAAAAGAAAGTATGTTACTCCCCATGGTCTGCTCTATCTTTATACCAAGTTTCATTAAAGTTGGTTCAGTAGTTTCAGAGTCTATTCAATGCAAACAAACAAACAATCAAATCTTTCCTCTTTATAATATTAGTATAGATAAACAAGTTCTTTCTAAATTAAAAGCGAAAAAAATCGCTTAAAGAAAATATTAATATCAAAATGTTTTTTTATCTGTTAATAAAAATCATGGCTCTTCCTAGATTAATAATAATAATAATAATAATAATAATAATATGTGGGACATCACACACACGGCCATCTGACCCCAAACTAGGCAGAGCCTGTACTATGGGTGTTAGACAGCTGATATACATACATATATAAATATACAACATCCAGACACAGGGCAAACACAAGTGATCATCACACGAATGTTTGCCCTGGGCGGGATTCGAACCCGCGACCTTGTGCTTCGTAGGCAGACGTACTACCAACTAGGCTACGAGGCCGTCGATTGGGGCCAGATGGCCGTGTGTGAGATGTCCCTAATCCCTACATAATGATTTACTTACTGTAACTGCGAGCAAATAAAATGCGATATTGTTTTCAGATGGCGGACGCTCCGTCGGTCGCGCGCAGCAAGCTCGGCGAGACCACCGGCGACGCCGACAGGGAACTCATGGCACAACTCGCTAAGCTGAAATCGTAGACGCGCATCGCATGCCAGATCTGTATTATACTTATTAGTTTTAATATAATCTCTTAAGATAATCCAATGGAAAGTTTTCCAGTGGCAAATTAAGAAGAAAAAAACAAAACAGCTCAACAGATGGCGCTAGTAAAAAGAGAGGTAATAAATACAAAAGATTTGGATTATAAAAAAACATTCAAATTAATCAACTAATTTTATCCTTATCCTTAAATTAATCTCAATCATAACCATGCACAATCCGACAAAATAAAATAGTCAACAATAAATCTCACTGTTCTCATTATTTTATTAGCGTCATCTATAGAAATCATAAAGAACACTCATTTTTTTAATTTCGAGCTGTCTGAAAATCTCCCATTATTATTTGTAATCTTTTTATGTGACTATAATCCGTCCAAACATGGACATTCTTAACAAAGTTGACATGTTTCGGGGTTCATTCTCAGAGGCGTCAATTTTTATAAATACATTTATTTTTTATGATGATTTTTAGCAGCTATTGTAGTTTGATTGTGGGTTAATTGTTATGTAAATATATTTTTATATCTATGGGTTGTAGCTAACTATAAGTCTCTGAAAACTTGTTAAACTTTTAAATAATGAGATAGATGCTAAGAATTAAGGTTAAACATAACATTATTAAATCAATCTTTAAAAATTATATACCTACCTAACCTACTTAAATGAAGTAAGTACGTACTTACATTTTTATATACAAAATGCCTTCAGTTTTCTATTTATGCTATTTACTATGGTAAGTCCGTACGTATAATGTGAAAATTATCTGTGATAATTTTGTATTATATGTTACATACATTAAAAATGTATTTTTATTTTGTCTGGTAAAAATATTTTAAAATCTAATAACTTCACATTTATTGACAAAAGTACTAGGTAATAATTAAATACACAAAAAGCGATTAATAAATAAATATTTGTCGAAATTAATGCCTACACTAAAATACAGTTCTCAAGGAACTTCAAGGTGGCCAAGAACTATTAAAAAGTTATTAAAGCCACCAAGGACAATAGTCTAAGGTCAGATGGAAAGTATATTATAGAGTTAGATATCTCCATAATGTTTGTTGATCTTTTAAATTGCGTGTTATACAGAGAGAAGTGAAAAAGCAGAGTCATTCTGAGTTTATTGTGCCCCGTTTTCTTGCTTGCTTTACTCTTTGAATGTCACCCTATGTATCATTATTCGGCCGTTCACTCCCTCATAATGATGTTTAAGTTGCAAACACGTATCTTTTAGAAGAACCGCAGGGTGAGAATTTTTCTTAACCTCTATGAAAAATATTTATCGTGCCTAGCCTTAATACATTTCTTTCATAATTAAAACAAATTCGGAAGTAAAAACGTAAAACTTTCCCAGATTAATTTAATTTAAATATTTTTGTATATTACTAGCTGTCCGCCCACGGCTACGCCCGCGTTCCTTTTTTTTTTTTTTTTGGGGATGAAAAATAGATGTTGACCGATTCTCAGACCTACTGAATACGCTCAAAAAATTTCATGAGAATCGGTCTAGCCGTTTCGGAGGAGTATGGAATCGAACACTGTGACACGAGAATTTTATATATAAGATGTAACACATTTTTATTTCAGTTTCCACAAACTTTTGGTATTAGTCGTAATGTATGAAAACTCCTGGCATTGTTACTTGTGTTAAGAACGTTTAAGTTCTCTCGGCAAAAAAATTTATACCCTAGTTAGTACCTGACTACATACATAGTATTACTAGTGTAACTACTATTATATTATCTGTGGTATTACTCAACTTGGTTCGCGCGGCCGTGACATTGAAATTCACATCACGCGGCGTCGTTTACTTTAAAATTTAATGAAATTTACACCTTGTGTTTACCGTTCCGATAACGAAGGTAGGCCTGAGCACCCTGTAGGCCTTGGCACGACACGTCATTAATCCAGGCCTGACTCACTTTGAAGCGAAACAGTCGCGAGGAATAAGAGCAGACACGTGGTTGTTTTGTTGGTACTCAAAACTGCGCTTGGTCCAACAAATTAGAAAATACGTCATTGTACTGGATCGATCGCTTTGCCTGGTTCTCTTTAAAATGTGATACTAGTAAGAGTTCACTTTTTATACAGAGAGTCCTTGTGGTAGAGCATCATAACCACAGATAACTTTTATAATTTTAATCTTAAAGAATCAATGATATCTTTAACGTAATAACAATTGAGTTTAGATATAATTAGCGAAATGACAATCCCAGATCACATGTTCGATGAGGGGATAAACCACACTCTGCTACAAAATGACATGAAAAATGTTCAAATTGGCAAGATTGTATACAACAAGACGCAAAAAGACTACGTAAGTATTTTTTAACACCTATTTATGAAAACTAGAAATTTCACGTCTAGCAGTAGAATGCCGCAGGTTGTTTATGATGATGAATAGATTTCTGTAGGTACTTTAGAATATTGTCTACGGTCTATACGACTTTTTAACAGTACTGAATTTGTGCATTACACGTCAACTTTATTACAAATGAAACTAACTAGCTACTTCTAAGACAAGACGGAAGTTTGCAAGCGTGTCTAAAAGAACTTCAGGTGTGCCACTGTTCTGACTGCGTTAAATAAAATGCTTGCTCAGTCAGTGTCGTGAATTATAGCCAGGCTAATAAAAGAAGACTACTACAGAAGTGCGAGAAATTCGCGGAGTCAAAATGCAACATGAACAAAACTACTATCACTGTCGTGTTGCAGCCTCTGTGGTGGTCAAAATACTCCCCTCTCGTTACGGAGGTTCCGGGTTCGAGTCCTGGTGGGGACTCGTCGAACAAATATCACCTTTATGAGACTTTCCCCGGTTTGTTTAGGACATTGCAGGCTGAATCACCTGATTATCCAAAACGAAAGATCAATCCGTGCTTCAGAAGGCACGTAACGCCGTTAGTCCTGGTTACTATCTACGGATGTAGTCGTTACATGAGCCATGTCAGAAGCAATAGGCGGCTCAATGATTCTGACACCAGGGTTTGTGATGTAGGTTACATAACCTCGAAACCCACACGCTAAGTAAGTGAACTGTCGTGTTTTGACACGTAAGACACGTTAGGTGCTCGACCTCCTGGTATTAATGGTGAAAGTGGCTCTGTAGGTCTACTACGTAAGAAGCGACAAGCTCGAGAGGCTGTCAAACGCGACATATTGACATTAGAACCATAGTAGTTCTGTCAATATGTCGCGTTTGACAGCTTCTCGAGCTTGTCGCTTCTTACGTAGTAGGCCTACTGGGCTCTCGGTATTGGCAGGCCCCCGTCACTCCATGTACTTGCGCGCTATAACTACCTACCGCCCGGCCGGCGGTTAGTAGAGTGGCGCAATACGCGAGAGAGAGAGATGCAGCAATTACTTCTTTTCGCCTAGCGCCGTGCGATCTGAATTGCACTTTATTATAACGGAGCTAGGGTTGCAATTTATATGAATTATGTCGCCTAGTGCAGCTTCTGTAGGGACTACTATTTGGTATTCTGTGGTATTGGGCTGATGAGGAATGGTGTGGCGCAGGAGCAGGAGCAGCGAGACCTGCTCGACTCCCAGGACGGCGACACCTGCGAGGTCCACGACCAGTTCTACCGCGACCACAAGCTGCTGCTGGTGCTGTTCCGCGCGCTGGCCGTCATGCCTATCACCCGCTCCAGACCTGGTCAATGCTTTACATCGTACACTAGAAAAGTTCTACATAGGGCTGCACCAATGCCGATTAGTTTTCTTTGAAATGATCACTGCTATTTTTGGTATCGTAAACAATTTATTTTGTTGAGACAGTTAAATTAGAATGGATAGTATTAAACCGTACCTCAAATTATTCTCTTGTTCCACCTAAATATCTTTACCAAATTATACTCTTGTTCCACCTAAAATACTAATTGTGCACCAAAACATGCAAACTTGAGACTTCTTGAGTTATCAACTTTGAAAAATTCAAAACTACGGCGCGGCGGTCGCCGGCCGCTACCGCGGCCTCCCGCTTCGGTTCACGCCCTTGGATATTTGGTGGAAGATTAGTATTTTTGGTGCACGAATAATATATTTGTTGTAAGATTAGAAATTATATTCCAATTAGAATTGCAACGCATTTTCAAGATAATAGTGCACAACATGCCCAATTTACAGATTGTGTAAAACAAAACTGCACACTCAACTATTATCAGATGTTATGCGTGCCGATACTCGATAAAAAAATCATCCAGGCATTCCTACCAGAATTAGTACAGTTTAAAATAAATATACCTATACCAAAAAAAAGGAACAGATGTATTATTAAATTGTATAGTTAGTTACAGAATACTATTACTACCCACAGCAACTCGAATTTCAAAATATTGACTCATTAACAACTTCTTTATCTTCATTACTCAGGAACAATCACCTTCAGCTGGAAATCAAGCGCCACCATCTACGCCATATGCTTTTACATAGTGACCACTGTGGTGGTACTAGCCGTTGGATATGAACGCATCACCATTCTGCACTCGATCCGCAAGTTCGACGATTACATCTATGCTATTCTCTTCGTGGTGTTCTTAGTACCACATTTTTGGATACCTTTCGTAGGATGGGGCGTCGCTCCACAAGTTGCTATTTACAAAACTAATTGGGGAAAATTTCAGGTGAGCAATCAATCTTCTGTGTTGTAAATCAATAATATTGCTACGGAAATTATATCCTACAATGTATAATATTTTGTTAAAGGTGAGATACTACCGCGTTACTGGAAGTAACCTGCAATTTCCGGGATTAAAAATTACAATTGTCATCATAAGTGTTGGGTGCTTACTACTTGCCGTATGCTTCCTGCTCAGCCTTTGTGCCCTCTTAGATGGATTTCTTCTAAGGCATACTGCAGCATATTTCCACATCATCACAATGATTAACATGAACTGTGCTTTATGGTATATCAATTGCAGAGGCGTTAAGTTTGCGTCGCATTCTCTTTCGGATTGCTTCCGCAGGGTAATGCTTTTGGGCTATAACTTTTGCCTTGATATACAAATTATTTTTATCTGATCGTGTGATTTTACATTTTAAACAGGATGTGAACAAAGAATGTACAGCCAATTTAATAGCTCGCTACCGATACTTGTGGCTGAATCTTTCGGAACAACTGCAATTATTAGGAAATGCTTATGCGAGAACTTACTCCACTTATTGCCTCTTTATGTGAGTAAGATTTATATTTTGATACTTTTACATGATGCTATGGAAGAAAATGTTATATAGCACATAGTAAAGTATTATGTATAGCTTCGCAGCTTGTTTATTTTATGGATTTCCTTCGTAAGATCTTTATTGAATAAACGTATGGAATTTAAAATCAAAAGTCTCTTGGATAGGAATCAACGACCTCAGACACTACGCAACCGAGATGCATTATAGAACATCATTTAGTGCCGGTCAGTTTATAAGCCTGTTATACCTATTGTAATGATGATAAACGCTTCTTGTGTGATGTATTTAGTAGTCGAAACTATCTTGATGCTAATTAAAAAGCCTGCTCAGTTTATAAGTGAAATATGCAAGAAAAGCTTGTTGCAAAACATGTAAAACATCCAAATTGATGAAAACGAATGCTAAAGTAAGAAAAACTGCTGCGGTGTGTGTGTGTGCTATGGTGTGCTGAAGTATATTGTATTGTATTGTAAAGTTTGAGGAATATCCGCTGAAGCTTAATGGTGGTAGGTTCGTGAACATAACGATCGCGGTGTACGGCGCGCTGTCGGAGATCGTGGACCACGGGTTCGGGTTCAGCTTCAAGGAGATGGGACTGTTTGTGGACGCCGCCTACTGCTCCATCCTGCTCTTCATCTTCGTCGACTGCTCGCACAAGTCTACGCTACACGTATGTTCCACATAATTCCTATGTATAATAGCGTTCTTTAACAGCTCATATATATCCCCACCGAGAGGCTCAAGCCTACTCTGAAATCAGGGTGAATAGACCTTAGTCGACCACGCTGGCAAAGTGCAGGTTGGTCAACTTCACACACAACCTTTGAATTTCTTCGCAGGGGTGTCCAACTGTCCAGGTTAATCAGAAGTGGTAAGAACGTCGAATAAACATACATGAATTCGAAAATCAAAAACAAATTGCTACATGCCGAGACTTAAACCAGCAAACTTCCGAATGGAAGTCAACGGTCCCAGCCACTTGGTCACCGACGCTCATATGACGTGATGCTCTATCTATGCATTACCTATATATGCACCCTAGAAAACTTGTTGATTGTTCTAGAGGAAATTATTCTACTTATGAATATGATCAACCTTTACTGTGGGAGTGTGGGCCATCTCTCAAAGTACGAGTAAAGGTTCTATTTTACAAACGATACGTTAATCTGTCAAACACTAAAACCTTGTGGTTTTTCGTAATCTCAACCAACAGCCTCTAGTAAGGATTCCAAAACGGAGCTCTCTCGCGTAAAATGTGATCTGTAAGTTTATCAGCTTTATATGTGCGCATACATTATGATTAGGTATGTAATCTTACCTAATACGGGGTAAATTTATAATGAACTACGACTTTGCTACGGCGTCGTAGCAGAACGCTACGAGTTAGTACGTACTACGTAAACAAAACTTATGATTGTTAGAAAAGCCTCACAGCAAAATGGTATACACACGGTACCTACCTATATCATATTCCTATCTTTATTTCTTTACTCAGCCTTATTTTTTTAAATTGCATTGTTTATTTTTCACTTGCAGATTTTGAAAGTGTTAGCGTCCCCGATTCAGCTTGGGCGAATAAGCTTTTGGTTGTCTACTTGTCTGTCTTTTTGCCTCTACATGTAGCATTTCTCAAACGATTCTAGTGAAATAAACGAAATTACGAAGTTATGGGGGCTGCTGTGACTTTGACGTTGTTTCCTTCAAGTCGACTATCTCACCAAATTGTAGTGAAATTTTGCTGATTCTTTTTACTATTCTTCATTTTTCGTTAAATGAGTCGGGAGGTCAGTCTTTAGTTATGTTGTTAATTGTAAGATAATTTCAACGCAGGTAGCAGCTGGCGTGCAGAACACCTTGCTTTCTATCGACTTGCTGACTGTCGATCGACCTACTCAAAAGGAGGTAAGAATAGAATTCTCTTTTCTAATATGCGACACAAGACCAGTATTTACGTAGCAGATAAGTATTTCTCCACAAAAGCACATTTGTAATTATTTGGATCACAAACGTTCTGCAATAACTTTAAATCTCTATCTATCTCTTTCTTATGTTTATCCTATCATGCTGCTCTACCAATATTGTGCCGTACAACTCTAGTGTTCAAATAAAATAATGCTCTTTAATTCATCGTAATGCTACGGCTAACAGAATGCCCTTCTGGTAGCGAATACCCTTCAGGTAACAACGCCCGCACCCGCCGCGCCGGCGAGGGCGCGGCCAGAACCAAAATCAAAATTGAAAATCAGAGGCGTCGTCTCCTTCACGATTTTTTCCAATATCAACGCGCTAGCCCGTGGTCCGAGGCTCCCTTGAGCCGCCCCTAGACGCGTTGGTATATGATTTTTTTTGGGGTAGAGTCTGCCGCTCCCCCGCAAGTCCGGTAAAGCTTGATTGGTCGTACCTTTTCGACACAAGCATGGATCAATTAAAAAAAAAAGTAATGCTACGGCGTAGAAACCGCTACGCCGCCGTAGCAAAGCTCTACAAGTTATTAACATGCGCTTTCGTAACCACAAAATTACATTGAAAAAGTCACGTTAATTTATTATATTATGTACTTCATGTTCATTTGTTGCTGCTTTTAATGTTGTCTTTGTAATTTATAATGAAGTATTATAAAATCGGAACGGAACGTCTGACAAGACGGAAAAGGCCAATGATGATGATGATTTAAAAAAATAGTTTTTAGTGAGATAATGACTTGAAAATTATTGTATTCTCAGATTGACCTATTCATCCAAGCTATAGAAATGAACCCAGCAGTTGTAAGCCTGAAGGGATATGCCCATGTTAACAGGGAGCTGCTTACCTCGGTAAGTCTCGTCGTCCTAATCTCCAATTACATTCAATAACTTGTAGTTACGTAAGGTTCAAGTAATTTAAAGCTTCGAACAGATAAAGGCCATGTTATAATGATTGCACATGTCAAAGTTGAGATTGTTTTGAGTTTGTTTATTTCTTACTTAGTCTTGCCTTGCATTAGCGGCTGAATGGATTGGAATGTTAGGGTCACTTTTATTTCGGAAAATTATAATGACTGCTGCTTTTATTTCAGGATATAATTAATTAAAAACACGATCCGTTGGTCGCCAGTCCTATTTGGATTCATATGAACGAATAAGATGGACGACGTAAAAAATTTACGGTGTGACTTATGTATGTCATAAACACAATACTAACACTATTGTGGTTCCTTGCCTGCTATCTAAACATTTTTGCAGTATAGTTATTATACGTATCGTGTTATCTATGCCGTAACAAACAAAATGAACTGATTTTATTGAGTCGTTCTCCGTAATGCTGATATCATTTATCTTTACATTCACAATACGTTCGCAAGGACGTCATAAAAAGTTTATTTTTCTCATTCAGTCCTCGTGTCGGCCTCTTTAAATTAAAAACTTTACTGCTATAGTCCATTATAGAGTGAGGGGTTAATATTGAATAAAAATATACATTAATTCACTTTGAAAGGCATTAAATATTTCAAAGGATCAGCTAAATATAAAAAAGACACGACAATGAAAAAAACGTTTATTATTGATATTATCCACAATTCCTTTTTTTGTCTCGTCTCAGAATTTTGGTTACGAGCTATATTTTATCAGAGTAGGTATTTTATATTTATCATTACCAAGATCAATGTGTCATCTACGTCTCTAAAAATTTGTAAATGGAGTAGCAGTGTTATCTTGTTAACCCTTCTTCAAAGCGCCGCTGCACCTCAAACTATGGTCACCTTCTACTCGTGAAAAAAAATGGCTGCCGAGATGAACATTTAAATATTTCCCTGTTGTTGTCCTTATATGGCTCGTGCGGCGAAACACCAACTGCTTTCATCCCTTAACAATGCCGCCTGTTATCATTAGTTCAAGCTGTGGTTCAAGTTAGTGGTACGAATCAAAATGGGACTAACGTGAAACTTACGCAAAACTTTTAGTGCGATTCATATAAGGTCGTGTCGTGTTTCGTGCGTTTTCAATAATGCGATAAAATATGCCATCATCGTTTGGGAGCGGTTCGGGCGTCGTTGTTGTCTTTAATCTATAAGAAAATAGTAGTTTTTAATTTATAAAAAAGCAGCGTTGATCGTATCACTACTCTGCAGTTGATCTGTTGTTTTGTTACTCTTGTAATATTTTCATGAACATTAATTATTATTTATTTAGTGTATCGTTTTCAGGCAATAGGCATGATGGCCATCTACCTCCTCGTGTTGCTGCAATTTAAAATATCACTCATCAGAGAGGGACCTCCGGTGCCTGCATAGACACTGGTTTGATAAATATAGTAGTTTTTCTTCTTCGTCAAACTTTACATAATTTAAAAAAAAACATACCTACATAAAGACAAGCTCTGAATAATATCACATACACATTTTAAATACCAGTTCCCTTATGATAAACAATAAAGACTGATAAACAGAGGTGACAGTTGTATTAAGCAAACTATTACACTGTAATTGAATTATTAAGCCATACCTAGTATTTGATGATACGTTTACATGAAAATGTTCACCAACAACTAACACATTACTTGTACAGATATTTAAGTAATTTAAACCCCTGATACGGGTAGAGAGAGACGTATTCGCAGGAAATGTGCTTTCATCCTCATGTACGTGCACCTACGTTATCTAAGTTTCATTATACTTGTAAAGTAAAACACGTAGTCATTATAACTTTACCATGAATATCTTATTAGTTTAACATAATTTTAGAATTAGAGTATGAAATCCTCCAAAGAACAATTGTATTAAAAACTTTATTTATTTAACTGTGTGTTTTTTTTAATGTCTTTAATTGAATATTCTTCGCTTTACTTATCTTCTCGAAACGCGAGCGGCTGTCAAGACTGAGTATTCGACTGAGACACTACTATACTTGGACTAATATTTTAGAGTGGAGAGCTTTCACTATATCGGTGATAGAAGGATAAAAGAATAAAGTGATCTATCATTCATCGCTAGCAATTAGCAGTTCAATATACTGCTCGGCACTTCACTCAGCGAGCTGTCACCACCAAAGAGAGGACGAATGACACACAACGAGGATTCATTAATCAACTTTTCCAATTTTCAACAACCCTATGTCTAAGTTCGCAAAACACAACGTTTAATTCGCACTTTTTCGGGAATTTAATTACTTTGGGTTCGAGATTTTCAAGTTTACTCACAGATTGATCAGCCCCATATCGTGTTTGTTTGTGGTTGTATCTAATAATGTGCTTGTAATATTTGTATTCTTATAACGAATTAATATTAACACTTTAACTGCAGATTTTATCTTCATAAGCGCGGTTCTATACACAATAAAAATTAACGTAACAAGAAAAAATTTATTGAAGAAAATAGTGGAAGGCTTAAGAAATATGTAACATGTATTTCTTACGAAACTGACGACTCCATTACAAGGCCCAAAGCACCCAAAGCAAACTGCAAAAAATATATTCGATCGATCATAGCATCGGAGGCTTACCCCTAATCTTCATCCATCTCTAACTCCCACGAACTTCGTTGCTACAGGGATCAGTTGATAGCTGAAATTTCCTCATGCATTTACTATTTACAAAACTGTGCCACCAAACCGGAAATAAAATGTAGGTGACCTATATTTCATAGGCCTTTGGGAGCTTTCCGTCGATTGTCAATGCACCACTTTATTTTTCAATTTTGTTGAATTTATCTATCTTAGTCACTGTCAGTTACTTGAAGACAACTCTTACTTGCAGATGGGGATAAAGTGTTTTATTTATAAAATCAGGTAAAGTGAAATGTTTAAGAAAATAACATATTTAATAATAATAATAAGATAAGATTAAGATTATTTTTAAGATTTTAAAGAAATAGAACATATCCAAATATTTTTCTAATTCTTGTTTGTCGGTTTGTACGTGCTAATCACCGATACTGTTGGACCGATCTGAATCTAACATCTAAAGATACTTTTAATCCCGGAAAATTAAAAAGTTCACGTGGGATAGTTAAAAAACTATAGTAACTCACACGGCCCCAGCAGTTCAATATATCAGCATGTATATGGGCTTATCTCCGAAACTGTTAGACTAATTTGAATGAAATTTTCCATGGTGATATATTATATCCCCGGTCAAAATCTTAGATACTTTTAATTGCGGAAAATTAAAGAGTTCCAGTGGAATAGTTAAAAATTACTACGGAAATTTCGGAAAACAACGCGAGCGTAGCCGCGGGCAGACAACAGCTAGTTATTTAATATTTAGATTCATGCAAGTACTAAAAGCTTATCAAAAGCTTCCCGGCCTATCTTTTAGCTACGTATCAATCAATTGACGCACTAGCTCCGCTGTTCCGAGGTGTCAATATTGTGTGTGTACTTATATCTGTTCATTGTGTGTGACATCATTCGGGGGCAGCGGTGAGTGAGCGCCGATTTGTATCGCACTCCACGTCGAGTGCCGTTATTAACTGCAAAGACCACTTTAGATAATGGAATTGCGACTAAACCCTGCACTCGGACATTTTTTCATCGGCCAAAAGCGACTACCTAAAGATGAGTTACAATTAATTTTTTGTTTCATTAAGAGTATTGGAGCTATATGTTAGATTTTTTTTCTAGCATGTCGTGTCCCACAGCAGCGCAAAGGTATCTTTCGAGTCCTTCTACATTTCCCGATGCTGAGTTATGCTCTCCCACTCCCCAGATCTCAGCTCATCTCTATTTGCTTATTTTATTTTATTCAGTATACTACCTATATACATCAAATAAAATTGAGATTAAATCACTACTCAGCCAATAAATGCGCAATGCGCAGCTAGAAAACGATGATGTCATTTTATCTTATTTATTTAATGTTTGCAATAAATAAAGGAATTCATCAAAATTGGCATTACAGCTCAGAATAAATAATAGTACTAGATCATCACTACTTACTTAATATTATAAAACAAAGTCGATTTCTCTGTCCCTATGTCCCCATCTATGTCCCTTTGTATGCTTAAATCTTTAAAACTATATACGCAACGGATTTTGATGCGGTTTTTTTAGTAGAAAGAGGGATTCAAGAGGAAGGTTATATGTATAATACATACATAATATACTTAAGGATAACCCACAATAACCATTTTCCCGTGCGGAGCCGGGGCGGGTCGCTAGTCCTTTATAATTATGTACTTCAATCTAATAAGAAACCATAGTATAGTTATAATAAAATTTTCTACTTTCTAATACCAATGCCCTATACAAATAAATTCGTTCGGTCACGTTCCAGATATATCAGTCGTTACATTTTCGACCATAGAATGTTTGATTTGCTGCTAAAATACATTTTTTAGTAGAAGAAAAAATATGTATCATAAACCCTAAAATATATTTGAGCTTAGCTTAGATTAGCTTAACTAATACTTTTTAACTATTCTCTCAAGAAAAAATTTAATGTCAGCTTTGTTTCTAAAAAAACATGGAATTAATAAGTAAGTACGCGATAAGTTCTTATTAAATTCATGCTAAAAGCAAAATGATTTATGACAAAATTGAATCTACTGAAAATTTGTACAAAAGCAGTGTCCGTTTACCAGCCGGGGGTGAGATGGAAAACACAAGATTTATTACGCAAATAATTGCTCGTTACAAGGATATTTTTATCTAATTTGCGTCATCAACATGTCGCAAAGTATTGATACATGCTCTAGGCTTGTTATTATAAGTCATAAATAAAATACGAACTCAATTTAAATATGATATCTTTTACGGAAAAAGAACAACATATTTCATAGGAAATAACCATGTGTAGGTTACATTAGTTACAACATGGGTAAAATCCTAACAGATCTTGTACTGTCTTAAATATAGACTGTATGACCAGTTTTGTTAGAATTTCCAGTTTGAAGGTACACTAATATAACAGCAATGAATGATCTTATTGCTAAAATAGCTAATCTGTCTCATGTATAATTTCGTAAAATTTTGTTTGCACTTAGGTAGAGTAGAATATATGATTAATTGCTAATTTAATTAATAGCCTATTTGTACACCAATGCCCTATAAATTTGCAACAAACTATGATTTTATTGCTAAAATAACTAATCTGTCTCTCTTTAATGTTAATAATAAAGTAAATACATAATATTATGAAATACATACATACAATAACAAATAAAAACATTCTATAATAAAAAACTTATTCAAACAAGTAACCTTATTGCATAAGTACGAGTATCAATTTCTACAAGGCAACCAGGTTGTAGACAGAATAAAAAAGAGCATGCCGATTGTATTGACAGGTTTTAGGTTCTATAAATTAGATAATATTGCAATTTAGTATAAATATGTCAAATAAAATAGGGATCTGAACTGAAATATCTTCCTACGCAGAATCATTAAGCGCCATTCGTTAGAGGTCGCACAATGCTCGTACAATAAGTATGCTTAATTAAGGATGGCTGCGTCACCAGCATCACCGCATCACCCCACGAGATTCAACAAAAATAATCAAATGCGTATCTTCGGTATAGGATGACGCCAAATTTTATAATGAAATATAAACCCTAGAGTTTAGAGTCTAAAATACCATTTCAAGAAAACTTACAAAATGCCCAGTCCTGCGCTGCCCGTGTTCAGTTTCTTCTGGCGATTTGCATCAGAATGTTGGTCTACATTTTTGGTAGCCTGCCCACGCGGCTTGTTCCGATGCTTGTTCTTGAGTTAGTTGGTGCAGTATTACCGACATTTAACCCATACGTTCGTTTTTCCTAAGACAAACTCTTACTATAGTATCAATTTATGTCTGTGTATAAAAGTAGGAAATCGCAAATACCTTCAAAGTGATAGAGTTACCTGTGTCATAATTAATGATGTAACCATCGATCATATAAAGGATGTAACGACCAAAACAAAAGCACACCAATTTTGAATATTCCAGAAAATGTGTTACAGTTGCGTGCGGTCATAATTAATATAGCTGTGTGTCATTTTCATTTGTTATGATTCTTTAAAAGCATTTAGAGTGATTTGAGGGGCACCCTGTAGGCAGTTAATAAAGATGAGCCGTCGTGCCTCGCATACGGAGCCTTCAAAGACTTGCAAATGTTGACAAAATAACCGCAAGTGACCGCGACCCCTCCCCACCCCGCCCACTCCCCACTGAGATGGAAATTAAGCAAAAGACTTAATTTTGTACGTGACAGATTAAATGCTCATGAAAACAACAAAAATAGAGGCCATCGATGAAATGGCTACAAGAGACGCGATTTACATTATTAACTTATAATCAGATCTTTTACTCTGATTTCATATAAAACATTTCATGAAAAGCCTTGTGAACTTCTACAGTAACCTAACCTTTTGTTCTGACCTAAGCTAACTTACGAATATTAATATAACTATTTCATTAAAAAAAAATCAAAAGATAATAACTTGTATTGCTCTACCTACTACTAGGGACTACTATTTGGTGTTCTGTGCTACTACGGGCACTTAGATGAACTGATAGACAGCAAATCATTATCTAAACAACCGTCAATGTAATGTCTGTCTAAATCGAAGCGGAAAAAAGCAGGAAAAGCAATATGAATGGTCATTATGTGTTTGTACATAAGTTATTAATTTTGTACATATTAACTATATTATAAATTATCTATGCAGCAGATTTTGAACGAGTACTAACTTTGTTGCAGAAATAACAACTAAGTGAGTGTTAAGAAAAAGCCTCTCGGAAGAAACGATTTAAGTGTTTGAAAAATTACCAAGTTTATCACTTATATTAACGCTTATTCCCATAATTACTGCCATAAAAGCGATTGAAAATGTAACGAGAGTTGATAGATTTCATTACCAAACTGCACTGTGTAGTGTGTAGTGTGCAGAAACACGTCACAACAGTTCCAAAAGTAATCATTCAAAAAACTCATAGGACTAGAGCTAATTGAATCGTATCTGACTTTATAAACGAAACTCACCATATTATACTGGGTTATTTTTTATTTTTTAATCAGTGCGCACATTTTATTTAGACTTAGACTATGAAAAAAAAAACGTATATTTTTAATTTATCACTTTTCATGAAATCTCGCCATTTTACGCATAAATTAGGTGTCTTGTATGGGAAGAAACTTCATCATTAACAGCTCATAAATGTCCCCACCGAGGGGCTCGAGCTAACCCTGAAATCAGGGTGAATAGGCCTTAGTCGATCACGCTGGCCCAGTGCGGGTTGGTCAACTTCACACACAACCCTTGAATTATTTTGCAAGTGTGTGCAGGTTTCCTCACGATGTTTTCCTTTAGCGTAGAGCGTCGAATAACGTACATATGAATTCAAAAATCCAAAACACATTAACACGCGCCGCGAGGTTCGAACCCGCGAACTTTCGAATCGAAGTCAACGGCCTTAGCCACTTGACCACCGATGCTCTTTAATAAACTCCAATTTGTTGAAACTTCATATATGAACACTTCGATATAATTAATTAATTGGACCAGTATATTGGCGCTTTTTTAAAAATTCGTTCCCTAATAGGGTTTTAAAAGGTGTCAAAATTTGTAAAAAACATACTTTTTTTGTCTAATGTAATCTTGTAACGATACTGACTGTGTATACAAAATATGCGCAATGATTAAGAAATAACCCTGTGTATAGTCGGTGTCGTGTGATATAGAACTGAAAAATATGAAGAATGAACAAAACAAGAACTTGTATTTTAATGCGGTTGGAAAGGCAGCCACAGTGAACTCCTCCAAAATATTCGTGACCTCCGACTATGCCCAAAGGAAAACTTTAATGTTGAGAAAATAGCGGAATTCTTAAACTTGTTTTGTAAACGCCGTGGGACTCCGCAAGGTTCTAGTGTCTTCCGTCGTTTTGTAAAAACGTCACCTGTCACTCCAGAAATTCGTCTTAATCATTATTTGGGCCAATGTTTAATAATAAAATAAATATCACAAAACCATTATTTCAAAACGAACTAAAGTCATAAAGTAATGATTGTACAACTTATTATAAATTTCTTAATGATGATGATGATCATCATCATAAAAGCTAACAGAAGTCCACTGTTGAAATTAACGATACATATATTTATTATTGTGGTTTTTGTTAATTGCCTCAAATCTCAGTTTATCTTTTTTTTAAACGGTTTTATTGGTGTCGTTCTAAAAGTTACTTCCGTCCCTATACTGCGGTTACCTACTTAGAATTGAGGTATTGAAAGGTCACAAAGACTTCCTTTAATATTAAAATCACGTACTTTTATGATAAAAAAATATATTAACAAATGGTTTATTTTTCCGTAGTTGTAATATATGCATGCATGGATGCTTGGCTTACCTTGACAAAGAATTTATACTCTGTAATTATTTATTTGTATTGTCCTGGCCAAGGATTCTATAAGAAAGGATGTTATATTATAAGTATTACCTTAGTCAACATCCTTGGTTATTATGTAATACCGTGGTTTCGACTTACAATAATATTATCGCACGTATCGCACCCTTACCTATATTAAATACCATCAAATCTAATGTATGATGGGAAACGTCAAGACGTCAATTTATTTGAACAGGGTCTTTTCTCTTTGTATAATCTGAGCTCCGAAGCGAATTAGGTAAATTGCTCTAATATCAATACAATATAGCTACTTAATAACTACCTTTTCTGCTATAATCCGCCCAACAGGCAACCCTACGAGTATAATATGATACCAATACCGTATGAATATGATACTTTGAAAGCAATTTTGCCGTTACTTACATTTGATAGTAAGTATAATTGGCGGCCTATTTTTTGAAACAAAAATACCTAATATCACCAAGAACTGCTTCCGTAGTCAGAAAACTGGCGTGATATCTCTGGTTGTTATTGAAAGAGTTCGCCTTCCTTGAATTATGTAAACAGGCCTTTTATTCCGTAATTCCTCTGCAGCTGTTTGCAGATTTCTTCACGGTGTTCTCATTTTCAGTATTTTACGATACTGAAAAATCTGTAAAATATCGTTAAGTGTATCAAGTAAAGCAAAATATTTTCAAAATTGCTGCAATGTTATGAAATGACTATGAGAATACTCGTAGTGTTCAACAGTTTAATGCAAGACGTTAGATGCATGTGTCCGTTTAGCCTTCGCGTCCCCTCGAGTAATGGTTTTCAGACGAGGCGTATCAGTGCCGAGGCCGGAGATGACGGATTCACTATGAATAATAAACAGGGTATGTTCACTTATTATTTGACGGTATTCTTTGAAAGATTTTTTGTCGATCGTCTACTGTAGCTGTAGCTCGGTGCCTAGCCACAGCTTCCGGCGACGCGTGGCGTGAATAGCGAAGAGCCCTAAGACGCCCTAAGTACCTAATTCGCGCCGCAGTTCCCGCCGCCATAAGTTGTGGTCAGTGTACTATACGTTACACTATAGATGGTATATGGATATCGGCTCCAGACACACTTACACCACACAGAGACACAACCTTCCCGCTCAGCGGCTAGCTCAAGACTGCCCTCTCTCTAGCCCCACTCCGCGTGGTGCGTGCGCAGGAGACGACAGATATTGGCTTCTCTTTCGCACATATACTACATCTCTCCCTTATTAATAATTTTGTAATTTATTTATTTCATCGCTTATATTTGTTATCTTCAATCATCTGTTATTTACACAATTTTATTTTACCTCATTACGTTATTTATTACATTATAATAATATAATTGATTTTCAAATAACAACTTACATCTTCCTTTACTTCTATTACTTCTACAAATAACTTTTATCTTCAATCGTCTTTTATTTACACAATTTTATTTCACTTCGTTTCATTATTTGATTTATAAATATTTTCAAATAACTAATTTAATATTTTTCGCTTCTCTTGCTTCCATGATTTAACTTCATTACATTAATGACATTATATTAGAATAACTGAATAATTATACATACATAAATACCCACGCACAATAACAATAAACATAATACATCGTTATTTATTTGCTTCGCTTCCTTCGTTTCCATTATACTGATTTAACCTTCCACTATCTATACTGAAAGTAATAAATTCATTATGCTTCACTTCCTTCGCTTCCATTATATTGACTTAACCTTCCACTATACTGAAAGTAATAAATTCAATATGCTTCGCTTCCTTCGCTTCCATTATACTGATTTAACCTTCCACTATACAGAAAGTAATAAATTCAATATGCTTCACTTCCTTCGCTTCCATTATACTGATTTAACCTTCCACTATACTGAAAGTAATAAATTAAATATGATTCGCTTCCTTCGCTTCCATTATACTGATTTAACCTTCCACTATACTGAAAGTAATAAATTAAATATGCTTCGCTTCCTTCGCTTCCATTATACTGATTTAACCTTCCACTATACTGAAAGTAATAAATTAAATATGCTTCACTTCCTTCGCTTCCCTTATACTGATTTAACCTTCCACTTTTATTGAAAATAATAAATGTAATATGCTTCACTTTCTTTGCTTTCATTGTACTGACTTAACCTTCCACTTTTGTTTAAAATAATAAATATGTCGGAAATGGAGACAAAAACGATGAAGGGTAGGTGGGGGCAAAGCGAATAAATAAAGGAAACCCGCAAAGGGCTACACGCGGAAACACACTAAGCGTGGGCGTATGCTACAATAACTTTTAGAGAACCATCGTACACTATCTTTGTCAGGACTACCCCAATTTGTCATCACTATTGAAACAGACTTTACCAACTATATCGAATGCCGTTACAATTGAAACAGACTTTACCAACTATATCGAATTCCATCACAATTGGAACACACTATACCACCATGGACTCGATTGTTTGTTATCATGAGCGATCGGGACCTAATCAATCCCTAAAAGGGGTTTAGGTAGATCCGAGCACCATCAAAATGCCATAAGGGGAAACTGGCATGGAAAACACTGAACAATTACAAACTGGCCAACCAAGGGGCCTCCCCGCCCGGACCTTATGTAACTCGACCATATTACAGTTACTCTACCCGCGGTCATGATAACAATGCCATAGCTAACACCATACGAATACAGAACCTAGCCAACCTTGCTAGCGACACGATAATTAGATCACTTTACTCACGGTTTACAGACACCACTGGACTGTGGTACAAACAATATTCCAACAACCATTATTTCAACATACATCCAGATCACACATCGAATCACACATCACAAAACACACCGGACCAGTACGTCCACCAGAATCACACTCTCAGACACACAAAGTTATCAACGCGGCTGCAGATCTACCCAGAGAGCTCGCCCGCCCTGAGCAGCGCTATTTATGTGAGTGAACCACCCGGTCCCACTCCCGGTAGTAGGGCCTCCTGCCAAACGTCACCGCGCCAACTTCACACCGGTCGACTATTTCGATTCTACCCTCTGATACTCGAGAAAGTAAAATAAAAACTGTCACCGATGTTTACAATCGATTTAAACGATCAATCTGGCTTCAATCTCCGACAAATATAATATGCTTCACTTCCTTCGTTTTCATTATACTGATTTAACTTTTCCCTGTTCCTTTCTCTCTATCTTCCTTCCTCCTTATCAGTATTATTTCCTTCCACAACATGCCACTCACCGTCAACCTTTTTAGATGCACAACATTTCTGCGTAAATGTTGTCCGGCTTCGCCGTTTTGGATTGTTACATTAAAATTTCCGCTTACTCGGGATTTATCAGTATGTGGAGTTGGGTCAACTTATACTTTGTCATTCCCTTCTTCTTCTTATCTATCGGCATTTTATTTCCCTTTTTAAAACTTCAGATTGTGTTTTACCAGTAACCATGGGCCGCAAACATATAGTTCGATTTGTCACCGATTCGCAAAGAAGAAGAAACCATAATGCTGAGTATTGCTATACACTGTCAGGTTATTGAAAATACATTCCTTACATTGTATTTCTTTTCCATTTGACAAAAATTTTACCTTTTGATTATATCTCAGTTCTAGTTGTTCTTTTCTCTCCCCAATGTAGTCTTTATTTTTCTGTGGTATTGAAAGAAAATCCCTTTGTAAGAAGACTTTGCCAGCATTGGTATCCACAACATTATAAATAGGTACTGACTGAACTAAGTGATGTGAGGTAAAAATAAAGAGGTACTTTGTCTTCGACATTACAACATCCTTGAACTTCGAATGAACTTCCAGCTCCACACTAAAATTCAATCTTATCCTAAAATCACTCCTAATAATTGTCCCCCTAATATTTTTTTTTTTTTTTTTTTTTTTTTGTTGTATTTTGTTTTGTTAGATAGATAAATTATGTCTATGTCCGGTTTTGATATCTAATAAGTAACTTTAATACTGTTTTTCTTCATTTCAATCCACTTATTGCATCCCGTATCAATCAACGTATTGTATCTGATAAGTAACTTTAATACTGTTTTTTCTTCATTTCAATCCACTTATTGCATCCCGTATCAATCAACATTATTATCTACTTTTGTGCTTCCAATAGAAATAGTAATGGTGTCGTCTCCGTCAACGTCAAATACGTGCTAACTTTGACTATCTTCATAATCTACCTTATCAATGTTTCTAACCTCTTCCTGACTGTTTTACTGTCTTTCTTTTTACAATTTTTTTTTTTTTTTTTTTTTTTTTTTTTTTTTTTTTTTTTTTTTTTTTTTTCCATCCTCTTTGTTTTTAATTTTTCCTCTTAGTGGTACTTTATGCTCAATATTTCCACTTAAACAACACTTTTTTTAGTATATTTATTAAATGAATCCAGATGATCCCAACTTCCACACCTGTAACACTGCTTTTTTCTTGTCTCCTTCCAGTCAAATCCCCTAATTGTACAGACAAACAGTTACGGCTTCTAAAACGTTAGCTTCCGCAATAATCTCATTTAATTTCATCTTATCTTCCGACTTCAAATTTCCTGTCCTACATCTTCTGATCTCACATAGCGGCATAATTCAAATAAATAGCAACTCTTGCTCTGCTTACAACAAAATGCAATTCAGATCGCATGGCACCAGCCAAAAACACGAAGCAGCTGCCTGTCTTTCTATCGCGCTTCCGCCATTCGCGCCTCTGTACTAACATCTTTAGTTCCCTACTCATATCCAAACTATGAAGTGACATACCCATGTACCCCATAGTAAAAATATTAGTTTCCATTTCGCAACATCAAAGGCTTTTTCGTTCCTTTTGGTCTCCCTCCGAATTAACTTCTGCAGCTTCCAAATATATAAATTTAACTTCTTTCCTACTTCTCCTATCAACGCTAACAGAACTCGTATTTCCCTCGAAATAGAACTTTTCTGAGGCCAAATTCGTCATGATTTTATTGATATTCCATCATAAAAATGACTGTTGTTAAATGTTATGTATTTTATCTGTTGCCAATTCTGTTTAAACTAATATCGCATCGCCTCTGTAAATTTAAAGAGTTGTTCTTCATTCGTGTAAGACGAGAGCAAGCCTTGGCTTGAGCAACATTTGGTAACTTCATCAAAATTTGACGTCGCAAAGTGACTTGTGTAATCTTATTTCGAATAAAATATTTTGAATTTATGAATCACTCAAACAATGCTTCAAAGATAAATATACTTATATATTAAAGAAAAGGAAGAACAAAAGACAGAGTATCCTGTGGAGCCTCCCCGGCGGCGGGCTTCCCCCACAGCAGCGCACGCATTGCGCGAAACCGCCTGCGCCGTCTAAACCAACATTACATCGCATCGTCTCCCCAAAATTTAAGAGTTCGCTACTCATCACTTCACTTCACTCACTCGAAAGTCAGCCCCGGCCCGAGCAAATTTGACGTCGAAAAAGAAAAAGACCAGCACAATTTTACTAAAACCTTTCGATTTTGACCAATTAATTGATTAATTGATGTGGAGTTTATTCGGCGAGCTCCTCTCCACAAAGACCGCACACTTTGCCCCGCCGAACCCGCCACCAAATGCAACTTTATTTGACTCAACTAAGTGACCAAAAGTGTCAAAAAGTTAAAACAAATGATTTCATTTCATTTCATTTGATAACTTAACAAATTGTATAAAATACACATCATTTAAATGTTAATACGTACATGTCGTACATAAACCTACGTCGTCAGTTACTTAAGCTAGCATCCGACCACTATTTCGGACTACGGCATTATTATTTTCTAGCGTCTACTTCTATCTGGGTTACGTTCGATTATTTTTTTATTCCGTTCCTTGGTTGATCTTTTACTTTTTTTCTGAGTACCAACTGAACTCAACTTGGTCATGAACGGAGTGCACTTTGTAAGTGGTTTCTCGAGTAACTGAATCTCATTTTCCACCCCGTGATTAAAACGTGAGTTGACAACACACAAAAAACTTCGGATGAATCAACACACAGTTTTGTATTTAAATGTCATCTGCTTCCTTGTTTTTTTTTTTTTAGTTTGTAAAGCTTGCTTCAGCATTTTCCCTGGTAGAACATTGTGCCCAAAATTTAAAAAGAGCGCCAGTCGTCGCGCCTGGCCTCCTTGGCAAATATTTGGCTTCCGATTCCTCCTCAGTTCTGGTACTAACCAATTCCTGCACGCACACACAATTTTAAGTTTCCTATATTGCAACATTCTAAACTATTAAACAAAACCTCACCTGCAGGAATAGACCATACTATTATTTCCAACCTTCTCAATCTATCCGTGTATTGCTGTGTGCTATTTTAATTAAAACCTGCAGTGCAGTTTATTCTTTCCTTATTTCTCTTACATTACACATAGGGCACTTTTTATTTTTAGAAATTCTAAATCATTTATTGCATCAAACATGGTAGTAAAGATCATAAATCATAGTTTACGCTTCTTCCTTTTATTGATTCACGCCTGCACCGAAAATGCACGACAACTCAAGCCTCACGGGAGGAGTTGTTGTTTTACGCATAGCAATGTCCAATTTCTTACACGCACTACGATAGTCCTTATTTTTATTTTAATAACACAAGTTACGTTACGATAACGGCGCAAAGTACGGCGGGTGGTACCCAAGGCAATATACCTTTTATCGCGTAAATAACAACAAATTAAAGTCGCAAACCTATCTCCTAGCACTATTACATGTAGATAAGTTAAAAACAACCCAACATTACCAAGTAAAAACGGTTGTCTAATATGTATTACATAAAACGTTTTTGTATTTTAACTCGACCCGTTCAAATATATTATTTGTTTACAATGAAACGTTCCTAGTCATTTATTTTCAACCGCAATAACATCGCGTATTTCTTTCTTTGTAACTAAATAGATCAATGCCTAACAAGTTGTGTTGCAGACTGAACACAAAGAGAAGTAGATAGTCGTGGTAAAACAAGGTAAGTACACCTTAATTATCTTGCAAAATAAAAGCGAATTTAATACTTGTCGTTCAATATACTTTTTAAAACTTTCACGGTTATTTTCATAACTATTAAGATTTGAAACGGGATATTTACCGTGGTACAATATATTCATTTCTATAACAATTTAAATAAATTAGAAATAAAATTAAAATGGCTTTAACGTCAGCTAAACTATAATTCTGTGTGAGACAAACCTCCGCTAGATACCAACCAACAGTCGATACGAGTAACATTATTAATACTCGTAATATACAGTAAAACTTTCAGATATTTATTTTAAGTTGAAAGAATGTTATTTACCTTTTATAACTTATTAATGGATTCATATATAAAAAAAACATTTATTATATCCCAGTAGACTGCTTTAACTTGTATAGTAATGTTTTTTTTTTTTTTTAATTAAGAACGGTAATCATTCCCTTACCTTTTCCTTTTTTTAATGACTTTCGGTTGTCAAGTAATTACCAGTATTCGCAAAAAATATATATATCGTACTTACAGTTTTCATCGTCGCCATAAATGTACTATACGTTACACTATAGATGGTATATGGATATCGGCTCCAGACACACTTACACCACACAGAGACACAACCTTCCCGCTCAGCGGCTAGCTCAAGTCAAGACCAGTACCCCTACCATGAGTTGCTAACGTAACTTACGCGCTCGATATCGACTACGTAAACGTGCATTTAGTATGGAGAAATTTTACTTCAGATAACTGTCAATAGATGGCGTAGTTTTAATTCCATACTAAATGCACGTTTACGTAGTCGATATCGAGCGCGTAAGTTACGTTAGCAACTCATGGTAGGGGTACTGGGCCTGGACAGCTGTAGTTCCCGTGACAGCGCTTTGTCGCTAGTATCGCAAGACGCCATTTTGCGAAAGCAATCTGTGGTCTTTTATTATGACACTTGTGACAATGTTCAGTTCAGTTAACTTGTGGTTAACTTCAGTTCCATAGATCGTTCGTCCGCCTGTTGACTTGTTAATGATAAAATAATGTCGTTGTTTGCGCATCTTGTGATTTCATATTGTGTTTGTTGAGTTGATTTTTCCTCCTCCGAACCTAAGAAAATACCATGCGCCCCGTACTTGACGGTCTAACTCTCTGCCTGGTAAGTTATCTTAGGTTATCTCATCATCAATATACTAACAAGGTCTACCAAGTTAAGAAGAAGGTCTAGCCAATTAGAATAAACCCACACAGCACAGCAGGCAGGCACACTACCAACTAGGCGTGGGGTAGTGTTCAATCAAATCCACTGGAATGAACACATATCGTTTGTTTAGCTATGTATTGTATATATTTAGCGAAAAAAAAGCACGATTTTTTTATGTGTTTTTTTCTAATAACATGAGAATGTGTTATATTATGTTATATGTGTAGAATGATTATATGTGTTTTTTTCTAATAACATGAGAATAGGTCGCAGAAAAAAACTAAAATTTAATTTTATTCATTTAGTACCTAATTGGGATTTCTTCTGTTTTAGATCTTACAAGTGAGCATAAGAACTTTGAAAATCCAGACCAGATTCAGATAACAATGCCGCATGCAGTAACTATTGGAGCAGGTGTGTATATCAACACCGCTTAAGGCAATCATATTTTGTTTGATTATTATGACTATGACCTGTCTAAAGTAAGAGTTGCATGATTGCTAAGATTATTTGCATTCCAAATAGGGCGAAAGTAAATTAGACAATTGAAGCGGCAAAAATACCTTTTTTGTTTTGCAGTGCGGGTTGAGTTAGTTATTTCAACGGACTATGTTCCATAACTTGACGTCAACTTCACATGTTTTTCTTTTCTATTTTCAGACCCTCAACCCTCATGTTCCTTTACAAGGAAACAAGAACGTGGTTTAGAGGAGCCTATAGGTATGTAATCTAAAGGCGTGTCCTTTAAATTGCATAATATAAATAGCCCTATCATAAAATCATCCCATAACTTGAATTCATATAACAATAAGAATGCATAATTTGAAAAATCATACCATTATTTAGCATAATTATTAAAATCCATAGTTTTATAATCTGTAATTTAAAATACATTTTTCAACTTTAAAAATGATAAATTTAAAATATTTTGGTTAATAAAAACATTTCGTGTATTTATTTAATCACTCCCATATTTGTTATATTTTTTAATTTTTTATACTTACTAACAGTATTCGTCTTAAAGATAGGACTTTTAAATCATTATAATAATGGATTTAAAAATTATGGAATTTAATTGTTATGCCATTCAACGATTATGGATTTTAATATAGACCTAGTCTGAAACTTATCACTCACATGCAGATAAGCAAAATACGATAAATGTGTAATTTACAAATAAAATATAATTAAAAAAATAAATAAAATAATACTAATCAATTTACATAACTAAGTCTAAGTACATAACTCATCTTTCTGCTGAAGAAGTAAGACCCACTCCAGACAACAGAGACAATAATATACAAAACCAAAAGGTACATTATGCTAAGTAGCTACTTTAATTATTTTATTTATTTCACACTGAGTTAAGATAGGCATAAAACAATGAGTGTGTAATTAATTATTTACAAATAAATGTCTATTTACAGGAACTCATCCTTTGCTGAGGAAGTACGGCCAAATCCAAACAACGGGTACAATACACACGGTACTAGTGATAGGTACTCTACTTAATTTCATTACTTTATTCTAAAATCCGAACACTATCTGTAGGTACTCAATACATACCTTACAGCTCTTCTGCTAAACCGCAAACGGGTAAAGCTACATTTTATTCTGATATTATTATGATAGCTTACTGCGATATAAAAACGAAAAAAAAACATTGTTTTTGTGAGGACTAGTTTTAAATAATGTCTATATTGAAGTCATTAAAAAAACACGTAAGAAATTAATATGAATATTTTATTATTTTTCAGGAATGAGGAATTTTGGCTCTAAGCAAAGAAAATATATAAGTAAGGGGAAAGCTGTGGCAATGGAAAGTCTGGGCGACACGTTCTCGCAAAGACTAGCACAATCTACTTCTCAAGCAAGAAAATTGAGACTAAGGAACAAATCATTAAAAAATAAAAAATCTATGTTTATAAAATTTGTTTTATTTTTAAACTTAAATAAAAAGTAATAACTGGTAAACCTATATCGAGGTGGAAAAGAATTATCGATATAATTTAGAACATCCCTAATTATCGACATATGTCACGTTTTGTTCTTGGCTACCCTATGCTGTCAAAGCGAATGTCGTACGCAGCGCCATAACGCGGTCAGAGGAAGCTTGGGCCAAATTCTAACTGTCCTATCTATACCCTGTGTATATATAGTTGATCTGTGGTCAAGACTGCCCTCTCTCTAGCCCCACTCCGCGTGGTGCGTGCGCAGGAGACGACAGATATTGGCTTCTCTTTCGCACATATACTACAGTCAGGGTGTCAAATTCTATTAACATCTCATTAATCAAATTTGGTGGCACCACCGAGGGATCGAGCCTACTCTGAAATCATGGTGAACAGATCTTAGTAGACCACGCTGCGCTCAACCTTTGAATTACTTCGCAGGTGTGTGCAGTTCTCTTTACGATTTTTTTCTTCACCGTGAGTCTCGAATAAACGTACATATGATTTCGAAAATCGAAAACACATTAGTAAGTGTCGAGGCCATTTATTTCCATTTCCAAGGAAATAAACGGCCCTTGCTACTTGGTCACAGAAGTAAATACCAGTACTTGACTTGGTTATCAACGACGCTCTCTAGGTGTCAACATCAATCAACCATAAAGAAACACATAATTTGTAATAACTAACTTAAAATAAATTAAAAAAAGTATCTCACATAACCAACGCCTAACATAAGCCTGTTGCTATATTGCCGTCGGTTTGTTTGCCTATGGAATTCGTTATAAAAATAACTGGACCAGTGACGGGGATGCCTGCAGAGGACGTATCGACAAATGCACTTAGTAGGTACACATATTTACGTACGTCAGTAAGGTTTATCTAGAGTTGAGAAAAAGTAAAGAAAACCCTTTATCGGCTTGCCACACGCAAATAAAGAAAATACGAAATATGAGTGTAAGTACTCCAAACGAATAACTTATTATTATTCCTATAACATTGACATTTTAGAAATGAACCTTCAGAATAATTATACAAAGTTGACAAAAAAACCATTCAGCTATTAACGCAACGTGGTTTAATCCAGCTTTGATATGGCCTATAATGAGGATAACAATAACGGTTTTTTACTTTTCAATCTGCAGCTGAATAGCTCTGAATAGTTTACCTATTTATCTATATAATAAAACTTTGGAAGTCAAAAATCTGCACATAGAAAAAGAAATCGAGTCAGGGGGATGTAAGAAGCGATATAGAGCATACTCAGTTTTTTTTTTCTCTTTTTTGTACGGGCTAATCTCCGAAACTGTTGGACTGATTTGAATTATATTTTGCATGGTGGTACGTTATATCTTCGGTCAACGTCTTGAATACTTTTGATCCCGGAAAATTAAATAGTCCCTGTGGGATAGTAGGAAAAATACTACGGAAAATCGAAAAACAACGTGGGCGTAGCCGGGGGCAGACAGCTAGTTACAAATATCTGACTTACACCTAAAATTTGTTGTCAAGTTTTAAGGTCAAAATTGGAGACCAAAGTTTTTGGAAATACCTATATGGGTCACGAACAGAACCTCCGAATCGAGCAGCCTTCAAAGGCCCACAAAACGAAGTTTCCATAGTTTCATAGAAATTTGCATATTGTCTGTTAATTAAACGAACAAAGTTAACGTTTAGAGATACTAATACGTATTCGAGTCCAATTCTCTACGATACCGAACTATAAATGGCCAGTTAATATAACAAATACATTTTCAAAAATTTCATAGAGATTCATTAAAAATAACTCCGTCTTTTGAAAGAAAATTAACAAGTATTGTTTATTTTAGCTGCAATTTAAATAAAACCTTAATTAAATTATTGTTTTTGCAGTGAAATATTTCTGTCCCAGTTACTTTACACTAACACTTATTTTCACGGGTTCGGGAGAATGTCCAGTCACTTTATTCTGTACTTATACTTAATTTATTTACGCCTTTCATAGTATTCACTTTGACTAAAATAAGGAAAAAATTACTAAATTTTCTATTATATAGCAATATTTTCGAACTATATATATAACTAAGGTAAGTATTCATTCACTCTTTTTCGGTCATACATAAATGACCCTATTAATATAGTGGACCTCTGCTGAGAGCAATCAAGGGAAATATTTTCATCTCCTTACATCTTGCCGCCTTACGTTTGACTACAATCGTAGAAAATATCGCTAGGTTTAAGTTCAGCTGTAGATATATATAGACTCAAAAAAGTACTCCCTTATAGATTAAGCTTAATCAATACTAGGTTAATTTTGTTTCAAAGGTGTATGTTGTATCACATGCAATTTTATTTTCTATCTTTCCGATACTCATATAAAACATAGCTTTGAACTAAATTACGTATTCAAACTATATCCTCATTCACAAATGCATCGGCAGTCCTTATTTTTTCCTATCAGTAAGTAGATACAGCAAATGCAGAACGAAACTAAAATCTCTAAATCTACCTCTAAGTAAGCTTCCGTGTTCGGAAAACTAGAGGTTTTCTTATTTCCAATATATTTTTCCTTCTAAAGAGAAAGATTTAACTGTTCAACTTATATTTCTAGCAGAGGAAAACCGATATATGTATTTAGAAACCCTGAATAATCATCAGAAAACGTTTATTTGTCCTTCTCACATGCTGACCTATGCGACGGTTATTTTTTTTGCATAAACCTCGAAAGCTATGAAATTAGGGTCACATAAAAATGCATGAAAAAAATACATCTCGGAAAATAAAAATTATATCTAGCTTTATTTAACCATTTGTATCTAAATTTCCTAAACAAGAATATATGTACAGGGTGGCCCATAAGTCCTTTGAGTTGTAAAAAAAAAATAAAAAAAAAACTAATGGCATTATGCAAAAGGTTTTTATTCTGTAGTAATCCTTATAAAACGGGAATTATTTTTTGAAAATTACATCATCCAAATGTAATCCGTTACAGTTACAGCACTCCTGTAAGCGGCGACTAAAATTCTAAAATTATCCAGCTTTACTTCATTTAATAATCTGTTATTCTCTGATGAGGCTCACTTCCACATCAACGGCCATGTCAGTAAGCAGAATTGCCGCTACTGGAGCTGTGGAAATCCAAAAGGCAAACATGAAAAGCCGTTACACAGCCCTAAAGTGACAGTTTGGGGCTGTGTAACGGCTGACAGCATTGCAGAGATTGATGATATTGATGAGATGAGAGAGTGATGGATAATTTTAGTCGCCGCTTACAGGAGTGCTGTAACTGTAACGGATTACATTTGGATGATGTAATTTTCAAAAAATAATTCCCGTTTTATAAGGATTACTACAAAATAAAAACCTTTTGCATAATGCCATTAGTTTTTTTTTAATATTTTTTTTACGACTCAAAGGACTTATGGGCCACCCTGTATTTGAGTAAGCAATAACCTTAAAATGGTTTAAGAAATAATTGTTGAGGCTGGCCCTTAAACTAGGAGAAATCCTGTACCTACTGTAGGAAACCAGGCCCTCAACGGAAAATTACACAGGAAAAAAAGATGACTTAACTTTGAGCAGATTAAAATTAATATTACAGTAAACGTCTTCAAGGGGCAATTTACTTCCATTCAGGGAATGTTTAAATATCTATTAGGAATAAATTGTTTCAGTATGCTAGTACCCGGGATTTCAAGTAATTCATTCCTCCTGATAATATACCTTTGATAGTTACTGCAAATTTAATAGACAATTTTCATCTCATTTCTAAGAATTCATACGCGAGTGAAACTCAATTCTTAAAACATAGATAAATGCTAAAAGAGAAGAATACTTAGAAAAGTATAATGCAGAATGAATCAATAAACAAGTGCACTCTATAAATGGCGAAACTTTCAGGAGCTATCTATGTGAGCTACCTGTTGATAGTGTTGTGTGGGCGCTGGGCGGGCTTGAGGCTTGAAGGCAGCGCGGCGAGCGAGCGGAGTAGCGGGTATCTGCGGGTATAAAGGCAGGCGCCCGCGGCCTCCCCGACACAACAGCCCGCAACCACCGCCTGGCATATCCGCTCCCACTCTACGAACTCAAAGGTTGGTCCATTTCATTAACTATTACGAACAATTTTCCTGGAAAATATTTTTAGTACTTCGCCAATTCGTAAAAAAGCTGCGTAGTTACTAAGCTTTTGTTTAGTTATGCTCGCTCGTATTCAAAGTGATTTTCATAATTTTTTTCAGCTCACGTAATATTTAGAAATAAATAGATAGGTAATAGTTGAAATAGTAACATAATCAATTCACATTCATAATCAAACCGTTTAAAATACTTACTACTTATGTAGCATCGAATTATATTTATATGAAATATGTCGTACGTCTTCCTCTCTTCACGATAGTGCTCATTTTGGTATTTTTTCTCACAAAGGTCTTCCATGCGTACTTGCTAAGAAAATATACTACATAGACTCTACCAGTTCTAGATCCCGATAAGAAGGTTTTATTGAAAACTGAACAAAATAAGTGTTAAAACATGAAACACCGAATGGAACAGTGACCGGCAGAAATATCTTGCTTGTATTTTCTTTTCCATATTTAGATTTTAAATTACAAGCAATCATGTTACATTATGGCTGCTGGTACAAACCTTGACACGTGCAATTTCTATATTATCTTAAACCCTGAAATGACATTATACTTTGATAATAAACAGTTTTCATCCACTATTTTTACAAATGTTATGATACTAGGTAAATAGATAAATAATTAACCCAAGAAAAAACATAACCCTCCTTTTGCAATCAGGAAAAATAAAACGTGATGTGATTGAATTTTATTTATTTCAATTTGTAAGTATCTTTTGTTTGAATTAATTGCCACGGGATAACTGGGTTCTTTACGAGACCGTTAACACAATGGTGAAATTAATATTCTTTTCAGTTCTGCTTGGTAACCGTAATGGGGTGTTCCTCGGTTAAATCGC
Organism: Teleiodes luculella; assembly: GCA_948473455.1. Classification (NCBI taxonomy): domain Eukaryota; kingdom Metazoa; phylum Arthropoda; class Insecta; order Lepidoptera; family Gelechiidae; genus Teleiodes; species Teleiodes luculella. The sequence continues at coordinate 8,142,301 of OX419590.1, read as the reverse complement.
ATAGCTGAGCATACCTACCTACCTACTAATGCAATTTCAGTTCATTCTTCTACTACTATAACTACAGCCTATAAGAGATAATTAAAATGGCATCTCTATTCCACAAGTGCATAATCTTATCGATCTAGATTCATTTAAATTATAAGATTAAAGACCCGACGCGACGGCAAAGAAGAGCAATTTACATGATTCTGCTGGTAATTAGTTAACGCGTTGATGTCCTTCTCAAGTAACCACTTTTATGTAGCTTTTTACTACTACCGCGGCTCTGGAATAGTTAGGCCAAATTAAAATCCATTTCTTTTTTATTGTAGGACAATTTATTAAGCTACCCCCTGAAATAATTCAAGGTTTTATCATATAATAATATAATTTAATAATAATTTATTATTATTATGTTTCTGTTGAATACATATTCGCATGCATTTAAATTGTAGTGCGATGTACAACAATCTGTGTGTTATTATTATTAATTACGTCATCTCCATACCTGAAGTAATATGTTCCACTTCCTCGGTAGTTAGGTAAATCAATTACAAATTATATTCCGTGTCTGTTTCACACCGTATATCATTTCCTTACTATAGGTAACTACCATTTCAAAATTCAACACAACCACCGCCAATTACCTATTCATAACTTCATTATAGAATATAGACACATCCCCGTTCGTATTGTATTAACTAATACCTATATTATATATATTAATTCATTCGAACTGCGCTGCGGTGTATAAAACTAAAAACATTTCAGCTTTTAACTGCCTCACAGCCTTTTACTTATGTTTTTACGAGTACATTGGAAATGTCTTTTCGTTCGCTCCAGTATAAGTTCCGTTTTCTCTTAAAAGTGCGTATGTATTAAGAGATTTGTAAGGTGCAAAAAAAGTTATTCGAGAAAATAAAAAACAAAAAAGTTATGGCAGAAATAATGAAAAAGATATCTAATTTTTTCAGACTTTTTTGCTTTTAGCGCTCGATATTTTTGAAACGAAGCAGGATATTAAAAAAACGCCTCTGGTTTATTCAGTAAGCTACAATTTGAGCCTAAGACAAAGACGATCCGGTTGACGGTCTGCCCTGCAGGTTAACCTAACCTAACCTTTGTGAAAATAGTAAAAAAGTCAGACAAAATATATGATATTTTTTTGTCCTGTGAAAATAATAATTTTCCCTCAATTTTCTCTTACTGGTGAAGTTTTCCTTTCTCATTTCTCACTTAAAAATATGGTTTTCATATATTGATTTTCAAAATTCTTAAAGTATTCGCTTGGTTGGTTGGGTGCTAAACTGTCATTCCAAAAATAAAACTATTGTTAATGCACCATTAGGTCATTCTCATCTTAAGACAGACTTAATAGACTCTGTCAACAGATATGTTAATTATTTCCAGGTACCACTTAATGTTGTACTATGCTGTACGTTGACCCCTCCTCGCCTTCAATCTCTCCATCCGATTTAGCAAGTTGTCATACTAGTAAACAGTACCTATAATGTAAAATAGTTTTTACCATTACTCGTATACGCGGTAATTTTATATGTATTTATAAGTATGTGTTATGAATACTTTATTTTTTGCTCGATATTACAAAGCGCTAAAGCTTGAAATAAACAATAACAGGTATTACGAAAATACGTACTATAACATTTGAATACCTACAAATATTATAAAGAGGAAAGATTTTATTGTTTGTTTGTTTGGATTGAAAAGGCTCCGAAACTAGGTACTAAACCGATTTTAATAAAACTTAGTATAAAGATAGAATAGACCTTGGGGAGTAACATAGGCTACCTTTTACCGCGGTAAAATGTGTCTTTCCCATGGGAAAACCTGTTAAAGTGGGCTGAGCCGCGAGGCGAAAAGCTAGATTATTATATTGTTATTAATATACTATTTCGAAATAAGAAAAGCACGTAAGAAAAGCTTAGGAAATGAAATCAAGACCCCACCTCAGCTTTTTCTGCCGAGACATGACAGCTGTTTACCCGCACAACCGACAAAGACACTAATTTTAGGCCGCTCTCATGCTCACGTAACCTTACCCCACCTTTACCTACATTCTTGACATTGTTTACTAAGAAAGCTTCTTATACTATAGTGAATTTATAAGATTAGGTAAATTGTTAATATAAAGCAACATGGGTAAACTCGCATCCTCTCTATGGTTTGGTTTTAAAAAAGTTAAGTTTATTTATTTTGGAGTATAAATGCCATTAAATTGTTTTCTTTTATATAAATCGAATCGTGATTTTTCGTCATTTGCTGTCGCGTTTTGGAAAAAGACTAATGGTATAAAGTCTAGGTTTTGGCATTGTAAAAGTGCAATCATCAAAATTATTTATATTTTCAATTTATTTCAATCATAGAGTGTCCTAAGTTTCTCGGCTGCCTACACACATAATCTATGATAAATAGGTTTTTGAGAATAGGACTTCCCGAGAAAATGACATTATGTGCCGAGACGGACATAATAATATCATAGCAGCGCGGGGTGCATCGAGCAAATCGTTAGCTGTGTGCAATTTTCATAATTACTGGGTCAGTATCTGCCTGTGAGATTAACGTATAAAATACATTTCATTAAAAGAACGAATAAACAAATTCATATCGTATACATTTTTTTTTCTTAAAAATGAGATGCATTAGAAACATCTAAACAATAAATTATTCTGCTAAATACTGAATACTTTTACTGTGTTTGTGGGGAAAAATCATAGTTTTCTTATCAATTTCTTAGTACTGTTTGAATTACCCAACTTAATCTAGAAAATAATCAGAACTTGTACAAAAATATGAGCGCGTAAGTTATGTAATAAGATATAATTCATCACACACGAAAATTGCGTTAGAAGAGCAAAGTTCGGGCTAGCTAGAAAAATAATGAACCAAGGCTTATGATATGTTAGCTGTTTCTTTTAGTAATATCTCCCATTTGAATCTGGAGGTTTACCTTTTTTTCTTTCGCTTACACGGTATCATATTTTCACATGGCATATAAAACAATATAAAGGATACTTATTCTTACTTTGGTATTTCGAGCTCAAAAGAAATGTCTGCGAGCAATGTTTCGCATACCAATAGATCAAAGCTGTAGACCTTTTTTTATAAAATACAAAATACTTATCTTTGTATGTACTGGAACTGACTCTTTTTGTAAGGCGAACCCCGAACTATTCCCTAAAATATCAAACTTGGTAATGCGGAGCAGGCGTGATAATAATATAGTACACATGCTAATACTGCTCTTATGAATAAGGGTGTACTTTGTATGGCACCTAGAATATACGACAAAGTACCAAAGCACATAAGAGAAATGAATCTCAAACCATTTAAAAACGCGCTTAAAAACTATTCGTTGACAAATGTATTTACAATACCTATAATAGAATTTGTGGAGTGATAGGTAATTACTGATATTTTTTCTTAGATTTGGCATTGTAGGTATGTAACATAGATTGAATTTATATTTTACTAAATGGCATGATATTTTTTGTTAATTTTTATTACTTTTTTTTTGTTTGTTTGATTTATTTGGGTTTAATTTAAAATATGTAATTGATATTGATAAATTTATTAGTTATTGACTAGCAGGAGGTTTTAAATAAGACCATATATGTACGAGGGTTCGAACACACAGACGTGGGAAAGTGCAGGCTGAGGGACGATATCCAAATTTCTATACAGCCCGCAAAACCGATTGTGCCCACTTTTAAAGGGACGAGCTGCTTAAAAACTTGGATATCGGATCGCGATCGCGCAACTCCCGCCTCTGTGCTAATATCTTTATATATTAAACTGAAATAGTTGTATTGTGCAGACACAATGATGCGCGGAGTGAGTGGAGTGGTCGCTGTGGCCGTCGCCGCGCTGCTGGTCACTTGCAGTGCTGATGCCAATCAGGTAAACATAAAACAAAAAACATGTTTTCACACACAAACTTTATTATATTTTGTCAAAATTCTCTGCCGGACAAAGACCTCTTACAAAAGTCTCCACAACGACCGGTCCCTAGGGAATGGTTTTACTACTGCCTACTCTAGCCTAGCTTTTTTACACCACTTTTCTGTTGTTTTTTGCGATAATGTTTATTTGATTTGACGATCTTTCGGGTTATCGATTTACTTTGTGGAGTTTCTGTCCATGCTGCGTCTTCTAGTGAGCAATCTCTTCCAGGCATTCAAAACTTTTAATAAGATAGAGTGTTTTGCTTATAATCCCACCATGTGTATATCGCATTCATAATAATACAAGTCTTATACCATAAGATAGATAAATCGTGGCAGCGCATACAATTTACTTTGCTATGACCAACTACGGCGTAGCAAATTCGTAGCCCGTAGCAAATACGTAGCTCGTAGCAGGTAACAGTGTATCAGCATTGTTTTAATTCTCAAACAGAAATATACAACATACATTTGCTGACTGTTATCTCTCTCTACCTTTGCCTGTTCGTCCGTCTGTCTAGCATAGGGTGGCGTCTTCTGATGCATATTAATACGTAATATTATCTCAAAATGTCCTAAATCAATAACTACCTAGTTTTAAGTAAATTTAGATTAAAAATTAAAAGGTTTCTCGCTCCATACGAAAAATATTTTTATTTTAAGTGAGTCTTACTAAAGTAGGTATTAAAAAATTGTGTATAATGGTCGTACATATATTTTTTACCTGGTTTTTATACTCGTGTATTTCTTTTTCCTCCCACGCATTGACAAGTTTCTTTAAAAAGGTTGAAGGAACACCTCTTCCTTCGATAATAATAGATAGGTTATTTTACATTCATGGAGATTTCAAATCCTTACGGGGCAACCAGAGATACACGCGCTAATGAAATGAATTCTCGCGAGGAAAAAGCCTGTAACGTCTCTTCTAACGTATCGTTTCCTAGTAAAATAATGTTATCAATAACAGACGTGTATTACATACAAAACATAATACTTACTAGAATAAGAAATAGTTTTGGAAAATAATGTCAATTTGCAACCAAAATGTTGATGAAAACTTTGCATATTTCAATATTCTGGCATGTTCCAAGAGAGAGAGTCAAGTGGGTATTGAAGTTCAGTCAGTCGGTATAAACACATTTTATTTCCTTAATTTTTCCTATAGGGTAAATTATTGCCAATCTCTATCTGTAAGATATTTTAGTTTGTTTTACCTATAAGTAACATTCCAGATATTTACATATTTTAATGTTACAATTCTAATGAAAAGTAAAATAATAATTGCGATTTCAGAAAACTTCCTGAACAAAAGTTGTTTAGTTTCATGAGTTGAGTCATTACTCGAGAGGTTTTGCGTTATTTGATTGAGCGCTATTCTAGGTTACAATACTGTGAAGACAGTAGAAATTCAGGAAACAATTCGTCATAAGTTGAAATATTTTGATAATTAAAAACCTTTATTAGTTGGACTCAACCAAGTGGATATCCTAAAACATCGATAAACTTTGCTTATTTGGACACCCGAAATGTTTCCTTGAATCTTGATTAAAATGTCGGCGGCCGGCTACTGCTGTTTGCGTTGTTCGATGCTTCAATAGACATTTCATTTTGTCGAATTGTGTAAACAAAATGGTTCCTGTATTCAATATTTTGTTGGAATTTCGACGACCCAAACACAGAAACCAACATATTTCTCTAGTAAACAGTTTGCTTATGTAGGATGGATGGATAAGCAGAAGAATAATATTTGAAACTAGCTGTCCGCCTGCGGCTACGCCTGCGGCTACGCCTGCGTTGTTTTTGACTTTTCCGTGCAGTTTCCTGTAGTAATAAGATATTTTCCCGGGGTAAAAACTATTTAAGATGTTGACCGGGGATATAAGGTACTACCATGCAAAATTTCATTCATATCGGTCCTACAGTTTCGGAGATTAGCCCGTACAAACAGATAAACAAAAAAAAAAAAAAAAAAGATCTGAATATGTTATATATTATATATCAGTTTTTACATTCCCCTGACTCGGATTTTAGCATTTATTTTCTATATACAGATTTTCGACCTCTACAGTTTTATTATATAGATGTCATTTTAAAACTTGTGCATTATTTGAAACTAGCGACCCGCCCCGGCTCCGCACGGGAAAATGGTTATTGTGGGTTATTCTTGAGTATATTATGCATGTATTATAGATATAAACCTTCCTCTTGAATTCCTCTATCTATTAAAAAAACCGCATCAAAATCCGTTGCGTAGTTTTGAAGATTTAAGCGTACAAAGGGACATAGGGAGGGACATAGGGACAGAGAAAGCGACTTTGTTTTATACTATGTAGTGATGTATTGTTCCTTCTTTAAAACTGGTACTAGCTGCTCTTATATGTCTTTCTTACTTAAGATTTGCATATATATCGTATGTTGGTGAAATATGAAAAAAGAATTTCTAAGATGAGTTTACATAATTTGAATATAATTAAACTTGTGGACATTTAGAGTCTTCACAGTTTGCCGGTACAGGGACGAAAACATAATAATATACAAAGCCTTTAAATCCATCAAAGCCCCCAATCAGACTTATAATCTTCGCACTTTGTGAAACAAATTTATTTGAATTTAAGATTTGCTAGAATATTTTTTAAAAGGACAAGCTGGGAAAAATATACGTTTGCGATTTTCGTATAAAATTTCGAGATTGCCTTCCTACTAATATAATAAATGCAAAAGTTTGTGAGGATGGATGGATGTTTGATACACTTTCACCCAAAGACTTGAATGATTTGAATGAAACTTTACGATAATATAGCTTATACATAGGCTACTTTTTACCATTCATTTTACATTACATTCCCACGGGAAAAACTGTTAAGGCGGAGAGCTAGTATTTAACTTATTTTTGCTAATACCTTTTATAAGTTGTTTTTTTTTTTAATAATGATTTATTTTCTCAGGAGCAAGATGCCGCTAATACTGGTGAACACAACGCAAACCAATACGATTCTAACGGTAAGGCTTGAACTATTTTCTAAAATAATTAGCAAAACTTGTAAACCCTCTCTCGCACTGTCCTCGTACGGAACCCCGGCACGTCCACCAACTTCTGGAACACGTTTCACAAGTTTATTCTGTAAATACACTTTATGTAAATGTGATCAAAACTTTTTAGTGTCCCCGAGCTCATGATCATCCCATTCACTCCTAGATCATACTTGGTGATACTTCATTTATCAAATATCCAAACCCTTTGCACATGTGTTGAGTTAATGAAAAAGTCATGACGTCACTTTCATAATAGGACCCTTACGCACAGTATCAATTTTAAAACACAAGTGAACCTTACCTGCGGCACCCCCGGTGATTGGAAACACGCACCATCCTGAAAGTTTGTAGCATTGCAATATCATATCACGCTTTGGTGCACTTTATTTGTCGTCGTGGTAAGTATAATTTAATAATATGCCAAATAAAACATAATTGCTTTATGTTTACTAAATTATCCTATAGAATACTCGTACAGCGATTCGCTAGGATTGAATTTTATTGCATCTACTCATAATAATGTAGAAAAATAATTATATAGCTATCTAGACATTCAAATGAGATCATTACGTGTAGCTTAATACATGAATTTTGTTACAGCATTCAGGGAACAACAAGAGCTAGAAGATTATTTGAGATTCCTTGTTCAGTACGAAAATGCTGAACGCACTAATGGTCTGGGTGGAAGTAGTCTACTTGGCAGGAACTTGAATGGAGTAGGAGGGTCTACCTTACTCGGCCGGGCCTTAGGCCTTGGAAAAAATGGGCTTAATGGCATCGGTGGTACCACCCTAGCTGGCAGGAACCTGAACAGCATCGGAGGCAGTACTCTGCTGGGCAGGAACCTCGGCGGAACCTCCCTGCTCGGGCGTGACACCGACCGATACGCCAGATTCGTCGATTCCCTTGGAGGGGGCAACTTTGTTCGTAACTTGGACTCTCTTGGTGGAGGGAATCTTGTGAGGAATCTGGACTCCCTCGGCGGTGGTAACCTGGTTAAGAAGAACCTCGACCAGCTCGGAGGGCCGAACTTGGTAAAGCGGATGGTGGATTCCCTGGGAGGAGGAAACTTGGTCCGCAACTTAGATTCCATCGGAGGCGGAAACTTCGTGCGCCAACTAGATTCCATCGGCGGTGGCAACCTCGTTTAAACTATCTAACTAATTTAAACATTCTATCAACTCTCCCGAAATTTGTACAACGTAAACTTGTGATAATAAACTAGTTTTGTTTAAATCTTTTTATCCCTTCTTGATGTAATTTTTTGCAATAAATGCCTTGCAGTTTAGAAACTGTCTCTGTTTTAATAAACACTCCTATATTTAAAATGAACAGCTTGAACGAAAAGCTATAATGAGCAAAAGGTGAGAATGGAATCGATTTAATATAGACTTGCCGAATATATTGATGTCTTCATGATGTCTGGTGGATGGTGTAGGTCACAAGACGAGGAACCTGGATCCTCTGGGCGGCGGCCATTTAGTTCGCGAGGTCCGGGAGACTCGGCCACTCTCTGCGCTGGCGCCATACTTCATGCCGAGACGATACAAGTAAGTTTTATTATGGGTAGGTATATCTAAACATTTTTATATTATTATACTTTTATTTTTAATACAGCTCTAGCGTATACATACAAAGAAATAAAAAACCTGCTCAGGGGGCGCCACTTTTATATTTTATGTTTATGACAACAAATTCTACTAAGTATAAAATTAGTTCCATTGAAATACGGTAGTATGGCGAGGTTTTTTATTTTTCTGGTCTGGCTTTAGTTTTTTATGGTTGTAAAAGAGACCTTTTAAGTCAAGTAAAAAGCAAAAGTAGCTTAGTAATAAACATCATGAATCATTCACGATCATGTGTATTTATGTTAAAATATTATAACTTCTTGTGAGGTGTACCTTCCCTAGATACTCGTACTCGAGTAATTTTTCTGTTCGTCGTCGTTAGATATTTTTAATACGCTTTTATTAGCTTCACTTGTAACTATGTATGTAAGGAAATCTTGGAATCTTAATTTGACCCACTTCCCATTCTTCGATTAGGATGAAATTTTGCACACGCTCTAAGTTCTGATGACAATACATGACTAGCTAAGAAACGTCATTACAAATCCAATGTGGCGGCCTCCCCAAGATGGCGGACTGGCTGTTTGAAATCCACCCCCATGATATAGATATCAAATGAAAAGGTTTGCTGTCAGGAATACGAAAAAATAGTCAGGTGACTTAAATCCAATATGGCGGACGTCCAAGATTGCGGACAGGCGTAATTTTTAGTGCGTACTAAAAGCGTGTTATTTAGTTTTTTAAATTATTATTATTATTTAGGGGTATATTGTTCCTTCATAAATTGACCAGTATCCTTCGTTTTATCATTGGAAAACTAGTGACCAAGTAAGTAATAGAAAGGAGGTCGTTCAACTTCGCTCACAATCACGACGCAACGTTCAGTGGTCGTCAATCTGACAGTTTACGGTATTTTTCTACTTAAAGTAGAGTACCGCCAAAAACAGGAATTCCCTTTTACACATTTTTTTATTAATTAATTTCAATTTTTTAACACCCCCGGGAAATAACACTTATTCCTTTGGTCGTTTTTCCCCAAATAACCCCTACTAGTAAAGTATATATTTTAATCACCTACGTTATATCACGTTATTATGTGTGAAACATTTACTTGGATATTAATGTACCTTCTTACTCGTAATTACAACTAACCAATAGACAGCTTAGCTCATTTAAATAATTTTTAAATTCTACGGTAACTATCATTTAAGAGGAATGTTAATTCAGTAATTCGTTAACCTTACAAAAATAATTTCATATTTCTAAAACTAGATCGTAATGCGTAATATAGATTTAAGAACATGGGATTTCGTACTGGGGTCATTATCAAAACGCATCAAAAATCTGTTCAAACTTCATAACATGTTGTAAAAACGGAAAAAGACTGTTTGAACCCAATAAGAGTATAATACATGAGTTAAACTTTTAATTTGGACAAGTTCTTGTTGAAGAAAAACATTAATTTCTACTTTTTAAAGCATTTTTCATTCCAAAAGTCCGTTTCGGTGGTCTGTTCAAATTCCACCTTTGTATGTTTATAAACTTAAAAACATACCAAAATCAATTGCCACTTTCATTTTTTTAAGACAAAACGGTTTAGACTATCCTCAATTCTACTGTCCAGCTAATAAAATAAAAATAACTTAGATCCTTTTTATTTTATAAACCAATATCAAATGTTCAAAATATTAACGTCTTTCCGGTGGTACAAAATAATTGGCACAAATCGTAATTTATTTTACTTGAACGCATCAATAAGAATTTTTTTCTTCAAGTGTATTATTTTGAACGCACCCAACTATCATTTTGTCCTTGCAGCTTGAGAGAAAGAGGATTTATTTTCGTTGATTCGCATAAAAATATTTTTTTGTCAAAGGTGGTTAGGTCTTTCCTGTTACGGAAAAAAAAAGGTAAATATATAATCAGTTGTACTTTTGAACTTACTACAAAGTAAATTTTAGTGTTTTTTATTTGAAAATAAGGTATTATCTCACATAACTTCTAAATTGTGCATTTCCGCAAGATTTTTATGCAAAATATCCATTCGGTGGTCGTCTGTTTGGTGGTCAGATTGAAGTAACCGAAAAGACAGTGGTAACCGAAAGAGACATGTGGTAACCAAAAAGTAATGTCTATGGCGTTCGGTAGCCATAGTTATGGTTATATATGAGTTATCGATAATTTAACGAAGCTTATTGTTTTTAAAATGGGGAATGAACAATATATTATAAAGTTAATTGATTCTATTTAATACAATATATTGTAATTATCTATAATTAATTTCTTGTGTCTTTTTGGTGGTATTTTTTAAAAAAGTTTAAGGTTGATCTCAATTGATATGTTCTTAGGGCAATTTTTTGATAACTGATATTAATAAATGTCAAATTTTGAATATATTTGATGTATTTTTTTTTTCATCTCGCTCACACCTTAATTGATAATGACCCCCTGATATCATGTCTTTAATGCTCGATTTACTCGCCAGGCATGCTGGATCTCATGATGAAATATTATTCACTAACTTCCATGCCGTCATAAAACATGTCATTAAAAATAAGATTTCTGTATATTGTATATATGTACTTAGAGAGTGAAAGACCTTCGGTGACCAAGTGGCTAGGACGGTTGACTTCCATTCAGATGTTCGCGGGTTCAAGCCTCGGCATGTAACAATGTGTTTTCGATTTTCGAATTCATATGAACGTTCATTCGACGCTCTTACGGTGAAGTAAAACATCGTGAGGAAACCTGCACACACCTTGTGTGTGAGGTTGACCAACCCGCACTGGGCGAGCGTGGTCGACTACGGCCTATTCACCATGACTTCAGGGTAGGCTTGAGCCCCACGGTGGGGACGTTTATGAGCAAACAGCAACAACAACAACAAAACGTAACTTAATGGGCGTCCATGTCCGTTAATGACTTTGCCAAACCATGTCAAAGTTGTTAATAAAAATACATTGATGACTGAAGGTTTGGTTTACACAAAGCATGAAACCTAAACTATTTAAGAATATTTTATACGAAGAAAATCAGTTTATCTGAATGTAAAGGCAGCCCAATAAAATATCTTTTATCGAGTATCTACACAAAGAATTGGTACTTTAGGTAGCCTCAGTGAGACACATTTCGGTCTCACCGCATTCTGTACATATTCGTACAATGACGAATGTACTCTAAAAATAAATAAGTGAAATTGAAGTAAGCAATTAAACATTTTATATAGGGAATCGTACATAATTTGAAAATCTACAACCAGGCCAAATTAACTCGCAGAGACAAAAGATTTGTTATTTACAGGAAACCTTTTGTATGCTAATATTGTAAATTACTCACGCTTGGTGTTCCAAATGGAACAGTAAGCGTGGAAAGGGCTTATATCGTGGTTAATTTGTGGATTTAACTTAGTAGGAACATTGAATTTGCAAATAATTAATATTTTAGTTATTATTGGTTTATAAAACAAAAATCTAAACATTTTTTATTAGTATTTTTTTTCACATTGGGTACTTATAAAACAACAGTTTGAGTATATGAGTATTTATGTTTGATTTATGTTTTGATGAATATAATTATATCTCTCTAGCTCTTAATAAAACAGTTTAACTTATAACTGTGCTTATAGTACACCGCAGACAGAAGGAAAATGCGTTGTTGGCATCAACAAGTCAGTGTGCGATAATTTTCAGCGCGTTCGGTGGAAAGCGAGACCCTTGGCCTGCCGGCACCCACTTGGCCAAGATCTATAACCTACACAAACGGAACTTTGATGAAATCGATCGGTAAGTGGATAAGACTACTGGTAGGAGGTAAGTAAATAAAGTTTCTCGTGTGACTTTGGGGGGCACTATAGGTAAGATATTTCTGTTAAAAGTATCACTACGGGTATATTCAAATAATGTTGAATGTCTCATTAATTTGATTTATAACTGCAACGCTGCTGCTGCTAACGTTTGTTGCTTTTTCGTTTTGTTTATTCTGCCTTGATACTCAAAGAACTAAAGAAATAAAAATAAAATGTGGTTTGCATACCAAACCACAACTGGCACATCATTATTTTCTGCTTTGTACAGGGAAAAATCTAATTCCTATGGGTACAGCAGATAAACCGGCGCGTAGTAAATTAATTTAGCCAATTTTTGTATAAAACGTGACGAAAGATCTAAAAATCTCTAAATCTTTTATTTCTAGAGGCAATTTAACTGTATATGACGTGGCGTTTTGAAACTCTGCCTCACGTCGGAGATAAAATTCACCTTATTATGATAGGGGTTGTAATCACCATGGTCATTGCCGGAACTGGCCGTGAACTTACAAACTTTGACCCTACACAATACAGTTTGTTAACCCCTTGTCACCTCATCTTCATACTGTTGGATCAATGGATAGGTCACTGTTGGATCAATGGATGTGTCAGCTTATTTTGATAATTAACATTCCAGTTCTGTTCAAACTAATATCGCATCGCCTCTATAAATTTTTAGGAGTTCGTTCTTCATTAAATTCATAAATAAATAAATTAGTGCGAGACGAGAGCCAGGTTTATGACGTCGAAAAGTGATTTGTAAAATTTTACTTCGAATGAAAACTTTTTGACTTTTGATTTAACTCTTATTTCCTTCGAATTAAAACATTACATTTTAGACAGTAAGGGTTGTTTTCATTACAATGTTGCCACTGTATCTCACCTGGAAGCGATACTTGTTTGGCAATAGATTACGTATACTAGTATGTACAGGTAGCAGTCTGGCCACATTATTACTTCTGCTTGTCCAGAAATAATTAATCGGAAACTGGCAAGCCCGATCCGAATTCCCATTGGATGTGATCAAAAATAAATATGTAATAGCCTTTCGAGGCCATCCATTATTGTAGTAAATCTAGGTGCTATTAATTAATTCTGTGACTATTTCCTTTACAGTTCTGACCTGAACCCGTTCATTGGAAAAAGAAATTTTGATGAAATTGATAGGTAGGTGGAACGTTGATTTCTAAACAGCTGCCAATTTCGACTCGGTACTGTAATTGAGTTGTTTTGTTTTCAGGTCTGACCTAAATCCTTTTATTGGGAAGCGAAACTTTGATGAAATTGACCGGTAAGAAAAAAAAAAACATTTTGCGACACCAACAGAGCGCTAGACTCTAGCCTCAAATAATTTAAAAGCAGTTCATATAAGTTATAGTCCACCAGGCTTGATTATTACGTAAACGTTATCGTGAGGGAACCTGCACACACCTGCGAAGGAATTCAAAGGTTGTACGTGAAGTCGGTCTACCAGCACTAGGCCAGCGTGGTCGACAAAGGTTTATTCACCCTGATTTGGGGAAGGTTCAAGCCCTTCGGTGGGGACGTATATATAGGTTGTTAATATCAAAATGTTGGTATTTGTGAGCAGGTCCGAGCTGAACCCGTTCATCGGCAAGCGCAACTTCGACGAGATCGACCGCACCTCGATGCCGTTCCCGTACGCCGTGAAGCGCATCTTCCACGGATACGGACACAACTTCCTAGAGACGCCCATGTAAGCATTATTTATTATTAGGCAGTTTTTTCACGGTAGTCAAAAGTCAAAAGCGTAAGGGACGCAATTGTGTGCAAGAGTAAGCGCGGTTTATTTGTATCTCATTCGAACGCATAACTGCGTCTCTTAGGCTTTTGTCTTTTGGCTGCCGTGAAATACCTGCCTTACTTTACATCCGTTTAGTATGTTTAGTAGCATATGCGCGAAAGCGGCATAAACATCTTCATCAAACTACTTAGGTACAAAATATTATATTTGGTGTAAAAAAGCGAAAGCTAGTTAAATAATTAATTAGGTATACAATACAATGTTAATTATGTAAATTCTAATAAATAATAAATAAATATTACTTCATCGGACCTGACGCAGTTTCAAATTATGTTTATGGACAAAGATTTTTGCTATATTTCCTTTGATCCAAATAAAGGGAAAATTCGTACTAAAACATAATAAACGTAATACACGAGAACCAAGTTAAAGTAAATCAGTATGCAAATACTTTATTTTGGGCAGTGTACAGTACAAGTTCATAAGGGCAGTCATATCACGTGTTTTTATACTTTCAAATATTTTTTTCCTAAAGGCTTGTTATTCATATTTTTGTGTGTTACGTGTACAGTGTACGGGACTCAATATTTACTTCAAATTATATGTCCGGAATGTTTTTGGAAAAAAAGTTAATTTAAAGTATAGAAGCACGTGATATGACTGGACTTATGAACGCGACCGTACGTCGGTATTGTATTTTTTATCGATTTGTTATAGCTCTATTGACTTTCTTATTTGTGTGAAACAGTGAAGGATGGAGACAGCAAGGCTACGACAAGAAGCGTCTGATGCCGGACTACCCCATGGACGAGATCGACGCGTCCTACTTCCCCATCGGGCCCAACAGCTAAACACTAATCGACCCTATCCCTAACTACACAAAGCACAAAGTCAATATTATGTCCCCATTCTAATGACCTCTTCGTCTATTAAACTCATCCAGAATGCTACAGATATAAATAATTAGATATTTTTAGATATTTTTTTCTTTTCCCAAAATATTGTCAAATCCTCCTCTAATTTATATCTATCTCGTATAGGTACATATAAATAACTCGATAAATTTATTGTTTTACACATCTAGTCACAAGTATTTAAACGCTTATCTAGTCAGAATACTATTAATTTTAATATCCTGCTAAATTCAAAAAAATATTGTTAAAACGATAACTCGATACAAATACTCGTAGAGGTTTATTTGAACTTAATAAATACTATAGAAATAGATAAATTAAGTTTCTAGTGTAAAACCAAAGTTAATATTAAAAATGTAATGTTAAGGAGGGAGAGGTTTAAAACGTTCTATAATTAAAATAATTCGTGGATTGAAATTATTATGAAATGTACTGTAAGTTATCCAGTCACTCGTGGTAATAAATGCATGGCATGTAATTCTATATATAAATAGCATTATTTTTATTATTAAATTATATTGAAAATAAATTAATGAAATGTTCTTATTAACGCATTGTTTTCATTTTCATCATCCTAAAATCTTAATATAACTATTTTTTCAAGAAATTCAAACTTCGTAAGCACAAGCTATATGCGATGCGAGACAAACTGCAATTAAGCTTTATTACAATTTTATTTTATTTCATTATTGTTAGTACCTTTATTTTATTATTTTTGTTTTATTTATTTATATATTTTTATTATTATTGAATAAGGCAGAATCACGGTACAATACAAACTAACTACATAACCTATTTTTGTATAACCTATAGTGCTAAAACACAGTCAGGAGCTAAAAATGTGAAAACCTAGATCTACCTAACACCACGTCGTCGTTGTTTGAAACCGTACACTCACACAGAGCTCGTGCTCTCTTTCATCACAACAATAAACAAACGAAACACAAAACTCAGCTCCAGTTGTCGGACCCTAAATACTAGACCCGACTGGAATACTAGGACCATAAAAAGACTGCAAAAACCAAATTTACTTTGAATCCATATTAAAAATTTTACTCAATTATAAGCGTAAACACTATAAATTGAAATAATGTTTAAGAAGGTTATTAATATAATTTTGTTTTAAAGGGAATATTTGCGGAGGTTTCCATTTGGCGTGAGTGCCCAATATTTTGATGCAGTTACATGTGATATTTCGTTCACAAACTACGGTATCCCTCCCTATATAACTATTTTATGCATTAAAAACAGATTAAAATAAATGAAGATACCCATACCATTTAAAAAAATCAAAATCCCTATTTAATACGCAAAACAAAGACAAATCTATGGAGTGGACGCGTTAATGAATCCGTCGCAATTAGTTGCGTGTCCGCACTCAATCTAATCTCCCGCACGTACGCAGATTAGCCATTAAAGAAAATTGAAAACCAGTAGCGCTGCCTATATACTACTTCACTAACGGCTTTAATACGCAAATACGACAGAACTAGATAGAATTGACGTTTCTATTTATCCATACGTTAATAATTTGCCTGTCGTGTGTAGAAAAGGTTCTATTATTCACGGGAAATATTTGAGGACGTACAAAGGTTGCAATTATACACTAGCGTATTCATTTGTTGAAAACTAAAACCACGTCTTAGAGTTTAAAATTATTAAATGGCATAGTTTTGACACTTTCGAATAAGTTTAAGAATTTAAGAAATCCTACTACATGTACACACCTCACAACCGAGGGGTACATTTCTTTGCAGGTAATGTGTGCCAGTTTTCCAACAATATTCACCGCTATTTACACTTAGAGGGCTTGAACCAGCGTCTCCCAGATGCAAAGCCATAACCACACCATCACTAACATCAAAAAACAAATTAAAATAAGTCATATCTACGAACAAAATACAAAGTTTATTTATATGTTTGTTACTCGGTAGTGCAACAACGGCTGAACCTAATAGAACACAATTTGACAACATTGATACACACGTGGATACGTTGTACCGACCCGGCCCTAGCCTAAAAAGACAATGAAATATTTGGAAGGTCTTTCCCTTGATGCAAAAAGCGTAATAATAAAATTTTTCTAAAAATCCTAAAAAAGGGAAAATTAAAGTTACAATACACTAAAGAATGTTGCAAATAGCTTATAAGAACTTGTTATGGGCGAGACAAGTTCATTATAAGAAATAGAAAACCTTTTGGGAATTTACCTTTTCACTTTATACGTTCTTGTATTGCAAACGGACGATTCTGCCAGCAGCTTTATACGTTCCTGTAATGAAATCAGCCGATTTCTTAATAACTTCAAAACTAAAATAGATAGCACGATTCTGATTGCTGCGTTGGAATTGTGATGGGGAACACTATCTATAATAATGGTTTTTGCCATATGTAAAATTTACATTTTACTTTATACGTTCCTGTATTGCAAACGGACGAATCTGCCAGCAGCTTTATACGTTCCTGTAATGAAATCAGCCGATTTCTTAATAACTTCTAAACTAGAAGAGATAGCACAGTTACAATTGGTGCGTTGTAATTGTGATAAGGGACACTATCTATATTATGAGTTTGAGCGATTTCATCTGATTTCACCATTTTCCGCGCACCTCCGTTTCGTGAGAAAAATATATGTATGGGCGAGGAGGACCGACGGGTAGATGGACCGTCGGCCCGATATTATGTGTTGAGCAATAGTAAAAACTATTTATTCTCAAAAAGCATGAATTGTGGTGGATCGAAAAACATAGTTACCATCTATGTGGAAATGTAGTAAATTTGCTATATTTCCTGTCACAGGCACTTTTTCACTCCCCCGTCAATACAGCTCCGCTGTATTGAGCGAAGTGCTTGTCTGAGTTAGTTGGATGGAAAGGTCGAGTTCCGAAACCTCTTGAATGACAGATCCGAGAATACCACATACACGACTCTATTTTCTGGGTTATGTAATTTAATTTGGATGTTGAACGTGGATGATGCCTGATAGGTTGACACGGGAGCAGGGTCTATTGAGATTCATTATCCGCTGTTAGCGCAAGTCTAAGAGTCGTGTTCTATGTCGTTAGACACATAGCCAGACCTCTGCCATGTGATTAAGTTCCGATGGGAACCCCATATGCATGTGAGCTAAGCCCGAGCCACATAGAGAATCTCAGTTCACCTATACCATATTGGATTATATAGCGAGTCTAACCGACTCACCCATGTCTGACGTTTGAAGATGTGGTTATTTCTTCGAGTTGTTGGAAAGCCTCAATTTCTTGATCCGTACCACTGAGGCGGGGACGGTTGAGGGTGACCAACGAACAACCTCCATTGGTTGGGAAGCAACTTCTAAGGAGAGACATAGAGCATCGCTATATCTGAGCGTCATATGGTATGAATATTGTTCTATGACTTGTGTAGCTTGGGCACAAGTGAAAGTAAATATTTATCTTTGATATCACGGTATCTCTGATTGGTATTTACTAATAACGTCTAGAGAGTGTGGTTGTAAGTATTGGAGGCTTTCCGGGCGCTTGCTGAAGATACTTATAAACACATGATTTGAGTTATAAATCCCTCGTGGATAAAGAGTGGCTAGCACCACGGTGTTAGAACCACTATAAAGATAAAGTTCTATTATAAAAGGTGAAGAGAGCACCTTCGGAACTTAGAACATATATTCATATTAATATTTCTGCACGATATTGAACTTCTTATGGGTTTGTGGCGTGGCTTCTATGGAGGAAGCAATTCCTCAAACACTGTGGTGACACAGATAGGGAATGCGGTTTGTCCTCGTGATGAATAGCGTTCCTGGGGCTGGTCTTTGATTGGCGAAGACTACTGGTCTATAAAGTGATAAGACACCGAGGTCTCTATTATCTACGCGATAAGTAATTCCTCGAGGGCTGATCGTAGAACTTCGTTCTGTGATTAGTGATTTTCAGTGTAAACTGAGATGGGGTGTTCCAGCACAGAAATGTGAAGTCCCCTGGATTGTTCGTGGCTGGGACCTCGGTCTAGGCCTGTTCAATCGCTGCGCCTGGTGTGTGGCTGTGGGGAGTTCTGCTCGTTCTGAGGACAAGTTGGCCGTCACTTGTCCCTAGCGACGAGAACGAGTCCTAGTCTGGTAGATGAGGAATCACTTGTCCAGGTGACAGGTGGTAGTCGCTTGTCCTAGATATGGGATAGTCTCCGTGTCGCGGACGATGTCTTAGCTTCCACAAACAGGCTCGACTTCGGTCTTGAGCCTGCAACATAACATATGGATTTGACTTAGGTCTATTCGTATTATCCTCATATCATGGTTTTCCGCCATTACAAGCGCCCGCTTCGGTGGGTTAGTTTGTCGACTTCGGTCATATACACCAGGCATTGACTTCGCGTCAGTTATAAGTCCTGAGACAATGGTGTTCCCCGCCATATACGAGTGCCTGCTTAGGTGGGTTAGCTCGTCGACTCCGGTCAACTCGAACGTCAGGCATTAGTCCGCTATGTTAGTCCTGCATCTATGGTTCACTACCATTACAAGCGCCCGCTTCGGTGGGTTAGCTTGACGACTACGGTCGCAACGAACAGGCTTTGATTACATCATGCAAGTCCTGCAACAATCGGACTCACACTCCGCACCAATCGACTACGGTCGCACCGGGAGATCAGATGGCATTGTCCTATGGGATAGAGATCTTCGTAAGGGCGGGCTACGGCCTGCCCTTTTCTTTCACTCAATTTAGAGAGGCCTAAGGTCGAGGAAAGCGAAATCTCGTGGACGCAGAACGAAATGCTAATTGTCGGTTGTTGTAGGCCAACCGAGCAATAGCATAATATTAGCCAACTGGAGATTGTTGTATGTTCGTTGAATGTTATCCTTTTAGGGATATAGGTTCCATATACCATTTTATAAACTTTCATATATTTTACAACTGACGTTGTCTGTCCTTCTTAGGATCGTAATGTTCAGGAGTGAAATACAGAACTTATCCCGCTGTTATAATAGGGGATTTCCCCACGATGAAATTAACTTTTGCTGACCTTTTCAGGATTGCGGAGCTAATACGAAGAAAGTTTGGTTTGACGATCTTCAAAGAAGAAAGTTTGGTTTGACGATCTTCAACACTCCAAATAACGAGCATGGGGTGGGAAGATAGCTAGGAAATACATGACTTTTGTTCACGCACATTTGTTTTTATTTCGTAGTTAGATTCCAAAGCAACAAAAATATTCACACTGATTTATCTAAAAGAACAAAGGTTACTCGCACAACGCGGAAAGGATACCCCGCTAGATGATCATGGCCAATCAAATTAGATAAAATATAAATAGTGAAGAATCCCTGCAAAGGGATTTTATTTATATTTTTAAGACGAGTAAGGTGCAGTTACAACGTTTACCCTTATCTTAAAAAAAATAAGAACACGCGGTCGACGTGACATACCTATATCTATACTACAAATGTTAAAAACAATAAATATGTATTATCAGAAACACAAGCGTTAGCCAGCCTGGTATTTTAATCCCGGTTGTGGGTGGCGGGTCACGCGCGCCCCGGCTCATGGTCTTGGGGGCCTCGCTGAACTTAATGACTTGCTTGGGGCCTCACTAACACACAATTAAAATACACAGACTCTCCCTAAAACAAACCTCAGTCTTAGAGAACAAGTTCGTTTTTAATGTCTAATGTCCATATACTTGAGGTGGACTCTGTCTGTCATATTTCCTTTGGGAATGTATTATTTCCCACCGTAAGACTCTATAGAAATACATAATATAAAATAAAAAAAGCCCTTAATATGAATGATCCCAGCGAACTTACTCGATGCTTCTTCAATTTAAACATAAATCCAGACTATACGTAGATGGACTTAGCAATTTCTTTAATCCAAGACAAGGCTCTTCACGACAACGGGGCTTTCCTTAAAGAAAATTAAATAGCCATCTTGCCCAGGCAAAATCTCGTAACTTCATAAGTAAGCTCTTTTGAACTTTAAATACGCTTTTACTATGAAAACGAAAATTACTAAGTGGAAAAGGAAATAATTCTAGCATGTCCAGTAAAATATACACAACTGTATGGAAAAATATTTGTCTTTCTGCTGGCCATATTTTTATATGTCGGTACTGAGAAGGAAACGTTATAATATAAAAATGTAGAAAGTGCTTAGTATTATGGCAAAAGTAGAGAATAAGAACACGAATGGACATTAGACAGCGACAGCGCAGTTCAGCGGAACTAAATTCCAAGTTGGCTTTAATTTAACTCCTAAACAAAACTTTTCTTTGTTTTAATTGACCTAACGCTGCTTGTGCCGAAAAGGTACGATACGACCAATCAAGCTTCACCGAACGTGACCGAACGTGGGAGCGCAGGGTTCTATCCTAGAGTAAACAAATCATTGGAAAAAGAAACATTGATATCAGATTAAAATTACAATCAAAATTATTGTTTCCTTTATCCTGTTACCTATTGGCCAGCGATCCATACCAAAAAACTTATGTCTCTTTTATGATAGGTGAGTAATAAAATATTAGTTCCGTAGACGATTTCTCGTAGACGCGTAGCACCTGGCTACGGCAGCGTAGCAAAGCAGCAGACTGTGCGTGCAATGCAGCAGGTGCGGTGTGAATTGCCTGAATAAAAAAGTATTTAATCTGGTATTACTCGTAGTCTTACAGACGTCACGCGGCGCGTACCAATATAACAATGATATATGATGCCTTTTTGATGCATTAAACAGTGCACTTCGTGTTTTCCAGATTTCGGAACATTCAACTCAAATATTGAAAGACCAAGTTAAATACCTAAGTATTTATTAAAATATATCAGTCCTATGTTAAAATTCTGGAGTAAGGCTAAGTTAGCGTTAAAACTTTTTTATATGTCAATTTGTAAAGTGAGTCCGTATTGATTGGTTATTTATAACCTACATAAATTATTTACGCCTCAATAAGAACGTTATTACTTTTCATTCTGTATTTTCTGTGTTTACTGCTTGCCGCACGCGTGACTTCCAATAAAAATCGTATAAATTAACTTAATGAAAACCAAAATAAAAATATATCATCTTACACAATATATTATATTTATAATTCATGTGAAATTGTGTTTGTTAGACCTGTTTTTTGAAACTAAACAACAGATTGCGAAGTAAAAATTTCAAGGTCATCACCTTTTATAGATTACGAAGCAGTTACTTTTTCGAGGGGAATACGATAAATTTTTCGCATACATTGAGAAAATATGACACTTGTTTTTTACACTTAATAAAGGAAAAGGCCTATTCGTCTTCTTCATACCACCAACGGCGACCATATCACTCCCAGCGATTTCTTCTAGAACTTTCTGAGAGAAGAAGAAAAGACAAGTGCAAAATTGTACTAAAAGATTTTTCATAATAATAACGATATGAGGCCAAAGCTATTAAGAAAGGTCTTCGTTGTTAATGTTGTATTTTAAACACCGTGAAATTTTACTGGTTGTCTTTCCGCAACATAATCATAACACATCATGAAAGTGAACAACTTCCCTAGGGAATATAGATTGAAAACTCAAAATTAAAATTCAACTATTCATATAACCTTCAGTCACTTGACCGGTCACTTAGAGATTTCAATTCAACCTATGTTCCTTAGGGAAAGTTTATGAGTAGGTACTAGTGGTACTACTACTATTTTGCGAAAAGACAATCCCACCAAAAACATACCTGTTAAAAAGAGGGCGGCCAAGTTCCTATCGGCTAATTGTTCGCCTAAAAAAGGATTGAAATCCAATCCAAGTTTAGATGCACTTTAAATTCCATCATAATCATCGTCATCAACAGCCTGATCCACTGGTAAACATTTGCCATTCCCAAGACTCGCAACCACATTCTAAATTTGAACTTGGCAGGTTTTCGTGCGTAATACTTAATTAATTTGTATAATTAAATTTATTATTTCTTCTTTTCGAGTCGACAGCAAACTCAGCAATTTATGATTTATATAATAATTAAATTAATCTATTTATTAAACTAATTTAACCTGCCAAGTTCAAATTTAGAATGTGGTTGCGAGTCTTGGGAATGCCAAATGTTTACCAGTGGATCAGGCTGTTGATGACGATGATTATGATCGAATTTAAAGTGCATCTAAACTTGGCATTGGATTGGATTTCAATCCTTTTTTAGGCGAACAATTAGCCGATAGGAACTTGGCCGCCCTCTTTTTAACAGGTATGTTTTTGGTGGGATTTGAATACTTTTTTTGAAGAAATCGTACCTTTTTTTTCTTTTTGTGCCACGCCTTCGTCCATTGTTAACCACAGAATAAATATATTTAATCATCCGGACACTCCATGCAGCAAATTTATTTTCACAACCTAGTTACTTCTTTTAGAAAAACAACTGCAAGTCAGGGTTATCACGAGATTAAATTTAAAAAAAAACTTCTATAATACTGCGTAGCGTACATAGATTTTTGTCATAAAATCTTCTTATTAACCTTTCTAAATAATGACAAACGTCGCTACACTTGACGTAAGTGACATGACGTAAAATTTAGTGACAGCGTTGTAGCGATCGCGAATTTGTTTGCATGAAACAACTTTGGAGTAGCGGGCAATATTATTTTAAATCTCAATTATTATTTTTAATTTTAGTCGTATCTTTAATTCAAGTGTTTACGTATTAAATAGTTGATAGTTAAATTAAATGACATTCAGTACATCGGTCAAATTATATTTTATAATATAAATAAAATAGGTACAGTAGGCAGCACATGCGGCTGGATATTCGTTCCACGATTTTCGCTCCTACTACTACAGGATAAAGACGCTCCCAAGGTCATTATGTCCAGCCGCATGTGCTGGTACTGTACACGATGCATTTTAAAATTTGTCAACAATTAAGATAATATACATATCGTACTTAGCCAATCTTCATTCCTAATGTTTACAGTATTCAGAGCTCGATTGGTCGTTTTTTTTTTATACAAGCGCACTTTATTAATCTTTCTACAACGGTCTCTTTCGATAAATTAAGAATAATAAAAATTGCACGATGTGACAAGGTTATCACGTCTTATAACAAGCGCTACAGTGTATTATTATGAATACATGACAATATATTTTATACCCCCCCTGCCCTCTCCCCCATCTCCTCATCGTATTCTCATTGTACCACTTGTTTAGAAATATTTTTATTATAAATTCGATATTCAATTAAGCCAACTTTCTTAAATTTCTTAATTTTTTGTTAATCTACATATAACACACGACCTGTGTGCCAAATTTCATAAGGCTAGGACAATTGGAAGTGGCCTAAACATTTTGATTACCGGTCAGTGAGTGAGTCAGTCAGTGCCAAAATTAGCTATTTTCACAGGGTTATATTTCAGAATTTACTGAAGCTATATCTTTGGCATACTGCTTTAGTACTAGTATATAACTACGTAGGTACAATTTTATCTCTGTACTTGCAATAGGCATTGAGCTACAGGGGGGTCAAAAGTGGGTCGAAACGGTTCGTGTAAATAGTGCACGGCATGCGCGCGGCTTGTTGCTGGAACTTGGCCTGCGCACTCCCGTGCGCTTAGATAGGTTTTTCACGATGTATTTGTATGAATATCAGCTGTTTGACACGCATAGTAAAGGCTCTGCCATGGTCCAGGAAAACAAGGTTTTACAATTAGACCATGTGACTGACACGAGCCTACGTCATTTTGCCAATTCAACCTTGTCGAATGAGTGTAATAGACAAGGATGAACAGCGCAAAATGACGTAGGCTTGTGTCAGTCACATTCACGTGGTCTAATTGTAAGACCTTGTTTTCTTGGACCATGCGGCTCTGCCTAGTTTTGGGTCAGATGACAAAGTGTGACATGTCCCCACATATTTATTTATTAAATTATTATCGTGGAAATCTTTGGCACCCCGACCGAATAAACACAATTATTACTTAATTTGTCTCTTCTTCTTTGCTCTTTTAGTTGAGTAGACATTTACTAATTAAAAGCTTTTATTCTAACTGGTTCAGAGGCAATTACGTTCCTTCCTCATTTGGTGGGGCATTCGGTAATCAGTAGGTTTGCGTGCAATTCTACATTACTACCACTGGCGGTTCTTTTGTAGCCCTTTGTATCTATTTTCAGTTTCCTAAGAAATTTAATCATCCCTGAAAGAGCTATCGGAAACAGGTAATTAAAACTTCAAGACATCGCATGACTTAAATAGACGTAATATTTTCTTAATTAAAATATTGATAAGATTTCATAACTTTTATGAAAGCCATAAAGCACATTAATTAATTTAAAATATTTAATTATTCTTTTAATTTCTCGTAATCTTTTTAATAAATCATTATCGTACATATGTCGCATTTTCCTGAAACTACGCAATTATTGTTTAAATTCAAAGTCAAAGACAATGTCAAAACATTTTTTAACTTTAGGATATTTATCACTTAGTTAAGTCAGTTACATATTATTTTCTGGCGTGTTCAAAAATTTGGCTGTTATCAAAACAAACAAGTATTTATTTATTATTTATAGGAAAAATACCTACTTCCTTTTTTAATGTGTGTTAGTGTAAACAAATATTTCTTATAACCAAAAACAGTGATATACCAAAAACACAGAAATAAAATAGAATATTTACTGATTTTTTACATAGCTATTAATTCTGCTACGCTGTAGCACTTTTCGTAGCGCACGTGCTACGAACATCTTCACCTTTCTCATTATTATTTTGAATTGCACACATGTTTGATGACATACTCGTATTTTATGATACAATAGTCTTTTGATGAATAGTGGTGTTATCTATCAGTTATTCAAAAACTACCAATTTATATAAAGCTAGGTAAGATTAAACTTTGTCTCAAGTAATAAAAACTTTTGTTAACATTTTCGGAAATATTTCGGAGCTCCTAGTTTTCTGTAACATTTTACACGTACTTTATAATATTTGCTGCTGCACTTTTACAGTAAGTGTTATTTTTATTATAAGTGTACTGATTTAATGAAAATTCTTGACTTGTGTTAATATTTTAAGTAATGTTTTGTATAGGTATTCATAAATTAATCGTTTATATTCATAAGATGTTTATCGATATTTTTTCGTGTAAAAACTACGTTTATTCTGCATTAGATACTGACATATATTAAATACTTTTTCTCAATAAATTACTCGACAGACCCTTTAGCTTTTTCGTCCACTCAAGGAATTGAAATTAAATTTTCCACCATCGTAATTTGATCAACAAAATGTACTTTATTACATTTACTTCTTTCACAATTTTGCTTTTTTCTTCAAAGTTTTGAAAAAGGACTAAAGTTATTGAATTTTCACTTTTGAAACGTAGGTACCAGATTGTTTTTTAATGCTTATATTTTTAATTTGAAAAGATAATAATAATAGATAAATAATAAATTTTAATTTCCACTAGCTGTCCGCCCGCGTTGTTTTCCGACTTTTCCGTGCACGGTTTTCCGTAGGAATGAGATATTTTCGCGTGGTAAAAAGTATTTAAGATGTCGATTGGGGATATAAGGAACCACCATGCAAAATTTTATTTAAATTGGTCCAGTAATTTCGGCGATTAGCTCGTACAATGTACTGAGAAGTATATAAGTTATTATAGTTTTCTAACTATCCCACGGGAACTCTATAATTTCCAGGGATAAATAGTATCTAAGATGTTGACCGGGGATATAAGGTACTACCCTACAAAATTTCATTTCAATCGGTCCAGTAGTTTCGGAGATTAGCCCGTACAAACAGACAAACATAAAAACAAAAAATTTTAAAACTATCTGGATATGTTCTACGTCACTTCTTACCTACATCCCATTTGACTCGGTTTTAAGCATTTTTTTCTATGTACAGATTTTTTACTTCTAAAGTTTTATTATATAGATAATCGCTAATACTTACATGATACCTACAAGCAATTTAATTACAAACTTAACAATAAGACAGTAGGTAGGTAGGTATATACTAGGTATATGTCTAAAAGAAACAGCGGCCCTGCACAGCATAGCCTGCACTAAATATCGCAGGGGCCAGAGAAAAAATGAGATTTGCGTTGTTAGTTTTTTAGACAAAAAGGGTCCAAGACTTTTTAAAGTTTTACAGCAAGAAAAACAATAATTTTCATGTGGATAGTAGAAACACAAAGAGGACTTAGATTCGACAGAACTACTAATTAATTAATTAAAATAATGATTATAGATAGATATCATTCAAATTGAAGCAATTTAAATCACTACCTTAACCACCCATAACTAATAAAAATATTCATTTAGTTAGTGTATGAAATATGTTTTGATATTACGACGATACGTATGTTATTTCAAAATTATTTAAAAACAGAAAGTTTTCATGTAAATAAAGAAAGCTGAAAACTAATTCTCAAGCATGTTGACTTAAGGCTACCTTGTCTAAACAAACGAATCGGTTTCCTTTATAACCAAAAGTAATTTCACAGTCGGGCTGTTTTTATTTATACATCAAACGGGGCCGAAGGCTGCGATTTTACTCTTTAAATAAAAAATGTTTACACTAATAAAGTAGGTACTAGTGTACCTATTTATTTATGTTTTCAGTATATTTCGCTTATCTTTTGGAATATACTATTTTGAATATTATGTACGTCGCACTAACGAGACGTGTTCTGGAAAAACAGGATTGCATGTTTAAACACGTCAGTTGCATGAACTTCCACACAGAGCCACTGCACTGAGTTGCTTGACTACTAAAAATGTACAAAAAGTGGCTTGCCATTTTTTCTCTTTTGTATCTAGGATATTACTTTGTTTAATCAGTCTGTGCTGTGAATGCAATAGGCATCAATTTAGAGGGTGGCATTTTTTATCGCAGCCCTATCGTAAGTATCACCACAGGCTATAACACAAAACAAGGAGCCGGATTTAACAAAAACGTCGCTGTAAAGTACTGCGGATACCTCACGTTCAGCTAGACATCGTAAGAATGAATGTATCACCACCACAATCTTAATAAATTATGAAGTTAATTATTTATGTAGAGCAGGAACAGTGTGTAGACTGTAGAATTTTGTCATATTGTAATATATTAATGTTTTTAAATTTATCCAGCTGAACAATAAGCGCGCCGATTTTTTTATATTGGAAATGTCTTTTCGTTCGCTCCAGTATAGGTATAGGCCCCGATTTCGTGATTTTTTTAAATAAATAATACATAGTTTAAAAAACTAAAAAACACGCTTCCTGTCCGCCATATTGGATTTAAGTCACGTGACTTTTTTTTTCGTATTCCTGACAGCAAACCCTTTCATTTGATACCCATATCATGGGGGTGGATTTCAAACAGCCAGTTCGCCATCTTAGGGAAGCCGCCATATTGGATTTGTAATGACGTTTCTTAGCTAGTCATGTATTGTCATCAAAACTCAGAGCGTGTGCAAAATTTCATCCTAATCGAAGACCGGAAAGTGGGTCAAATTAAGATTCCAAGATTTTTTGCACACATATAATGGGGAGGCCGCCATATTGGATTTGTAATGACGTTTCTTAGGTAGTCATGTATTGTCATCAGAACTCAGAGCGTGTGCAAAATTTCATCCTAATCGAAGACCGGGAAATGGGTCAAATTAAGATTCCAAGATTTTCTTACATACATAGTTACTTACAAGTGAAGCTAATATAAAGCGTGTAAAAAAAGTTCAAAAGTCGCGTAGTTTCGAGAACTGTAAGGTGCAAAAACAAATTATTAGAGAAAGTCAAAAATATTATGGCCGATAAAGGGCGGATATAGTAAAAAATAAAAATATCCTTCTTTTCATAATTTTTCTCGAAACGAAATGATGAATAAAATCAAAAACTTAAGAAAATCTCCTCTGGACAATTAAGTCAGCTATAATTTGAGCCTAAAACAAAGACGACCGGATCTACGTAGCCTAACCTTTTTGAAATAGTCATAAATCAGAACGAAAGTAGTCGTGTAGGACACGAAATCTGTGAATTTTTAATAGGGGCGTTTATACTATATGGCTGCGGCCCTGCGGCATATACATGATAGTATATTATACGACTTCGCTGTAGTCTTTGATTATTTATTATATAATATTTATAGTCATCATCTTCTTCTTTCCCAGCCGTTGCAACCCACTGCTGGGAATAGGCCTCTCCGTTGAAGAGTGGCGCAACAAAGGAAAGGAGAATCATCCAGCGCTACTTTATAGCATGTAAAGGAAAATGGGAAATCTTCCACCGGAATAAGTGGTAGGTATGTATGCTCTCGGACCTGTCCAACTGTATCTACTTGTTGGTATTGGTATTTATGTAAACGCTATTGAAATCTTTTCATTGAATAATAAGACGATTCAATAGTAAACCTACAAAGCGGATAATAAAATACAATATTTTACAGTTTTCCGATACACACCGTGTTTAACTGGTTGTTTATCCGCAACATAGTGGTAGTAGGTACCTACTTATGAAACTGAATAACTTTTCCTAACCTACACACATACAACGACGTGGCATTTTTCCGAGATTGAATTATTTTACAAACATTAATTTCGTACTTTTACTACATAACACTTCGATGCACAACTCTACATTCCGTTTGTAAATTTGGTAACCGTTACCCATCACGTACTTGCTTTCGTAACTTTTTATACGGAAAGCAGCTTTTTATGTAACATCGTTTAAGAAGTACAAAGCGCCCTTAATTTGATTCGTTTAGGTCCTCTGTCTGATCCCAATTTATGTGACACGTGAGCTGGTTACATTCTTCATATACTTAGCACCCAATATTTAAAAAAATGTGAAGTATAACAAAGAGTATAACCATCAAAAGTCGAATAATTAAAATTACAAATCTATAATGATTTTATCGTTATAATTCCCTACCTTAAATATTTTATAATACCTATTTAATAATAAAAAATAAGATATTTTTATAATAATTAAGTTGTTTGTTCATAGTTTGAGATAAAAAAAATCTAGAGGTCAATGGTGATTGATTTAGGAGCCCGTGATCAGAGGGCAGATCAATTATAATATTTTTTTTACTTCCGCCCTACCTGTAACCAATGCTGCCCCACCTCAAATTCGACTCTAGCTACAGCCCTGCCGTTTTATCGTACCATGTGCTACCCGATACCAACCAGCTGGGTGCAGCTGGGCCAGAGCGGTTGCCTAAATAAGGCAATAGTGCTATGGACGGAATAAAAATAGGCCCTATTGCCAAAACTTGAAATGTGAGAGCCCTCCGCATGTGCTGGCTAGGCTACTGTAGGTGCATAAAATAAGTTAAAAAAATATAGGACTTAAAAACACCTATTCCACCAAAAAAACTTATAAAACCAAAGAACCCCATTATATTGTCTACAAAGATTGTCTACTTTCCAGAAGCGTAGCGTGCCTTGGCGGGGCCCCGTATAAAAATTTGTTTAGGAAGGGTAAAGATTTCTCACAAAAGTAAAAAGAATAAATGATGCACGTTTCCCTGGCCACCACATAAGAGATACATGAATGTTTGATATATACCAGATTTTCGAGCATAATTTCAGCTATCATAGTGCCAAATTCCAGAGAACGACGACTTGAACGACGCTATGGTCTAAAAACAGTGTGTTAGCTGGAGTGAGTGGTGGTATCTCTTATGTGGTGGCCAGGGAAACTAGCACAAAAAATCGGGTATTTAAAGAAATTGGTGTATTTTTACTTTTGTCATTAGTGAAATAGAATAAAAATTGAGAAGTTTTTATTAATTTTTGCTTACGCACGTTGGGGGCCCCCGTGGCCCGGGGGCCCCGTATAATTGATACGGCTGATACGGCGGTAGCTACGCCCCTGCTACTTTCAGTGTTCGATGCTGAACGGAAGCATGGCAAATAGCCTCCGCCGCCCTTCCTTCGCAAAAGCACAGACAATAAATAGCACAAACAAAAGTCAATTTATAGAGTTTGGCTAATGAAAGTCAATCTATGAAATTGGAAAACATCGTACTGGCAACAAAGTTACCTAGAAAAAAAGTATCAAATTAGGTAAATCCATAGAATCGGGGTTGTCATGATGATTTTTTCAAATTTGCCGCGTTTTTTCATTGTCTAATAGCCAATCAAACTCTACAGCCTAGTCTTAAGTTCTTTAAAATTTCTGAACGAAACATAATCCGACAGTTTTGTGTCTATAATCTAATTATATTCTGTCTTTGTCTGTTATGAACGAATACGAATGCGACAAATAAAGACAACATCATTCTTTGTATGTCCTAATATTTGCATGGTTTTAAAATAAAAATGGCATCTTTTTCTGTTGTTGTGAAAGAAAGAAAATGACAGTCAGTTTGACTCGACGACGACGAAAGACTAAAATTATTTTTTAATTTATCGAGTTTATTTAATTTAATTAGTGATATTTGTCAGCTCTATTTTAAGAAATACGATGTTATTAAAATGTGACCAATTCAAGTTATAGAATTTCTTATTTATTTGTGTGTTTGCAAAAGTCAAAGCATTGGCTCTGCATGGTCTTGGATTTTGTGATTATTTTTGTGTGATAGGTGAAGTAATTTATTAATTTAAAATGTCGGACACAAAACCCTCGGTGATGGCTTCGGTGAACGGGCTGGTAGACAAGTCAAAAGAACTTCAGAAGGAAATACTTATGGAAAAGCTGCGGTCGAAAACCTCGCAGAACAAAAATCTTTCTGAAACTTCGAAAGCTGTGCGAATGGCATTACTGGTACGATTATTTTTGTTTTTTCTTTTTCTACTTTAATGCTCATTTATGACTATACACACATTTTGTACATATCATAAATAAAATCTTTATTACCCATAGGACAAAAGGTGGGCAGTTGACAACCAAGATCGCATGATCCTACAGAAATGCCTAGACAGTCTGCAGCACTGCATAAAAGTGAGCTCACTCCAAAACCTTATTGAAAGACTGGAATGCCTCTCTAGACAGCTAGGGTTTGTATTGTGATTTATTAACATTTTCTTCTTTATTTTATTATTTCAAACATAGATTAATAAGTAAATTAATTTCAGTAATTTCACATCTTGGTGTTGTACAATATCCTACTAAAGCCCGACCATAGAAATAAAAAACCTCGCCATATTGTGGAATTTTAGTGGAACTTATTTTATAATGGAAATTGTTTCCATAAACATAAAAATATAAATGTGGTGCCCCCAGAGCAGGATTTTCATTTCTTTGGTAAGGCTTTAGTATTAAAAACGCGAACATTTGTAAGCATGGATGTATGTTTGTGACTCTTTCACACAAAAACTACTGAATGGATTTTAATGAAACATTGTAATAATATAGCTTATACACCAGAATAACGCATAGGCTACCTTTTACAATGGGAAAATGCCTAGTACCTACGGGAAAAAAAATTTGCATGGGGCGAACACGCAAGGTGAAAAGCTAGTTCAAAATAAAAATCAAAATGTTTAAATATTTTATTTGATATTATGATCAATAGTAGACCATGTTCAATTGATATAAGAAAGATACAAAGTCAAAAGAGTTCAGCTTAATCTGCTTGATTTAATCAGAATTTATTAGATTCTAAATTCAATTATCTTATGCCAGTAACATACAGTCATCCTGAACTCGTGATAATTTTTGAATACTGAGTTTAAAGAATGTCTCCTAGTTCAGATTGCCTCTTGGCATAGGCGGAGGCCTACTACTAGTGCTAGTGTGGTGTTAGAGGAGTCTAACACCCTCCATTGCGCTCTATCTCGAGCAAACCGTCTCCAATGGACCCTCACTGTCAGTTTTAGGTTGTCTTCCCATCTCATGGGTTGGTGGCCTCTGTTTCGTTTGCCATCTCTGGGATACCATACCAGTCAGATACTTTTTTGCTCTGCTTATCTTGGGGGCTTCTTATTAAATGGCTGGTCCACCTCCACTTTTGATGGTTGGTTTTGGTAGAGATATCAATCACTTTAGTTAGGTCTCTTATTGAGCTTCTTCTAACTTTGTCTTGTTTCTTTTTTCCTGTTAACAAAATTTACCCAATGATAATTTTAGAAAAAGAATCTCAGATGTATTAGCATTTCATTTTATAGTATTAAAAGTGTGTTTTATTCCAGGTTAAAGTTTGTAGTGGGTACATCTGGTGTCAATCTCTTCATATCATCTGATATGTTTTATCTTGAAATACTAGTTGAATCATCCGGATCTGTCAAAGATGTCAAGATTCATCATGAAGGAAAGGTAAAAAATATATGTATTTATTGTTTATAATTAAAAAAAAAAGAGAAACTGACGGACTAACAAAGTAAGCCTAGCTACATAAGATAATTTACAAAAAGATTCAGAAAGAATAAGAGTGCAATAGAAGATAGAAAAATATCATATCAGAATTAAGATCTCAGAAAATTCCAAACCACATTTAAGATGTATGATGTTGAGCTGTATATATTTTTCATTTGTTTAAATTTAGATAGAGCAACAAAGCTGTGAAGAATTGGTTTCATGTATATCTCGGGGAGACTTTGCTGACTTCACGGCACAGCTTGAAGGACTAACTGCTGTTTACCAATTAAATGCTGAAAAGAAGGTAAGATGGGGGTTCTTTTTCATAGTTAAACTAAGTTAGAAGTTACCCATAGAGAAAGGACATTCACTGCCCAGCGCTAAAATGAGTTCCCCACCCGATAACCGACACACCCTACAGACGCCGCGGTACTCTTAACTGGAGTATTTTACATAATTATTCAGTTGTTATCCAAATATAAATAGGTTATCAAAACGCGTTTGCTGTAGTGTGCTATAGGCAAAACAGACCAATATAATATTATTAATACACTTCTTTTGCTTTCACCATGTAACAACTATGTCTATTGTATAATTCTCTTTGCCTTAAATAATTTGAATATTTGTGTTGTCTTCCAAAGTGACACTGATAGTTATATAATTTACTTAATTTTATGGTTCTAGGTAAAATGCAAAGCATTTAATGCACTCCAGAGTCTAGAGGAAGATTTATGCACATTGCGTCAATTACAAAGTTATATCAAAGATCCCTGGACTCAAGTTCATAAAAGCCCTATTGGTTTTCTCCAAAAAAGAAGAGGAGGTATGTACTATCCCGCACCATAGAAAAGGCCTTTTTTTTTTAATTGACCTATGCTTGATTCGGAAAAGTACGACGGATCAAGCTTCACCGGACTTGCGGGGGAGCGGAAATCAGCTGCTTTCTCTAAGACAAAGATAAGATCTAGATCTAAGATAAATATCTCATCTTAGATAAATTATTATTTTAATTATTATTTTATCTTAGATAAATAGAACATAAATTTAATTAATAAAAGCTTACCATGTTTATTTTTATTTCAGGTCATGCATTGCGTCTCACCTATTTTGTCTCTCCCTACGAACTGCTAGATAAAGACAAAGGCTTGCAGCCGCTAACAAATGAACTATTAATAGTGGGAAAACCTGCAGCATCTAATGGAATGGCATCTTTAGTGGCACCTTCCCATTCGCCAATTGGTCAGTCAGCTTTAGTTCTTCTGGAAGGATCTACAGCCAATAAATTGCAACTTTCACCTATTATATCTGGTGGGCAGAGGCAAGGAAAAGGGTAAGTTCTAAAAGCACTCTGGTTTTTTTAACATTGACTATCTTCAATGTCCATGTAATAAGTACATAAAAAATATTATATTTTTATAATCAGGAAACAACAAAATGGGAACAAAAATAAAATAGCTTAAATTTAAGTTTCCAGCAGATTTGATCATGTTGTTCAATGAAAGCTTACACTTACTAACCAACTTGTATAATTTGACATTAGGGGTCCTATATACGCGCCGCTGGTGCCACAGAACAGTGCGATGTTGCCAGCCTGCTTCACGCTCAAACTGTCGCAGCCCATGCCGCTGTGTTCCGCGCTCGCCAAACTCATACAAGCCACCACAGAGGTGAGAATATACTTTACTATTTAAACAGAGTTGTTTGTATATCTTCTCTTGTCTTGAAATAAACATAATATGGGATAAATAACCAAATTACAAATGAATAAATATGTGGAGACGTCTCACACACGACCATTGACCCTAAACAAGGCAGAGCCTGTTCTATGGGTGTCAGACAGCTGATATACATACAAGTGCTCATCACACGAATGTTTGCCCTGGGCCAGATTCGAACCCGCGACCCTGTTCTTCGAAGGCAGATATACTACCAACCAGGAAACGAGGCCGTCATGAGATGAGACGGAATACATATGATTTGATCTGATTTATTTATCTATAGTAATTTTGTGAAGTGAAAAGATTTGATTGTTTGTTTGTTTGCATTGTATAGACTCCGGAACTACTGAACCGATTTTAATGAAACTTGTCACAAAGATAGAATACACCTTAGGGAAAGCTATAGGCCACCTTTCACCGCGGGAAAATGTTCCCAAGGGTAAACTGTTCGCTTGGGCGGAGCCAAGTATCTGATAAATTCAATAGTAATTTCAATTTTCAGGTGGAAGTTGCAGGTGATTGGGCCAACGCCAAGTCTATAATAGGCATTGTTGCCCAGCAGGCGTACAACAAGCTGACTCCGGGCAAAACTATCGAGTTGAATCTCAGCAAAGGACTCTTTGTGGTTAGTTTACACACTTCGCTTTATATTATATATCCTTATAAAACTTCGACTAAAAATACTAAAGGTTGGGGACTAAAAGACAGAGTCAGTCGTGACGCGTCAAAAATAAGACGAGTCCTTATTAAAAGCCTTAGACTGAGTCTCTTTCATCACTTTATTTTTAACTTTTGGAAATTTTACATCTCAATAAAAAGTCAAGTCAAAGTTTTTTATTCGAAGTAAGATTTTACAAATCACTTTTCGACGTCGAGTCTCTAGTTAAGTCAAATAAAGTTACATTTAGTGGCGAGTTTAGCAAAGGAAAATGTGCGGTCTTTTGTGGGGTGTTTGTTTGTTTTTTTTAATTGATATGGACAACACAACACAAAAACAAATAAATAACTACAAACAAAAACAAAACATACCACGATTAACAAGAATCACGTAAACTGTAAAGCAATAATATTTCCCCGTGCTGTGATATCCAAACAAAAAGGACTCCCTCAGCGAAAGCCGCAGCCCGGGCAGGCAACGGCGCTGATCTTCCGTGAGTCCTGTTGGTCACGACACGGACGACCACGTCTCTTTCGTGATATTTGAAAGTGTGATGGAGCGAATGTAGCATGTTTGTTGCAGAGCCTGCCGGAGCAGACGCAGTGCTACTTCCTGTGTTCGGGCGGTGCGCTGTCAGGCTGCGCGGTTGCGTCGGTGCCGTTCACGCACCCCTCGCACGTGCCGCCGCTGCTCGCCGCGCTGCGCCAGCAGGCCCTCTTCAACGCGCTCATCGCCAGCTGCGTGCGCCTGCAGACCAAGCACTGTTAGTACCATCATCACTACAGGGGCATTCCACGGAAATATCTACTTTTGTCGGGCACGTGACGCATAATTTTCCCAAACATCGTCTTTCTACCATCATTTGAAGTGTGCTACATAGACAACCGACCCCCTCTTAGTAACAGCAACTAAGAAAAGGGGGTCAATTGTCCCTGCAAATGACCGTACAATAGCGTCACGTGCCCGACACCCCAGTGGAATGCACCTACATAGTATAAAACAAAGTCGCTTTTTCTGTCCCTATGTCCCTATATCCCTATGTATGCTTAAATCTTTAAAACTACGCAACGGATTTTGATGCGGTTTTTTTTTAATAAATAGAGTGATTCAAGAGGAAGGTTTATATGTATAATACATGCATAATATACTTAAGGATAACCCACAATAACCATTTTCCCGTGCAGAGCCGGGGCGGGTGGCTTGTTACAACTAAACTAGCTTTCCGCCCGCGTTAACAATTTTTCCCGTGGGAATGAGGTATTTTCCCGCGGTAAAAGGTAGCCTATATTGTGTTAATCCAAGGTGTCAGCTAACTTCATACCTTAAAATCGCTCTAGTCGTCGTCTTAGACGTGAAAAAGTAACAAACATACACATTCACACACTCACAAACTTTGGCCTTTATATTATTAGTGTGAGAATATAGAAACTGTTAAGTTCGCTCCAAGTGGACCAAATTAGCATCGCTACAAAAAACCGAAAGACAGCATGGTTTCAATATCAATATTAATTCAATGTAAAAACATACAAAAATCACATCTGATAATAACTCTCTAGTCTATAGTATAGGGTGATGGATGACAGATTTTGTTATCAGAGCAAAAATAAGCTAAAATATATATTTTTAAAATTTTAGTACATTTTATTAGAAGTAGTGTTTAAGAGTGTTACCATTTCCATTTCCACACAGTTTTTGTTTTTTTATTTGTATGCAATCGTCATTGCAAGTACTCCGACTATGCATTAAATATCCTATGTATCGCTGGATGGATTTGGTATTGACGTTGTTATTATAAATGTCAACTGTTTGTATTATTGGCTGTTAAACACCCAACTAAAAAAATAATAATGTAATAATGTTTATCGGTAAAATTAAATCCTACTAATAGATGTTCAATCCCCGTAGCTGTAGACTTGGAGACCGTGGTGATGTTCGAGGTGACGGCGCTGTCGTGGCAGCACATCTCGGTGTCGCTGGAGCACCCCCTGGACGAGAGCATGGCGACGGTGGAGCTGCAGCTGGCGGAGCCCCACGCGCCGCGCGCCACCGTGCACGCCCTGCACGCGCCCCCCGCGCCGCACCTGGACGAGCTCGTCACGCGCGTGCTGCAGACCACGCACTCCATACCCATCACGCTCAGGTAACACTCACTCCATACCCATCACGCTCAGGTGACACTCACTCCATACCCATCACGCTCAGGTGACACTCACTCCATACCCATCACGCTCAGGTGACACTCACTCCATACCCATCACGCTCAGGTGACACTCACTCCATACCCATCACGCTCAGGTGACACTCACTCCATACCCATCACGCTCAGGTAACCAGACCCATCACGCTCAGGTAACACTCACTCCATACCCATCACGCTCAGGTAACACACTCCATACCCATCACGCTCAGGTAACACTCACTCCATACCCATCACGCTCAGGTGAAACCCACACTCCATACCCATCACGCTCAGGTGACACCCACACTCCATACCCATCACGCTCAGGTGACACCCACACTCCATACCCATCACGCTCAGGTGACACCCACACTCCATACCCATCACGCTCAGGTGATACCCACACTCCATGCCCATCACGCTCAGGTGATACCCACACTCCATACCCATCACGCTCAGGTAACACTCACTCCATACCCATCACGCTTAGATGACACTTACACATTCCATATTTCATACACATGCACTACAAGCATAACATGTACATTCCTATCCAGAGGGGTAAATTTTGTTACGTCAAAATTATATGACGCCCAGCAGTGGGACAGTTTAGGCTAGATAAGATAAGATAAGGCTTAAGTAGCTCCACTATTTATTTCAGAGCTATATCTGTACTACGTCGATTTAAAAAAAAGAAACACTTAGTTATCTGATGCGCTCCCTGAGAGTTCTTTTTCCGATTTTTTGAATATAAATAATATATGAATAATTTCAGAGCACTGGTGAAGATATGGGAGCGCGAGGCGGCGACTAAGCACATGAACGGCGGTTATTCGGCTCTGGACTCAAATTTTAACAGCGGCCTGGGCGGGCTGGACCCGGGGGACGAGCGGGGCGGCGAGCGGGGCGGGGAGGGCCGCGTCAAGCAGGAGCCGCGCGCGCCCCTCTACCCCGCCGGGGTCAACCACCCGCACGCTGCCGGTACACACGACCACACATTTACATAATACATTATGTAGGAACACGTTACGGATGGTTATGTTATCGCTTCACGTTACGGAGGGTCCGAGTAGCTATAATAACACTAAATTAAAATTTTTAATAACCCCTGATACAAAACCGTTACTTGATCCTTTCAACAACTAAAAAAGAGCTGATTGAAGATATTTTCTTGGATCATAGCTAAGAACGCTCTCGATTGTGACACCTTGCAAACAAAAAAAAAACTAGATCAAAATCGGCGCATCCGTTTAGGAGCTACAATGCCACAAACAGACACGTCAAACTTATAACACCCCTCTTTTTTGCCGGGGGTTAAAAATAGCTCCACCTAGCTTGCATAATCAACACCATGTTTCGTGTTTATTCGCAGGCCAGTACTTATCGGATCAACAGCATCAGCTGTCCATGATGTGTACTGACGCTAGCGGCGACATGAGGGGTACTGACGAGCGCAAACAAAAGAAGCGCAGGTGCGACGACCCCTGGGCCCCCGCCAAGAGGGGCCGCGGGGAGCGGGGGGACGCCAGCGACAGCGACAACTCCGACACCTATGTCGAATACGACGACGATAGCAATTCTAGGTACTTCCTTTTTTGATGAGCGGCTACATCAGTCTAAATTAAGAGATAACTCGTTCGTGTTGAGTAAAATCGACATAAATGTACGTTATTACGGTGGTAATTCTCTAAACTTTAAGTTGCAGTCATTAAGGATAGGTTAATCAAATGTTATTAAAAAGACTATATTTTAAATAAGAGCGCAGCTGTCAAATTGTGGGTAATCTTAAGTGGAATCTAGTGTGATCGACGAATTGATATATTACGTCTCTATGTATAACTAAATTGACAATTTTCTTACAATACAGATATTTTTTATTCGCCGAAAAAATCTTAATCTCAAATTCCCTGTCTCTTTATACCTATTTTTTAAATACTTTAAATTTAAGTCGGAGCGTAATATCTAGCTAGAGTCACGGCTGCAATTACGATTGAAGAATTTAATATTGATGCTTCCTTATCTTACAAACTTAGGATTGAAGTATTTTATGTTGATGCTTCCTTACTGCAATAAAAAATGTGTAAAGTAACATTATTTAAGATTCGAAAAATGATGATGAACAATAATTTAAGTTAGAGCGTAATATCTAGAATTACGGCTTCATAAATACTTCAATCCTTAAGTTTGTAAGGAAGCATCAATATTAAATTCTTCAATCGTAAAGAAAAGTTTGTGTTTGTGTAGCAACGAGAACACGGGCGGGCGCGCGTCGTCGGTGTCGCTGAACGAGGCGGCCTCCGACCTCGAGCTGTCGGCGCTGGAGGGCGACCCCCGCGACCCCCGCGACCCCCGCGCGGCTGACCTCGACGCAGACGCCGCCTCCGACGACAGCGCGCGGTAACTAACAACCATTACACCAGACATAACAAGCCCGAATGACAAACCGAACGAACATCTTTCACTGTGACTCGAATAAGATAATGCCTCGTGTAAATAAAGTTGGTGCACTTAAGGCCTGAGAAAAAAGCATAAAACATTGAAAATTTTGATGTAAACTAGGTGTTATTATGTTTGTATAAATGTTATATTTGTATTTTCTATTCCAGGAATTCTTTTCACAAGTCTGATCACAAAAGGCAAAAATTGAAAAACAAAGAGGATTCAAGAGGCAGGAACCTCCTGCTGGACCTGACGGAAGGTAAATCTTACATGCCCTCATCAGTTAGCATCACGCCGATAGGGTCCGGCGGGGTTGGGGCTGGGGCGGGGGCGGCGGCGCTGGCGCTGGAGCGGCGGCCCGGCATCGAGCTGATCCCGCTGGGGGGCGCCGCGCCCGCGCTGCCCAGCTCCATCACCATCACGCCCATCAGCCCCGCGCACCTCAAGACCCTCGACGACCGCCTCAAGCAGGACAAGAAGGCGCGCCACGACGACCGCGCGCGCGACAAGAAGAAGCGACGCCGCCGCGACGACATGGGCCCCCCGGACAAGCTGCCGCCGCGCCCGGACCCGCTCACCAAGCCCGTCTCCGTCAGCATCAAGCCCAGCTCGCCCGCCGGCAGCCCCTACTCCAGCCCCAAGGGGCCCGAGCCCAAGGGCGCCGGCAAGCCCAGCATGTCCGCGCTCAAGTCCGCCAGCTCGCCCAAGCCGCAGGGCTACGACCTCTCCAAGAAGCCCAAGGACCCGCCGCGCGACAAGGACAAGAAGCACGGCCTCTCCTTCAGCGGCTCCGACCGCAGCAGCCCCAAGCTCAAGAACCCCATGAAGCTGAAGCAGCTGGAGATCTCCGCGGGGGGCGAGGGCGGCGCGGGCGAGGCGCTGGTGTCGCCGCCCGTGGAGCCCTGCAAGCAGCCCTCGGCCGCGCGCA
The DNA here is from genome assembly GCA_948473455.1 of Teleiodes luculella. Lineage (NCBI taxonomy): Eukaryota > Metazoa > Arthropoda > Insecta > Lepidoptera > Gelechiidae > Teleiodes > Teleiodes luculella. Next base: position 8,101,127 of record OX419590.1, on the reverse strand, counting down.
ACCGCAAGGGCTCGCTCAGCGCCGTCATCGACAAGCTCAAGTCGGCGCAGCACTGCCCGCCCGACGACGCGCGCCAGCCCGACAAGCCGCACGAGTACATGGTGAAGCCCAGCTCCGACGGCATCAAGATCACCATCAACAAGACCGCGCGCTCCAAGGACCAAGCCAAGCCCGGCAAGCAGGCCTCCCCGCAGCTCACGCCGCCCAGCCAGGGCTCGCCCAAGACGCACACGGGGCTCAAGCCCGGCGTCATCAGCGGGCCCGCCTCCAAGAAGACGCAGGCGCTGCAGCTCAGCAAGGCGGCGCCCGGCGCCACGCCGCCCAAGGCCAGCCCCGGGCCCGCCGACCAGGGCAACTCGCCCAAAGTGCCTTACTCTAAATCCTCCAGCTCCTCTACTACTGGGATCAATTTATCTAAATCCGCCACCAAACCGAGCTCGGGCTCTCCGAAGAGCAGCAGCTCGGACCTTGCCAAGATAATGCGCGACAGAGAACGAGAAAAATCCAAAAAACTTATGAGCAACTCGGAGCGTTCTATATTTTCTTCAAAGTCCGAGAGGCATTCCAGCCCGAGCGGTTCCAGAGACGATGTCGATGGAGATAGGTATAAATCTGCCAAAGATGCTTCTAACTTTATAGTTGAAGGCTTGATCAAACCTCTCGACACTAGCAAATTTCAAATACCGAAATTAAAAAACCAAACCACACCCGACAAAAACAGCCCCGTGTCCCAGTACGACAGCCGGTCCCTAGTTAACGACTTTGCGCGTTCTCTAGAGCAAAACAAATATCCGTTTCCTCATTACGATAACCCCAACTCTAGAACTCCCGAGCCCATACAAAAGTCTGCATATCCACTAAACGTTCCAAAACCACTGCTTAATATGGGATCAGTGAGCCCTAAAACGGTTCCGCCCAAAGTGGACCAAACAAATCCGATTGAGTATACGAAAGCAATGTCGGATAGCATATCGAAAAGCGAGACTCAACGGAAAGAAGATCCACCGCCGTATCCTTTGATGCCGCTGGATTTCAAGACGGAGATGTCGAAGGGTTTCACCGCGCCGAAGGGGCCGGAGGATAGGAAGGGGGCGGACTCGTGCATGAAGCCGCCGGCGAGCGGGGCCGTGGCGCGCAGCGGGGCCACCACGCCGCAGGAGGCGGCTGAGATGCTTCTAGACTTTTCGTCTTCGTCTGGAAGCAAGGTGTCGGGGCTGGTGGCAGTGAGGCCGGTGTACCCGGCGTCGCCCGCGCTGCTGCTGGCCAAGTCCCCGGCGCCGTCGCCGCTGGTGGTGCCGAGCCCGCACTCCGGCTCCCCCGGCCCCATCACCGACGACGAGCTCATGGATGAGGCGCTCGTCGGGCCCGGCAAGTGAACTCCGCACGAAGCGCTCACAGAGCCACAAACCTTTAACAGGCTCCTATCAGACCATTGTGTTATATTACGTTACATAGATAGATATACTCGCACACGTAGAACGCTTGACCGCGTGAACGCCTACTGTCTAAAAGAACCCTTGGATACATTAACAGGCAAGTCTCTTTTTCATGTGAGGGAAACAAACTTATGACCTTCGCAAGCTTTAAGTAGATCATCCGTTAATGATCTTAAAATAACTTACCGTCTATGACTCATTTCATATATTATGTACTATCAAAAAATCAAATTTACCAAAATAGTGATTCAATTCAATCAAGATCCAGAAACTAAACAACTTCTCTCAAACACGAGTTGAAATCTGAAAATAAATCTGAACTTCCCATACAAGCATCACTAACTCGCTTGCCTGAAAAGCTGTTCAGTTTCTTGAACTCTAATACCCAGTTTTTTTTTTTGTATCATGGTCATGAATATTCCATAATGTATTGTTTAAAATCGTAATATCAAATGATGTTTTATGTCTTTGTAGTTGTTAATGTTATTTTATTTATTCACTCAGCATAGTTATTATTCGACTGCAGTTAAAAGACTTGCATATATACTCTTATGTAAATTTAAATTACTGTTTTAGAGTTGTATTTAAAAGACAATGGAATCAGTCCAGACCATTTTAACGGCCATGGGCTAATGTATAAAATCATAACAAAGTCAAGTTACAGTATGTGTACATACGAGTTTCTTGAGAAATAATAAATAATCATTTATGAAGAGAAAATAATTTTACAATGCTTGTAAATATACAAAATCGATGATAATATATTATAGTGTGTATTTAATTATTTTAGATATTAGGTTAAGAGAATTCCAGGAATAAACATTAAATGATAACTTCATTATATTTTTTCCTCTTTATTTTAATTATTCTTACCTTTACATTATTACATAGAACTAAATATAAATAATTCGTTTGGCAAGGTTATGCGTACTAACTTAATAATATCTCAGAGAGCTAGGGTAATAATATGATCGGTATGGATACAGGTAAAACGGTGTCCTGTATGGATTCTTTCTGAAATACCTCCTGTTGTGATTGGGCTTGGAGAACCTCCGGCGCGCCTGTTTCCTCCTGAACGGTATCGGGACCGGTACGAATGCCTCGGCAGTCTGCATCATCTCATCTGGTATCTGATTAACCAACGCATTGCGGTACAAGTTATTATCAATAACCGATACCTCAGAAACCTCGTCGAAACCTGAATCCTCAGGGATGAAATCGTTCTCACCTAATACAAATTCATTGGGATTTTTAATTTCTTCAATAATTATTTCTAGTTTCCCACCTGTTGGTATCGCTCCATATCCTTCGTTTGCATTAATATTTATCACTTCTGGTGTGTTTTTCTTATCTGATTCACTTTCAGTTGATGTTTTTTCATGATGTTTGGGTTCTGATTCAGTCAATGACAAAGGTGGTTGGTTATTTGTCCTCTCTGTTTGTTTTGGAATTGTTAACGCGCAAGCAAGCCCCATCGTAAACAGCAGTGTTATTGCGTTGGTCTTCATTATTAATTCTGCAAAAACAAGTTACGATTTGATTCTTCGCTGTTCTGATACATACTAGCTAAATATGTTCGGTGCAAGCTTTATAATGAAACAATGTAGGTCAAAGAAAGTTGACCTGCGTCATCCTGCGTGGACTAAATCCCCATTTCCTCTGTTAATTAGAGCTGTTTAGCGCAATGGTATTTGTATTTTTCAATGTTAACTAGAAATTTAAATCTAGTAAAAAGTAGAAAATAAGAAGTACTACGGCAGGAGTTACTTAAACTTCTTAAATCATCATCATTAACAGCTCATATATAGATATTTAAAAATAATTAATTATGAGATTGTTTGCATTCTGCAAAGTTCTAGTCAGTAATGTTTCAAATATTATTCTTTTTTTGTGATCATTTGCCCGAAAAGGGGGGACGTATTTCCTAGTAAGATCTGTAGGCACCACAGTACGAATATTATAAAATATAATGTACCTACAAATTTAACTACTTACGAAATATCCCTTGTAAGGCCACTGGTACTGCTGCTGCCTGGGTCTCTGCGGGCTGCTGGACTGTTGGTTCTGCCTGCGCTGCGCCTGGTAGTTCCTCCGGTTAGCCTGGGCCTCCTGCCTCCTCTCCTTAAACCTCATCATGGTAAATTTCGGCATGAACGGGTTTTGCGACTCTGCTACGTCCATCATTTCCTCCCCTCCTTCAGCTTCTAAAGGCTTACTTTGCGTTTGTATCAAACATATCAAAAGAATTAACAGAAATGTGGCGAATAATTTCTGAGTTAACGCCATCTTGTAAATTTTCTTCGGCATTCAAAGAGTGGCTCTGTGGTATTTTTGCAAGTTGTAAGTTCAACTGCTAATCCCGATTTAGCATGTGAGGAAACAAGCACCGTGTTTTATAGGATGGTCGGATGACACACATCGGGTGCATTTGTTTAGTTTTAGGAATCGTACCTAACGGTCGCGCACATTCATTTCCAATTATCACGTTCCCCTTGCCCGTATTTATGGAGTGAGCGCAAAAGTGTTAGTACACACGACCACATGTCCTACAAAGAAATATCATCAGCAATGCGGGTTATTGCCTTCTACAGTGTTCCATCAAATTGCAATCTACAGTGCAATAAAGAATATTTTCATTTCATTTCATTTTCATTTCATTTCAGTGTTTAAGCGACCCATTGGTACTTACTTATTCCGAGTCTTATGAGAGTTAAAATGCTCATCAGTTTTGGTACTAAGTACTATTATTTATTATTCATGTTATCATTCATTACTATAGACTAGAACGAAGTGATTATATGCTCAGTGTTATAGACTTAACTATCATAAGTAGACCTACACAGTCAGTATAGTTTAGTTAGACGGCCTCGTAGCCTAGTTGGTACGTACGTTAGTACGTCTGCCTACGAAGCACAAGGTCGCGGGTTCGAATCCCGCCTAGGGCAAACATTCGTGTGATGAGCACTTGTGTTTGCCTTGTGTCTGGATGTTGTATATTTATATATGTATGTTTATCAGCTGTCTGCCACCCATGGTACAGGCTTTGCCTAGTTTGGGGTCTGATGGCCGTGTGTGAGCTGTGCCACATATTTATTTATTTAGTATGAAGGTTCGCCTATTAGCGTGGCGTGATAGATAAGAACCATCTATCACGCCACGAACCATTGAAAATTTTTAAAGAGCAGAAACTTCTATGAATACGAGCCCATGGTATAGGTATTGTACGGTACCTATCACATATTCAGTGTCACGCCCCAGTGACTCACATTTCCCTAAGTAAACAGCTATTAAAAGCTAAGAAAATCATTGCCGTAAACAATTATTATTTCATTACTTAGAACTAACGCTTAAAAATAAAGCGTTACTAATTTGTGCTCATATCCTCTGTACTGTAATTACAGGAAAAATGTAAATTGATTGCATACTTTAGTTATTTACTTAATTGTTCTTATTGCTTATAAGTTGTTGCACGGGTTATTTACCCAACCACACCGTTTTCTATTTATTTATTTATTTGTTTTCTTTACATAAATTGGGGTACATGAAAGGGATTGAAAATCTTTCAATGTTGCTGATTACCACATGATTACAGTAGAGCACAGAAACACACAATATTAAAGATAATATTATAAAATATTAGACAAACTTTTTTAAGTTTGAAACGGAATATATACTTATATTTATTATTTATTTTAAATATTTTAAGACTGCATAAAAATCTCATCATATTTTCTAAAATCGATAGGGGCCTACTTCTATGTACTAATTTCTAAATAATAATTGATCATCTTAGTCTAGGAAAAAAGCAGAATTTTGAATGTGAAAAGTAAATCTTGTAACAAGTTGTTAAGAGTGCTTTTCCTGGGTTTTTCTGGACATCGCTAAATCAGAAAATCGCTATTAGCCGTTCGAAATTTGACTCCTAGTGCCTTAAATCAAATATGGACGCCGAAAAAAAATGAAAATTCTCATATGGGGTATCAGGAAATACTTATGTCTTTGGGTATCAGATAAAAGAGCATCATGAGTAGATCTCAAATATTATGTAACATGTTGCCAAAATTGTTATAAAAATCATCTTTTAATAGTTGACTGAATACTAAAGGCCTGTTTAACTTACCTATTGTTTGAAGTAAAATGTGATATTATTCAACATTTAGTTAGGTATCAATAATCTATACGGCATTCTTATTTTCTTACCACTGTTTAGTAGGTATGGTTAGGTTCATTATTTTCTAACTCGAAGACAGCAGCTTAATGCTCGTAGCTAAAAGGTTGGGGTACAAAGAAATAATGAAAAAACCACTCTTATTAAATAATCATTTATTTATAAAGTTATTAAAAACATTCACAATAAAAAAAATTAAATAGATTTTGCGTTGGTTAAAACAATTTTACTTTTAAGTAACTTAGGTTTAATATTAGTTATATCCTAGATGACTAGGGTAAGGCGATTCATTTTCATTTTAAACTTAAGGTGATAAAAATTATGATGTTATAACATTATCGAAATAAGAAAAAGATGAATTGATAAATTTAAGTTTTTGTAAACAAAGACAACCTATGTGACAAATCCGGTCAAAATCGGAAAAATTAAGTAGGTTCTGGAAATGAAATATGTGTACACAGACAATAATAAAATATAGAAAAAAAAACATAGAACCTTGTAAGGACAAACATCTATGTGTGTTTGATATTTTTTCTTCGTACAAAAACCTACAGTGATTCACGGATTCAACTGTCTGCAGGTATGTACGAGTACCTATTTATATAATTTACTTTTGAAATACGTATAGAATGCGGTATACAATCCTTATCTCAACGACTTTTCTTCGGCAAGCTGACATGAGACTAGGTGGTTGTCGGAGTAACGTCGCTGTCTTAGTTCTGGAAAGAACAATAAAATAAGTAAGTGAGAAGTAGTAAAGCAGTACATAGTAAGTATAATTATAGGTACCTACACTACAATATGGGCATACATGCATGCAGTTCAAAACTCCAAGATCTATCGACAATGCTATCATCATAATGTCTATTTTATGCAAATAGAAAAATATTCCATTGTGTTAGTTACACAAAAGGCAGGTGGAGGACCGTATTTAAAGATTTCGACGTGAAGAATGGATGTCTTAATCTGTCTGTAAAGGAGCTCGCTAGAAGTAGGTAAGTATCTGATTACCTATAACGTTTTTCAACAGAATCTTATACAGACTCATGGACTAAAAAAACAAGGTCTTGCATTCGGACCACGTGACTTGACACAAGCCTACGTCACCATGCTGTTGATCCTTGTCTATTAACACGCATTCGACAAGGATGAACAGCATGATGACGTAGTAGGCTTCTGTCAAGTCACGTGGTCCGAATGCAAGACCTACGCACGCTGTTTTACGTGATGCTTCGTCGCCACGCCACGCCAGCGAATCGAATGAGATATAGCAGAGCAAATGTCCATTAAATGTCGGTTTTAGACCATGTCAGACTGAAAAAGTAGGAGTACTTAAAAGTCCTTCCAACGTCTGTAGTCTTTACCAGTCTTTCATTGGGTGGAAGGTACGGTCAAGTACCTACAGGGTAACCTAAATGAACATGCGCATCACGATACTCTAATTGTACGGACATTAGAACGACGCAAAATCCAAAGTGTTCAGCTTATCGTGCTCTTGACTATTTATCTGCAGCTACTTCAATGATCTGCATTAAGGGGCTCCCCTATGCTAAGTGGCGCCGCCATCCTTTAAAAAATAATTACTCTATGAGTAAACAGTTTTTCAAAAATCCGAAGATTTGGTGTTTTAGGATATATAGAAGCCATCAACTCTGTTAGTTTGAGTTCGATGAAGTTACAGATAGAAAATTTGCCAAAAGTGGCCGTTTTTAGCAAATTTTCTATCTGTAACTACAGCGGACTATAATAAATACAGTTTATGGCCGCTATATATACTATAGCACGCCAACTTGAAAATGACCTACCGGATTTTATAAAAAAAATATACTTCGCGAGTTATTATTTTTTAACAGACGGCGGCGCCACTTAGCATAGGGGAGCCCCTTAACAATTAGATACTTACAAAATATCCTTTGTAGGGCCAGTGGTTCGCCGGATTCCTTCCTTCGTTCCTTGGGCGCTGCCTGCCAGCCTGTCTCTTCGTCCTCAGCTTGCCTACGGCGTAGTACTGCATCTCTGGGTTTTGTAAGACTAGAGCCTCGTTCAAAGTGTCGTCTTGATCAGCCAATTCCAACGCAGGCTCAAACTCTTCCACTGGCATCGAGTAGATTTGGACGATAGACAAGAATGTCACGAGGACTAACATTAAGAAAAACTTCGGAGTGAAATCCATGTTGATAGGCAACGTATCGTAAATGCTATCACAAATACTTTTCTTGTAGTTGGTACTTTTTTTAGATTAGTTTGATCACTTAAGTCTGTAGCAGTTACAATCGTGAAGTCTACTTTATGATTGATGTTACTAGCATCGAGGACGGTGTTTTATATATCATTGGTAGGCAGGTCAACATCACCTTCATAATGTTTACTTGTCGCGATATTTTTACTTTTTGTCGAAACTTTACGGTTAACGTAAACACCCTCCAATTAGCACCTCTGCCTGTTTACTGCGTTGTAGAGCCTTATTCATACACATCATCTTTCTGCTATTCATACAAGAGATTAATATATTTTCTTATTCAGCCCAATTGGTATATATTCCGTGGTCAAGCCCAAGGGGCTCTTGCCGTAACCGGGCTATCAGACCTTACCCAAATCTACAGTATGTATGTACTTAATTAATGTAACACCTGAGATTTTTTTTTAAATCTTGACGATGGTGTTCTGTTTCAATTCAATCTAAAAGCATCAAAAATACGCGATAATTAAATAAAACTATTAAACTGAACAACTTTTTCGAATATTTTCTATACAATCGTAAATCAATAAAAAAGCTTTTCCGAAAGAATACGTCAAAACTACAGTATTTTTGTCAAGTGACTGATTGAAGTTTATTTTGGTTTCCAGTAAACTTTATATGAGTTTTTCGAGGATTGTTCAAATTTATAGTTTGGATTTTGGATGTAATATATACTTGACAGTAACTTTACTGGTCTTTAGAGCTATGGATACGGACAGACGTGGTTCACACATTTCAGAGTCAAGGCTTTATGATTCAGCTTTGTATATTCTTAGTCACATATCATTCACCGAAATCGATACACATTCGTTAATTTATTTATTTACCTACTAAAGTAGGCTGGGGAATCTCCACAAGTTATTTTTCTACTTCTGAACACGCGGGAAATACACAAAATTTTCCACTTACGCGTAATTTGATGGATTTGTATTTAATTTCTTTTAAATTCGTCTTGGAGAAGATTAGATAAAAAACTAGACAAAATCAGCCTGCAGTTTCCAATATTACAATAGAATTGCAGTAAATCCTTATTTGCTTATAATTCATTAATCTTTTATATAATGCAATATTGTCGTCGATGAATATTCCAAACGAGCGCCGAAACTATATACGAGTAATATCCTTGACAAATAACTTGTTCATATAAACCAATACTTATCAGAGTAAAAAGTTAATAAAGTCATGGTGATCTCGAGGGGTTATTAGATAGCTAGAATAATCTTGAAAGATGTATGTTATTATTAATATACCTACGTATACTAATTATAGTTTGTGACTTGTGACAATTTAAGACCTTCTTTCATCTTCTCTTTTCTAAATACTAGTTACGACTTCCTTTCCTTATCGCTTCTTCGCTTCTGCTTTTTATCTTATACCTATGCTTGTTTCTTATTTTGTCATTCAGTTTGAAACACTTTTAAAAGTATAATAGTAAAAGATCTTCAATTGATAAATAATAAAAAACAAAATTAACACAAAAAAATTGAAAAAAATATGTATCACTACATAGTATAAAATAAAGTCGCTTTCTCTGTCCCTATGTCCCTATGTCCCTATGTCCCTCCCTTTGTACGCTTAAATCTTTGAAACTACGCAACGGATTTTGATGCGGTTTTTTTTAATAGATAGAGTGATTCAAGAGGAAGGTTTATATGTATAATACTTGCATAATATACTTAAGGATAACCCACAATAACCATTTTCCCGTGCGGAGCCGGGGCGGGTCGCTAGTAGTAAATAAAATAATTCGGGTAGCAGTTTTTTGCAAAAAAATATCTTTAGTTCGTTGTGGAGTTTCTTGGGCTTACATTCTTCTCCACAGACGAACGCAAATCTGTTATATTTATTTTACTAGTTTTTCCCGTGTGAATGACGAATTCTCTCGCGGTTAAAGGTAGCCTATGTTCTTTTGTAAGGTTTATTCTATCTTTGTACCAAATTACATCAAAATCGGTTTAGCAGTTTCGGAGCCTATTCAATTATTAGGAACTGGCTGTCTGCCCACGCCACGGCTACGCCCGCGTTGTTTTTTTTACTTTTCCGTGCAGTTTCCAGTAGGAATGAGATATTTTCCCGTGGTAAAAACTATTTAAGATGTTGACCGGGGATAAAAGGTACCACTATACAAAATTTCTGTCAAATCGGTCCAATAGTTTTGGAGATTAGCCCGTACAAACAGATAAACATAGAAACAAAAAAAAATGGATATGTTCTATATTGCTTCTTAGAGTTTTTTTTCTATGTACAGATTTTCGACCGCTACAGTTTTATTATATAGGTAGATATGTTATATAATTTTTTTACACCTTGGGTTACATAATTGAAGTTTTACATACAGTGAAATAATTTTTGAAATCGGTTTAGTAGTTTCGGAGCCTACTTGATGCAAACAAACAATCAAAGCTATTCTCTTTATAAAATTAGTATATACTTCGTACGCGTTTTCATTTAGTTATGGAGAATGAAATTTCTTAAATGTAGATAAGTATGATCGGAAACTCAGGTAAATTAACTTTGCTAGTTTCTTTTTAATACAAATTAGTTTTTACTTCCTCCACCCGGATATACGGGTGATATACTAGGACACAATCTCTGAATTGTGATTGTCAGAGGCAATCTTGAGCCTCGGACCTAGGCCTATCGCGTTGATTGATACGGAAAAACATCGAATCGTGAAGTAAACAAGTTGCTATAGTACTTTTCGAGGGTTTTGGATATCGCTGAATCCCAAAATCGCTATTACCAGTTCGAAAAATTACTCCTTTGAACTGAAATACAATAACCGGCATGCAAAGTGACCCATATGAAAAGTTGAATATTATTTTTAAGATTTCAACCTACGTTTCTTAAGGTAAGTTGAATGTTGAATGTTGCAGATGAAGAACCAGTTAAATGTCACGGTTTATAGTTACTCTAAGTTTTTTTTCTTATGTGTCTTAATTACAGACATCGACCTGTTACATTTTTATTAAATGTATAGATAGTGTTTTTATTCAGTTTAAATTTCAGGGTTATAGTATCTTCTGGTGCCCTACCAGACGCCATGACGAGACGCCTGCCATTACGGAATATTTTATTTATCGATAACGATTTCCTCGCGTGCTATTGACTTTTCATAGGAGCTTGATTTTATGTTACACGTTACATCGATCACCAAGTTGTAATTAACTTAAAAAAGATTTGTAAATAGTAATTGTGTCGTCGTTCTTTATTTTTGTAATTACGAATATAATTCTCTTGGGTGCAATAAATTTTAAATAAATAAATCACTATCACTACATAGTATAAAATAAAGTCGCTTTCTCCGTCCCTATGTCCCTATGTCCCTATGTCCCTTTATACGCTTAAATCTTTAAAACTACGCAACGGATTTTGATGCGGTTTTTTTTAATAGATAGAGTGATTCAAGAGGAAGGTTTATATGTATAATACATGCATAATATACTGAAGGATAACCCACAATAACCATTTTCCCGTGCGGAGCCGGGGCGGGTCGCTAGTATACAATAAAATATGATTATGATATACCTATTTTAATTATTTGTGAATTACATACGTGACATTAGATTGTTTTGATACCACGACAGGTATCGAGGTATTTCTAGTCATATTGCATTGTAATAGATACATAATATATCTACTTAGTACGTAGGTTACATTTATACTATATATTTTGATCCAAATTTTCTTAAAAGACTTTTGGGTCTTGTGAAAGTTTTAAAAAAATCTAAAGAGGACTGAATCAATCGCTTAGGTTTTATAAATAATAGAATTTTAAACCATATTATATATAAATTATTCCCAAATAAGCCCTAATTGTACAAGATTTTCCTTAATTTTCATAGTAAAATATTTGTGTAGTTTGCATGTATGTACAGTAGCCAGCACATGCAGCTGGACAGTCACACTACGAAACTTGCTTCTACTACTACGGAATACGGACGCTCTCAAGGTCAAAATGTCCAGCCGCATGTGCTGCCTTCTGCACATTGTACTGTACAATCAGCTAAAAATATATATTGTATCACACTATGTTGTATATCAATTTATAAAATGAAACACTTTGTTTAGGAGGAGATTTTAAGAAGACATCCGGCCAGTAAGCTGAACAAACCATAACCCATTGATATGCATGCTCCGTGAAGAATTTTACTACACTAAGATTTTCAGTGGACTGCAAATTCAAATTCAAATCATTTATTGCACGTCACAATCGTCGTCGTCGTCGTCGTCGTCGTCCCTCTTCCATCCACTGAATAAAGTTTATACTAATTGGGTAAGTCAATTGTTTTACACTCTTGTATTTTCTTGCGTGAAACATTATCATAGTCATTCATCCGAAAGGCGTCCACTGCTGGCCTTTCACAAAGATCCACAACGATCGGTCCTGCGCAGCCCGAATTCAGTAGCTTATTGCGACCGCGTGGTACGACGTGGACCCGATTTCAAAAATTCTTTCTCGATTAGAAAACTACATTCACCCTGAGTAACATAGGCTACCTTTTACCGCGGGAAAATTCCTCATTCCCACGGGAAAAAAAATTAACGCGAAAATTTTTTAAACCTAGTGTCTTATATTTTATCTACTACCAGATTAGCAATATATCACTTCAATCATGTGTGTGCACGAGGAATAACAGATAGCTACTTGAATTTCCACATAACATAACAAGTACTATGTTATAGTGTTATGTATAAGTGTAGTGTAGGATAGAGTTCAGGCCCAACACGTGAATGTGAGTGCGCTCTCCACGTGACGCTATTGCGCGACGCGACGTTAAACGCGTTTTGTAAACTTTTTAAAAATGAGCCCTCAATCCAGATGTACATACACTATTCTATGTACATTAAACCACTTATCTATGTTAATGGTCTTATTTTGTGTTTTACTTCAAAGCTAGGCTAATATTTTTTTATTTGAGAGCGTCGGTGGCCAAGTGGCTAGGACTGCTGACTTCCATTCGGAATTTTGCAGGTTCAAGCCTCGGCACGTACTAATGTGTTTTCGATTTTTGAATTCATATGTACGTTTATTCGACGCTCTTACGGTGAAGGAAAACATCGTAAGGAAACCTGCACACACCTGCGAAAAAATTTCAAAGGTTGTGTGTGAAGTTGACCAACCCGCACTGGGCCAGCGTTGTCGACTAAGGCCTATTCACCCTGATTTCAGGGTAGGCTCGAACCCCTCGGTGGGGACATAATATGAGCTGTTAGCAGGCTGGTATAGGTTGTTAAAAACGTTGTCATACAGTTTTTTTTCACCCCTATTTTGGGACAGCCTTATTTTATTTATTAATCGAATAGAATAATATATTACCAATGCAAGACAAAAACTCCCATGAGCCTCGCTGTCATAGTTTTTGTCGTATTTCGCACTGATATTGTCCAAAAGTGATTTTGAAAACTTTTACCAAAATCCGGTAACTATTCGCCATAGTAAAAAATTTTTTTCTATTTATACTCTACAATTTAAAAAAAATATGCATATTTCCGAAAGTCTGACATTTTAACGAACGATTTTTTGTGTTAGTCGTCAATTTATGTATCTATGCTTTAGAGTAAAAATAAAATGCTAATACTCGTACTGCAGACTTTAGTCAGAAAAACATTTATAAGTTTTTGTCATACTTGCGATTACGTCGAAACAGCGAAGTCGTAGCCAAGTCCGGTAAAGCTTGATTCGTCGTATTTTTGCGACACAAGAATAGGTCAATTTAAAAAAAGAAGTCGTAGCTTCCCAGTACATGTTTTATAATTTGGTCCTATGGTAGACCTTTACAGTCACAGTGTAAAATGAAGTTTCAAGTTTATAGAAAATATTTTATCTACACTCATGTCGTAAATCCTTCATTTACTTATCAGAAACGCTAAGCAAATGATATACCTTTCGATGGAGCCGTGACTAAGGATCCATACAAATTTCATTTCGTTATCGCAAAGTTGTAACAAAATGAAGTTTTTTTTTTTTTAATTTTTACGCAGATGCTTGCTATTTGAGCACACTAGCGTGTTTCGGAACGCAACCTTAAACAATGATTACTTTATTTTGTCTTTAATTTAAATTTGTTGTATGAGTATAGATAAACTATTGTATGCAACTGTACATAATTAGTATTTAACACTCGTGTATACTTTTATGAAACTCGCTGCGCTCGTTTCATAAACCACACTCGTGTTAAATACCCCTCATTATGCAACAGTTGCATAAATAGCTATTAAAAAACATAAAATTCCGGAACTTTTATTTACTCGGATCGCATTTTCTTAAAAAATATGACAGCTAGGCTCGTGGGAGTTTTTGTCTTGCATTGGTAATATAATTTATCCTATTCGATCAATAAATAAAATAAGACTGTCCCAAAATAAGGGGGAAAAAATCTGTGCGTCATGACCACTCAGAATTTAGTGAATATCAAGAAGGCGGGACCTCGCCAGCTTTTTGGGACTTGCCATAATCAATTCAAAAAACTTTAAAGATATTTTAAAAATACACTTATTCTATATTTGAAATGCTTGCTTATCGAGTGGGTTTCGTGATTAACACCTCACAAATCTGGTGTCGGAATTGTTGAGCGCCTTAAGCTTCCGACATGGCTCATATAACGAAACGACTACATCCGTAGATCAACGGCTTTACATGCCTTCCGAAGCACGAGATCATCTTACTTTTCTTACAGTCAGGTGATTTAGCCAGCAATGTCCTAACCAAACTGGGGAAAGTCTCACAAAGTGATATTTGTTCGACGGATCCCCACCGGGATTCGAACCCGGAACCTCCGTAACGTCAGACGAGCTTTTGACCACTCGACCATAGAGCATGGCGTGACCTGAAACTGAATACAAAAAATTTTACTACGATATATTACGACTATGTTTACATCGTTATATAAAATTTTAAAGCTGTATTTTCAATAAAGGCGAATTTTGAAAATTTGTATTTAACCTATAAATAAACTAAACAGGCATTTAGCATCAAACCTCAAATGTCTGGTATCATAATAAAATTCTGTGTTTCCATATTTCAATGCTCAAATTAAACTAGTAGCCCGCGCTTTTGAAAATTATTCCTATTACTGTAGCATCGGCTACGCTCGCTACGCCGTAGCAGAATCGTAGACAAACCCAAACACCGGATTTAATTAAGTCGGGAACAAAATTAAAAATAAACAAGTTTTAAAAATTTTTCTTTACATATCTTTAAAACGATTTATGTAGCACACATCTAATTGGTAGTATTGATTTAATTTCTTAGTGTCAAGTGGAACCAATATAATTTTAAGCAGAGCGTTCTCTGTCGTAGTAATAAACGCCCATATTATTTAAATTTTATTTATTACCAACCAAACTAACTAACATGAGCAATAAAAAAAATTATTTTAGTATACTGTCGTCATCACAGCAGATATATAGGTAATAGGTATAGTATAGTACATACCTATTATGCAATGTGTATATTATATACATTTCCCGACTTCATAGTACTTACAATATGTGAAATTATTACTGAGTGTACAGATATCTAAACTCTGATTGACTGAGTCATTGCCATTTTAACGTTAATTCAATAAGTTACTCGTAAATATGAATGTTATGAGGCCATATAAATAAGTACATAAATAAAATAAGTACATAAATAATGTGTAACGCATACGTACCACAGCGTATACCATAATCACACGATTATGTTGAATAAATCCGAGTCGTGTCCTGATTGAATGATTTTTCTAAATAAATTCCTATTGATTGAGGAAATAACAAACAAAATCCTCCTTACATTAGCTTACTTTTAAAAATTCGATCGTGCATGTAATGAAGCGGACGAAATTGCCTAACCGGAATATTATAGTGACCCATTTTTCGTAATTCTCCTTGAGCTTTAAAATAACAATTCAAGTATACAACACAAAAGAAGTACCAATTTATCAAATATGTTGAAGTTTTAACATTTTGTTAGTTAATAATATTATGCAATAGCACAATTAATGGGTGAGATCTCCAGAAACCTGTTGTTTCGTTAGAATATGACCTAATAATATTACTTATACAAAATCCATTACATTCACAGGGAGTCCTGACGACATGACCTTTGTTCGACTTTGTCCCTGTGCATGTCTGTCCACTACATATTTATAGTCTGAAGCACTTTTGAGGAAACCTATGGATGGAAATCTTGTGGGTAAGCAAGCGGTATTTTTGTGTTGAGGAAATTATTTATTTGCAAATTATACTGGCTTCCAGCATCGCAACTGTGCTCGCGTTATTATTGTTTCCCTATGGTTGCGAACGAGCTATTTTACCACAGTAAAAGTAGCCTGTATTTTGTAGTAATAATTACGTCATCTAGCACTTTATACACGATTCCCAATAGTTAAAACGTAACAAACAGAATTCTGTACTTTCACGTTTTTAATTATTAATTATTCATTTATCTTGATAAAAGTGCGATAAACATATCTTATTAATGATTTAATTTACTATTTAATGATAAACGTAGTACAAGAGTATCAGTATCAAATTCGGAAATTTAATAAAATAGATAGTACGCGTAGGATATCTAAAGTAGATAGTGTGTGTGCGACGTCCTTTGAAGGTCTCGCCAACGCAAGCTTATCCTCACGTTTGGCAGTTCAAGGTCCTGGTGGCCATTGATTACGGTGTGATGACGTCACGAGCGCGGGCCGGCGGCGGCTCTGACGATGCCGCCGTCCCAAGCCAGCCGCAAGCCCGCAGTCGCTTCAGCAATCCGCTCCGCAGTCAGCGCGTCGCTCGGCCCGAGACTTCGCCCGCGCCCCGTATCGATCACCCTACTAAATGTTTTGATTACATTTCTAAACAGACTTTTTATAACACATCGGTCGCACGCGTTACCGTCAATGATCTACAGTTTAAATTCATTACAATCAATGTATTACACAACAGTTTCGTACATATTGTTTTATAGTGAAAGTAAAGACATATGAAAGTGTTTTAGAAAAGTTTTTATTTATAAGTAGTTGAATTTATACAACACTTTCTACAATGGTTAAAAATCCGGGGTAAGTTTGAATTGGTCAATTCTGTGATAATGAGGTAGGCAAATACGTGACTATGCGAAAATATACGTATTCTTGTTGTATGCGCAGTGTTGGTAAAATGTTTGTGCACTCTGACCTATACCACAGATTACCAAATAGTAGTCTACGCACACGATCAGCTGTTCACATTCAGTAAAAAATAATTTTACCTCTATGGCTGTTCTGTTTCATTGAAATGTCTTTATCTAGACTCGCTCTTTATAGGGAAAAAAATTTTCGAAATAATTGAAGTCGGTGTATTATATTTATAATTGTCAAAATATCAAAGCTGTATCTATTTCCCATGTTTTCCATTTTCCATTCAATATTTAATAATG
Organism: Teleiodes luculella; assembly: GCA_948473455.1. Classification (NCBI taxonomy): domain Eukaryota; kingdom Metazoa; phylum Arthropoda; class Insecta; order Lepidoptera; family Gelechiidae; genus Teleiodes; species Teleiodes luculella. Next base: position 8,083,890 of record OX419590.1, on the reverse strand, counting down.
AAAATTCAAAGTAAGTATAGGTATTATTTATTTTTTGTGCTCTCGTTACTTTCTTATTTACGATATTATTATATTTTACACTCTATCTCTTCATCAGGTTATTCATAAAGTTATCAATTAGCGTGCGTGGCTATAGGTTTTAACCACAGAGTTTAACTAGAAAATGAGTAATAATAACACTTTATTTTCATATATTTGTATTTATGTAAACGTATCGTAATATAAACCCCTCGAGAGCCATGTGTGTTATAATTTATCAATTTTCCTATCTTAAATATTTAACTGTTTTCGTTTTGAAGAACTGTAGTCCTAGTCACATTATATTTACCCGCACGTTAAGCAAATTTTTTCCTTTTATTATTTCATACAGGCGAGTGGTCACTCAACAAGTGCTTACATTAGCGATCGCTGTCTTGTAAGCACTTTATTTTTAACGACTTCAAAAAGTTATACCAATCCGCAAATCTAGAAAAATTGTAGCTACGTTGCTAGGCAACAGTGTTAGTAAACAGAACTCTGACGCAAACAGGATAACACACAAGGAATAATAAATAACACATCAATCGATGACTCGTACGGATTCATGGAATTAACAACTGGGCAACTGGGTAATAATTTCGTATCGGGGCCTCTCCAAACCGGGTGACCAGCATTGGTTTTATAACAGAAAAGACTAATTAAATAAATTTCTGTTAACCTAGTCTCAATAATCTCGCTAATAAATATAAAGTACTGCTGAAAAAATAAAACAAAAATATAAATATGGACTGAAAACCTATGTCGTTCTAGGGTCAATAAATTTATTATTTCTAGAAAATGATGTGGCCGTGTCTTGTCCTATCCTCTCAATAATAATTTTATTATTCTTGCAACATGCATGACCTCTGGTCCGAGGTGCGAGTGACCGGCTAGTCTGCTTGCACGAAACAATATCGTGGAAGTCAAAAGTTTCTACCTACTTAATCAATTTTGACGGAATTAAAAAAAAATCAAAATGTTTTATTCTTATACATAGACATAATTTATTTGACAAAACACAACAAAAAAGAAAAAGAGAACAAAAAATACAAAATCAAAATAAGATTACACAAATCATTTTTCGACGTTTTTTAATGAAGTTACTAGGTTTTGCTCAAACCGAGGCTGCGCCTCTCGTCTCACACTAATGAAGAATGAACTATTAAAATTTAAAGAGGCGATGCGATATTAGTTTGAACAGAACTGGCTAGGCTAAATACTAGATTTCTGCCTCGTGGCTGCGGAGCAGTGGGCGGCCACGTTAACTGTTTTTTCTGTGGGAATGAGGTATTTTCCTGCGGTAAAATGTAGCCTATGTGTTATTCTGGTGTACAAGCTATATTATTGTAAAGTTTCATCAAAATCCATGCGGTAGTTTTTTCGTGAAACAGTAACAAACATCCATACATCCCAACATCCATCCTCACAAACTTTCGCGTTTAATAATAGTAGGATTACCAAGTGCGCTGTATTGCGTAACCTGTAGAAATATTTCACACGTCTACACACGTTCTCGTTTTTTGCTGTGACCGCTAGGCCCGTCTGCCGATGGGTGGATGACCGCAATCCCTGGCACAAAGCTACAACCAATATGGAACACGAGCAAATGTTTTTTTTTTTCGAAAGACAACCTGTTGTTGCCACGTCCTGAGTTGTATTTTATTATGTGTTATGGTTTATGACCGCACGACTGAATTAGTGAAGATATACGTCAGGATTTACTGATAGAGGCTGGAGAAGAAACAGATGACTTACTCTATTTGAGGAATGTAGATAGATAGATACGCATATTTTTTGTTCTGAAACCAGTCAAAATGTTTCCTAATTAATGTAGGTTATTAAAAATTAAAGTAACACGTACATATTTTTTTCTACTAAATACTAAAATTTATAAAAATGATTCCCCGAAATGTATAATTTACGTGAATCACTTCAAAACTCCTGCCCTATATTCCATTTTTATAATTATTTTTTTGTATTCGTATCGACAAGACAAGACAAGCTTTTTATGAAATCGCAATTTCTAAGAGGACAACCGGGCGTTACCGGGGGCCATTAGCGTTTATTTAGTGATTTGATTCTACCTATTCCTAATTGTTTCAAATTTTAACCAATATTCCAAATAATAACTGGTAGTGCAAAAGCTAATTTCATCTGCCATTAGACATAAGACTGATGACAGAGTAGGTTGATGTTGCGAATTTTAGGCAATCGATAAGGCCATCATCATTACCTACAGTTTGTGATCGGTGACGCAGTTATAGTGATTCACAATCACATAACAGTCGAGTGACAACGCGTGGACAACGCGCTTTATCAGTGCGACCCGAAATTCAACCCTGCTGTATGTACAGTAAGCAGCACATGCGGCTGGACACTCGCACTACGAAACTCGCTTATATTGCTACGGAATAACGGCGCTGCCGAGGTCAACATGTACTGTACAGCCACAAGTGCTGAAATGAAATGAAATCATTTATTTTTAACACTTTTTATAAATAAAGTTACATTTAGTGGCGAGTTCAGCAAAGCAAAATGTGCGGTCTTTTGTGGAGAAGAGCTCGCCGAATAAACTCCACAAGCGTCGCATCTTTTAAAAATTATATATATTTTTTATATGTAATATTATAGGTAGGTATAATATAATAATATATAATATCTTAATAAATAAAATTATATTAATAGCCAACTCAAGCAACCTCATTCCCATGGAGATCTGTCTTCTAAATAATCAGATATCTTGTAATATGCAATAAATTTTTGCTTAACTACAACTTTAAACTTCTCTAAGGCTGCCTACTGTACTAAGATTACATACCTACTAAGATTTATTTATTTTCATTCATGTGTTATCCGCGTGTAAGTGTTTAATTAATAAAAAAATATATGTATTGGTGTGATTTATCGGCAATAAAAACCACTTAAAAATAGGTACTTAATCGTAACTATTATTTTCTTGCAAGGCTAACCACCGTTGGAATTTGCAATGTTCACCTAAGCACACGTCATACTTTATAATTATTTATTTAATTATGTACGTTTCATTTATTACTTTCATAAAGTACGATAATTTTAATCATTTCTCAATTTTAATTTGAACCACATCAGGTGGGTTTTGGAACACCCCTCGGGTGTGAGGCGGCCATACATGCAGTCCGATCTTTTGCTTTGTTGGAAGACAGCAATGACGTTATAGTCAAACTTGACATTCGGAATGCATTTAATAGCATAGACCGGGAAGCAATCTTGTCAGAAGTGAGAAGTCTGATGCCTTCGGTTTACCCCTTTCTGTGTCAATGTTACTCCTCTCCAAGTAACCTTGCCTACAATGACATCTCGATCCTATCCCAGGTCGGAGCGCAACAAGGGGATCCTTTAGGGCCACTAATATTCAGCTTGGCGATACACAAAGTTGTATCTTTGCTTAAAGCCCCCCTTAACATTTGGTACTTGGACGACGGTACCATAGGTGGAAATCCGGATGTAGTGGAGAACGATATTTTGTCCCTCTTGCCGGCACTGAAGAGTTTAGGCTTGGAAGTGAACTCGGCTATATAAGTGTGAACTTTATTCGTGTGGTGATTTGGCTTTGAGCACCCGTGATAGGTTCGCACCTTTAATTCCCGGTATCAGAATTATGGGTAGAGATAGTTTTAATCTCTTAGGTGCCCCCATTTTCCCGGAGGGGGTTGTTGAGTGCTTGCAGCTTAAGACGCGGATCCTGAAGTCTATGTTGGAGCATTTTAAGCACCTACCGGCACACGTTTCTTTGACCTTGCTCAGGAGCTGCTTTGCGATGCCCAAGCTAACCTATATAGTGAGGACGACTCCTACGTGGCAGTTCCCGGAAGAAGTGGTAAATTTTGACACCACTTTAAAGTGTATTTTGGAGGAGACGCTCAATGTTAGCCTGTCCGAGTCTCAATGGTGTCAGGCAAGTCTTCCAATCAGACACGGGGGCTTGGGTGTTCGCCGTTTACGTGAGGCTGGCCCTATTGGTTTTTTAGCTTCGTCGCATGGGGCTGCGGAGCTAGTCGCTCGCATTTTGTCCACTGATGGTGGCGAGCTCCGCATCCCTTTTGCGACTGAGGCCCAGGAAGCTTGGTCAGCTTTGTGTCCCGGCGCCAATTCTCCGGACAAACCAGACAAACAAAGGGCGTGGGACGAAATTACTTCCAAGCATCTCTTGGCCGGGTTGGTTGCTGAGGGATCCGGTTCTGAGATGGCGCGTCTTCTCGCTGCTGGCAAACCCGAGTCGGGTGCCTGGTTGCATGCCTTACCATCCCCCTTTATGGGCACGCTGCTAGACGATGACTCGCTTAGGGTGGCTGTTGCGTTGCGCCTGGGTTGCACAGTCTGCGAGCGTCATGCATGTGTGTGTGGTTCTGTGGTAGAATCCAATGGGCACCATGGTTTGAGCTGCATCCAATATGCTGGACGGCGACCTCGACATAGCGCTATAAACGAGATTCTCAAGCGGGCCTTTGCATCGGCGGAGGTTCCATGCGTGCTCGAGCCTCCTCCGGGTCTATCTCGGTCGGATGGTAAGCGGCCGGACGGTCTTACCCTTGTTCCCTGGCGAAGAGGTCGCTCTCTCATTTGGGACGCGACTTGTGTCAGCACGTTCGCTGTTTGCCACCTGCCGAGTACGCAGCGTGTTGCAGGCGGAGCCGCTGAGGCTGCTTCCTTGAGAAAGCGCGCTAAATACTCAAGCCTGGAAAACATATATGATTTTGTGCCTTTTGCCGTCGAAACTGCTAGGCCATGGTGTGCGGAGGCCAAGGATCTAGTGCTGGAGATTGGGCGCCGGCTGAGGGAGAGGGGTAAGGATCCCCGTTCCGGGTTTTTCTTGATGCAGCAGATATCCATCGCGATCCAGAGGGGTAACGCTGCAAGTATTATGGGCACGTTTGGTCAGGGAGCGGTTCGAGGGGCCTATTTAACTGAATTTTCTATTTTTGGACATTTGTTTTATTTTTTATTTAACAATTCAATGTATGACTTATATTCTTTTGACATGTAATTAAAATTATTGTACGTTTCATAATTAATAAGTAAAAAATACCTTACAACAACTACTAGGTACTTTGAGGTTGGAATAGATCAAATTAACAATTGCACAATATTTTTCCCACTGTAAAACATGTTTATTAATACCTATTTCCCTTACACACATTTATAAAATAGTATGTAGGTAGGTATAGTAATTCCAAGAAGTATACAAATGGAGGTTACCGATCATTTCCTGTAATGTAGATCTAGGCGGCCCAGTTGTATTCTACCAACTAAACAACTATCCTTCTTGACCGTGACGGAAGCTTGTAGACTAGGAAAAAAATTGAAATATCGCTCTAGTTTTTGAGGTGACAGGCAAATCTTGTAACATGTTGAAAATTAATTTGCAAATATTGATCAATAAGTTTTTAATCTACAGCTATGCAAATGCTCGAAACGCTACTTTCGAAAAAATATTTTTAAAATAACTGACCAGGGAAGGCGGATTAGTAACATGTTATGTATTTGTAATCTACTCATGATTCCCTTGATACCCCACATGGCATGATTTTTTTTTTGGCCGCCTTATAGGATTTCAGGTACAAGAAGTAATTTTTCAAACTGCTAATAGCGATTTTCGGATTCAGCGATGTCCAAAACCCCCCAAGAGCACTGCGAGCAACTTGGAACAAGATAGAGGCAAATCTTGTTCCAAGTTGCTCGTAGTGCATGCAGACAATCACAATTTAAATCAATTCAGAGTTTTCTAGTCTATTGAGAAAAACGTTTTTCCGGTTTCTCACTTTTTACGCGCAGGTGTAAAAACTGTATGTAAAAGGTTAAACAAAAAGTTATCAAGTAAAGTTTAATGAACAGATTTCTTCAGTATCGTCGCAGACGTTTTTTCTTAATCCTGCTATAGGTATGTCGTTGAAAATAATGATTTACAAATCAAAACGGGTATGTAGGTAAGGTGCATTGGGGCTATTCCGATACGATTTTCGTTGAGTTGATAGGTAGTGTTAGTTTATATTTATTTGTAAAAGATTGGTAATTGTTTTTTAAAAACTGATTTTACCTCTGTCTAGTCAAGAAAATTATCTATTAGCGTACATATAAAGAGTCATGATATGTATTTTAGTTAATGAGTTATACATATTTAAAAAACGCACTTTATTTTTTCTTTTCTTGGGGATATTCCGAACCATGTCGAGGTTATTCCGAACTCATTCAAAAGTGTGTTTTAAGGCCTAGTATTCAAAGTGCATATTTCTTTTTCGTTCGGAAAACCCCCGGTGACAAAAATATTAACGTATATGTCAAGTATATCGCTCAACCCAATTTTCATAGATTTGAAATTCGGAATTACCCATCCAGTGACAGAGGTCCTCAACATTTTAGCTATAGTTGATGAGTGTTATAAATTTTGAAATTAAAGACAATGAAATTTATAACAACATTTATTTTTGTCTCTCTATCAAGATAGATCAATAGTTAAGTTTCTAATTATATAGAGTGTAAAGAACGGTGCACCGAAAACGATGCAGGCGTGATCAGTTTATGTAACTAAACAACATTCTTGGAGAAAGTTGTTCAGTTTCGTGGACTGAAAACGCAATCCCTTGCACCTAGTATTTTGGTACATCGTCTCTTACACCTTATATTCAGTGTAGTTATCAGTTTGGACGCAATGAATCAGTCTTTGCATTAAACTTTTTTTTTTCTTTTTTTTTTTTTTTGTAACGCCTCGGTAAGTCTTCTGGCGCGTATGGTTTAATTTTCTTACGGACGTACGTACGGGGCATGTTTGGCCTGAAAAAATAAGATGGGATAAGTACTGAATGCAATTTATAGACAATTCAATATAAGTGCCGTATGGGATGAGCTTCATATACTCCAAAAGCGGCCTATGTAAAATATATACTAACCCTCGGAAATTAACTTATACTGATGTCCGAATTTCAAATAGAAAAAATATGTTTGATCACGCACAATATAATGTTTGTATTGTAGTAATGTACCTACGACGGCGCGGTTGTATGAAGCTTTGTCTCTGTACCTTTTCACAACTACCTACTTTGAAAGGTTGAGAAATTCTGCAAATTACTATGAGAAAACAAAATGGGTTTATTCCGAACACCAAACATCGGAATATCTCCGTCGGGTTTATTCCGAATAAAACTAAAATTTACAGATAAAACGTCCTGGCACATTGAATTGTCCTTAAAAAACGACAATTTACCATAAAATCAAACAATCAATTCATTTACTTACCTAGTTTAGACACAATCCAAGTTGGGGTTATTCCGATTCGCTAAATATGGCGCGAAATCGTCCTTTGGCACAAAAACTGTCACTGCACTCGTCCGAAAGCAGCTAGCGACGAGCGTCAACGGAAAACCGATAGCCAAATCAACATGGCGCCTAAGTAAATGTTGCCAACATAAAAATATTATTGCGTTTGGTAGATTTTTCGGTTGTTCGGAATATAACCAAATTCGGAATAGCCCCAATGCACCTTACCTACTATAGGAACATTGTTCGTTCGCCGAATATTTTTTGTCTTATTTACTACTAGCTTTGGCCCGCGACTTCGTACGCGTTTTGAAGTATTACGGATAATGAAACTAATTTATAGTAGATAAGTGTGATCGGAAGAGAATAAGAGTAAACAATTAAAAAACTAATAAAACACAAAATTAGAGGAGAAATAGTGCAAAGAGAAAAAATAATTAAATAGTGTTCCGTGGTCTGAACCTGATGAAAAATACTTGACAACTGACTTGTCAAAAGCTTTGAAATTATCGATCCTATTACCAAAGAGGATATTATAATCACTACGTTTTTACCTATTACGCGACGGGTCGGCATTGTCGTGATTATTTTTAAACTACTTACTTAAATCTCAATAAATCTTTAATCTACAAAAAAATAAACGTAGATCGTTTTTTTATACCCAAAATCCCCCATATATTAGCAAAAACCCCTATATATAGGTAGCAAGTTTAATTGAAATAAGATGCGCCGTTTTCGAGAATTAAGATCATTTTTCTTTTATACCCCGTTCCCGTAGAAATAAGATATTTTCCGGTGGTAAAACGTAGCCTTTTTGAGTTGGAAATCCAGAAACATAATATTAAAAGACCGCATCCAATTTAGTAGAGTAGTTTTTGCATGATGCGATAACAAACATACGGACAGACAGACAGACAGACAAAAATTCTAAAAACATTATTCTTGGCTCCTACTACTTTTATACATAATGTATAGTTACCCTACATAATTTTTTTTTCAGGCATCTCTCAAGTACGGATATCGACCTGTTTTTTTTTATTATACTTATGTATAAACTTTCATATTTTAGATATTAAAACATATTTACCTACCTACTTTTAAAAATGTTATCTGGCTTTAATTTAACTGGATTTGGATAGTATTTGAAAAAGGATAGATTCTGATAAATAATTTAATTATAAGCACAGTAAACTATATTTAATAATTAAGTTCAAGAGGTTAAAGTTTCTTCTTATCAGTACTGAGACGTCAGTTGCATTGTAGGGCTCCCGAGAACCCTACGATATCGTCGTGCTAACAGATTTAACCTTAAAATATTTACCATTTTAAATAGCAATAATAAAACAAGGATAGAAAAATTGCAGTGTTTCTAAAAACTATAAAATAAAATGGTTCTAGTGATATTCGGATTTGCTATTCACTTTCGGCGGCATCTTCGGATTGTGCAATTGCAAAGGTGATGTGAATTGAAAACATAATGGATTTAATTAAATGATAAAATATGAATTTTAAATTACTAGTTCAGAAGTGTTGCCATGTGCCCACGTTAGGTGGTGGCTGTTGTTGGTATTAGATACACAGGTGAACGCTGCTGCATCGGTTATACTATACTAGCTTTTCGCCACGGCTCCGCCCGCGTTAACAGATTTTCCCGTGGGAATGAGAAATTTTCCCGCATTAAAAGGTAGCCTATGTCCAGTTTCGGAGCGTGTTCAAGTATTAGGATTTTTTTACACCTTAAGCTTGGATTACATTATAGGACTTTTAGCACGTTTTGGTAAGGATCCCTAATTTCTTTTGAAAATAGAATATACCCGGCGATAGTGCAACTTTCCAACAGTGAAATAATTTTTAAATCGGTTCAGTAGTTTCGCAGCCTATTCGATGCAAACAAACAAACAAAAATTATGTAATTGACCTACGCTTGTGTCGGAAAATCGACGTATTAAGCTTCACCGGACTTACGGGAAATGGAGGGCTCTATAAGTAGTCGTATTCCAAAGCATCCGGGGCAGTTCAACCTCTGACCTCGGATACAGAAAACATCATGAAGGAGGCGCCGCCGCGTACATGTTTTGAATTGGGTGCTTATTCTTGAGTTGCCCCATACGATACCCAGAGTTAAATTGAGTTGGTTCCCATTCTTTACTAAGAAGCACATGACAGACAAGATATCATTACCATTAAATACTTATTATAATACATAATTGCAAGAACAGTAAGTACCTAAGTCTCTTGACTGGTAGATAGATGTCATACAGTACGGTATCTGATAATAATGACCTGAATTTGCATTTGTGATTGTGTTAATTATATTGGATATATCCTGAGACAAACAGAACTAGCCAATATCATGGGCATACCTATCGTAGTGAGTTAAATTAGATATCTAGATAGGTTACACAGTTGTTGTTTACGTCTGTATCTCACATTGCTGAGTAGAGTCAATCAGTTGTACCTAAGTCGTAAATTAATCAGTGTGCACGAAGCTTGTTGATGATAATGAAATGAAACACAACTCTTTTGTATACAGTGTAGTGCCCCACTGTTCGGTCCGGACAAACAACAATTTGTGCTCGTGAAGCATTCGTTAGTCTACAGTACTACCACACTACCACTAGGTATGGTATGTAGCTGGAAAACAAAAGACTTCATATTCATTCCATACCTAATAGCGAAGTTTTCCTCTTACTTAATAGACTAAAGAAGTAGCTTTTGTTTCTTCAAGACTTATTGTTAATGCCATAAAACAGTAGTACGTTACAATAAACAAGTTTTTTATAACCTCCTCATTAAGATTACAATACATAGTTGCTGCTAGCTAGCTTTATCCGCAGTTAGCTGGATGAAGTTAGATGGCTAAATTAAATTAGATGGCGCACCCAAGTTCAACCATCCGAATTTATTAGATTCCAGACCATTATCAGATCTGCCAAGGACATCAACATAGAATCTCATTTTAGGTTATTGTGAACTACCTACTGTACAAGCTTGCTATGTAACTTTCAACCATACAAGCTGCTCCGTGGCTGATTGAGAAATGTACTTCCGTTCTTATATCTGAAATTCCTTAAAATCTCCTATTAATACTTACATTTAAATATTGTATGTATAAATAAGTACTATTTTTGAAATTCATGATTTAGTGTAATGTTTACGTTTTATCTCACAACAGCTAATAAAATTAAGTACTTCATATATTTCAAAACTGGGAGGGGTGCAGGAAAATTTACTTAAATATGGAAACAGCCAACAAAAAACCAGTAAACATTCCTTTTATTGTAATTATTATTATTATCTAACAAATAGATTTAAAATAAATATTTTTTAATTAGTAGTAGGTATTGGTTAATCACAATTTATGTGCTTATAAAAAATTATAATAGTTTTAAAAGTCGGCAATAATAATTACACTGATAACAGTTAATTAGCAAAATTTAGATTTTAGTTTGTACCTTCGTTACATAATACTCGCGTAGTGCGTCAATATGCTCTCCTATGATTTTTCGCTAAAAATAACTATTATTTGTTGGCAGTGAAAGTGAAAACTTCTCTACTGGCAAACGTTGAATAGCCATAAAAATATTTTCTATTTCTGACTCATATTATGTACCAATTATATACGCGTAGGTACATAATACCGTTTACATACCGAATTTATGCACGTGACGTGAACCGACGTGATACTCTTTCACAAATCACAGCAAATGCAATTTAAACTCAATGATAATTAATTTCGGGCAATAAATGTGGTCATAAACAACCATTATCAATACTTACACGTATGTTTAAGCGTCACTAAGCGTCTATACCTCATGCTTATCTTATGTAAGAGTCTACCTAATGTCTACGAAATGACTTGCCAATTTTTACTACGGAGTATTTTTACCTACATTACATAGCTATTTTAAATATTTTTTGCATCTATTTATCTACTTATTTGATTTAATATTATAAAATAAACTTAAGTTTAGCATCCACTATAGCGACATAATGAAATGACATAATATAGGTATTAGAAAGTAGATACATTTTCACTTAGCATAATTAGTTTTATAGACCTGTTTCTCATCTCCTTCAGGTGTAGTTGGAATTCAAATCACTGTTTGTTGTAAGCGTTTACCAGGTTTATTTGCAACCAAGTATGCAGTATGCACCCATTATACAAACACTGCGAAAGCGAATTAGACTTTGCAATACAAAAGTATTTTTGTTCTATGACCACAACGTATTGTATTTTAAAAGGAGTAGGTACCACAAGCGCAAATAAATTTGTAATCGTTTACAAGAGTAAACTTGAGACAGGTTTAGTTATTATTCACACGTAATTTTTTCGTAAACAGCGATGGCGCCCACGAAGCTATGCTCAAGCCTGAGGGCTGCAAGCCAGAAATAACTACCAAAAACATCCCCAATAAAGAAGAACAGAAGGCCGAGGAGTACGAGGCCTTGCAGAGCTTCCTCCGCAGCATCAGCTCCACAGCCACACTACCACCTTACGTCAAGGGCGAGACCTATTCTTCAGTGCGAGGAGTTTTTAACCAGGTGAGTAGCCGTTAACAGCCTTAATACTTAGGTATCAGGCGCGGTCCGAAGGGGGGGGTCACAGGGGACATGACCCACCCCAAAATCAAAGGTGATATTGATAAATCTCAAAAATTTGCCAAATAATAAAATGAAAATTTCTAGCTACCCCTAACAGCGATAAATTTATAGAAGAAAGTATCTGAAATAATCTGAATTCTATACTAACCATTGAATCTCAGTAATCTTAAATAAAACTATTATTATTATTCCCATTTTTTAAATAATCCTCCTGCCACTGTCATTACAGAGTATCAGCTATGAATTACAAAGTGGAAATGGGAGGTCACAGAAAATGCTGATACGAAACTTCATAAGTGTATAGTTTCTACCATCGAAGTTTGTGATGATGATTTATACCCAAATATAAAGTCATTTCTCAAAATTCTGGCAACTCTTCCTATATGTGGTGCGACAGCAGAGCGATCCTTTTCTACGCTTAGGCATGTAAAAACGTGGTTGAGGGCTAACATGTACCCGGAAATAGTACCAGACGTATCAAATATTATCACCCGATTTGCAAATACAAAAAATAGCTGCCAAGTGCGAGTCGGACTCGCCCATGAAGGGTTCCGTAGGTAAGTGTGCTTCGAGGTATAATCCTCCCCTATGAAACCTTCATGAAATTCAGTTTTGACTATGCTAAAAAATGCTATTAAAATAGTAGTAAATAGTATCATTGTAAGGAAATTACTATCATTATGATTCTGAAGATATAGCTATAGTTTGGGGAGGATTATAGCTGGATGTTCAAGTCAGAATCCTCCCCCTTCCCCAAAAAACGGTGAGGTCTTTCGACTTAGATTATATCCAAAAAAATAGACACGAAATAGTATTCATTGCTCACTAAAGAAAGAAAATTAGACGTGCTGTAATTCCGAAGATATAACTACTGGTTGGAGAGGATTATGGCTTGAGCATTTTAATTTTGCTCATTTCTGCACAACGCTTTGTTATTTCATCCTAAAATTAATATCAAAAATTGCAATTGAAATAGTATCGTCAAACTACATTCGATTTATTACGAAAAACATCTTAAAAGTACTTTTAAAATACATGTAAAGTTCTACATGCAAATTAGTTTTGAGTCCCTATAATGCACAGTACGATTATGCACAGCCAGCAAAGGCAATGGCAAAAAACGGAACCCTTATAGATTCGTCATGTCTGTCTGTCTGTCTGTCCGTCCGTATGTCACAGCCAGTTTTTTCCAAAACTATAACAACTATACTGTTGAAACTTAGTAAGTAGATGTATTTTGTGAACCGCATTAAGATTATCCACACAAAAATAGAAAGAAAAAAAAACAATAATTTTGGGGGTTTCCCATACATAGAACTAAAACTTAAAAAGAAAAATTCATCAAACCCATACGTGTGGGGTATCTATGGATAGGTCTTCAAAAATGGTATTGAGGTTTCTAATATCATTTTTTTCTAAAGGATGATAAAACTAAAAAAAGTATATAATGTACATGCAAACTTCCACCGAAACGAGATCTAGTAAGTAGTTTTTTTTAATACGTCATAAATCGTAAACAGCAATTTATAATAATAATAATAATCTTTATTTCTTCAAATAGGGATTACAATTTGTTGTCAGGGTCTCCTGTTAAGTTAAACTTGTGTTAGGAGGCCCTGCTCTTCCTAATGACAAGTTACATTTTCAATCCTAAATGTAAAGAAAAGGTAATTAAATAAAATTCATGAATAACAATATACCAAAGCCTATGTGTGAGTATGTGAATGTGTGTGCGTGCGGGAGTGTGTCTGTGTATGTGTGGGTAATTTAACTTCCACTATTATTAAAAAATCGATCAAAGTTACAACGAACTACAAGAACTTTTAAATTATATTACTTGCTGTTACGGAACCCTTCATGAGCGAGTCCGACTCGCACTTGGCCGCTTTTTTTATTAGTGTAGTGAGTGACCCCCTCCAAAATTTCAGGCTGCGACCGCGCCTGTTAGGTATATCCCTACCGAGGGACTCTTGCCTAGGTTTAAGCCTTAGTAGACCGTGTTGGTCCAGTGAGAATTGGTGAACTTCACACACAACCTTCATTTTATAGAATAGAAGTCATTTATTCGCAGCACCCAAAACAGAACATAACATACAAGACCAACAGAGCAAACATTGATACACAGATATAAAATGTTTTATGCACTGCGAAAGGGCTATCTCACCATAAGTTGTATGGCAGTACCCACTGAATTTATGCGCAGGTGTGTGCAGGTTACCTCACTATGTACCGTGATAGCCTTATTTAAACACACAATGACGTACTGAATTCAAAAATGTAAAACACTTTTATATGTGCCGTCCGAGGCTTTGAACCTGCGCAGCTGCGCCTCCAGCATGGAAGACAACGGCCTTAGCCACTACACTAGCCACTAGCCACTAGATCACTACACGTTTCCTACCATTGTGCTTCTCGTATTGGAATTGGTACCGGTTTGGAATAAATCAGACTTAAAATATTTCTTACCAGATTATTATAAAAATGTAGGTGTAGGTTTAGCAATTCAGTCTTTCTGTTCAATATCATCTCTTCATGTCTAGATCAAGGCTACAAATGCTACAATAAGTAAAATGGAACGAAAAGCGTTTCTTTACAGTTACCATTTCACAACCCCCGTGACTAATGAGATCAAGATTTTATTAAGAGCTACATGGAAAATTGGAGAAGCATTTTATTATTTATTACAAACGTGAAACACACACGTTTTATTGCAATAAGTGTAGTACGGATATTGATTCAATTACCCATATACTTAGTTAGAGCAATCATTTCTTACTTCAAGTGCTCTTAGTGCAGAATTACGATTGTAAATCGTATCGATCATCCATATAAAAAGGTTCGTGTACGTACTTGGCATGATATTCGATTTACCTAACTAAATATGTAATAGTCTGTTTATGTACATAATAGCATATAATAGCAAATTTTATAAATTTGTGCAGAAAATAGTTTTGCTCAGCAAATTATAAGGCAAAAGCAGGTGAGGATGCAAGTTTGAAATATTTAAATTTAAAGTAGGTACCTAAACTACCTATTTCCATCTGTTTTGTGTGTTAGTCATATTTACTTATTCCTTTCTCGTGATGAATGGTCCACGAAAATGGTCGTTTCCTTGAAACAAAACAGTCTACAGTAAATTCTAGCAAATACTAAAAAAATGTTGCTCGTTAGACAGACCACACATCACATCATCATACTAATATTTTAGAGGAAAGAAATGTATTTGTGTGTGTGTGTGTGTGTGTGTATGTAATATGTATATTGTATGTTTGTAATGAATAAACTCAAAAACTACTGCACTGATTTCAAAAAATATTTCATCATTAGAAAGCTACATTCACCCTGCTAGCTATCTTTTACTGCGGGAAAATGCCTCATTCCTACGGGGAAAAGTGTTAACGCGGGCGGAGCCGCGGCGGAAAGCTAGTATTATATATATAACCTTAACCGTGTAATACAATGCATGAGCCGAAACAGAAACTGCATTGTTCGAACGTAAAAACAAGTTAAATATAAATTTAATTATCTACGAATCAGTATAACTGCTTATATTTTTCAAACTACTTTTGGTCTTTAATACAAACAACAAGAATTTCTTGGTTAATTTATGTGCATTTGTCTTTTAATCATATTCAAATTATTATGATTCTCTTTTATGTTAGCTTATATTCTAATACTGTATTTTTTCAATATTGCAAAAAATATAGGGGAAGGGGGGGCATGACGGGGACGCGAGGTAAGACGGGTCACGCACAGATACAAGAAACTAGACTCTTGCGAACAGAAAGCAATAAGCCAATAGGAAGCCATACTCGATCAACCGTCAGCGCGACAGAAAGAGTGAGTGGGAGTGCATGCGTTTTTTGTTTACAAACGAAAATCACGTTGAGTGTCTCGTCGATCTAATTTTACGCAGTTAAAAACGTCTTTACTATAAGGTAATTATGACTACCCAATTTATGTCTTTTCTCGTATATGGTTGTTAGTGTTGTTTACTTTGTTGTGGTGTAGTTAGACAAAAGTTAAGTTAATATTTATTTTTTTGAGAAATTATTTTTTTCTAAATCAGCCTTTGGGGTAAGACGGGGTTTTGGGTATGGGGTACCGCCAGCTTTGTGGAAGTTGGGCTCACAATGGTTGTGCTGGTGTGGATGATGAAAACACCGAAGAAATTCATATTTGTATTTATTGCGATAATAATTAGCTTACCCCATCTTGCCCCATTTTCATAACCCCATCTTACCCCATGGTAAGGGGCAAGATGGTTTTTCGAAAGTTCCTATCAAATCATTTATTTTAAACAAATGCTATAAGTTCATCTCCCAAAGACTATGCCAAATTGTAGTTAGATTAATAAGGCATTGTGCCATAAATAAATAAGCATAATAAACGCAATGATTATACTGTATTTTTGATATTTTCCTTAGATACCCCATCATGCCCCCCCTTCCCCTACTATACGAAAGTTCAAGGGTAAACCTACCAAAGAACATGTAAGTAATAATAATCTACATTCAAGGAAGTCATAGTGACATCCATAAATAGATAACTTGATATTAATTTACATAGGTACTACTTACGTACTTTTATGATACCTACCTACTAATAAAATGACTCTAAAATTTACTTTTTTGCGCCTCATTTTCATCTCATCATGAGAAAAAATTGCTAGTGCCAGACTACTAGCAAAAACGATGCGGAATATGTTGTGCAAAAAAATTGCCATCGATCATAATTCATATAATATCTACCACTGAATTTATTGCGTGTGTGTCATTCCGTTGATGACAACCAACGCGGATATTAGAAACGAGCAAACATTTCAAGTCAATTAAAATGATGGCTACCAGCTAAGTATGTGAGCTATTTCAGCAGGTATCACATATACAAGTACCTACACTACACTCATATATGTACTTACGTTATATGGTTAAAAGTCGGTACTTAACAGGATCGCAAAATGCTGTTCATGTTTTTGTTTTGATTTAATTATTGCCTGTTAATTGGTATGTTTTGAAATTATGTGACAATCTTTTCTCCAGTGAATGAACTCCTAACTTTCAGAAGAAGCATTTTTGGGTTGTTTAAGTTTAGCATGCAAATGCCAAGAGATTATAAGTAACAACTTTGCTATGTCATAGTAGTATCACAAAATCTACGTAATTACGTATCAAGCGTGCACCAGACTTACAAGGGGAGCGGAAGGTCATAAACCGTGAGGAGGAATAGATTTGGTAAAAAGAACAATTTACATTGTTCCAGTGTTTAATAACATGCGCCGTGCTAATCCTGGCCGCGGGTGCTGGCCACCCCATAGGCTTCTCTGCGGTAGCCTTACCACAGCTCAGCCAAGAAAATTCAACGCTGCATACAGACGAAGAAATGGGGTCTTGGATAGGTAAGAACTTCTTTTTAACTCCTAACAACATATTGTCATCCATCATCATATAATATAAGCAGAAAGACTACCTAGTGGCCTTACTTCTGGTCAAAGGCCTCCTCCACAGATCTTGCCCTGCCCTTTTCGCATTCAGCAGCTTTCCGCAACCCATTATAGTTTATGTTGTTGTTTATCAGATCAGCTTGTTTGTATCAAATTGTTGCGTTGTCATCGGTATATGTACATTGAATTTTTCATTATGCTACGACCCTTGGAAGATACTTACTTGAAGAGTTTCACTATTGGGATCCTTTATCAGACCCTTTAGATTAAGTGGTCACCTCTCCTCGCCAATATAAAGGTCTTATTGAGACAAATTAAATGAGCCCAAATTCGAGGGGTTTACTAGTAGCCGTTGAAGAGTTCCACTATCCACCTTCCGGCTCCAGCATCAGATCAGCTCGTTTGTGTCAAATTATTGTGTTGTCATCGGAATTACGAATATTTAAATAATAATAAATTTAAATTACGAATAGGTACTTAAACTAAAAAAAAATATTTATGACTGGAAGTACTGGAAGTTTATTCAAAAGTTAATCTACATATCGGGAGTTGGGAGTTGAAGGAAGCGACTTGCTGGCTGGATATCATAAGCATAAATTTTTAATCATTTTCATAAAAAAACTGTAGGTACATGATCGATCAATACACCATTCAATATACCAGATGATTCTCAAAAGCACAAACATTTGATTATGAAAATAAATTGCCTGTCTACCTCGATGGAAATCTGTATGTTGAAAATAATTTTATCCAACAATAAAAATTGTTTTGAGAGATATGTTAATGTGAGAGGTAACCGAGTATTGAATTGAAGTGAAAAACACGGAAAGTTTTAATTCCCAGATATATGTTTTTTTTATTTTACCACGCGTCAAATCATTAATTCAATAAAACTATTTATAGCTCTCATGATTTGCATTATTATAACACTTTATTTATGAGTAGTAGATACAAACTGAATATTATTAGTGGAAATTTATTTTATATCAGTTTATATCCTTATATCATTCAAGAATTCAAAAAAACTGTTAGTACCTATAATAATATAATAATAAATAAGCTAATGATTGACGGACATGCACAAGAGTTTGATTTTTCACAACAGCAGCGCTATTATTTAGACTCAGAAACTCGTAGTAACTATATCCACCAAATTAAAATAGAACTTTGACCGGTCATGAGACGGTCATTATCATAAGACTGTATAATGATACCCCTATGCCCCATTGTCACTGGTAATAACGCCACTGCCTACTCTGCGACGACGCGACGGAACGAACAATCATGAAAATCAAGCTAGGTCGTTCAAACCAATAAGTCTTTAAATCAGAAACAACAAGGATTACATTTGAATAACGACCATGCTTGTTAAGCTCATTATTATTATATACCTCAGGAAATATATAACTATTCGGCTGCGTGACTCAACACTCTTTATTTTTTACGGCTAACTAACTTATGAAATTATGAACGGTGGTATTAAGTACCATAACCACGTAACGTTTGCCTCATCTTAAATAAAATAGTTTTACCACAACAATATACATTTCATTTGACCATCGCTAACGTAAGTGTTGTTAAGTACGAGACTTTGACTAGAACTATTTAAATAGGTACAGAGTGTTACTAACATGATTCACAGTAATATGAGCTTAAGGAAAACGCTAAAGAGGTAAATATGAATAAAGGTTTGAGCTTTAGAAAATGAAAAAAAGATGTCGAGGTTGTAACCTCGCAAAAAGAGCGCAAGAGGTCGGGGCAACAATAAAACTCAAATCTTCGGATAAGCCAAGTTACCCGTAACGCCCTTAAGTTACCTAACAATAATTTTCGTCATATTTGCACACGTCAACGTATTTTACGTTACTTATCTTCTTACTACCTTTTAATTACCTACAAAAAACTTTGAATTCGGTCAGATCAGAATCCAGAGTTTAACGTGGTTTAACACAGAACTTGCGCCAGAGGCAGAAAGGCCTGTATCTGGTACGCTCTAATAAGATTCGAGATTCGACTTATTTACTCGAACAGACGACAACTGCGGGTAAAGTAATACCTAACTAGATTTTTTAATGTTGTTTCCAGCCAGCATCCACTCGGCGGCGACTCCCCTGGGCTCGATGATGTCGGGGCCAGTAATGGAGGCGATAGGGCGGCGGCGGACGCTGCAAGCTTCCACCATTCCTTTAGTCCTGGGCTGGATCCTCATAGGAACCGCTACGAACCACGCACTCGTGCTGCTGGGACGGGTGGTCTGCGGGTTCGCTGTGGGGATTATGGCCGCACCTTCACAGGTCGGTTTAAAATAATAATAATAATTTATAGCCAAAATTGTAAAATTTTTGCTTACAACAAATAGTATTAAGAATTTTATTTCTCGTGTGCGAATATTATATTAAGAATATTGTAAATTATTTTCTTGTACATATTCAGTTTGCTTTGCACATTCACGGGTTGTTTACTACGAACGACCCGATCAGTAAACTGTATAAAATTAAATTGAGTGTAGGTAGGTATAACCACGAAAATTTAAAAATATTGAATTTTCCTGTATAATTATGATAGATAACTTTACAGTTCTCAAAAGCAACAGCACATTTGCTAATACATTGCAGAATTACGTTTTGACATAATGACAATAAGTAGTTTGTTATATCGAGATGGTCATCTAAATTCATATTCTTTATGCGTGAATGCGACGACGACGCGACGGTTTAGTTAGGGTAATCCGCGGCTGACCTTTACAATGTCCTCGACTCTTTTGTGAAATTTTACCTTGGCCTTTCTTTTAACGTTCTTATAATATGTCTTACAGACTTGTTATGCTTTGTTCATTAATTATCTTCACCTACATTACAGCTGCTGAAATAAAATTATTCTATAGGTAGGTACTATTTAGGATGGTCCTAGATTATTTGAATAAAAGAAGGCAATATTCTAATTTATTATTGCAAATCACACAAAATCCAGAAATGACCGTTTGTTATCTGCACATATCCCCGCATATTACGAGTAGGTGCATATAGTATTATCTTTGTTTGACCAGCTTGTCGACTCCAATATTCCGTTCACCGCTGTGACATTGATTTTTCAAAAGAACGCGTTTATCTTCACCTACATAACTAACTATATAATATTTCCCTTTTTTTCGGCCAGGTGTACATCGGCGAGATATCCGAGCCAAGGTTACGCGGGCTGCTCATAGGGACGCCATTCGTGGCGTACTCAGTCGGCGTACTCTACGTGTACTCCCTTGGGAGCGTGCTATCATGGCGCTCGGTGGCGTTCCTCTGCGTGGTGCTGCCAATATTGGCGGTGACTGCACTGAGCTTCGCGCCCGAGAGCCCTACGTGGCTGGCCAGGCGGGGGCGCTTCCACGAAGCTATGGCCGCCATGTCCCGTCTCCGAGGTGACCCGGATACAGTGAGTATTTTGACCTATCTTAACATTATTTCACCTAATGAAATGACATCCATTCGACAAAAGTCTCCCCTAAGGATAGGTATTCACAACGACTAGTCTTGCTCTCTCCGCATCCGTCCGTACGCACGTTTATACCTAGTAGGTACTTGGTATTAAATAAGACTCATATCTTTCCTATAATCCAGAATATAATTTCCTCTCATCAAGAGTGAATAAAACAGTAAAGTGGTTGTGTAGATTTGCATTGAATTAATTCGCTTATAGTCGAGCAGTAGCGTGAAGCGATAAGAGTTTATAATCATAACATCGGCGACACGCGCCGATAATTAGTGCGCAGTCAACCATGACCATGACATTCAACTTGACCAATAAATAAACTATAGGTAAATGCTACTCAGATCGGAACCAACACTTATTTCTCTTGCTTAAACCCAGAAAGAAGGTTAGGTATACCTAACCTTACCTTACCACAGTATAAATAAATATACCTAGTGATTTGTTAGCATTTTATTTATACACTTTCGCAATTTTCATGGTTTTGTAACATTTAAAATTATACAAAATTTTAGGATTTAGTCGCAAAATATAATACTTTCGCAGATTACTTACAATGCCTTAGATAAACTTAAAACAGTCATATCTTCCGGAACGGAAGCCGATCGAATCGACGCTAAACAACGGAAGTCTTATTATAAAGTAGGTACATAGGTATTTACGCAATGTGAATGCATCAAAGCATCGTCCATCAGGCACACGATTCCATTCCAATGTTAATTTATTTGATTCCTCCAATCGTAAACCGAGCCGTCGTTGATGAACTCAATGAACGACACAAGGCAGCTAATGTTTCCTTCCATTCCACCTTCCATTCCACGATGTTTCTCGAACCACAAACAAACCAATTCCTCACTATATTAACTTGCATGACATGCGAACTCTAAATACCATATTTTTATATCATCTCAATAATAGTAATGCTATTTTTAACTGACACGCGATGTTATGTCCGTTTTCTCATCCACGCAATCAATGCTGCGTTTTATGAAAAAACTAGTCAAGTGCGAGTCGAACTCGCGACGTTCGTGCTCGTGCGCTTTTCCACTTTGAACCTCGTTTCATGCAAGTACGGTGAAGAGCAAGTCAAGTTGAACATGCAACTTACACCGGTTATCTTCTTATTCAACGTACCTATACTGTGCCTATACTTATAATAAAGGCGCTAAGTTCAAAGCGTTCAGCTTGTGTTTATTGCGTTATTGAAAATTTTTAGATTCATTTTTCTAGTGATGTCATTCATTAGGGTCTCTTTGGCAGAACAAAGTCCCTCCGAATAACTTTTCTGGAAAGTAAAATTGAGTAAGCGCAAATACTTTATGAATAGGAGTGGGTAAGGTAAAGAATCCTAAAATATCATCAAAATTTGACGTCGAAAAATATTTGTATAATCCTATAATGTAGTGCGAGTTCATTTTGCGTCGGGACGAAATATAAGTCACCTTAGTAAACCATAACAGTCTAAGAACGAATAGGCAATTGCCAAAAACTTGCAGTATTTAGGTAACTGAGCACTTAGATTTGAATTGAATTGAATTAGATCTGGAGCATGGTCCAGGAAAACAAGGTCTAACAAGAAGACCACGTGAATGACACAAGGCTACGTCATTTCTATGTCATTTTACCTATTCATCCTTGTCGAATGCGTGTTAAAGACAAGGATGATCAGCGCAAAATGACGAAGGCTTGTGTCAGTCACGTGGTCTTCTTGTTAGACCTTGTTTTCTTAGACCATGATCAGGAGTACCTAAGTAAGGATATAAATACTTAAACGTAAGCCCACAATAAGTGTAACAATTTACAGGCACAACGAGAACTGCACGAGCTGATAAACGCGCGCGAGAAAGAGAAGGCGCGAGGTGAAACTAACACGCCGTTCTTCGCAACCATCTTCGCGAAGCCGGTCCTCAAGCCGCTGCTGCTCATCAACGCCTTCAACATGCTGCAGATCATCTCCGGCAGCTACGTGGTCATCTTCTACGCGGTCCAGATCGTTAAGAACACTGGAGGGTCCCTTGAACCTCATGTAAGTCTTAGTACCTAAACCCGCATGTTTTTTTTAATGAGCCGAGACTTCCAATCTCGAAGAACTCTCTCACGGCCTAGTATGGTTGACAAAGACTGGTTCACCCACTAACGGCTAATACAACTAGACGACACTGAAGTGGATAGTAGTTATGTGAAGAACTTGGCAAGGAATTGCATCC
The DNA here is from genome assembly GCA_948473455.1 of Teleiodes luculella. Lineage (NCBI taxonomy): Eukaryota > Metazoa > Arthropoda > Insecta > Lepidoptera > Gelechiidae > Teleiodes > Teleiodes luculella. Next base: position 8,060,850 of record OX419590.1, on the reverse strand, counting down.
TTCATTTGAAAAGAAAAAAGGTGTTACATCATCGTACGTATATCACCGTTAATGCATATCTACAATCGAATCAGATTTTTTAAATAATTGTTGTAAAGCCCGACCAGAGAAATAAAAAGCTTCGCCATATTGCGGAATTTCAATAGAACTAATTTTATAAGGGAAATTGTTGCATAGTGTCGTGAACAAACAAAACCAAAGCAGGTTTTTAATTTTTTTTGGTCAGGCGTAATAGCAAGCAGTAATACAGGGTGTTATAACTATTAAGATTTAAAACGGGATATTTACCATGGTATTTTTTTGTTTTGTGTTATTGGTGGCTTAGCAAATACTAAAAAAGGATATAGTCAACACAACTATTTATAGCAACATTCCCAAAGAAAAAAAAACTCGGAAACGCCACATTAGCATCGCTCTGTATAAATAAATAGGTCGTAATTGTTGAATGGTTTGTTTCAGGTGGTGGCCAACGCCAGTGCGATGGTCCGGCTGTGCGTGACGGTGGTGGCGTGCATCCTGCTGCTACGGATCACGCGGCGCATGCTGGTGATGATCTCGGGGCTGGGCACGGCCGTCTCCACGCTCGCGCTCTGCTTCATCCTCACGCAAGGCTACACCGACGGCTACGCCCCGCCCATACTCATACTAACCTACGTAGGCTTCAACACCTTAGGCTTCTTCTTATTACCCGGTCTGATGATAGGCGAACTCCTCCCGACCAAAATCAGAGGTCTTTGCGGAGGTTACATTTTCTGCATCTTCAACGCCGTTCTGTTCGGCTTTACTAAACTGTACCCCGTTATGGAGAAAAGCATGGGGATGGCTGGAGTGTTTGGACTATTCGGCGCCTCCGCCCTGCTCGCGACCGTTGTGCTTTTCCTACTGCTGCCCGAGACCAAAGACAAATCCCTTTTACAAATTGAACAGTACTACCAAAAACCCAACATATTGTGGGTGACGCGCAAGAAGGCGGCTAACGGTCAAACTGTGTGAATAACATAATGCACTTAAATGCGTACTTAACTAGATAAGAGCGTACGAGCACTAACCTGTTATGGGACCGACGTGACAGATATAATTAATTTATGTCGCATCTTTTATATTCGTGTACAAAAGACAAAATGTGAGATAATATACTTTAAGGATATCCTACACATCTAGCGATACAGGATACAACTAAATATAGATAGCAAAAACAGATTTTAGAGTATTTTTTATGCTATAGCACAATACTGAAGCGCAAGAGAGACTGGTTAAAGGAAGTGAAAAATAAAAACTAATATAAGGTAATTTTACCACCTTACCAACTTTCACCTTTTACCAGCAGTTATGTTCTGGAGGACGACATCTCTTAAACAATCTATGTACTTCCGCAGGCTAAACTCATGACAACATGAATAATTTATATATTACACATTATAAAAATTATATTTCTATGAAAAATTATATAAGAATGAAATATAATATATTGTATAAACTGACAATATCTAAACGTCCTGATTAGTATTCAATATACATACATATTACTGTAGTATTTATAACAAGTTGCTATATGTATTATAGTATTCAAGCCGATAGATTCGGTGAAAAAGCAATACCGAATACTTTTTACTAAAATGTTGTATTGAAATGGTTTTAAAAACCAAAGTATTTAGTGTGTTATCTACCTAGTAAATGTTGGAAGTTCACTGTGTCTGATACATGTCTCAAGAAATAAATTGCACATCAGAATTACATACGGTATCAACAGCTTCTCCCTTTTAATTACAATACAATACAATACTAAATACTTTATTGACACCAAAACAACGTAAGGTAACAAATCGATTTTGTTTTGTTTAATTACTTGATTTTGAATGAGCCTACAATAAGACTGTCTCAGATGTTTTACATTTCGATAAAACGAAAACGATGAAACAGACAAAAAATATTATTATAGAGTTTATAACGGCTTAACCCGATAATTCATCGACAGGTCTGTTTGCAGTTATTTGTGTAAAGTTGAATTTTATAATGCCTTTTATTATGGAATATAATAGGCCAGTGTATTGCCGTTGAAAGTGACCCGAGATTTATATATCTGTGATGTTAATATAACCATTATGTACATATAAGAACTTCTCATTTATATACCTATTTAAATTTAAGGAAGTTGGTTTACTTATTCACGAATAAGAACGCAATGTGATATCTAAATAAATGACTAATGAAAAATTAAATGTGTGTTTTGTTTATAAAATAATAGATTCATAATTAATATAAAGTTATGTTTATTCCAGTAGTTAATACCTAATACAATATTGTGGTCCTGCCACAATGACTAATATCTAATTTTATCACATGAGAAATATCTTATAAACTACATGAACCTTAACTTGCTAACATACATAACATAAATAAAATGTAAAAGTATAATTATGTGGATTAAATTAGCCAACTAGACCTTTTTAGTTTTCGGACAGTACTTTTTACTGAATTTGCCACAAAAAAGCATTGAATTAACTAAGTGACGTAAATTGTCCAAGAGCTAAATATTTGATTTTGAAGAGTGCACTTCTTCGACGGGAGATGCAAATCCTACCATGCGGTTAAAACGCCACCCAAACATATCCGTCCTTTCTTTCCTGTTCCTTTCACAGAATGTATTTTTGATAGTGACCCTTCTGTTCTATATAGTTATAGAGTCAAAACCCCTCAGGCAATGCCCCTTTCACGATAACAGGCGTTAGGTCAACAGGCCGTGTCTGGCAGGTGCCAAAAAGTGTCGGAAAAGAGTCAGGAGCTCTTTCTCTGAGTCGTTCGTGTCGCAAGGATCGCTCGATTACTACTGAATTTCAATCGTCTAACGAAAAACAGCATTTTTGAATCGTTCGATTGCAACGAGTGGTAACAAGCACTCGTTGCTGCAAGAAAATAATAAATGTCAAGCAATAACGTCTATAGTCTAAAACATTACCGTTTTACGGACGAGTGATTCAGATAGTTATACAGAAAAACAGCGACCTTCGACATAGAAGTAGACTGTGACTTATGTCGCATACGTCAACGCTAAATTATACAAACGATTCAAAAATACATCAGGCATCTAGAGGCGTTGGACAAGAGTCAGGACATCAAGCCTTGTACGGCAGGCGTCAAGAGGCGTCAGGCAAGCAGGAGTCAGGGTAACAGGCCTTGTCTAGCAGGCGCCTAGAGGCATCGGAAAAGAGTCAGGGAATCAAGGTCTTGTGTAGTAGGCGTCGAAGAAGAGAGAGGGCATCAGGCCTTGTCTGGCAGGCGTCAAGAGGTACTCTGCAGGCGTTTGGGAAACAGGCCTTGTCTGGTAAGCGTCATACGGCATTGGGCATACTTTAGGGCAACGGGCTTTATCTGGCAGGCATTGGGAGGCGTCGGGCAGTTGTGAGTCAGACAGGTCACTCGGCTTCAGGCAGGCGCTGGTAGAGGTGCGGGCGCGAGGCGCAGCCGGGACACACGTGCAGCGTGGCCGACACCACGCCCTCGCACTCCCAACAGTAGTGCTCCAAGCAGCGCCGGCACCGGTATATCTGCAAACACCACGGCTATTGTTTACTGCCGCAAGTCCAGTGAAGCTTGATTGGTCGTACCATTTTAACAAAAGCGTAGGTCAATTTTAAAACTAGGTGATTTACGGTAGTAAATGTAGATTTACATAAATAGGTGGATGCATATACATACATACATTCTTTTGTAATATTTTCTGGGTGACAATGAAGTAGGTCAGCTTATTTCGAAGCTCGAGTACTTCGATGGTGACGTATAACATAAGCTGTTCTGTTCACAAATGAAGTAGGTAGGTAGGTAGGTATTTTTGATTTAATTCTGCGCTAATGTGGCAGGCAAACTCAGGTCTACTGATACGTCGATTTCGCAACACCATATGTAGGACAAATAAAAAAATAAGACAGCCAAACTTATTACCGTTTGTATAATTAGAGTGGAGGTTTGGAAATACTCTGCAAAGATATGCTTAGTCAGCGGTTTGAGCAACTGCCCCTTTAAATATTTACTCCGAAACGAAAAATCGACACTCATATAAAACATTTTAATTGGACCATTTGTATTTTGGAGAAGACTTTTGTTTTTTTTTGTTTCCGCCGGATTTTTTTAATGAAGTTTTTCATATCTTTTGTCTTTTATAATACCCCATGAAGTCTGTCCATTATTGTTAACTTACAATGACATTACATTACACTTAGGCTCAGAATTTTACAATAATAGTAAAGAAAGGAAGTTCACACAATCCTTCAATATTAATTAGGTTTTTTTAATGTCAAATAATGACTCCAAAGAAAAAGAATTTGGTTTTTGTATAGGTTTCTTTTTTTTGTTTGAATGTCTCCGCCGATATCCCCCCCGCCCCGGACCCCGCCGGACTCCGCCGGAAGAAGAGTGGCGGGCGACTGGTGGTACTCGATGAAGCATAAAGACTAGTTTTCTTTGATTTTTCGTTCACTTCTCGAAACTTTCAAATCGCCCTCGATTTTCTGACAGTTACCAGTTACTCCAACAATGGACTGGCATGGGATGATCTCACCTGTTTATCCACGTCCGTGAAAGATCTAAGACAAGCGAAACAATACTGCGCTTGTCCTTCATTCGTTAGCTCTTCAAACGCCTCTACGGGGAACAGGTGATGATAAGATCTGTAAACGAAAACAGATTTTTAGGTCACAATGTCAACTCCACTACATTACGGGCCTATTGAATAAACGTGACAATCCTAAAAAAAATTGTACCTTTGTGACAAATATTCGATGTATTACATGGACTTGATTATTCTTACTTTATTACAATAAAATATTTTCCATATTTTCGAAAATTTCAAATTGAAGATTGGAACAAAGTAATAGAATAAAATATACTTTAATGTACACAGAATTCCAAGGAATGTATTTAAAGCAAAAAAAGAAAGCAATCATATTTTTGACTATGACGACAACAGAAAGTGTACAAATAGACGCCCTTATTGCAAAGGTATCAATTTCTACCAGGCAAATATTTAAAAGAGAATAGAAATAAATTTAAATGTATATCCAATGGTGTTAGAGCTATTTAGCATTTTAGCCGCCTAGCGTGTACTGACTATGTTGGTGTGTAAGCTAGAGAAGAAAAATATAAAACCAAGGAACAAAAATAAGGAACTTGGACATGTATTTTTAATGTTTCTGGCATCAATGGGAGATTTTCTGACAGCTTGAAATAAAAAAAAGCGAGTGTTCTTTATGATTTCCATAGATGACGCTAGTAAAATAATGAGAACAGTGAGATTTATTGTAGACTCTTTGTACATGGTTCTGAATGAGATTAATTTTAGGATAATTAGTTGATTTAATTTGAATGTTTTTTTTTATAATCCAATACTTAGGTATTTATTACATAACTATTTACTAATGCCATCTGTTGAGCCGTTTTGTAATGTTATTTTTCTTAATTTGCTACAGGAAAACTTCCCATTTCCATAGTAAAATAAGTTCTGAAATTTGGCAGTATGGCGAGGTTTTATATTTTTCTGTTCTGTATGTGGTATGTGGTATGTGGTGACCTGGCCAGGTGCGGCGCGGAGGCGAGCGTGAGGCCGCAGGTGCGACACTGCGCGGGCAGCGAGCAGTACTTGCTGCGGCACTGCGGACAGAAGTGGTATGTGGTATGTGGTATGTGGTATGTGGTATGTGGTATGTGGTATGTGGTAGTGGTGACCTGGCCAGGTGCGGCGCGGAGGCGAGCGTGAGGCCGCAGGTGCGACACTGCGCGGGCAGCGAGCAGTACTTGCTGCGGCACTGCGGACAGAAGTGGTATGTGGTATGTGGTATGTGGTATGTGGTAGTGGTGACCTGGCCAGGTGCGGCGCGGAGGCGAGCGTGAGGCCGCAGGTGCGACACTGCGCGGGCAGCGAGCAGTACTTGCTGCGGCACTGCGGACAGAAGTGGTATGTGGTATGTGGTATGTGGTATGTGGTAGTGGTGACCTGGCCAGGTGCGGCGCGGAGGCGAGCGTGAGGCCGCAGGTGCGACACTGCGCGGGCAGCGAGCAGTACTTGCTGCGGCACTGCGGACAGAAGTGGTATGTGGTATGTGGTATGTGGTATGTGGTATGTGGTAGTGGTGACCTGGCCAGGTGCGGCGCGGAGGCGAGCGTGAGGCCGCAGGTGCGACACTGCGCGGGCAGCGAGCAGTACTTGCTGCGGCACTGCGGACAGAAGTGGTATGTGGTATGTGGTATGTGGTAGTGGTGACCTGGCCAGGTGCGGCGCGGAGGCGAGCGTGAGGCCGCAGGTGCGACACTGCGCGGGCAGCGAGCAGTACTTGCTGCGGCACTGCGGACAGAAGTGGTATGTGGTATGTGGTATGTGGTATGTGGTATGTGGTATGTGGTAGTGGTGACCTGGCCAGGTGCGGCGCGGAGGCGAGCGTGAGGCCGCAGGTGCGACACTGCGCGGGCAGCGAGCAGTACTTGCTGCGGCACTGCGGACAGAAGTGGTATGTGGTATGTGGTATGTGGTATGTGGTAGTGGTGACCTGGCCAGGTGCGGCGCGGAGGCGAGCGTGAGGCCGCAGGTGCGACACTGCGCGGGCAGCGAGCAGTACTTGCTGCGGCACTGCGGACAGAAGTGGTATGTGGTATGTGGTATGTGGTATGTGGTATGTGGTGACCTGGCCAGGTGCGGCGCGGAGGCGAGCGTGAGGCCGCAGGTGCGACACTGCGCGGGCAGCGAGCAGTACTTGCTGCGGCACTGCGGACAGAAGTGGTATGTGGTATGTGGTATGTGGTATGTGGTATGTGGTAGTGGTGACCTGGCCAGGTGCGGCGCGGAGGCGAGCGTGAGGCCGCAGGTGCGACACTGCGCGGGCAGCGAGCAGTACTTGCTGCGGCACTGCGGACAGAAGTGGTATGTGGTATGTGGTATGTGGTATGTGGTAGTGGTGACCTGGCCAGGTGCGGCGCGGAGGCGAGCGTGAGGCCGCAGGTGCGACACTGCGCGGGCAGCGAGCAGTACTTGCTGCGGCACTGCGGACAGAAGTGGTATGTGGTATGTGGTATGTGGTATGTGGTAGTGGTGACCTGGCCAGGTGCGGCGCGGAGGCGAGCGTGAGGCCGCAGGTGCGACACTGCGCGGGCAGCGAGCAGTACTTGCTGCGGCACTGCGGACAGAAGTGGTATGTGGTATGTGGTATGTGGTATGTGGTAGTGGTGACCTGGCCAGGTGCGGCGCGGAGGCGAGCGTGAGGCCGCAGGTGCGACACTGCGCGGGCAGCGAGCAGTACTTGCTGCGGCACTGCGGACAGAAGTGGCCCTCGCCGCACACGCCCTCGCCCTCCTCTAAGTGGCTGCGGAAACAACGCTCACTTAACCACAAGTGCCTCCTTCATGTTTCCCGTATTAAGGGCCGAAACACATAACCGCGTTGCGGCGCCGCAACGCTGGAATCAGCGGCTGCGGCAATCAACTCTCTTGAGAATAAGGTTGAGAGTTGATTGGCGGCCGCCGATTCCAGCGTTGGCGGCGCCGCAACGCGGTTATGTGTTTCGGCCCTAACGCGCTAGGTCGAGTTTCAATGTTTCCTTTTTTTATGGCACTAGATAGTTACTTTGTGATAGATCAGTTACAAGCTCACATACGGATGAGTGGCATCATCAGGCCGGGATTAAGGGTGAAATAGTTCCTATACCGGGAGCTGATCACCCGTCTGCTCCACTCGCAGACGTCCCCCACTTAGATATAGAGTAGATCCACTTAAAAAAGTCATTCCCACTTTGACAATATTCCCGCCCCGGCTCCGCACGGGAAAATGGTTATTGTGGGTTATCTTTAAGTATATTATGCATGTATTATACTTATAAACCTTCCTCTTGAATTACTCTATCTATTAAAAAAACTGCATCAAAATCCGTTGCGTAGTTTTAAAGATTTAAGCATACATAGGGACATAGGGACAGAGAAAGCAACTTTGTTTTATACTATGTAGTGATGAAACAAAGTTTACACGGGAATGGTGCAAATATTCCCTCGGTGTGTGTGTGTGTTACCACATGCAAACAGTGATGGGCGGGTCTCCGCTGGCGCTGGGGTCGGAGCGCGCGGCGGCGGGCGCGGCGTGCGGGGTGTGCGGGAACCCCATCTTGACGAGCCCCGCGTCCAGGGCGCGCGCGCGGGGGGGGGGCGCCGTGTGCTCCAGCAGCAGCGACCGGTAGTGCACGTCGTCCAGGACCACCTGGAATAAAAAACATTTATTTCAAGCAATATTTACATAGGTAAATATGTAAACAGAGGCCCCTATCATAAATACCTTACAGACTATCATACATATTTAAAACATCACTTATTAAGGCTCCAGCAGACCGGATGCGTATGCGTTAGCGTATGCGTAGACGTGCACGTACCATTGAGTTGTAATGTATGGAATTGTATAAGACTTATCAGACCGCTTGCGTAACGTAGACGTACGCGTCGTATCCGGTCTGCTGGAGCCTTTAAGAGGAAACATAATATGATTGTTCGCTTGCATTTAATATGCTCCAAAACTACGGATCTGATTTTAAAACTTGGTACAAAGATAGAATACACAAGAAAACATAGCAACAGGGTAGACGCAAATACTCCTATCTTGCATTTAGGTCTGTGTAAGATAGGAGTTTTGCTTCTTCCCCGTCGATAGGCTACCTTTTACCACGAGAATATTCCTCATTCCCATAGCTAAACCTGTTAACATGGGCAGAGCCGCGGCGGAAAGCTAGTTCATTATAGGTTTAAAAAGCACTAAATGACATCAGGCCACTGACTTAGAAAATACTTGGCGCAGTATAATATTACCCACACCCACACCCATAGATTTAGTACTATACCATTAAAGCACAAATGCTCTAGATGAGGTAATAGAGGAAAGGTCTTTGCCTAGAAATGGGACAAGAAATACAACTAATAACAACTACCAAACCACTACCAACTATATACTAATGTAACAAAAAAATTAAGAAGGCAAAATGCTAACCCCATATTCTCCTCCAGTATCTTGACACAACTTTTTACAGATCCTCACTTCAGCTGCAAGTCCAATCACGGAACATCTTATTCCATCTGTTTTCAAAGTCTGCAAACAAAAATATAAAGTAATTTTAATTTAGTTACAGTGTAGGAATGTAGTTGCCATTAATTACCTGACAGAGACTATTGCAAGCCAGTACTTTACCAATAAAACACTTGATACTTAGTTTGATTTCTGTGGCAATAAAAAGTATTTGGTTTAATATCAACTTACTTGTATAGTGGTGTTGATGTCAGAAGGATCACATGTAGTAAGAGATGCGAACAGTACCAGAATCTCCCGGGAAGCGTGGCCTGGTAAAGGTTTAAGGGTTTTCCATGCTAGCTCCAGAGTGTTCTGAAGAGATGGCTCTCCAATCAGTGCCATGTCTTTTAACCTGTTTATGACATGATAATTTTAAAGTGCTTCTGTACTGTGCATTTTGGTGTCAATAAAGATGTTGTAATGTTAACTAACAAAAGTTTAACAGCTTTCAAAACTTTTTTTTAAATTAATAACATTAGACCACAAAAACAAAATTAAATAAATTAAGAATCAGTGTAAATTATAATATTTTATATTCCACACTTAGAAGCTTATCACATTGTATAATAGATAGTATCACTCACCCTTGAACAGCTTTTATGTGTTTCCTAACATTCCCAGACAGTTCAGTGATTTTCTCAGATCTTTTGTTTTTCATAAGTATCAACCCCAATTGACTTAGAGGATTCTGATCAAAAAACTCTTCTATAAACTTTTCCAGCAACTGAAATATTTTTCAATAGATTTATTAAAGTCAATGCTCTGCCACCGTGATTGTAACATACAAATAATTTACAAGTTCAATAAAAACCTTTAAAGTGCATAAGAATCGAAGCGGTTTCAAATCCTGACAGTTCATAGCCTCAGAGCAGTCGACGGCTACCAGAAGGTGCCTCATCATCCCGAGCCGTACGGTCCCACGGCGCGGGGTCGCCGCCTTACGCGCCGCTTTTTGAGCAAACTCCGCCACCAACCCTTCCACCAAACCATCTTCATCTTCTTTTATAGCCTCCCTACAGAAGGAGAAAAGAAAAGTTTCAAAATTAATATATCCCCAAGATTTTTATCAGTAATTTAATATTAAACTATTAACTCTAAAAAACACACACGAACGAAATAAATATTTTCATTTCAAGTAAAATGTGTAGCTTACACAGAAAGAACCCAATACCTTGCTTCATAGCCTAATAATAAGCGGCGGCTACTTACCAAGTTTTTTCGTAACCTGTCTCCCATCGATATTCCTTGTTATCTTGCTCATCGTCTGCCATTGCGATGTAATTTATTGTCTTGTAACCTTGAGTGGGTACTACTGATTATGAAATTCTAGGCCCGCACAAACAAAAAATCAGCAAGCAAATAATAAATAGTCGAAAATTTCCAAACAAACATGTTCGTTTTGTTTTGGCTGGCACGCGCACCGGAAGGGCACGCGCATATTAAATTAAAGCCGGCACTACACTCTCGACAAAACCCAAGAGCCGAAAGAGACGAGGTTATGCGTTAGAATGAGATGCAAATACACCGCGCTCACTCTTGCGCATAAGTGCGTCCCTCGTATTGGCCATGTCTCGTCTAGTTTTGTGGAGAGTGTAGTGCGGCTTTAATGAAAAAAAAGACATGGAGTCCCTATATTACACGACCCGATGTTGTATTTGTATCACACCATACGGTCAGCCAGCGATGCACGGCATGGATTAAATCTGTGGATTAAATAAACTTAGGCTTATTATTTTCGAGGCGACTAAAAACTGAAACCGTGACAAACTGTTGCAACTAAAAAAAATATAACTTCAGCATTTATTTGGCTTTAATTATCATAAATAAGCCTAAAAACGGGGCTATTATAAAAATCAAATAATGGCAGCTACTATAAGGTAACATAAATAATAAGCAAGTCGACTGAAAATATAGGCAAGGTAGTATAAATAATAACTTGGCGACTAATAATATTAGTGAGGTGTCATTTTCAGTTGTCAACTGTTTGTTCCATCTAAAAAAGCTCGTTTGGGCATTGGTTTTTACATAACCGTAAAATACACTCAGAAAAGATAAGATAATAACTATGCATCCTGTTTTATCCTGTTTTAAACTTGGTTTAGAGCTCTTAAAATGTCTCAAAAAATACTTTTGAAGCCATATTTAAATGCCTATTTGTCTTTTTTTATCTGCCTTATGTTTCTGCTTGAAAATAAATTTAGTTGCCAAAACTAATACTCGATGCCAGTTTAAATTTAAAAACTACATTGCAATTCATTTATTTAGTAGCTACTTTATATTTAAAATGATAGCTCATAATAGTCGACAACCCATTATTTTTAGCACCCATATTCATTTTTTTTATATCCCCGATGTCGGCCAATGTATTAGATTACTTTGTTGCCGCGTTAAATACGTGCCATAAATAAAACGAGTGTTGTTAAATATTTCCATAGATGACGCTAGTAAATGAAGCCAGTGAGAATTATTGTAGACATTTTGTCCTTTTTTTGTTGGTTTGTACGTGGTTCTAAATGAGATTAATTTTAGGACAATAATTTGATTAATTTTGAGTGGGTTTTTATACTCCAATGCTTCACTATTTATTAGCTAGTGCCATATGTTGAGACGTTTCATTTCGCTTCCCATATTGTGGAGTTTCAAATAGTTTCAATGGATTTAATTTTATAATGGAAATTTTTGCCAAAAAATAAAAATGAGGCCATTTTACATAAAATAAAAATGTTAACATGTTCATCGCTACTGTGGGTATCTTCACAACAGTTAGCGCCGCGCGTTGCCTGTACCAGTAGTTAAATTAAAGAATATATTGCTGAATTGTACTGTTATTGATGAATTGTAAAAGTTTTTGTTTTTTAAATGAATTCCTGAATAAATTTTGCTATGGAATAAAAAAAATCAATTAAACGATATAATAATATTTGTCCAGCCAACATTGGAGTGTTGTAAGAACCAGAGTCACTGACATAGCCCGAAGAATCGTGAAACTTAAGTGGCAGTGGGCGATGCACATTGCGCGTAGTACCGATCCGTTGGGGAAAAAAGGATTCGTGAAAACTCGGTAAGTACATAAAATATTGGGTCGTACCGTACGTATATGTACATTATGGCTCTACATTTTTTTTAACGTGTCAAAAATAATAAAGAAAAGGAGAAGTACACATAGCTATACAGCCTGTATCTATGTCTATCGAAAAACAAACAAACATTCAATCAAACTCAAACATACACAGCGATTAGTAAGTTGCTGCGAATTGGCATTTGGCACTCGCAGCGAGTCGCACGCAGCAGCGAAAACTCGCTCTATGACAGGGCTGTTTAATCGCTGCGAATTCTGTCAGGCGCCTCGAGTGAACAGTAGTGTACAGTACATACAAAGTCCGACCGAAGTGTTTAGCTTAACATGCTCCTTGTCGTACGTACGTAGGTACTTACTTACCTACAGCGATAGTAGCGACATCTGTTAGTATGATCTTGATAGTAATGTCTGAGTTGAGCATATTACGCTGAAGGTTCCGTATATTTTTTTTGAAGGCAGGCACAGAATTATAAAAACAATAATTAAGGCTGGAAGGTTATTACATTGCGGGAATTTTATGGAACAAATACAATGTGTTTGTTGTCAAAAACAATTGTCGCCTCCGGTCCCAAGTACTAGTAGGTTTTCTTTTTCTGGTCATAGGTACATTATTATTATTATTAATAAAGCAAGAAGAGCTGCAGGTCGAAAAATTTGTCAATGAATAATAACAAAAACACTTTGCAATGTATTATCAGTTTTTTTAATTTATTGTTCGATAAGTCTAACATAAAGATACAAAAATAGTTTAAAATTATAATGTAGATCTTGTCTCTTCTAACTAGCCCAATGCCATAAAATTCATAGTACATACAAACAGATGGTAAACACTCTGCTACTATGAAAGTAGATGAACATTTATCCTGAATGTTACATCAAATTAAGTCATATAAATAGGCAGAAAGTAATACATATTTAAAACGGCTTATTACGAAGATAATGTTAATTGGAATTACTAGTTTATTAAATACGTTTTTCTGTTGAAACACTCACTGTAACAATTGATATCTAAAAGCTTTGTTTCAGTGAATATTGCTACAAACCCTAAGTAGACAAGCCACGGCCTCATATGCAGATCAAATCATTTATATTTCCTAATCAAAGCAAAATCTAACACAATTATTACTTTTGATAGATAGGTGAAAATTATAACTCGAGACTTGTGAAATTACATTAAAACAATAAGTAGGTAAGTTAAGTTACTCTTGTACAGTAAAAAGTTTATGTTACTTTTGAGATATGAGTGTGAGGACAAGAATTGACCCTAATGCATGTTACCGTGGCTATACAGAAGTTCCTGAATGCTCAAGGTAGTTCACTCTGTAGCTGCCATTGCACGTGCCTGCGCTCGCACTCGTTTGTCATATTCTAGTCGATTTTGACTGAAAAAGAAACCAATATTACAAAAAACTTTAAATGGTGGTCGCTATTTGCTCACTCAGTACAATAAACTTACCAATAGATTGTGTAAGCTTCAGCTTGAGCAGGGTCTTTAACATTAGGTTCATTGAGTAGATCTTGTATCCCCAGCAATATCTGTTTTATTGTGATTGCTGGACGCCAGTCTTTTTCTTCATCTAACAGTGAAAGGCAGACTGTTCCTGAAGGGTACACATTTGGGTGGAACAGAGGAGGCTCAAACTTGCATTTTGGAGGGCTTGAAGGATAGTCATCTTTAAAAATCATTCGTAGTTTGTAAAGTCCTCCTTCCCATGGAGTCTAGAATGAAAAAAATACACTCATTATTATATTAAAGACAAAATGAAACATGCTACACCAAAGTAATTTTTCAATCTGACCCACTGAACCCTAAAATTTAGCAAAGCAAATTCGTACAATGAAGCAATTCCTTTTCTTTTTAATTCAACATTTTCTATTTTCACTTTTTTTAAGTTTTATTTGAGATTAGAAGAGTATTTAAAATAATTCTAGAACAGCTAGGTACTCAATTAACGACTAACCCCCTTTTTTCCGGGAATTGCACATTCCCAAGTCATCAAATTCAGTGAGCCATCTGGGTTTTTCATAGGTCTGGCGACGAAACCCTACAAAGGAAAAGCTGGTTAGTCAATAAATCATCATTTTTGCACTCACTAGTAGTAACGAAAGAATATTTTTTATCTTACGAAAGGATGGTCCTTGCGCCAAGCTTTTCTCTCCTCTGCTAAACGAGCACTCGCTATGCCGGACATTGTCTAAAGGAACAATACAAATTGTAAACACAACTGAACAATAATTAATATAATAGGACTATATACAGATTACTTATTAAAACACACTAATATTAGGAGAATTATTGTGAAAAAATTATTATAGAATACTGCGCGCGCGAACAAAACCAGCGTCCACGATGCGTCAGTCAGATTAAAAAAAAAAACAAGCAGCAAGCAAGCAATCAAGTAGTGTTGCGTTGTGGGTCGATTAGTCCACTATCGATAGTCTATCGATATTTTATGCAAAAACGATAGTCATTTAATAGCTCATATACAATACAGGGCGTCCCACACATGGAGGGAAAGTGTATATAGAACATTTTACTGAAAGAAGACTTTTGTCGCGACGAACGCGAAATTGGCAGAATTTGGCCATGTTGGACCAATCCGTTGGCCAACTATAATAATGTTTTTAATATTGGCAACACAAGGATTATTTTAAGGTTGGGTAGTTTTTGTTTACTAACAGAGCGGCTATACTGGTTGGGTCGATGATGATTGGCTACAGCAGAAGCCATATTGGAATTGTGATTCGCTCCTGATTGGTTGATGTCTTTGAGTGGTAGGGGTTGTTTGTTTCCCGCCAAAAAGGTCGTGTTAGGTCAAATGTGGTTAGCTGTCGTTCAGTCTTGTGTCAGTGGCCGGAGAAGCAAGAAGTGTAAGAGGAATCTATGTCGCGTGGCGGCAGACTCTGGAGCAGCGGTGGAACTCTGGGAATATAAAGCTAAGTAGTCTTGATGTGTTTCGAGCTCTTAGAGATGTCCATGTATATATATTTGTCATGTATAACCGTGCCACGTGTTTGTGCTACCTGAGACATTGACCTGACTATGTATGACTTCCCCACAGACTGATTACTTGGACTGACTTGCTATCTGAACTGTTTAACTTATGATATGTGGCCTCCCAATTGGTATCGTGTATGATAAATGTATCATACTGTGAAATGTGATGTTGAGAGCTCTGTTGTTATGTGTTGTACCGGTGGTCGCGCCACCTGGAGGCCACTTGTGGGGGGGTCCAAGTGTGCAAGTCTCCCGACTGAGGTCTGGGACATAGGAGCTGGCGCCAGTATCGCTCGTCGTGCCGACCAAAGGGGTTTTGCGGGGCGATATAGTGGGGTAAAGGGCCCCTTCCCAAAATTACTTTCCAAAACGTCGACATCATTTATCTGGCTGTAGTGAAATTGTTATTCATCAGTTATCTGGCCTTACAGTTGACCTAGGTTGCCATGGCATGGCTCTGGTCTGGGATGGGGGAACGATAAGTCAGTTGGTAAGCCATGTATGACTACTACTAATACTGTCGCGACGACTGCTTGACAATACTGTTGACTATTGACACACTGTTGAGTGTGTGACTGACCATGACTATACAACCTTTATGATATCTATATGTACGTCTATTTATTCTCTAGCTATCACTTGTGAGTATGCATGGAAATCAACTTATCATAATCCCACAGGTTGTGCAGTGTTTCCTTGGTCTTGTGTCCTGCGTCTCGTCTGGTTATCACAACGTCAGCGGAGAGCGACAGTTGCAGTGCGGTCGGAGCTAGAGTTCTATCAGCGAAGCGAAAGGGAAGTCCAGCGGTCAAGGTAGGAAATTTGTTATTCCTTTTTGTTTTTCGGCGAGCGGCTACTTCCCTGGATGACGTTTCGATTACGTCATATAGTACATAATATTCAAGGAGACTATAGATACATGTACATACATATATGTTTTACAATGCCCCAATGCGCGCTCGCCGACATGGTGGAGATGTGCTGGGATATGAGATTCAGCAAGATTTGATGATGTACAAACCTTTTTAGAGAAGTGGCTATACATGAAGATTTAATTT